>JBAMHX010000014.1:12419260-12439234 GCA_037177515.1 Pseudomugil tenellus | reverse complement strand
GTGTGTGTGTGTGTGTGTGTGTGTGTGTGTGTGTGTGTGTGTGTGTGTGTGTGTGTGTGTGTGTGTGTGTGTCTGTAGCTGTTACAGTATGAAAAGGCTCTTCTGACTACTGCTGTCCTAATCTCTTTTTTTTCTTCACAGGTTTTAACTGTAAATAAAAAAAGAAACTCAGCCTGTTTTAATTCCTCGCATTAACACATCCGTGTTGAACAGACTTTTCTGTTGCAAGTTCATCGCAGCCATCACAGCTTACAATAAGTGTGTGCATCTGTCATCTTGTTCACTGTTTACTGAGCTCCCAATAGGGCTGTCTGTATAACCCAAGAGTAAAGCAGTCAGTGCGGGGATTTCAAATCCTGTTACCTTTTGCACTGCAGCTATAGTGGCATCAGAGATGTGGCTTCCCAGCTACCTTTTTTTCATGGTCTCTCTCTTTCTCTCTTTCACTTTAAATTATTCATTCACAATATGGCTGGTAAAGAGCCGTCCTGACACATGCTTTTAGGTTTTAATTAGATTTATATGTCAAAATGTTTCTCTTGCTGGGCCATATTTGACTATATTGCAGTAACTGAGTTTCAGCTCTGCACAGGCTGTCCCAGTTCCCTTTTGCTGCAGTGCTGTAAAGTCAAATAGCAGCACGAGTCATGAACGTAACCTCTAATAAAGTTCCAAAGTTAGCTGGTGTGCTTCATCATATTTTTATGCTGATGGGCTGAGTGGTAAAGCAACATGTGAGATTTGGTAGCTGCTGGATTTGTAAGACAGAAGGGAGGATAATAGTGTATCTTTTATCACCAAATAAGAGTGTTGATGGAAATTGCCTGCTGATTGTTGTTTACAAGTATCACAGAAATCCTTGTTTGCTGATCAAAACCGACTCAAAAGCTCTTTTTCATTGTGGTCAAACAGGAAGGCGAAGCAGCTGAGGGTGTAGGAGGGAGGATGAAGAGGCAGCTGTTCTGTTGAGAAGGATAGATTATGATTTGCCCTGAGCTGTTGATGCAATACACAGATGCTATCAGTGCCAGGAAAAATATGAATCAATTCACAATAGGAAAAAAGAAAAAAACAGCATTCTATGAAGTGCCCACAACCCCTTCTCTTATATAATGAACTTGTGGTGGCTATTTAAGGCTCCAATTCTGTAACACAACAGCAGAAGAGTGTGAAGTAGCTTTGCAACCCCCACACCCCTCCCCCACGTCTTCCATCCCCGTCTGACCAGCTGTTATGTGCAACAGCACAGGTGGGGTCATGTCGGCTACAGCCCAGGGGAGCCGTAAATTAGGACTAGTTAGCATAGTGAGAGTGGAGAAGAGCCTGACCCAGGTAGGGATTTGCAGCGGGAGTCCCAGTCCAGACAGAAAAACTTGATTTGAGTGTCAAAGATGAGGACCTACAATGTGACATGAACTCGTTTGCAGTCAGAGTCCGCTCTAACTGGTCTTTATGAAAGAGCTGTCAGCATATTGTCTGTCTTTGTGTACTATGGAAACAAGCAGGAGCAGCCTTGAGTTTAGAAATCTTACATTCTTTATAGTGCTTTCTAACTGCATTGGTTAACTGGTGGTGGTGGTGGTGGTGGGGGGGGGGGGGGGGGGGGGGGTTTCTTTTTTTTTTTTTTTTACTCCCACCCTTCCCCCCCCCCCCCC
Organism: Pseudomugil tenellus; assembly: GCA_037177515.1. Classification (NCBI taxonomy): domain Eukaryota; kingdom Metazoa; phylum Chordata; class Actinopteri; order Atheriniformes; family Pseudomugilidae; genus Pseudomugil; species Pseudomugil tenellus. The sequence goes on along the minus strand of JBAMHX010000014.1, from coordinate 12,437,579 downwards.
CCCTCCCCCCCCCCCCCCCCCCCCCCTTATACCTCTATTCTGTTAATGTCAAAATTCATCGTCCATTCACACTGATATAAAATAGGTGCACACAGATCTGTACCAATAAATATGTATTTCTGACATCAACTGCAGAACTCCCTTTAACCATGTAACCATCATCTGGTTCTCAAACATTTCAACTTAGTTAAAAGAGAAAAAAAAGGAAAACAAAACAAAAATCACAAAAGGAAGAATGCTGATTCATGACAACATGACTCAAGGCATCCAGCAATTAGTTCAGTCCCTGGTCCATTTTTAAACAGCCCATGCTTTTCAGTCAGAATATAAAAAGCACAACCCATAATCCCCTGAATTCAGCTCCATCCACGGCCATTTCGAAATGTGTTTAGACATCAGTAAAATAATGATCGCATTGTTGTTAGTACAGTTGTTAACTCTAACAATTCATATACCAATTACAGTCCTCTAGTGGACAGATTGCCTTTAGGGAGTTGCCAGAACAGTTTGGTCCTCAAAGCATCCAATGGGAAACCAGAAAAAAAACAAAAAAACAAAAAAGAGAGCTGGGACAGCCGAGCTGAGCTGTACCATGCACTAAAAAAGGAAAACAGCTGGCAAGCTTACCGTTGCATATTGACTGGAAGCGAAGGAAATAAGATACATTGGCTCATTTAATCTGCAGTGAATATAGCTTTTGACTTTGAGTAGCAATTTCCTGAAGCCCTGTCATCACAGTAAGGCTGTCCAACACACAATCCTTTGTGAACAACTCATTGTTTTTATATTAAATGTTGCCATGGAGGACACAAAGGGTTGATTAGTGGGGCTTCAGAGATGCTTGCAGGTGGACTTACAATAAGCAGTCAGACTATTAAGATCAAGCAGCTGCCAACTTGAGTTTTTACTCTGTTTACTGAGTCTTAAGGGCATAAAAAAGGGTACTTTATAATCATGAGTGTTTCAGGTACATTACCAGTTCATGAGATTGGAAGCCTAGCATTTCCCAGAGCTAGAAATGGAGGAAGAGTACGCTAATGTGCTATACATTCATGTCTCATCCACTTCATGTTTTCTTTTTATGTGTCCTGGTTTTCAAGGCTTTTAAGATATATAAAGAGTCGCCGTCTTTCCACTTGCTTACGACTCCCACCGTCAGCATCTTCCTGTGTGTAACTGTCTTTGTCTGAAAATCACTGAATACAGCAGGCTTTGCTAATACCACCTAAACGCATACAAAGAAATGATCGCCACCGTCATCGTTCCCTGTACATCTTGTACTCTGTCGCTCTTGGTACGATTCGAGCTGCGTGGGCGTCATCGGCAGTTGTTGTGACTGTTTGTCTGCTGTTGGAGTGACCATCTAGCCTGTTTTCTGACCACTAATCGGGAAACGTAGCATTAGTCTCTGTTTCTCTCAGTGTTTCTTTGTGTCACAATCATAGTCACACCCGTTTCTTGACTGATAGAGCTTACATCAACTACTGTTTTCCCTTGCAAATCACTTAGCCTTCTCACCAGCTCAGGAAATGTGTTTGCCATATTTAGCTCTAAAAGATTATATTTAATAAATTAGGCAGGCAGGATAGGGATTTGTTGAAGATTCTGTAGCAAAAAAAAGGGGTCAAAGGTTGTTAATAACAGGCCTGCTACACTGATTTATACATTCTGACGCAGATGGTGATTATCACTGCGGGAGGGACATGGACTGGAAGAAAGAGTAAGGATGCAGCCTGAATTGCAGGGTTTGATGCTGTCTAGAGCCCCTGAAAGAGCCAAATTACTGCGAGAGAGCGATGGGGATAAAAGAGTGGGGATTGACATAAATCCATTACATGGTTTACATTAGGATGACATGATTACCCAGTGCCATGTGTACAGAGTGACAAGCTCACTTTCTTCCTCAATGACAATGTGAGAATTTTTAGTCTGAAACCTCATTTCTCCCACCATTTGAGCAGTAGCACAAACACAAAATCACTCATGTCAAAATGGTTAAAGACCATATAGCATTACAAAAACCACTGTTCTGACTGTATTAAAGCATCTGCAGGTTTATTTTGTTCAGTGATATTAGGAAATAGGCACAAATAGTGTGTAGTTACTGAATATCATCGTCTGCTACATGAAAATCTTTACTCTTCAACCCCCAATCTTATCTTTCTCCTTCCAGTTTCCTCTCATTCTGGAATTACGGTCTCTCTTGGACTATGTCTCTCTGGTAATGATGTTAACGGGGTCAAACGCTTTCAGGGGCCTGGAGGGAGAAAGATGAAGGGTGGTTTTTTGGAGAATTGTTAACTAGTGCTGAGAGGTGTTGAGAGGAAAATTCTCTGATGTTCCAGTTATTCTGTCTGTAAGTCCTATGCAGGACGTTAGTCAGTAGTATGCTTATATATTCACTTAGTTCAGTGCATTTTAGTACTGTTTGGCACCCTGGAGGTAACGATCTGTTTCTCATTACCCTTCTACCCTTTCTTCTTTTTCTTCTCCTCCCACCATGAAGTCATTTGCTCGCCTCATCGTTACCTTCCTGTCTAAAAATCCTCACAAATTTTCACAGTGAATGAACTTGGCTCTCACTTCAGGGGGATGCATGGCATGTATTTGGTCATTTTGTAAAATTACATTTCATGACCATGTGATATTAGAACCTTCTCAAATCAACTTGCCTTTTTATTGACATTTGGGATGTTTGCTGTAACTTCAAAGCAGGCTCATTTGAAAAAAAAAATAAGAGCAAAATTCAATATTTATAACTCGACAGAATTAAGTTCATATTTTAACAGTATTTCTCTATATGATTGAATAAATAAGGAAAAAGAATCATTAGGAGCAACAGTAGTTTAGTTTTTCATAGTAAGGTGCCGTGATGCTTAACCAAGGCCTGAGGAGATGCTGTTTCCATAGTAGCCAATCACACAGAGAAAGAAGATGATTGAGGAAAGAGATTTTGAGAGCCTTTCCGTGTGGTACTCTGCATATGCAGTTGGAACATGACTCATGGCATGAATTCATTTTTAATAAACTACTTTCATTCATTATCTAAGAGAATATGTATCTTGCCAGTGCAAGTTGCAGGTATAAACCTAACCTTTTTGTAATTTTTTTAACTGGAAGATCATATAGTTGTTTTACTTGCATCACATTTTCACGATAGATGTATCTCCTGTTTCAGTGGGAGCTTTAATGGCCCGACCACAGAAACCTTGGTCCCCTCTGCTGATTTGAATTTTTAATCTCACCAAATTGAGCTAAACTGGAACTGAAGAGTTTCCTCTTGGCTGTTCTGAAACACTGTGCCAGATGTTAATTATGATCAGTACAAATGGGGTAAATTCATGCGTGTATTTAATATCAAAAGTCTGAGTTGAAAGACTCTGAATGCTGAGTATAATGGCCTGAAAGTGGGAGTCAGTGGACCAGATTATGTTAAAAAAAATCTGTTTTGTTGTGTTTACAAGTGTGCAGTCAATCCGTGGTAGTTTCACAACCTGATTCCTCTCTGCCTTTCGGTGTGTTTGCATTCGACTGTATGTAAAATTTTTCCTAAATGTATCTACTTTCCTTCAAATCTACATGATTGTCTTTTTGTTTTTGTGTGTCTGTTTGCATCTCTGTTTGTTGGATCTAAAAGCAGAATGTGCTCTATATTTGGGAGGGGAACTATGTGGCAGGACTGAAAAACTGGAAGTGACAAAAGTTAATGTTTGAAACAGTGGTAATGTTTGTCGACCCTCATCACACAGGCTTTTGGAGATAACGCTATGTGTAGACGTAATTCCTATTGGCTGAAACAACCAGGGCAAAGAAGCACAGGTGAAAAACACAAACAACAGCTGCACGGAACAATCTTCATTATTTAGCTAAACCACAGAGCAGATGTTTGTTCACTTTGACTTTTGTCTTGTATTATAATAGAGCAAAGTTAAAAGCACCAATAAAAGTGGTAATGTTATCAAAAGCTGCACACAACTTCACATTGGTAAAAATGCCACAAAGTCATTGCAGAATGCTTGTACTTGTATGGCCTCAATGCAGATACTGTAGCGTGTGTTTAGACTTCTTTTATATACAATATACAGTGCAGACCTTAAAGCCTCCAGTTGTGATGGATAAGGTTATGTTGCATTACTTTAATAAGACCTCCTGAAACACTGCTGTGTGTAGAAATGGAAGAAAAATGAGTTGTGTTGATGGATGGCTCAAATCTTTACATTAGAACATCTCTACGCTGCTGTGAGTACGCTCTATATTACTCACACCCTGCAGCGTTTTTATTATACACCTTTCCAGGTGTATAATTATCATGTGTCCTAGAGGAGTGATGATGTGAGGAGCAGGCATGAATGTGAGTGGCCTCACTAGTGTTTCCGCCGAGAATAAGACACTGGCCACAAATGATTGGATTAGTGTTGAACCCCCCCTTCCACTTAGCTTAATCCTCTTTGCAGCTTTTTGTGTAAGTTCGTGTGTGTGTGTATGTGTGTGTGTGTGTGTGCGCGTATTTTAAAATGATTTGCTCTCATTTCTCTGGATGCTCCATCCGATGAATAGCAAGGACAGCCTGTCCGGTGTCAGTCTCCATCATCTGATATTGTACATATGCTTCCCGCATCCAGCGAAGCTGAGTGGGAAGCAACTGGCATCTAAGATGAGAGATGACACACAAGAGTGGAGATCTAGAGAAGAGTGAAGGCAGGAGTAAAAAGGGAGAAAAAAAGCAAAAAATTTAAGGTATGCAGAGATGAAGATGAGCGTTAATAATAGAAAATCTTCGGCCTTGTTGAGCAAATGCAACGCTTGGAGATCAAGGCAGAGCAGCCAGAGGTGAATCTAGAGGGAGGTTGCAAGCGCAGGATTATTTTGGATGGGTGGTGGAATAGAGCGATCAGTTGAAGGTCTGTGGGGTTTGGAATGTCATTGTCAACCTTTCTAAACAGCCTACAGAGCGATGGGCACTTTGAAGTTCCACAGAGCTGCTTAAATCCTGCCTGAAAAGATGCAGGGAACCGCGAGGCGCTGAGAAAAGACAGGAATATGCAGAGAAAGGCTGGAGGGGAAGGATAGAGGAAGGATTGATGATGGGTGAAACATGGAGGAAGGAAGTGTGAGAGTAATCAGAAGTAAGGAGGCTTGTTTCAGGAGGATGACAGGAGACAGGCGAATGGAAAGCTCTTAGTGCACCAACACAGTATGAGTAATGCTGTTTTCTTTTTTCCAATTTTTTCTTGGATGCATGAGTAATATGGTTCCAGCAGGTGTGGATGAGAAGCTGAAACGTGAGAAGCAGTGATGCAGCAGTGCTATTATGAGCTGATCTGACTTGGAATTGGGTTGACTGGGTGCCGCCAGAAAGCACACTGACATCACAGCACAGGGGAAGAGGCAGCTGAGTTTCTATTAAAGCCTTCTTTATTGTCTTCTGATTCTCTAAAATACATCCAGCCAGAATTTGACAGCACATCAACAAAAAATCTTTATCCTGTTTGATGCTAATCCAAATCATTTTAAGCTGAGTATCAGCTGATACCATCTCTCAGATAAGTGGGACTGATTTTTTTTATTTTATTTTATTTTTATTTTGAACTAAAACATTTAGAACAAGGTCAAATTGTAAAAAAAAACTTTCAAACTTCAAAAAGGGTTTTGAAAGAAGTCTGAAAGATGCGTAACGCACCCCAATGAAACTTACTAGTCTCCAATTATTCTTGTCTTCTACTATTAATATGATTGGTAAATATAAACAGTTTTATTTATATGAGAAAAATAGGTGTTGTATGTCTAATATACCTTTAGACATGGCATACCAAATGTAAATCAGCCATGTGGTAATCAAAGGAGTCTGGGAAAGTGCAAAAATTGTTAAAATGATTATTTCAGATACATGTAACAAATTAAGCAAAATTTGTGAAAGCAAACAGGTAGTTATATATTTTATCTGAATCATCAATTGTTAACTCAAGATGATCCCGCATTGTATGCTTAATCCCTGCTGCAAAAGCATTTATATTCCAGTAATAATGAGAAAACCTAGTTTTTAGCCTAATCACAAGTTTTATCACAAGCTTTTGTATTATTGCAGCATTATTGGTTATTTGCACAGTTATTGCACCTGATAGTTTTATGAGTTTTACATCCTTTTCATTAAATCAGTGTTTACAGACAAATAGTTATTTCCATGTAGGCAGTTGCTGCTAAAATGCTGTATTAGGATCAAGAACAGCCCTGTAATGAACTGGTGACCTGTCCAGAATTTACTGTGGTTTTTTGGCTATTGCTGGTTTAGGCTCCTGCTTCTCGTGACCCTGAATTGCACTAAGCGGTATAGAAAATTAAATTAAAGATCAAGAACATGGATGTGCTGATGTTTGACAGGTGTTCAGATCCAGTCCTTTAGATCTACCATCCTGCAACTTTTAGATTGCGTATCAAACTCCAGTCCGGCAGGGCTGGTATCCAGCAGGTTTAGTTGTTTCCCTGCACCAACATACCTGATGCAAATCAAATGGATCCAACAGGTTCTTGTTAACCTATTAATTCATTTTATTCAGCCGTGTTGGAGCATGGACACAACTAAAAACCTGCTGGATGCGGGCCCTAGAGGACCTCCATTTTAGATGCATCCTTTCTTCAGTAAAGCTGAAATATCTGAATTCCATATTCTGCATGTTATCCAGCTCTCCATGGCCCTAGTAGCGAGCCATTCATTCGATTTGTGTTGGTAGAGATTTGCACCTAAAAATCCTAGGATGGTAACTCTCAAGGACCAAACATGGGCACCCCTCATGCAGGAAATACTATAAAAGAAGCCAACATTACATGTTGCGTTCACTTCCATTTGGCATCTGAAGTTTACCTGATGGGAGTCGGTTCGCCTGAATATTTCTTAAACTGTGATTGTCCTTTCCTGTGGTGGCACACATAGGGGCATATAGATTTAATTGTGGGCTGTGTCCCCCCTGAGGCCACCCCTTTTGCCCTGCCCATGGCTAATCAAGATACATTGAACATTGCTGTGATGATTGACTTGAAGCAGCTTATATTATAATAAAAAATAGGACTCCATGACGCTGAGACTGATCATAAAAACATGCCTTGAGGGGACCCCAATCTGGCATTTAAGCTCAGATTGGAATATTTCCAGTAAGAAAGGAAAATGTTGCAATATTGTATTGTATTTATTTATTTATTCACACAGATCCATATGACAGTACTTTCTTCTATTAATGAACTCCAGAGGGCTGAGTAGAAATCAGAGTTTATATATTTTGTCTTATTAAGTGTCTTATTTATTCTGCTCCATTTCCACACACAGCAATAAAGCAAGTAGCTTGAATGGCAAGTATGTATTTGGTTATATTTGTTAATAAAGCTTTAGAAGATATTATTCAGTATTCAGAAGTGCATGAAAGATGTAAGCAATATGTGTGCGGGCAATAAAAAATACATTAGAGAACCAGGTTATTCAGTTTATCATTTCAAACTCCATATAGTATTCCTGTGATATTCATCCAAAGTTGTATATTGTATGATTTTCTCATTTTTATGAGTGATTATGCTATTAACCAAAATATGTTTTTTTTCCTATTTCTTTAAAGACAGACTTAGCAGATATATACATTTTTCACTTATGAGCACATAAGTGGTGTCCTGTTGAGGTTCCATCATAGAAATAATGCCATAAAGAATAATTACTTTAGTGAGTTTTAACTTTGATTTTTCATTGTAAACAAACAGGAATCATATTTCAATGAAAAGTTCTAAATTAAATCTTTATTTCTTTGTTCATAATTTAAATGTGTACCAGAAAAAAAGCAGTGCACAAAAAATCTGAAGCTCAGGAAGTGCAGGAAGGAAACAAAGCCTTTGACCTATGGAGACAAATGTAGTGCATGCAGACATTCAAATTATTACGTTTCCTGTTATTTACATTCTCTTAAATCAAAGTGATATGTCTTTAAAGAGGGACACACATGGGTAAAGGCTTGTGTATATTCCTGCATGGGCACACATACATGGATTTAAATGGGCTCGAGCTAATAACAATAAATGAAACAACGGGAGGGTTGTTAGCGGAAGTGTGAGCAAGTTACAATGAGTGGGACAAGGATGTTAAAGTTAAAAAGCAGTCAGAGTTAATTATTAATGCCAAGCATTGTGCCCACAGACGCAGCCATTTACAGACTTTCTTTCTCTATCCCACCAAACACACATGCACACACACAGAAACACAGCTGCAATCCCCAGTTGCTTGTGCCGACAGGAAACAGCATACTTGTCACTCTGTCTGGATTTGGGTTATGTGTAAATGCTCTGTTGTCTCCAGCCCCAATGAGAGGGATGTTTGTAGTTGTTCCCTGAATGGGGATGTTCTCTGTGTATATCTGTGTGCGTGTGTGTGTGGAGGGGTAAGGGGTAGTGACAAGATTCACATATGTTCTATGCCTAAATATAGGTTACAAAGACTTGTAATAATCACTCTTCACTGGGGCTTTTCCACCACGGTTTGTGTGAATGCTCAGAACATGTTCGTGTTTCAATCCGCAAACTGTTTTAAGTGAAAACACTGCATTACCATTGAGGATTACTTGTACACTCCGCTTAGGATTAAAAAAAAAGTTCTGAAGGTTTACCTTTTTGATTTTCCACAGTGGCTTATGTTTTCTTAACTGCAAATAAGTGATTGTTAGATAAAAAAACAACAGCTGGAAGAAAACATGTCAGTGCTCTCTTGTGGGGGGGGAACAGCATGTCAATGTGATGTGTTCTGCATTTCTTGAGTGAGGTTTTTTGTAACCATGTTTCCTGCATTTGTACATGTATACACCAGTATGTTATCCACAAATAGCAGTTGCTTTCATAACCCTGGCTGTTTTTTTATTACTATTATTTTGTATCATTCTGGCTCAGTTGCATAGTTTATATCTATGCTCACGAATCATGACAAGGAGTATTGAGTTGGAATGCATCTGTCAAAACGCTATTTATTATCCATTTCATATTATGAACACACTTTGCAGCTTGGTACACTTAATGTCTCCCACAAGCTTGTGTTTTACAAGCTCTCACCTGACTCCCAGGTTGCCTCTAACCTCAGTGTAGGACAGCTGCAGTGATGTCCGTAAGGTGAAGGGCTAAAGTATGGGTTTGTGTAATAGCTGTGCTGTTCAAGAGCTTGAGTGATGTTTTTTTTAAAATGGTATTTAAAAGCTGTGTTAGTGTCAATGTGTGCAGACACCTCAGCATCAGTCAGGCCTGCCCAGAAGGCTTAGTTGTGCATGTAAGGCTTTTTTTATGTTTCCTGGGAGATGCATAAGAAAGGTGCATAAACTGTGCAGATGCTAAATATTTAAAGTGCTGTTTTGTAACCTATGTCATCTCTTTCTTCTCTGCTTTCTCTACTCCCCCTTTCACCGCCATCCCTTCCTGCAGCCGGTGTTGCCGCGGCTAAAAGAGTGGTAACAGTGGAGGCTGGCCCGCTGGTTCGGACCGAAGGCTCCCACGTGACTATCTGGTGCAACGTGACAGGCTACAAAGAAGGAGTGCAGCAGGACTTTGAGTGGTCCATGTACCTTGCATCAGCACCGGAACGGGAGATTCGCATTGTGAGCACGGCTCAGTCAAACTATGCCTTTGCGATGTATTCCCAGAGAGTGCATAATAAGGAGATTTTTGTGGAGAGGCTGAGCGGTGACTCTGCTGTGCTCCACATCACCAAAGTGCTGGCCAGTGACCAGGGTCTGTTTGAATGTTACACACCCAACACAGATGGACAATACCTGGGATCCTACAGTGCACGCACCAACCTCACTGGTGAGTAGCTAAATATGCACACACTCAATGGATAATTAAAATGTTCAACACAAATGCAGACACCATTTGAGGTTTCTTAATACATTGCTATTCCATATAAATCTAAAAATATTGAAGGTGCATTTAACTCTTAAGGACTTTGGGGAATTATGTGTTATCTATCTTTATGAACTATCTTTCATTATAGTTCAGATTATTGCTTAAGGCTGACCCTTCTTTCTCTTAATAACATCTAAATCAACGGTTGCAAGACATAATAAAAGGATCTGCATCGTGACATTTCGACTGTGGAAGTTGTCATATCGGCATGGAGATGCTGAACATTGCCGTGCTGACATTTTGCACTTAAGCAGTTCTTTCAGTTTGATGTATAACAAGGACAATGTGCCAGTAGTACAATTTCTTTTCATGACAAGTGTATCCAAAGTCTCCCTGTGATGGACTGACGACCTGTCCAGGGTGTCCTCTGCCTCTGGCCCGATGATTGCTGGGATAGGCTCCAGCTACCCGTGACCCTAAATTGCATGTAGCAGTTAAGAAAATGGATGGATCTATCCAAAGTCAGTCTTTGAGAGCCACAGTTTTAACATGTTTCCCTACTCCCACATGCCTGTTTCAATATAAGTGGCTGTCTTCAACAGCTTGTCCATTTCTGCCAGAGCATCTTGACCTATTAATTTGATGCAGGTGGGCTACAGCAGAAACCATCCGAAAGCCGCAGGACTGTGGTCCTCGAGGACCAACTTTGGACGCTTCTTCATTACGATCTTGCATAATTTCATTCTATGTAACAATGCCGCTGTCTCAGATTTTATGAGACTGATTTGCACCAATAAACTACACCCTATTTGGCATGATATACATTTCCGTTTGTGTTCAGTTTCGATATAGGATCTTTGCTACTTAGTGGCCTTTTCCATTAGTACATGCTCTACTTGACTTGACTCGATCAGCTCAACTCTACTCAACTCTACTGGTTTTCCATAATAATTCGGGACCCTTTGATGTGGGAGAGGTTCCGAATGTGCCGCCAAGATCAGAGATATTATGAAGCTTTTACTATATTATGAAGCTGTTACTGGGATCTGCAGAGCACTGGTGTCAGTTCCGAATGTGCCGCCATGATCAGAAATATTATGAAGCTGCCAACAGTCAGAGCTGCAGAAAATCCGTGTTGGTTCTGAAGCTGCCGCCCAGATCGCTATTAATACCAAAGCTACAGGCTGATTAGTACTCCAGCCTGTAGTCAAGATTTTAGCCTGAGTCTTCCTGTTTGGAACCTCAAGGACGCAAAAGTATCTACACTGTACACAATATATACGGTGGTAACCCCCTGAACCCTGGTTGAGCCAAGGGAAACCGGGTACTAACGGAACAGGTCAATTACATTTAACCATATTTCCATCAAGTGGTCATACTCAGCATGGTTGGTGGGGTTTGGGTTGGTAAACCCTGATCTCTCTGAGCATGCGGCTTTAAACAAAAAATCTACTTTAAATATAAACATTATGCAGTTTACAGTGTGTAGAGCTCCACCCTTCGGATCAGTAAGAATGAGACGCTTGTTAGTTTTTGCTTGTGAAAACATCCATACTGACCTATTGGGTACTAAACACAACCCATTAGTGGAAACGAGGCTATAAGTTTCAACATAGTCTTGTCTTGATCTTGTTGATGAAGATGGTTTGTAGGTGCAAGTCATATTTTATGTAAAAATTAGATAAATGATAGTGAAAGATTCTTATGTGTATTACTACTCAGCACTTGGAGAGTGTGTCCTGACACATCCAATGGAGCATTTCATTTGCACCCAAATTTAATGAGCCTTTCTTTTCCCCTTACTTTGCCTGTCTGATTCCTGTAATATGAATTGTGGCAGTTTTTATGTAATCTTGCTGACAGACAAATGGCACTCATCACACACTTCCACATTGCTCTCATCTTTTGGGAGGATTTGACACCTACAAACTGCATAAAGTATCTGTTAATGTCAGTCTACTTTCACACAATCCCATCTCCCCCAACTGGGGAAACTAGGCTTATAATCCACAGGCACACACATACTCCCTCCCTGACTATTCATTCCTTCCCTCAGGCTGTTTCTGTAACATAGCCTGTGTGTTGGCAGGATAAGGGACTGTTTCACACAGAAGCACAAGTTTCCCTCCTTCCACTCCTTCATTTTCAGACCTATACAGAGATCTACCCAAAATACAGCACTGCAGCCACAGCTGTCATAGTTCGGGGATTCCATTCCCTTCGTTCCTTCATGCCTTTATTCCGCACATAGCTGACCTTCCTCTTAAGGCCAAGGCTCAAACCAAATGCTTATGGGCTGAAAATTGGACCTGCAGTCACTTATGTTCCAGAGTTTCTAAGTCACAGAGTGAAGTGTTTGAGCTGTGAAACAAAATATTTGAATTTTTTCTTTTCAGCCAGCATCACATCACTGCAGGTTTGCCTCCTAGAAATGAAAGAAATTGAATGCATAACAGATCAATAGAGTTGGTAATGGATTGAATGAGTGTTTCCAGGACTTCAGTAGATATGGTTTCTAATATGTGCAGTGCGAACTGAATGTGGGACAGGGCTTGGTTGCAGGGCACTGTGAAACAGCGCTGCTGATAGCACACAGTATTTATAGATCTGGGTGTGAGAGAGAGCTAGACATAGAGTGTGAGCAGAGGTGTTGAGGGACTGTTATCTGAGTTTCTCTCTGTGTCTCTAACCTCTTAACCCAGTTTCGAAGGTCAGGGGTGCACTGCAAGGTCTCTCCCACTTGTTTTTCCCTACCATGACTCGAGTCCTTGTGTGATCCCTGGGCAGCTGGATGCCTCTTTCCAACCACTGCGAGCAAACAATACCTTGTCTTCCAGTCTTTATGCATCCTGTTCCCTTTCTTTTCCCTTTTCTCCTGCCTTTCATTATGCCATGGGTCTATCTCCATTCATCAACCATGGTCCCTCTCTCTAATTTGCTCTCACTCTGCTGCATTGAAAAAAAAAAACCTTTGCTGCTGCCTTTTGAGGATTTGTATTTCAAGGGTATTGTCACAGGACTGCAATAAGCAGTGAATAATATAAAGGAAATGTGGGAAATAAGTATAAGAGGCAGACAGGATATGTATTGTGTCTATGTGGAGTGGTCGGATGAATTGTGGGTAAGTGTGCGCAATATGTGCCATGAATACTGGGTTTAGGCTCACTGGCTGTGGTGCAGTTCATCTAGTGTCAACTTTCTGTGTAAAGAATATTGGAGAGTTTTAATGTGAAACTTAATACTTACTGCCTGAGGTAGATAACAGTTTCGGCAGTGCACCTGGACACCGTAGTGTCTGACACAAGGACTTGGTGCTTTTATGTGTTGTATTGTCTATCGCATTAAACCAGACAATGTGGGTGTGATTGCCTGAATGATGATACCTGTTTCAGCTTTTAAGTTAAAGATACTTTTTTTTCTTTTTTTTTAAAGGGAGAGAGAAACCAAAGAGCATGTTTTTTCCTCTTTTTCCTTTTTTTATTCTCTTTGTGGTACTATACTTAGATTAATCAAGTGAAAATGTAGTTCGGCTCGGCATTTAAGTGCTTAAAAAGCCTTGGGGAATTGCTGAAATAATTTTCATTTGAAAAGAATAATTGGCTATCAGGCTACAAAATCTGGATTATGCCCACCTAAATTATGGCGTGGCACAGAGATGCAGGCACATCTTTTATTATGCAATACACAAAGCTGGGCTTAACTAGTCAATATATATTTTTTTCCTCTCTCAATATTTTCTGTGGAAATGTCAGAGGGCGGACTGGTTTGTTTCCAGTCGCTGCAGGCAGTTGTTCTCAGTGCAAAAGCTCTAAAATCATATCTCTAAGTTCCTCCTAAATAGCAAACTGGCAAATTTAGCATCTAGTTTATAACCATAATTAATCCTTTAATTGCCAAAGCATTGGTTAATTTCCTCAGAAGATGATGGAGTCTGAAGTGGAGCAACGAGTGCAGTGTTAACTATTAGACTGTTGTTCATCAGTCACAAACAGGCAGGAATGTCGAGAGATTTTAACAGAGTAACTTCAAAACTCTTCGGAGTTCAGAACTTCGCTGACTTCTAAACTGTCTTGTTTTATTTTATGAAGTGTGACACAAAACTGGGTAAAAAACAAAACAAAATTGAGGCTAAGCCTGCTAAGGAGAAGACACCCGTGCAGGCTTGTAGTTTTAGCTTCAGCGTAAATAATGTAGATTGTCATGACATGAATATTGCCTTCTTTCCACATGGAAGTGCTGCTTTGATTCAACTGCATTTCTCTTCATAAACTCTGGTGGCTATTCCTCTGCAGAAGCCCTTTCCAGGAGGGGTTTTAGTTCACTTCTTTTAAGTGGACATTTAAGTATTTCTACAAAGTCCGGTGTGATGTATCTCTGCACAACACCTTTACAGAATACTGTCACATGACCTGATCTGGAATGAGAGAGATCTAAAAGCAGAACAGTGCAGATGACAATGACCACATGTAGCCAAAATGGATAAAAATGATCATATTCCCTCTGTTCTTGTGTGTTTGTGCAGCTGCACACACTGACTTACCATAGTCTGCTATGACATTTTTGTTATCATTTGTTCATCATCAGTGAGGCTGTGTATATTCATTTATTGTTATCACCAGTCGGAGAAGGACGGAGTTACAGTGTAACACTATCTGAGTCGTCAACGTTGACTGTTAACTGAATTTGCATTGTAGACATAATTCTTGGATGACTTCTGGCTCGGATATACCATGCAGCTTCATTCTCAGCTTAAAACAGAACAGGTCACTCTTCTACTACTCAAACAATGACTTTATTCTTCAATTTCAACCACATGACTCCGCCTCTTATTCACTGCAGCAGCAGGACAGTATTATTCCAACGAACCTGAAACGTCTGTTCGCTCAAAAGAAAAAAAATAACTCTTACAATAGTAATGTTCTGTCAGAAACTTTTTTTTAATCACCAGTTATATTAACAGTGTTATAAACTATAGAAAAAGTAATTATTTTGATTACTCATTATTGAAATTGGTTATGCCTTTATTATGTTTGTAATTCAGCCTGTGTTGTTGTTGATTTATTGCTGACTGAAATAAACTTAATTCATTCATTCAGTCAAGTTACACTATTTAATTTAATGCTGTTACTTTCATTACCGAATATGAAGATGTGGAATAACAAATAACCTGAAACCTTTCATGAACCATCCCCACTGGTTTAACACGTATCTTTGAATTGTAATAATGTGAATAGAATAATTTTTCAAAAGCTGATCAAAGAGAAACCTATCGCTGGACTATGCATGTTTTATGAAAAATGGCAAAAAAGGTACAAACATTGACTTAGATGCTAATTTGTTGAAAGTTTAGTAGATGTGAGCATGACTTTATAGCTATTAATGTAATGCGCTATGCTTTTGCATCCAGAGAAAAGCTGAACAGATGACATCCCATTCAGCATAAGTAGGTTACACAGGTGAACTCTCTGTAAACAAGGATATAAATGTAAAGCTAAAATTTTACTTGTAGGGAAAAGATGCTATTACTCAATAGCATTTAATAAATTATGTCATCTGTCATTAACAAGCTCTGCAATCCTTCATCCTTTCTTACATGTCTGTTTGCTGCCTTTATGTATCTTCATTTTTTGGCAAAGCTTTGGAGAAAGTTTAGTTGCTGCTGCCTTTCGACAAGTGTCCTTGTCAGCTTTAAAAGTTATCCACTTCATTTACCAGTGATCTTCCATTCTCTGTGAAGATCAGGGAAAGAACTGGTATAAATTTCTCCTCTTTGCTCTCCATTTGGCTGCTGTCTTAGATCCGCCACTTGTCTGAATTTAGGGGGGTCTATAATTCCAGGCATAACTTTGGCTTTGGAAAGCTCGATCACCTGTTCTTACATAAACAGCTTTCCCTGTTGGCATGGCTACTCATGGCAACCGATGTTAAAAACGCCAGAAGCATGCCGCCAGAGAAGCAGCACAGCATCTGAACTGGTGCAGAAAAGCATTTAAAAAAAGACACAGAACTATCACACAATCATTTGGTTTGATCTATTTAATTGATCTGGTTTATTTATTTTCTCACAGTTTTTGTTACCTGATCAGATCTATGCCTCAAGTTAAAATAGGTTTGTTTGAGCTGCTTTGTTAGCTACTAGTGCAGCTTTAGTTTGGACCTTTTTTGCTGTGTAGACGAAAAAATCTTTGCCTACGTGTTTGCAATACAGCATCAAATTACAAAGTGTTGCATGTCTGTATGTGCAGTTGTTTCTCTTGGCTGTCTGGTCATATAAGAAACAATGTTTTCTCTTTTAAATCCCCCAATACTTCTGATCTCATGTCTTTAATGCATTTATTTGTGCTTCTCTATAAGTGTTTACGAGCACCACAAGGCCAGCATTAACCTAGTGCTTTTAAATTCTTTTAAGCTAGCAAAGCTCTGTTTGTTGCAGTTGAGTGTATGTTTCTGTGCTTGTTTGTACATGTGTGTGCCTGTTTGACTTCCTCCTACACATCAGATTGCCGAAGAAAAGGACAACAGCCTGACATGGCCATCATGGTTGTCCCTGTCCTACGCACCAGCCTGTGTGTGAGCATGTCCAGCAGCTAACAGAACAACACAGCCCGACTTATACACACAGATCCAACTTATGAGGCTCACGTGTACCCTTGCTGCTGTAGAACGCACCACAGGAGTCATCGGTGTTTGGCAGGAAACATCCATTCCCTGTGCATGAAATAATAAAGTAGTAATACCAGAGAACTGAAGACTTTACCATTATAACAATAGTATTCTTGTTCTTTTTCTTTATTCTTTGTATCTTATTGGAAAAGGACCATTCAGATGTAAGGTGCTAGAAAAAAAAGTTTGACAGCAAGTGGTCTGTAAGAAAAGAAAGCGAGATGGATGGTGAAGAGACTGAGATGTGGAAATTGGAAAAGAGAAAAATGGGGAATGAAGTGACAGTACTGGAAGGTTGGTACTGGAGTGGTGCTAAATAGAGTGTGTGACCAATAAGTGATGAGCTCTTGCTCTCACTCCAGTGTGATTGGTTACACGTCCCCAAGGCATTGCCCACAATACTAGCACCGCAATGGGGGTGCAATTTAAATAGTCTCTGTCTGATGCGATTCTTAAGGTTAATGTCGCTACCAGCTACCATACAAGTTCTAAAATGCAATTAGCCAGCACAAATTGAGGAAAGGGAGAGAGAAAGAAAAAGTGAGAAAAGGGTACAGATGAGACTAGAGAATTTCAATTAAGCGCAAAAAAAAAAAGTGTTCTGAAAACGATTTTCAGAACAAGCCGCTGGAAATTACCAGTTTTCTTCATTCACACTTCTCATTTACATCCTTTCTATTGCCTATACTTTGTTTTCTTCCGTCTTGAGAGGAGAAAAGGGATCCTTTTCCCCAAGGAATCTGTGCTCCAACTGTGAGCTGAAAATTTGCCTAACCAAGGTCAAAATGCAATTATCAGTGGTGTGTACAGGTTTCTGTGTTTATGCAGATTTTCTTGAGGGAGGCCAAGATTGCCCACTGCTAAAGATACAGTTAGAGTAGCTGAATCATTCTTCTGCTGAGCTCAGCATTGTGAGTGTGTGCATGTGTGATTTGTGAGTCTCCACTACTTTTCTTTTCACAAGGGAGTCAAAGCATCCAAGCTGCACTCCTCTACTTCGCTTAATGAGATGAAGCGAATTGGAAGATGTCATCCTACATTCTGTCTACCCCCACCCCACTTGTCTTTTCTTAGTGCAGTCGTCCAATCTGACTACTGCCTACTTCATCAATCCAAAGAGGCAGATTGGATTCCTGGACTCCGCCTTGGCCCCCAAAGTAACATTGGTTATGCAGTTGTATGGCATTGTCAGCATAGTTGAGTTTTATTACAGGAAAAATGTTATGAGTGCGATTAAAGAACAAGGTTTGAAAATGAACCAGTGAATAATAAAAGAAAGGGAATAAAAATATAAGAGAAGAATTAAGCAAGAGAAACACTCTTCACAGAAAATGTAGGAATGAAGCGTTTACAAATAAGAACGCACAAAATGACACTACTTGACCAAGGTGAAGAAGAGCAGGTGAAGATGAACAGACAGGAGAGGTTGTTTCTCTTTATGTCTTGGTATTGATTGGGAGTACAGGTCTGTATGAGACCGGAGCATTTTATCTCTTTGGTGTCTCCTTGCAGTGACACTTAAATTTTCTACAATACCTTTCATTCTGGCCTGACCAGCACCTATCAGCTTCTTCTATAATTAAATTTCCTGTCTTGCTATTTGTGTGCAAGTGTGATTGCTCAAACTGGCTTCAGACCAGGCAAGGCTTCAAACATAAAGATCTTATCATGTGCCATTTCTTTGCATATCACATTTACTTTAACAGACAGGGACTGGTGTCCTGCTAATACCATTACTGCTTCCCATAAACATATATGTAAACAAATATGTATGTATATATACACATGTATGTGTGTGTGT
>JBAMHX010000014.1:12376714-12417894 GCA_037177515.1 Pseudomugil tenellus | reverse complement strand
CATATGTGCATAAGTGCATAAATATGTATTACACTGTTATCCCCAAAACACAAATGATGCTCTTCTGTGTTAATGTTAATGGGCAAGCATTCACAAACTCTCAGATTATAAAATGGCAAATATCCTTTTTTTGTGTGTGTGTTGTGTTTTATGTATTTAGGCTTCTTGGCTGTAGCTCTGACGCTATCTTGGAGCCCTCTTCTAGATCTTCCCTGTGACAGAAGCAGAGAAGTGTTTTAAATATAAATTCTTCATGAATATGGAAACTGTAGGGAATAATATCGTGGAGAAGTCTGTAAATTTGTGTGCGTGGACACTCAAGCAGCTTTGGAATAGTTTGACGTCAGTAGCTGCTTTGAAATATATTTGCATAATGAAAGGGATGAAGACTTTCACTTCAAACATCTGGTTATTTGTTTACACAAAAGTACAGTACATTCCATTTGCACCAATTTTGTACACTCTTATAGAACGAAATGAGTAAAGATACTCACACTTGTGTCACGTTTTTAAAGTATTTTGACATGTTTGTTGACTGTTCATAACATTGAATCTTCTGCTTGAAGGAGTACTATCGGTATTAAAGACCACTTGCACCTGGTAAGAATTTGGGTTATAGTTAGTTATATGATTTACATTGTGAAAACATGAAGTGAAAATGACTTCCCATTTGGCTCCACACCGCACTATCTGGATAATCCATGTACCCACTGGAGTTAAAACTGCACATGCTATTTATTTCATGGACTTTTCGTAAGCCAACATGCAAGGGCCTGCAATTATCTCCATGACAAAAATCACTAGAACTATCTCTAAGAGTTTGTGTGGATGTCTGCATACTCACAGATTTCCTCTGACCTCACAGACTGGTGCTGTCTTTTATTGACAGGCAATGCAAAGTAAGGCCCAGGAAGACTTTACTAATATGGCTTAAAAATATCATCACACCCACCTATTAGTATTCTAACCACTGCCTTATTATTTGCTACGGGAATCATATTTGGTTAAAACGCCTGATGTAGTGGATTTGAGTGTGGGCTGTAAAGACAGCTGAAGGCTCCTTCTGAGAGCTTGAAAGAGGAGACGCCTGTGAGGTTAACCTAATTTTTGGGGAAGCTCCATCGAGAAACCAGATAGCCTTGAAGTCCTCTCTCAGGGACACACCATTATCTAAAATCTTCTGTAGAAATTCTGCCAATGCCCACACTCAGTCTGCAAGTTTAATTGAGAACTAACTACATATTTTAGCTGTATTACAGTCAGGACCAGTTCCACACCCCATCCCTCACAGTTAACTGTAGGGAGAGATGACAGACGACCGACACATGCAGCCACCTGTGCCGTGATGCCAGGGTGGCGACGTCAGGATGTGGGCATAGAGAGAAGTGTGTGTATGGGTTAGTGTGAGGGGTGGGTCTGTTTGGCATATGTCTAAATCCCTTCAGCGCTGGCAGCTCAGACAGACAGTTGCTTCCTCATCTGCTGCCCTGTTGGATGGATGCCTGGTGATAGAACGCTGCCCTCCTCCCATAGCGGCGCTTTACGCTCTCCTTCAGGGACACTGATTCTCATACGCTGACGCGACACATGTACAGCTTCTGAGCCTCTGTACCTCTGGTCAGCCTCATGCATGACCACAGCCTTGCGCTCGCAGCAATGCAATGATACCGTCGAAGTTTTCACTGAACATCTACAATGGTAGAAAAGCATTCATGAAACCACAACATCTATGGCAGTGTGCCCTTTTTTGGGGGTGGACAGTGTGTATAATTGCAGAAAAAGCGGGGCTTTGTACACTGATTAAAGCGTTGGGCTATATTTTAGAGGGTTTACGTGCACACACACCCACACTAGCACATTGAAATGGTCAGATGGTTGGGGCTATAACTGGTTCTATCCTCAGGGAAGTCTTAATTGGTCACAGTGCTTTGCCATCTGGGGCTGGAGCGTTGATGGAGGAGAGATGAAGGGAGACGGTGGGAGCTCCTGCAAGGGGTGTACAGGGGGGGAGACAACAAAGATTGGGAAAGGCAGTACATGCAGTTCAGGGATAGAGCTTATTAGTAATAATATGTGCACATTTGGTATTACGATCCCTATATACTTGATAAATTTAGTTTATAATGTACTAGTAGGAGGATGCATGAATGATTGCACATGCTGTGTTCCAGTACATGTATGCCTCTAGGTATGGAGGCATCTGTATGTGTTTGTGTGTGTAGAAGTGGTAATGACTCTGGTATGTGCTTTTTGTGCTGATGTTGGCAGTTGGAGCAAAACCCTGCACATGAGCTAACAACCTCCAGGACAGTAGCAATGGATAAAACAAACAAACCCACACAGGGTTGGTGCCTGTTTATATTTCTGTTTTCTTGGATGCAGAGTGTTTGCTGGAATCTGTGTTTTTTTTTTTTTTTTTGAGTCAATAAGCAGATGGAAGAAACTAAAGAAAACATGGTACAGATGGAAAGATGGATTCAGGCCGTCTGAAGATAAAGAAGATAAAGAAAAACAAGAAAAAAGAGGAGAGCGAGGCTGAATCGGGGGGTAGAACGAATACTTCCCGTGTTTAGATGTGATGAGTAACTCTTTGATACTGTAAAGAATTTGCTGTTAACGACACCTTTGCGCACAGCTCTTCTCAAATATTCTTAGGAAGATTTGTCTTTCATACTCCCACCTCTCATCTGACTAGCCCTCCTCTCACGCCTTGCCTTTTAAATCTCTCGCATACACTCCATCTTTTCAACGTACTGCTCAAGCTTCTTTCCTTGCCGGGGCCTCGGTGAGAGGTAGTGTCATATTGTATATAAGCATGTTGCACCCGTAGATGTGTGTGTGCTTCTTAGTAAGTGTTAAATCCTTCTCCTCTACCTTTGTGTAAACAGCATCTCGTATTAGAGAGCTTCTCCTCACCACAGATCCCTCTCTTATCACAACATTCAGCCTTTTAACTCCACGTCACCATTCTCCTGCTACAAAAACATGGCCCACTCCTTCACTCACTGGCCATCTTTCTTTTCTTCTCCTCTCCTACCTTCTCCTTTTGTTATATTGATCCCTTTCTGCCAGTGCTATGCAAGGAGAAAACCTGGCCACATGCAAATATAGACTACGTAAATGAACTAATGCTTTTTTTTTTTTATAGCTTACACTATTATTAAGAGTATTTCTTCTTATTATCTGATAGTACATTAGTTAATTTCTTCTAACTGATATTGATATTTTTCTTTTATTCAGGCCCAGATAAAGTGGATATGTTTTCATGCTAATAGTGAGTGAGGCATTTTCATATATAGCAGATTTTTTTTTAATTATATTTCTGTATTTAGCTTAATTTGCACTATGTACTAATTCCATAGTAGAGAGTGCTAAATGTTAGGGTTAGGAAAAAACATGTCTACCTGCTGATATTGAAAATAAAAGCTGGATGACCACTCAGGCCCTGTGTTCATGCTAAACTTTTTCCTTTGCGTATTAAAAAAATGCATTTACAATGGAATGACTACTCCCTAGAACGGTAAACATGACCTGAAAACATTGTGTACATGCCAGGCCTTTACTGTAGTGCAACTTTTTACCAGGTGAGTTCTGTTATGCAAGACCAAGAAACACAACACTACAGAACAACAGAAGTGCTGCGTGCCAATTTCTAGTTAAATAGCACCTGTAACCTCTAGGTCTTTGCTGATGGCATAAATCTTCTTGAGCCTAAGTTGAAAAGGTGCAGCAGCACAAACATGACACACACGTATGCCATTGTTGTGCTTTTTGCAGCTTAAGCAGGATCTGATTGCATAAGTACAAGATGACATGACAGAGGTCATTGTTGAATTCTGATTGTAGGATACAATGAATGGATTCACCACATTCCCCTTGTTGTCAGACCTTTGCATATCTCTATACTACTTAGTCAAATTAAGGTTAAAGAGGAAGCAGAGTACATCCTGGACAGATTTTGATCACAAGCCAGTTTTATCCACCCAAAAGCTCCGTAATCACTGTGTTGTTGTGCAAACAGGCTCTCGCTCATGAATAGCACATATTTAGTGTGTTTGGTTGAGAACATAATTAAAAGAGTACTTATGTGACCTTAAAACTAATATTCTGAATTATTCTGATAACGATTTCAATATGCACATTCATGGAGCCATCATTACCCTGCAGCTCTCTGAGGGTAAGAAACAACACCTCAACTTATTTCCCCAGCCAGGAATATCATGTGAGAGGTGCATTTTGCTGATTAAGCCAAGAAGCTCAAGAGAGCATTATTACAAGAAGGGAGGAAAAAAGAGGGACACAACATGTGATAAGACATCCGGCTGGTAGGAGAGAACTATGAGAAGAGACAGGATGCAGGACAGATGCCAAATTGGCTTTTGTTCAGAGGCGCCATCTTGCAAAAATCTGTCAAAGTTCAGTTGTCCTGCTTTTATGTTCTTTTCTATGACACTGATTTAAAACTTTACACAAATTTTGGTTACACCAAATGTCTTAATTGTACCACCACCAAATTAAGTACTTGCTACAGCTGTAGCTGTAATAAGCGTCGGTATCCTGACTAGGATTGTTTGAATAAAGCAATTAACTCATTGGTTTCTATATTTTTTTGCTTCCTTTTTGGAGTTAACAAGCACATTTTTCTTTTCTTTAACTAAGACATATATCACTTGAGACAACTGACAGAAATAAACTCATTAATATTAATACAAGTTTTACTTAAGAGGGAATTAACCTGGCCTCACACAGGAGGGGTGTTTTGTGCCGTGGATTTCACTTGAGCTCCGAGATTGACAGATTAGAACACCCACACGGTGTGAATGAGACAAAGTGTTGCCCACAAGAAAGCAAAGTGTAAACGGAGGTCATTCTGTCAGCCTTTGTCCATTTTGACAGCTATTTCATGATTTCAGTATTTCTGAAAAACAATGGGTCTGGAAACACTTGGCTTCTGTCAATCAACAATGATGTGCCATACCTCAAACAGACATTGAAAGCTTTTATTTCATATTATTTCTATCATCTTTGTCAGACCAAAACAACTCCAACCCCCTGGGACATGGAACCTCTGTGGGTGTCCTATGCTGTCTAGCAACATATCCTTAGGGACCAGTGTGGATCAGACTTCTTCAATAGATGCACAATCAAACTGGGATCTGGTTTATAGACTGGGTCAGTGTTTTGGGGTCATAGCTGTGTGTTTCAGGCTGCAAGCTGTTACTTGCTGTTCTGTTTTGGGAGGCCGCTGTTATTTGGGCATTCTGTTGCCATGAGGGGTGTATTGCTCGGTCTGCAACTATGTTAAGTAAATGTATGATGTGTGCCAATGGAACATCCACGTGATTGCCAGGACCTATGGTTTCCAAGCAGGGGAGTGCATTGTAATGTGCGTATGAGTATTACTCACTGGACTTAGTAGTGGCTATAATGTTGTTATTAGTGTTTATCTGTGTCATTTTTTTCTTTAAAGTCTGCTTTTTTTTAAGCATGGCTCATGTTATTTGCAAATTAAGCATATGAATAAGGGTTCATTAAGATGAAACACTTTCAAAACATGTTTTAGTACAGTACTACAGTGAGATGCTGAGATTTACTCACTGCACGTTCTTTCAAAATCTGGTACTAATAAGCCGCATGTCCCTTTGGATTGTGTAACCCAGTGCAGTTGATTTCCAGCTCTGGGAGCAATATTTGGGTGAACAGAGGGGAATACCTCTGTCATTTATACTCATCTGCTGTGGAGTAGCTATTCCCCCAGGTTTCACAGAGTTTTTGGGTGGGTTTGTAACAGCTGGACTGCTTAGCTTTCATGTGCTTCTTTTCCTACTGTATATGTAGGTATAATGAGCTACAGCCACAGGGCCTTTGTTTCTCATACTCTTGCATGCACTTACATACACACTGAAAAGGAAGTTATTTTTCAGTATTATGACAGCCTAACAGATAAAAAAGACAACAAAACAACCACAGAAGTACTTGGGTCTTTTATTCTGGTGATATATAGAGTAGAAGCTGGTTAAAGAGGATTCGTTATTCTAAAGAAACACGCTTTCCTGTGTTCTGAGCCATTGTGAAGAAGATGCACTGGATGAGAAAGGTGATTAAAAGCAGAATAAGGGATAATTAGGAGCTGACAAGAAACTTCTTTAATGAAGGGGAAACCAGCCAGATAGCATTGTAGATGAGGGAAAGCACGGATGAGCTGTGGCGTGAAGAGATGGAGGAAAGCTTGACTGAGGGGAAAAATGGGACAGAGACTGGGAGCCTAACACGAATGACAGTGTAAGGGGATAGAAAAGAATGCTTGAGAGACCCCTTTATTAAATGAAGAGAGCCATTTCCTC
Organism: Pseudomugil tenellus; assembly: GCA_037177515.1. Taxonomy (NCBI): domain Eukaryota; kingdom Metazoa; phylum Chordata; class Actinopteri; order Atheriniformes; family Pseudomugilidae; genus Pseudomugil; species Pseudomugil tenellus. Next base: position 12,411,550 of record JBAMHX010000014.1, on the reverse strand, counting down.
TCAGTCATCGTGACCTTTGTGTTTCAGCAAAGGACACACACACACACACACACACACACACACACACACACACACACACACACACACCCAGTGACAGTGATGTTCCATTGGTAGCAGACCTTGCAGCTCCACACAGGAAAATCTCATAACGGCATCTGGGAGCTCTCCTATATCCCATCACCCTCTTTCAGCTGTGCCCCTCCCCCCGTCTCTGCTTCATCTCGTTTCACGTAGTAGAAGATTGGATTTAGGGTAAAACGATAGGACACCGTGGAGATCCTTTTTAACTGGTGGTGATCTTATGAGGCATGCAACTCATTTAAAAGCCAAAATATTGACTTATTTGTTTTGATTTGCTTTTGTGAAATTTTCCACTAAAGGGTTGTCAGGGTGATGTTCATCCGGACTTACTGATTTGAGGTTCTTAAAAAAGATCTATTTATTTAAGACAAATGAATAATTACACAGTAATTGAATTTCTACACATAGAATTTGTATAAGTAAAATGTAAAAAAACCTAAAAAATCATAAGAACACTGACGTTTTGAACACAACTACTGAGTTCTTTGCATGCTAGTCAACGCTGTATTTATTCAGATGTGGACCTCCTTCTGCTTTACCACATGTTAACATTGACTGATTTGAAAAAAGGGAGTTAGTGACATGTTACAAATAGTTGCAAATGAGTTAATGGAACAATCCAATTACAGACCACTTGCAGTGTTTTCTTTCTTTTTCCATGTTGTGTTTCAACTAATCAGATTATGTTGTTGTTGTTGTAATAATACTACTGCTTGAATCATAATCAGGAACCGTGTAAGTTATCCTATAATTGTGTGTAGTCATTTTAGACGCTTATTTTTGTTTATATTTTCCACAATTGAGTGATGTATTTCACTTACTGGGTTTATCATCTATGTAAATTTGAGCAAGGCAATTGTGAAATTAATATTACTACAAGTTTCAGAGTTTTGGAAAGAAGTGTGTATCTGTATAGACTATTTAGGGGTTTGGGAGCCAAATATGTACTGCTGTACAAAATATGTACTTTATGCAGGCAGGTAACCTATATTCCAAAATTGCCATTTTAATCTGTACAAAAGACCTAAAATATGCAGTCCAATTGCTTGCAGCTATTCAACCTCATGATGATATGAGGTAATTCTCATTTTCAAGTTTGTAATAGTGCACAAATAGGAACCCTCATCTCACAGACCACTTCTTTCATGATGTCTTTTGAAGTTTAGACACCCCGTATCGGAGGCCATTCATTGTGTTCACAAGTGAAAATAGGACCATCACTATTAAAGTTTTTCCATGATATAGCTGTTGCTTAACCATGCAATGACTTAATTAATTTCATGTTAAGAAATATTTATGAAATTATTTGTGTTATAGCTCAAGATTTTCAACATAAACAGTGCATTGCAACCTGAGCCAACAATACAAAACGGTGTAAACTTCTGGTGTCTAAAGAGTGGTATAATCAAAGTGTTGTCAGTCTCAGCTGGATAGATTAGATTAGATTAAAGTTTAATGTATGCAACATAAATTTAGAGATACTTTTGTTGCAGGGTTATACTAGGAATTACTTGCTTGAAAATAGATACTTGCAAAAAATCCAAACTAATAAGCTTCAAAACAGAATTTTTCATCATTCAGTAGACTAAAACCACTAAAATAAAGTTAGTGTTGTGCTCTTAGTGGAAAAAAATGAATGAGAATCTATGTTAACATGCCATTGATCCTAAAGAATTTTTTCAGAACATGAAATTGCATGATTGTATGATGGTATGATGAAGATGTTAAAAATACTGCTACTGTTGAAGTACATATAGTGTATAGTTACAAAACCTGCCTAACTATAATGTTTCTCAGAGTAAGTAAGGGAACACAATAGCTAATACCACCTTTTTATTTGATTTGGAGAAGTTTAAACTTTCATGAAAGTTGTTTTTCTGAGTGAAATAAATAAATTAATGTCTGATATAATGTTTCTATTAGAAACGTACACATGTTTTAAGCATACTGTTACAAACTATTGCTAAATGTGACATTTAAAACAGTTTGCATGTATACAAAAACATAGCGCTTTAGCAATGTAACTTGAAATATTTTATTTCAGTCTATTTGACAAGTTAATTTCACTGCTATAACACAAAGTGGATATAAGTGGTCTTATCTTCACGCAAATATATTTTGCTATATTATACATTTTCTCTTAACAATTTAATTTGGTTTTCAGAAGTCCAACAACATTGTTTTCAAGTGGTATTATTACAATTTCAGCCTTGGACCAAATTTTCCGCCATTCCAAGTCTTTCTGAGAAAATGGTATTTAGTGGCTGAACCATAGACTGTATGTAAGAGATGAACAGACTTTCGTGACATCTCCCGTAAGCTAAATGATTGTGGAGGTTGATGATTAACATCTATGAAACTCTGACCTGCCTGTAGCTAAGTGCAAACCGAGCTAACTTGGATCTTACTGGAGCTAACCATCTAATGGAGGTAGGCCGGCTAAAAGGTTGATGGCACTATCCACTAGCGCGTTTTTTCCATTTTTTGAGGTCACAAACATTTGCTAAAATGTGGAGCAAGCAATTGAGAGAGGTGACAGAATTTTCTTCTATCTGAATGTTTTAGGCTTCATACACAGACTATGGGGACACAGATCCATGCTAGAGAACCTTTTACAACATAAATTTTAAATAATATGGGAACTTTAAAAATAGAGGCATATGAAGTAAAACTACTGTATGTATGTGCCACCAGAAAGAGTGCAGCAGATAAGATTCACAGCTATCACACGACAGACAGCAAAGCCTTTCAATGAGCTTTCCTGCTTTCCTAAAGAAGACCTTTTCTAAATGAACATGAACACATTTAGTCTAGAGACATAATAAAGCAAAATCATGATACTTAAAAGAAAGAAAACAACTGTGCGGTCAGTTGCATTGTTCATAAAGCACTTCTCCTTTGGATCAGCCACGAGTCCGTTTCACTGCGACTAAGCGGCAGCTGATTAACCTGCCAACATCAGCTGTGAGGCAAAACAGACAGAGGAGATGTATTCTGTCTTTAAATTTCTGCATAATTGCTACACTGTATCAATCAAAATGCATATCACCACCATACATATGATGCATGTAGCTAAACAGAGATATCTAAGACAAAAAGGGTAGCACTGGAAGTGTTGTCCATCAAATATGAACTATCTGGCATTTGATCATATGTGTTGGGGATATTCTCCCTGCTGTGGACACAGATCCCAAATGAATGCCTTCAGCTCTTGTCCTTTTTTTCTTCCCCTCCTCAGGCCTTTGTTCTTTATTAAGAAAGGCTTCTGCCTGGCTCTTATTTGTGGTTCGAAGTCATTATCCTCACACTGCCCTTTTCTTTCTCTTGTTACACTCCATATCCCATCCCGGTTCTAAGAGGGGGCTCTTGGGATCGGTGTGTAGAGCTGAGCTCGTCAGCTGCTCTGAGTTGTTTGAACCTGCTTGATTTCCTACTCTCTTGAGAAAGTCCTCGCTTTTTGTGTTGGTTGACAGATTTGTGTTAGTGTGTGCCTGAATTTAGGGTATTGAAGCGAGTGACAAGTACATTATCTATATATAGGCAACAGACATATGATAATAATAATTTATCTGAAATTGTCTTTTTCCATTTCCTGCCTCTGACAATTATGTGTGTAGTGTAATGTATAAAACTAAAAAGCACTTCCCCTTTATACTTATTTGTTTTTCCATCCTCTTAATCTTTGGCTACAGTATCTTTCCCTTTGCTCCGTCTCTACCTCCTCTTCTGTAATTTCCCAGTTGAACTGCTTCACCCTTCATTCTGACTCATCAGCAGCTCTAAGAGAAGAACAAAGGAGTGGATGATGTAAATGGACATGATATTGGGAAATAAGACCGTGAAAGACAGGTGTAGGTAAAGTTTCTGCACTGATCGCTCTATGTTACACTCTGTGACCCAGTACGCCCGCATATGTTACAACCACCCTGGTTCAGTGACGTGTGCTTAGCGATGAGGCTGCACTCGCGTGAAGTGGAGCTGAGGATCGCCCACTCGCTCTGTTTTCCTCTCAGCAGTACTCTTAGTTTCACAGAGTAATTAACAATAATTAGCCTACTGGCTTTGCCAAATGGCCATTTGCTTTGCAGCAACACACATGTGCATAAAGAGACACTCGAGCATTACCCACTGAAAAGCAGACACCACTTCAGCTATGACTGAACATCTGAGGAGCAAGCCTGTTGTACTCAGTGAGATACAATACGAGTTTAAATGTATTTGGACATCCATTTTGTTTGCTGTGTTAGTTGCAATAGTTGAGAAGTTTTTGTTTTTTTTCAGAAGGAAAAATCATTTTACAACATGCACTGGTATTGTACTGATAGTAGCCAGCCAGCTCGTATCACCCAACATCACTGATGCTGACATTTATAGCAGTGATAACATTCAAAAGACAATGTGAATCTCAGCAGTTCCTCTACTAATCATCTTTACTCATGCAAAGACAACAGGAATGAATCTTCACCATCTACTGCTTCCCACCTAGCGTCATATAACACAAACGCACAATGAACACAATAAATGAAAGATTCCCCACATCAAAAAGCTGCTTTTTGATTTCTTCTTTCTTGTTTTTCTCTCTTCTGCTTTTAGAAACTCACACTGTGGAGAGATGCTACAAAGCTGCAAGCATGCAAAGTGTACAGATCAGACTTTATAAACTGTTTTTTTTCTTTTGTGTGTGTGTGTGTGTGTGTGTGTGTGTGTTAATTTTGAAAAATCTCTTCTGCTATGCTGTTGTGTCCTTGTGTCCATTGCTCCTGAAACTCTGTGTGACTGGACTTACAAGACCACCAGTCACTTCAGAGGGCTGAGACAGTAGGTGGAGATCAGGACTGCATAAAGATTAAAGAAAAACTTGCTGATGAGCCAAAGCAGAAAGAGAGAAGCTGTAAAGACTTACAAAAAATAGACAGCATATGTGTCGGTTAAGCTAGCAGAGAAACACAAGGAGGCTTATTTACTGTTTACATAAGCTCCAGCTCAAAATCTAAGACATCACCTGATTAACTTAGTTACATTTTTCATTTATATTATGTCTTTCCTATTTAGATTCGTTGACTGTTTGTGACAAAATATCCCAAATCTTTGAATTTCATCATCTATACAAACCTAAATCATTTATTGATTGATGGAAGATTGAGTTGCAGTGAAGACATGAGTAAAATATCATGCAAAATGTTTAGAAGACATTTAAGAATAAAAATTTGTAAAAGTAAGCAGTCAGGTAACAGTCTGTACTAAGAAATTAAAACCATGTTCTTTTGGATTAAATCAGTTCAGAAGTTTAATAGAATGGACGAGCAAAATGTTTGGCGTCATCAGGAAATCTGCACCTTATTAAGCTGTTGGATTCTTCAAAGATTCATCAGATCATGACAACAGAATGAATCATGCATGAGTTTGTGGTAAACGAGTAATTGTTTCTAATCAGCATCACACACTGTCAGCTACTGATGCATTTTTTTATAGACAATGGTCAGCTATCTTAAGCCAAAAAGTCACAGTGGGAGAGTATGTTTTCAATTCAAGGGAAAGCAGAAAATAAATGAAGATGTTTCCAGAACAAGGAGTGTTAAGCTTTTTCTTTGACCAGCTGTTCATAGTTTGATTTGAACTACTGGTTGCAATCTGTTGATGTGATTGGTTGGAGTTAGTCTCTGATAGACAGTAACAGACAGATGGCTCCTCCAATTACTTTCTAAGTTTTTAAAATATATTTAAACCTTTTTTATTTGAACAATATTTATTTATTTTTATTTGAATGTGCCAAACAAACTTCAGCTGCAATTTCCCAGATGGTTCAATGTAACAAACCATCTGGTACATCAGGTGAAACAAATCCCATTACATGACCAAAACTGTCAGTGCAGCAATCTGTTATTCACAACTTTATAACGTCAGCTATGATTTACTTCCTATGTCCCTCAGTTTTAAGCTCATTACTATAGAAGTGCTGGGAAAATTTTCTCAGCGATGCGTTACCTATCAACGGCTAATTCAGCATCCATCTTGCATCTAACCTGCGAGTCCTGTGTTCAGGCATGTCTTGTCTCTTTCTCTCTTTTCTTATCTTCTCTTTCTTTGATAATTTCATCTTAAGCGCATTGAATCAGCCATAGTGTGTGTTCAAAATAGCCAATGTGTTGCATACTGGAAGCAAAAGTTGAACATTTCAGCTTTTTAGCATCTGTATGCTGCTGGGCAGCAACCACTCTTGAAATGTGCACAATGATGGCACGGTCCCATCAATTGAGTCAGGAACCCAAGGTTTTAAGGTCAGAAAGTTACATTTTGTGTCTTCAAGAATTATGTAAGATATTAGAACCAGATCAGACATGTACAGTCACATTTATTTTCTAACTATCTACACTATACCCAGGCTTTGTCCAACCCTTGTCGGGTAGCCTAGACAGGGCACACACACACAGTGTAAGTAAACATCTTTCCCTACTAAGAAATGCTGCATTAACACACTCGGGAGGGAGGTCCAGGTTAAAATTATATACAAAAAGAACCCAAACAACAATAACAATAATAATCAAAGCTGCACATTTATTTTAGTTTCTAAAATACTTCCTGTAGTTTTTGTGTAAATGTAATTGTAGCATGATCATTGCTTTTCAGATGCTATTTTCAGCTGTATATTGATGCGAGTTAGGAGCCAATTTAGAAAAAAAAACATTCAAAAATATCAACAATGCAAACACACAAACCGTTCTTACAGAATTTTCCCAAAATATCTCTTAATTGTAGTCAGTAGGGCTACTGGAAGAAATTGTTGTTTGCAACCTCAGCCTGACCTTAGTGAAGACAGAATTGGCTGCCGTTGTTTGCTTGACTTTGGACTTTGACTGTTGATCTAGTCGGATCTTTCATACATATAAGTTGGAAGGACATAAATAGAATGTTAATGTCTTCATTAAAAAAAATTAGCCAGGGAACACAAGGTAGCAGCTTGTTGTTTTCTCTCTACAAAGGTGTATCTGCAGAAGAGACTCAGTTTCAGAGTTGGGTTGATGTTGGTGGCTGCTGTTGTTATAGTAACTCCTGACTGTTCTCAAAAGCCCTCTGCACCATGTGGGAGGGTTGCTATAGCAATGGTAAGTTGTAGCGTAGGTGTGTTTGTGGTAACAGTAAGACTATTCCACACTGTCATTCACTCATTCTTGACTGGAGATAGAAGTTAGTGATATCTGCTTGACCGAGACAAATATTGGTGAAACAGAGAGAACTTGATCCTGTAAATACAATAAAAATATCATGGGATTTAATAGAGATTTATCTTACTGTGTAACATATGATGTCCTATAATCAAAGTACATTTTATAGCTGTGAACTATGGATAAAAACAGCTGCAGTGGAGACTTTTGCAGCCTGTGGGATAAACTCCCTGGAGATTTGACCAAAGACAATAATAATAATGTGAGGACAGGTGTGTCCAACAGCCAGATGGGCTGAGAAATAAATGAAGTTGGGGTAAAGTAATGCAGAATCTAGACAAGGTGGGATCTGTCTCTGGAGAGGGAAGTCATCATGACAAAGGTCTGGAAAGATCAGTGTGACAGAAATGGCTAATCATTCAGGAAGTTCATGACAGGTTTGAAGTTCCACTAAATTGCACACCTGTTGCAAATCCTGCCCTCTTGCTTGGAATGAAAAACCTGACAGATCATGTCCATCGGACTCTTAGAAGCAGGCCGAAAATAGGCTTCCGGGAGAGTCTGGAGCATCTGTGAAAGTGTCTCTCTCTTGTCTTCAGTTCACCGTCTGCACCGTTGGACTCCTTAAACGTTATTTTCAGCTGATTTAGTGTACTCTCTTGGTGTCACGTCTTTCCGTGAGAGAAGCTTATCTGATTGATTGTTCAGTAAAGCTTAAACAATCTGGGTTCTTTTTAGTTTTTGCTTCTGCGTCTGCCTGTCTACTTCACAACCAACAGGTCAGGTGTTGCTAGTGTCTGAACCGCAGAGAAGTTCGATTTAAGATGGTGTGCAAACATCTGTAGCAAGCTAACAACAATAGTGTCACATTGAGTACACATTGAGCGGTTTCCTACCTTCTTGATTTGAATATTCTAAACAGTGAAGCACCCTCTTCTGCGCTGAAATGGGGCCTATTGCACAGGTGTAGATGGTACATCCTATCTGTGCAAAATGTTCTTTATACTGTGCTTCAGTGCTGTTGTTGCAGCACAGTAAGAGGTCCATTTGTCATCAAAGGTTGTTTTTTTTTATCAGTTTGCTGTATGAAGCCTTGACAAACTGATGTTGACAATGGAGAAAAATAATCAAATTCTGAAAGAAATGACACGGAACATCCTAAAGCACATTGGAATAAGTTCCTTCAGATCAGATCGAGCTCTACGTCAAGCTCAAACAAACACACCTTCTTCCTGGAGTCTGGCATACCACAGGATATTAAGATCCTGTTTGAAAAAGCTTTTGAAAGGAAAGGCCCTTGGTATAAAGCTGTGTTCACCCTGTGCAGACAATCTGTTTAGAGAGGAAAATGCTTGTCAGCTGAAGTGAGGCTTCATGGCAAGATCCTGCAGCAGAGCCTTTGCCATTTTGAGCATTGAAGGACTGGCTATAAGAAAAGCCATCAATGAAGCCAAAAGAGCAGAACCATGGGCTCAGCAGTAGCTTGTTGTCAACTCTGACACACGCAGAGGCTATTTAGGTTGGAGAGCAGTTACCCATAAGGCCAGATAATACAATAAACCCACTGTAAGGAAATGAGAGCTTAGATGGAACAGTTATCTCTCAGTAGTCCCAACTATTACCAACTGCTCAGTGCTGAGCATTTGAAATGTGTTTTTATTTTTTAATAAACCAAATACAGAGTGAGATCCAGTAAAGTTCCCTTGTTGGTCTTTTTGTCTTGGCACATGCAAATAAAGGGTAGTTTTATCAGTTTTATTGCTGCTCATGTCTGCCATTTCTATCTCCTGCTGCTAGACAGTATTTCCAGCACTCAAGTCAATTTAGAGATAATATTTAATCAGACCCTGACAGTGTTTTGAAGAATGCTGCAAGCTATAACAGAGAACTGTTTAGTCTTGTCTGGACTTAGTTTATATGTTTCACAAGTGCAGCATTTTATCGGAGTGCCTCTGAATCGAGCCTACTTCATTTTAAGCTCTAATTTTCTGCCACTTTTGTTTTATCTTGGTTTCTTTCTGTGAGTGCCTTGTTAAACTTCAGTAACCAGATGTCAAGTCTTTTCTTTGCTCGCTCTTTATTATTCTCTGATCTCCCCCATCTTTGTTCATATTTTTGCTTCGTTAATAGTGCCTCTTTTTTATGTCCTTTCCCTATTTAAATATTGCATGTCTATATACACACATAGGCAAACATCCAAAGAGAGTTTTCAGTCTGCCCATGCATGCATTTTGTATTTGCAGAATTTTGAAATTAGGCAAAGTTAAAGCTTTTGTCCTGCATCTATAATTAGTCAGAGTTGGCTAACTGAGAAGAAGGGGAGGTGTTAAACGTTATCATTTGCAGATGACACAAATGCAGATGCCAAGCATCAATCCACTGATATAAATATGCACAGTACTCTTCAGTTTTGGGACTTTTAGGAAGTACTTAGAGTTACTACATTGTAATGCAAGACTGTTTCAATCCGCTTTATTTTCTAAATGGGTCGAGGATATTTTATCTTTTTGTCAGTTCAGTTCCGGACATTTTGGCCTTATAACCACACTAACTTTTTAGCTGTCAATAATCCATTAAGCTTTGGAGCCATAAATCCTGCACTATTTCCTTTTCAGTTTTACAAACACACACGCGCACATAAATACAAACAAGTGCATTAATATACAGCACAATGGTGCCCTGGTACAAATCCAAAAATACTCTTGTGCTAAACAGGTTCCATTAAAAAAGTCGTACATGTTTATTTCTGTCGCTGTGCCTAGTGTTTCCAGCCTGCCTTCTGAAATGAACACATCTTGATGTCTTTTTTATTTTTTTCTTTCTTGCACCTGACTGTCCCCAACTCTCTCCTCTCATCTGTTCTCAGCCATCTGGCTTGTTTTCTGTCCTTTCTTCTCAGTTGTTTTGTAGATAGGACAAAGCTGAATTTATTTAGGTAATTTTAGCTTTGCCATTTGTATATTTAGTATGTGTGATCAAAAATGGCGGAGATGCTGTGAGATGGAGTGTTGTTATGTTTACAATAGCAATCAGTTGCAGGACATAATCAGTCCAAAAGCACTGCCGGAGGCATCTCTAGAGGCATCTGGCTGTGTGTGATAGAGAAAATGTCATCAACACACACAGACATGTCAAAGTCATATATGGGAGAGGAAATAGAGGGCAGGCGCCTCGGAACAAAAAGCCTGGTTATATTAACGCCTATTCCTCACACCTCTTTCTAGGAGCAAAATCAGATTAATAATCGCTTACAGCAGCGTGACTACTTATTTTCCCCTCCATAATGGGAGCATAAATAAAAAAAATACCATGGCTAGCACTCCATATATAATAACAACAAGATATTGGAGGGTTTTTATAGAGATAAAGAGGGGTTTATAAGTGTGACTATAAATGTTCATGTCTCCTGAGTCTTGGTTATAACATTTTCTGTTCTTCTCTCAAATGTTTCTCTTTTCAGTTATTGCCGATTCATTGACAGTAACGGCCCAAGCTCAGACTCTATCCAAAGTGGAGGGTGATACATTACAGCTTACCTGTGAGGTGTCTCGGACCACGGTCCACCACACTCACTTGTCGGTTGGTTGGTATTTGAGGTCTCCGGAGGATGCAACCGCACAGCCTCAGGAGTTGGTCACTCTTTCAAGGGACTTTGTTCTGCGCTCTGGAGGACCTTATCGGCAGAGGATGGCGGCAGGGGACCTCAGGCTGGATAAAACAAGCGCTACATCCTACAGGCTGACCATTCACAAGTTGCAGCCAGTAGACCAGGGCCTTCTCTACTGTCAGGCATCTGAGTGGATTCAGGATCCAGATGGAAGCTGGTTTGCCATGACCCGCAAACAGAGTGACAAGACCCAACTCCGTATACAGCCAACCGGTGAGTGGATTAGACTTAAATGCACTTATTCCATATGCATGTTTACCATTTATTAAGTAAGACATTGCTTGGAAATGAAAACAGTGTATGTTTTACATGATTTTGTCAATTTGTAACATAAAATTTACATGGCCTATGACGTCAGAGGCAAAGGCTAGGGGTATATCGCAGAATGCTCCAAATCCTTCTATTCCCTAATCCTCGAATAGACCCAATACAATAATACAAAACCGCACATGTTCAGTCACAAAGCTCCACCTGTTGTGGAAACTTTGAACCAGTCCAGAATGACGTCAGGACAGGATGCATGACCTGAGGTCATGACTATTTTATTTGTTTTTGATTTATGGTCAATGAGACAAATAGTTCCAGAGATATAGGCAAAAATCTGAATTTTTTTCCTTGCATAAAGGAAAAAAAAGTGTGGAAACCATAAATCAGAAAATGCTGAAATTTGATACAGATCGTTCCCCATGGGGACCTAAACAGGTACACAGAGTATAAAATTCCAATTGTGAAAACTGTTTGAGTTATCACGCTCACACAAAGGATATCCGATGGCAGCGGAGGACGCGGCGGTTGTGATGAAACCATTATATCAATGAAACTCTATGTTCGGGGATATATGATTTGGTGAAATACAAACAGTGGGATGGATCTTTTGAAGGTGATAATAGATGAAGAAACCAAAACACTCCAAACCCATCTCCCTTTTGTCAAACTTTTTCATACGTGACTAATCTCGCAGCTTGCTCTAATGTAGCTTACATTAGACAGAACCATCACAGTGATTTTAAAGATTCAGATCCAGTGCCTGCTGGGGCTCAACAATTGAAAGACTTGTTTAAATGGAAGATTTTCCCATATCTGAATGGAGAGATACTCCATTTAGTCTGGATTTCCTGCTGGAAGGAGTATGCACTCTGAAGCTTAATGCATGCTTTAATGGGTTAATAGAAACAACCCTTTATAATTGGCCTTTCATTAAGTATTGCTCTCTTATTCAGCATGAGGATGAATGAAGTTCCCGTCTAGAAACTCATGGTTATTGTTACAAGTGATAGTATTTTAAGTTGATTTGTGTGGACTTCATTATCTGTCTTTCCATGGACGCTTTGAAATTGTACATACGATACGAGGAGCTGGACATCAAACTTTTGACCCTGATCACACAACCTTGAGCCCTCTACTTTGAGATCCACAGCAGCAGAGTAATCACATCAGATCCCTTCTGTCCTTTTGACAGACACCCGTGCATCCATGTGGGCCGGGTTCCTCTGATTGCTGATCAGTATCTCCGACTAAGCTCATTTGTGGCTGCTTTATGGGCAACATTACAGGAGAGTAAGAATGAACTTAACCAGCTCCAAATAGTACAGTTGTTCGACATGAGAAACCTTTGGGTTCCACAAAAGCTAACTCCTCAGATAGCTTATAGCATGGAGTTAGCTTCTCACCAATAGTTATATTAGGCGTGTTTGTGCTAAAAGAGATTAATGGTAGAACCCATGCATGATGTTAAATCATGAAATGAGGACATTGGTGATGGAAGGTAAAAAATATGGAGGGTGATGAAATAAGGGATGCATTATGGAAGTATGTGGGGAAAACAGTGCGCTGGGATGACTGATGAGAGAGAGGCTTGTATGATAATGATCTAATAAGCTGTCAGTGTTCATGTAGACTGGAAGGACAAGCAACAAAAGCTACTTTATGACTCCTCGTCTGTGGCTATAGCCCCCCGAGGACGTTGTGTATGTGGACCGATGTGACGTGGTCCACATACATTAAGAATCTCTTTGTATGCTTCAGAGAAAGGGTCAAGGCTAACTACTTGGTCATTAGCTCAATTACTAAAGAGGCACAAAGTGGTGATTGTCTTATGCCAGCAAATCACTTCAAAGCTGAATCTTTTTTTTTTTTTTTTTTTTTTTGCCTTTCTCCATTGAGCATCCGATCGGATGTGACTCAATGTTGCCCCAGATAGTACTGTGTGGATGAGAGGAAGAGTTGGAACTTAGATGTAAAGCAAGTTTTTCTGATGAGTTCCTTTTACTTCAGAGAGGAGACAAAAGGCACGAAGAGCTCCCCTCTCAACACCCTTCATCACTCTGTCTTCTCTGTAATCTATAATTGATGGGAGTTATTGTTGCATGACAAAGAGAATAAAGCAGTTGTGTTGCAGCGCACAGCTGTTGATGTAAGTACTCAAACCTGACTGTTGGTGTGTATGTGTATTCATTCTTAACTTCTTTTTTGTGGATTTATTGAATGTTGAGGGTGCACCTTTTAGGCATACGAGGTGCATATTTGGTGTTTCACCTGCTTAGGCACATCTTTGGTAGAGCGCATTTAAGAGGGACGTAGGCAGGAGCGGCTGCAGCTTCTCCATTACACTTCTATTATAAAAGATGGAGTGGATCTCAAGACAGCCTCATCACTAGCTAATCACCCACAGCCAGCATCAGAGATGGAGAGCACCAGGCAGAATCCTAATGCATTTTCCACTCTTTTTACTTTTTCCATGTCTGTCTTTCTTGTCTATCAAATTCTCTGTTGTTTCCTGCTGTAACACCATCTCCCATTTTTAGCATACATTTCCCATCACTGTGTTTTTTTTTCCTGCTTTATTTCTTTACTTTTTAAAAAAAGTTAATAACAGCTAAACATCACCATATCTGACTTTTGCTATATTATATCTCATCATTGAGCAATCGACTAAGCAGTAGCAAGACTTGATCTCAGCAGGTTATGACAGTGATTACACTGAAAAGTCCCATTTGCAACAGTCTGGTCATTTATTCTGGCATCTGTTGGCTGTTCTCTTCCATCCTGTTGAATTACATTTTTGCTTGTGCTACTGCTGTGGCTTATTTTAACCGTCTTTTTCAAGTCCACCAGAAGCAGAGGGACAATCATGCACCTTTAACCTGTTCACTATGGCCCATTGTGCAAACCTTTAGTCTTTGGGGGGAAAAGAACATGGCACAATAAAGCTTATTCCCATTATTTATCATAAACATAATCATTTTGCATAACTTTTAGAAACAGTTCCAGTCATTTTTAGTTAAGCAGTCAGATTAAACCAACTGAAGTGACATGTTACTGAAATTAATCTTTTCAGTTTTCATCTTCGAATGTTTGACACGATTACTTTGATCTATTTGTGCAGACTTCTGGTTTTGGTTAAGTGGCAAGCAAGTTGAATCCATGAATTAATGTGAATATTTTAAATGAATGAACTCTTTAATTTATTTTTTTAGAATATCTATGGCTCAACAACCACACTTTAATAGAAGTGTTTGTACTATTATTTATTAGTCCTGCTGTACTTAATAAGATATAATAAATAAATGGTAAATGATCAGTCATAATTGTCATGAAAATTACTTATTTATTTTGATGAATTTATGTATTCATGATTGTGGCCGTAATTTTAAATATACAACTCCACAAAAAAGCTGATACATACAAAAAAATAATCTCCTAAATGTGAGGTGGCAGTACTAACTTCTTTGTGGTTTCTCTCTGTATGTGCACTGGGGTTTCACTCAAAAGATATGCTTTCTAGGTTAATAGGTAATTCCAAGCTGGTCATAAATGTGAGTGTAAATGGTTGTTTGTCTCTGTAAGTCACTGTTAGATAGGCCCAAGCAGCTGTTTGAGTATTCATATGCCTATGCATGTGTAAACAAAATGCCCCCTCCTTCTCGCCATAATATTCGCCTGCATAACTGGCTCTGTTACAGGCGCGGTCTTTGAACTTTTCCACATGAATGTGTTTTCAGGAAGGCTGTTTACAGTCTTTGTAATTACAGCTCGGGGCTACCACCCCTCAGAGATGCAGAGCAGCTGTCTACGATACTTACCATGCTCATCAACTAGAAATTAATACAACAAATAAAACTGGACAAACAGACACATGCAGACTAATACAAATGCAGGAGTACATACTCATGCCACAAGTGTAATTTGGCCATGTGGAAGTGTTAGAATTAGCTGTGTTTACTGTTTCTGTTGTCTTAGGCAGAGCAAGAAGAGGAAAGGCTGCCTGACTTAGTTTTAGAAAGCTGAGGGGAATTTTAATGAGATGTTTTTATTTATTTATTTATTATTTGGTTATTTATTACAGAGGTGAAACCAAGCAGGAAGGAAGGGCAAAGTTGTATGAAAGATCAGTTTTTACAGCATGACCTTAACCTTCACAAGTTAATACTCTCTTTATCTTTAGCACAAAGATATTCTACACTTCCACCCGCATCCGAAGCCACCTCAAACCCAACTCATATCGCCCAACACTCGAACTTCTCAGAATGTTTCTTTTAGAAAGCTGGTTTATTGTGTCAAAATGTCCAAAAAGTGAGAACTTTATCATTTATTTTTAATATAACGCACATTTGCACTTTTGTCTTGACTCAAATGTCATTGGTAAATAAGAGTGGCCTTTTCATGCAATCTGACTAAACGTCCTGAGGACTTCTTAAAAGTTCTGTGACACATTTTGGTCAAAATGCCTCAAGAACACTGTACTCCTCCTTTTGAGATCTTATTGTGCAGCTTTAGGCTACCATTCAAAAACAAATATGCACCATATAGTCACTGATATTTGCCTAATCTGCAGCTCAGCTACTGACAGTTGGTACTGAACCTTCATTTAGTCACATTATCATTACCTTTTTAATTGGCATGAGCTTAGAAAATTAAGAATGTCTATAAAAGGAGGACGCTGAGGAAACGTAATCAGCTGGTGGTTCAAAAGAACTTTTAAAATGTAGTCACTCCATCTCTGCAAAGTTAGCAAGAAGAATATCCCGGTTTCATAGATGTTAGTTAGTTTTTGTCTTTTTTTTTAATACTGATGTTGAATGAGAAAATTAAACCTAGATAACGAAAATAAAAGAAATTATGACAAAAAAAACCCCATTAAGCAGCCTAATAAATCATAAAAGTACTTGTATAGTAGTACTGGTTCTGTGTTACTCAAGTAAATTTAGTAACTGCTGATGAAAATTCACAGTAAATAGCAAAAGAAAAAAATAACAAAATTTGTTTACTGTTTGGCACTTGCTTTTGCAGCTTTAAATGCATGTTTTTCTTGCATTTTCTGGTATTTGTAACCCAGTTTTCCCTTTGTTATCCTCCCAGACCGAGACTTCAGCATCCAGGTGAGCACGGAGCGGCGGTCCTTCACGGCCGGTGAGCCGCTGGAGCTTCGCTGCACCATAGAGGCGCAAAATGTCGAAGAGCGTTTCTTCTCGGTGTATTGGGTCTTCAGCAGCTCACCGGTGGCCGTGGTGGGCCCCAGTGCCGTGCCTGTCCTGGGCACAGACTATGTTGCTCGTGAGGCAGCTGGTCTCATGACCGTTCGCAAAGAGAGTCCAAATGTGCACCTGCTCAAGCTGCAGCGCTTGCGCGAAGAGGATTCCGGAAAGTACATCTGTCGTGTGATGGAGCGGGAGAAGACGCCAACTGGAGACTTCATCGATCGCAGCAAGAGGTCCCGCAATGTCCAGATCTTGGTCCAGCCAATCAGTGAGTAATGAGTCCCCCTCCTGTTGTACCTCTCCTTCCAATAATGACCGCTGACGGATTACTGTGCCACCTCTATTGCTGTTCTTGACAAAGAGTGGAAAGGATAATAGTCCTCTTATGCTTGATGTATTTCCTGTTTAAATGGATCGCTAAGGTTAGGTAATTCAGCATTTTGGTCCTTCCTAATTTGCTTGGCTTTGCGTAGTAGGGGGTGGGGTGGGAGGGTTGGGGTGGGGTGAGGACTCTATAGAAGGATAATGGAGAGCAGAAAAGTCCAAACAGAAGAAGGTTGAACTAACAGCCATGAAATGAAAGTGTGGAGAAAGAAAAGAAGCAGAGAAAGGCATCTAGCTCTCCAGGGCTCTGTAAGTGGTTTCCTGGGCTAAATTAATGTGTTCTGCTGGGGGAAACCTCTTCAACTGGTTTAAGCCAGGCTGGGAAATGGGGCTATGTCAGACAGCTCAAAGCTGATTGGCACAAATGTACAGTCAAACCTTTTAAATCTTGCTCACAAATTTGTTATCACCCACAAAGATGGCTCAATCGTGTCTGGGAATACGCTGCACTCCCTCTTGTCTCTGCATTTTCATGTCTCTTGGGGCTTGAACAGTGTGTATGAAGCCAGCTGCTACCAGCATAATAAAGCGTATTCATTGCAAAGTAGTATCTCCTCTAATGCAGCCATTGCTACCTTATTGTGACCACTGCACCTTCTGCTAAATAAGCCAAAATAAAAACAATACCCTAGAGCCTGCATCTGTCGTCAGGGAGTAACTGCACAAGGGGAGGTTTTGTTTCTCCAACAAAAGAACTTGATACCCAATAAAGTCTGTTTATTGCATTTGCACAAGATAATAGACAGGCTTAGTGGAGGAGGACCTTCCTGTGGTCCATGTAAACACTGTCCCCTTATGCTTGATTTCTCTCACCTGCACACACTCATAGAATTTCTAGAAGTGCTTCATCGCTCATTGGTGGAATTGAAGCAGAGTTGGTAATGGGTTACGACAGGGGTTAGGGTTGACGAGTCTGTGCCAGGCGGAGGTGACAGCAAAGGAAAAACGGTGGGTAAACACCTTTGACAAACGAGTGCTGATGGATGAGTTTACCTTTTCATTGAGAAAGCACGAGAGAACTCACTTGCCAAGTTGAATCTGTATCACGCTGACAGAAAGGGCAAGTGCAAAGGTGAGACGGAAAGCGGATGTAAATTGTAGGAAGAAAAAATGCATTCTGCTCGGCAAAACCCTGAAGGAGTTAGTGGGGAGAATGTAAAATCTAAAGTTCAAAGGAAACGTAAGGGAAAGTCAGAGAAACACGAGTTGTCCCGAAACTAGACGATTTTATGCAAAGGCTGAAATATCTAAATGCGTGTCTCACAATCTCTTCTCCACGTCTTAGTGTAAAAAAAGTGATATAATACAGCATGTTCTGTGGGAAAACCTATAGAGCTGGTAGAATTAAAGACAAAGGGAAGGGGGGGGGGGATAAAAGGGTTTTCCTTTGTTCATTGGAGTGTGTTAGAAATAAGAAGCAAGTTTATTCCATTTTTACAGTGGGTTCATGCTTATTAGGGGGTTCAGCTAGTTGAGAGGTATGCAGCAGAGCTTGGCCAGAGGGTTGGTTAAAAAAAAAAAAAGAGAGTGAGAAATCTTAAGCCAAATACTCAAGAGACTGATGCACAGGCCCCACAGGAGGAAGACGTTGTATGGGTCAACCAGAGCTTCATGATGTTTGATTGACGTTGAAGTGATGTGAATCTCGATAAAGGTGAATCAAAAAGGGGGTTAAAAAAAAAAGCCGAAAAGAAGACTTCTCTCCTTTCCTCTGAAGTGCCACTGAGCCTTCTGATCTGAGCCTTCTCTCCTGTGCGTATGTGGACTTGGTGAACAA
Source organism: Pseudomugil tenellus (assembly GCA_037177515.1). NCBI lineage: Eukaryota > Metazoa > Chordata > Actinopteri > Atheriniformes > Pseudomugilidae > Pseudomugil > Pseudomugil tenellus. The sequence continues at coordinate 12,393,001 of JBAMHX010000014.1, read as the reverse complement.
GCTTCACAGGGTTAAGAGGGAGAATCTCAACCCACACACACATCTTTACGACTCCTCACTAGCTGTCACTGTGAACCGCCCGAGGCCAGTTACCCTCACATGCTTCCATATGCACCCACAAGTATTCCAACCCAAATGCATGTCACTTTTAAAGGCTAGGAAAAATATGCAGAGATTTCTTTCTTGTAAAGGCTTCTATAACTGTTATTTCTCCTATTATCTGGACTGTGCATCGGTAGATTATTTGGGATATTTCTCCGACAACCTTTCTTGGCTGTCTTTCTGCTTGATAGGGGGGGTTGAAGTTAAGTTAAGTTGTTGCAGCAAAATTCCAGTGTACTGTAAAAAAAAAAAAAATCTATGAAGACTGGCGGTCGGTTTCAAAAAGCCTCATCTGCTTTGATTTGTCAACTACAGTGGCATGATCACGATACAGCCATTATGTCTGAATTAAAGAAAGCTTTCTTTTAGGTCCAAAATTTGTGCTTGCAGCAACCTACAAGTGTAATTGAGGAAAAAGAAAACAGCTGCAAAAAGCTCCAACTACAAAATACTCAAATGAAAAAGTTCTGTAATGCAGCTTTTATAGATTGTCTTATTAGACAGTTGATTAAACAGAGTCATTGTTAGTTAAATGTTTCCCACCCATGCTTTCCTACTGCACAGGCCAAAACGTCTGCATGGATAAAGAGTCTATTCAGACCCTTTGTCGTGGACAGGTGCATCCTGCCTGTTTCAATTATCTGGGAGATGCATCAGGAACTTGAATGGAGCCCATCTGTGACAAACGAGTATTACTGGGCATAGCTTAGTGAGGCGTACACCTGTGTGTTTGCATTAGATCCCAGAACAAAGTATTTTAATGGCAAACATTTTCACTTGTCAGTGAGGATAAAACGGTGCTCAAGAGGGCTGCGTTCCATGTGGCAAAATTTGCAAGCCAGAAGGATGGTGCGGTCATATCTTTACAGGGAAACAATGAAAACCATCAATTCCAGGAATGATCTGTGATTTCAATTTGTGCATTTTTGTCCATTGTTATGTTCAAAAAATGAAGATAATTGTCCACTATATATGACATGTCTCTGTTTCTTTGGGTTATGTTTATATTGTGTATAATGTGATGAACAAAAACACTGAATGCTGTTTTGAATCAAACTGCACACGTCAAGTAAACACGTCCACATCTTTTTTTTTTTTTTTTTTTCAGAAAAACGGTAAGTTGCCCAAATAATAGAGAATACAGTTGCAAACGAGACTGTACTTACCTGCTGTTAAATACTTGCAACTGTGGGAAGCCAATTGACTCTGTTCGGTTTTATACAAACACAAAGGTCCCTGTTGAAATCCAACCATTATTTACAGAAAAAATAATAACCTAAATAACCAGCCTTTACTACAATGTGCAGCATTTCCATTCACACGGGTTTACCAGACTGAGACTTACGTACTCCTAGCTTTTGCTTTTTCCAGCAATGTGCCTGCATAAATGCAATTCCCCCGGCTACAGACAAACTGGCATCCATCTTTCTAGAGATTACTTTATATATAGTCTGCAATTTATTTAATCATTTTAGACCCATTTTAGGCGGTGCTAATGTATCCTGCATTGCCTGCCCACAGAACTGTAGTCTCTACTGTTTGGTTATTTGGGATCTGCTTTACACCACCTGTGTTTTGTTTTATGACAAATATGAATTGTGTGATATGTAAATATGGACATGGACAAAAAACATGCAATGCAGTTCATGGAATACCCTGAGGACGCATTCAGTGATTACCTAACCAATTCCTGAGTTTTAAACATTATCAGCAGCACAACGGGTTCAGTAAATTGGAAAAGGTTCCTAGCTACTACCGAACCACAATAGGATCTCCGATGATCTCCATATGAGAGCCTGTTTGGAGTTGAAATGCACCACTAAACAGACTTTGAGTGAACAAGGAAAACATTTGCCTGTTTGCATAAATTGAGGAAAATTATTTATAGTTGGAAATTACTAGTATTAGTAGCATAGTAGGAGTAGTAGGGTTAGGTTCCTAACTTTGGATTTTTTTAATGGCACCAGCTGAATTGGATTGAAATATCTGAGCATGGATTCATCCTTAAATTAGTTTGTTCCAAATGCTGGTGTATATGAGCATAACTAGATAAGTGACTATAGCTCACATTAGAGAAACGGAGAAAAAGGGAAACTGCAGTTCAGTCCAACACATTCTTGGCATGGCAGTTTTTCACATGAACTGATTTATTTGTAGTAGTTGAAAACAATAAAATAGATTTTCCATTTTTGGAGCTGCTCACTTTGGCTTCGCTCCTCGTTTTCTCTCTCCCTCTCTGATAAACTCCCAAACAGACATGAACACAAGTGTAGCGTGACTTGATATTCCCACAGTGCTCACAAACACCTTCTACAGAGGTTTTATTGTATTCTCTTTATCCCATCTATGCCGAGGCGAGCCGTCATGCTATCTGCACTTAAAAATGTACGTATTGATTGCATGTCTGCATAGCTTTAAAAAGCTCTGTGAAAACACTGGATGTTATGGTACATTTCTAGCAGGCTTGTAAATTCAGAAATCTGGCCATATATGGCACTGAAGTTAGTTTAAAACAGGAAACTGTTCATTGTCATGCTTTGTTTAACAAAATTTGTACTTTGAATTGTTTTTGTAACTTAAATAAATCCTTAAATAGAAAAATCATTCCATGAAGTGCCATTGATTCAAGCCTGAAAGGTATACAACCTCTAGCATAATTCTCCAAGCACCAAAACTTAGCATCTAATATATTTTTGAGAATGTAAGGCCAAAGGTGCACAGTTTATCTGCACATGTGTTACTCTATGTATGCATCCCAGTTCCAAAGTCTCTGTTTGCCCTTGTGTCAAACAACCAGAGCCGACAGATGGCATTTAGATTGCGCTTTATCAAATTCGATCCAGAGATGTCCTCATGATTTAAAGCTGTAAGTGCTGGGAAAGGTGATTCCACAAAGCGCTAAATTAATCTGTGATTTTATAAATGTCATTGCAATTCTCATTTATTTATTTTTTTAAATCTTCCCCATAACAATTATGGAACATAAAATCTATAATACAATAAATAACAACCATTTTTTGTCTTTTTTCTTCCTTTCTATTCAGAAAGTAACATGACAGTGTCATTGTCCAGTAACTCATCAGAGGTCCAAGAGGGCGATAGGATCCAGTTGACCTGTTTAGTCCAATCCACTTCTGGTCCCGTGTCTGTTGTCTGGGAATGGGCAGACAAGCAATCAACCGAATCAATCCAGGAGGTGGCCTCTGTGGATCGGGAAGGCACCGTATGGCATAGCCCCATCTACAGAGAACGGTCCAGCTATGGGGAGATCCGTGTTGAGAAAGTACGAGCTGACACGTTTACTCTGTCCATTTACAACTCCTTACCTGGGGATGAGGGGCAGTACCGCTGCACAGCAACTGAGTGGCTTCAGATCGGCACTGAACCAGAGCTAAGCTGGGAGAAGATGGAGGATAAATCAGCTTCCAAAACTGTAACTGTCAAAACAGTCGGTAAGTTATTTAACCCTCATGTGGCATCATAATAGCCTAATACCTTCAAGCAAGTAAGGCATGTAAACATTCTGACATGTGGCTTCACACTTATGTAGTAAATCCAAAAGAGGCTTGTAGTTTGTGATTTGCTGAATGGGTCCGGAAAGACAGGCAGTGCACATAGTTGAATATACCATGGTTTATTCATGCATCGCTTTAGGGAGAGAGCTATTATGACAGACACACACTCTAACACCACCTGCTTCATGTCAAGAGCTGTGCTTTCATGACACCAATGATAGAACCACACACTCACACACACACGTATGGATTAGTTAAAATTATTCGAATTGAAATGCAGCAGCAGTGTGTTTCACAGTCTGTGGGTCTCCTCTGTCACCGCTGAGTTAAGCTGAACATCCGTCGTTCAGGCTGAGGAAGCCACTGAAGCGGAGCAGTAAGGAGCTGGCAGGCCGAAAGCACTGGGTGCAGTAGAGGCGCGCACACACTCATGCACACAACCAACGGATTAGCCCCCTGCAGCAGCACACAGCAGTGCTGCAGAGAAGAGATGTCAGTTTTTAAGTGGCCATTTGTCAAGTTGGGGCAACAAGAGAAACATTAGTTTGAAGAACAAGAGACACATTATGCAAATCAGAGGAAAGGAGTCCAAACTGCTCGTCTCTCTTCAGTTAGACTCCTCCATATCGCCTACTTTTCTCCTCTGTGCTTGTTGATCAAAGGATTTTTTTAAATGTGCACTGTTGTGTGACGGTCAATGCTTTCATTTTGGCCCACATTTTTCTCACTTTAGCCTCCAGTTGCAGTTTTATTGGACATAAGCCTGCCATGCAAATAGAGCTCTAGTTTTTATTACAGTATTTTTTCACTTCTGGAGTTTTTGCCTTTTTTCTTGCACGGAGCACAGTCCTCCAGTTTTCCATTAAAGCTCAGATCGAGTTTCACATCGACCTGTCCTCTGACTGAACCAGTATACAGCCTGTACTTCAGCATATTATATATGGTTGCTGTACCTTCATTTAGTTTATAGCCATCTCCTTTATGGACTCATGCTGATAGCTGGCAAGATCCAATGGGATCTCATCTGCAGCCTTATGTATGTGTTGCCCCAGTGAAGACAAAGGTGTTCTGAAGAGAGGCCTCTTCCCAGATGATTGGCTTAAAGGACCCTCAAGGTGTCAAGTGGGTAGAATGTGTGTGTGAAATAAAATATCAAATACATATATGCAAGCTGGTGTATAGTAGGATCTTGCATAGATTTAACATTCAATATGCCAAAGAACAGCTAAAGACTAGAATGGTGAAAAAGGCATCCGTACGAAATCCTCTTTTCTGCCACGGAGATACACAGACAGTAAGGGAGATAGATGGAAGGATAGATGGTGCCAGGAGATGAGAGATAGAGCAAGAGGAGAGAGTTACTGTCTGTTAGAGAATTATGGCCCCAGGCAGCTGTCCCAGCATTGGCCAAGTCTGCACAGAATGCAATTGATTACACACCCTGAAGGACACTAGGTATGATGGCTTTTAGAGGACACGATGGGGTGAGGGACAGACTGAAAGCAACGGCCCAGTTGACAAAAGAATCTGCAAAGTCCAGGGTAAACTAATGATCATACCTGGACAATTTCAGGCACCATCAACATGTCTTCATTCCATCTTCCACATTTTTTTTTAATCCATGTGTGACCAACTTTCTGGGAATTAAGTTTAATCATTTGCAGTCATTTGAAAACAATAGAAGCAGGGAAATAATATCCAAATGCCTTGGAGAAACAAAGCTTCACTTTATCATGTCTGTCTTATTAACTTGATTTTTCAGTGCAGGTGTATCTTGGCAATAATACACAGGGTTGGGTGAATGTTTTTAGCTTAATGAGGATAGTTTAGACTTGGCAAGCAACAAGGCGTGGATCGAACGTCCGCGCTTAGGAGAAATCTCTCCCATGGGTTTTCTTTGTTGCATCACCATTCATTTTGAAGCACACTCTCACAGTCAAATACACAAACAGAACTGTGTTTAGACCATAAACTGTGTTGGGCCATAACAATTTAGAGAAAATAGAGGTTTTAGAGCTGATTTACCTATGTACCAATGTTCTTCCACTTTGTATTGTCTTTACTGTATTTGCTGCAACAAAATGCCTTGTTCCTTTTTGTGGCCATGCTTAAAATGATGGCTCCTTCCTGGAAGAGATTGCATCCTTACCACATGAGAGAGTAGTCTCAATTACATTTCCAAGCTAGTATTGGTCTATTAGAAGCACTCAGCAGTCGTAATAAAATGAATAAAAAGACTATTTGACAATGTGTCATCCTAACCTGCTGTCCTTTTCCATCCCAACACAGAGTCCTCCTTTGCGGTGTCGGCCTCTTCACGAACCCCATCCATATCCTTTGGAGACTCCTTTGACCTCCTTTGTGTGGTCAAGCCTCGTCATAACCCACGGGTCCCCACCTCCGTTACCTGGCGCTTCATGCCCACCAGCACTCGAGCTGAAGTTGACGACCAGAATGGTTTCAAGGACCTGGTGACATTCACACGAGAAGGCACGCTGCAGTGGGGAGAACAGCTGCTTGGGCTGGGTACCCGCACCACAGTGGACCACTCCCACTCCAACACAAACTTCAGGCTGTCGGTCACCCGCGCAGGGCGTCGTGAGGCAGGGAAGTACCAGTGCACCGCTGTCCTCTGGAGGAGGAACTACGACAACAGCTGGAGCAGAGTGGCCAACCGGACCTCCAATCTGCTCGGCATCAGTGTCCTACAGCCAGGTAAACCTGCATGGACGCTTGCCAAGCGGACACAAACCTAATTGGAACGGACACAGACCAGCATGCAAACTGGGATGAACACAGTCAGACATAGAGCTACACACACACACATTTAGACACACAATGAATCCACCAGAGCTTAGAGGATTTTTGCTTGCTCTAATTGCGTTTAGTCTCTGGTTTAGCCACTAATTGGAATGTCTTTGGATTGCGTTTGTGCGTCTGTGTACATCTATGTGTGCAGGGCAGGGTGGAGTCCTCTAATGGAGCAGGATGAATGGATTGTTAAATATCCCACAGGAAGAGAAAACTGAGTGAATGTAGTAGTCGAAAGGGAGAAAGACAGAGGAAATGAGGAAGAGTGATAAAAAGAGTGAGCAATCTGTCCTTGAACCTTTTTTTTTCTCAGCGGAGGCATTAAACTGTCTACAAACCACCCTCACTAGCCCTTTATTTGCCATACACACACCAAGAGAAGAAACATTCAGACACATCCCAATTAGAGGAAGAACACAAAAAAATAACACAAACGCACATTTGCTCAACTTGTTGTCCTTCAACAGTACAATATTTCAGTTACTCAGGTGAATGTGCCTCGGGCAAACAGTCATTTTACTTAGCAAAAAAATTATATCTTCAATTCTTAAGCTTTAAAAGGAGTCCAGCAGAATAATAAAGTGTAATATGTGTTGCAGTGTAATATTTGTAGCCATGAGTGATGCATGCATACAGGCCTCCTCCATGCTTAGCTGTTGGATGTGAAAGATGCTGTTCAGAAAGGAAGACTTTGATGATCAATAACACTTTGAAGTGAACAGTCAAGTCACATCTATTAAATAGGTAGTCTCTTATTCCTTCATGCTATTGATTCAGGTGCATGCATGAATGCAGAGAGACGTAAACAGACTCGCGCTACTTCCAGAAGCAGAACTGATTGCTGATGCGATGCCTTACTGGTGACTGGCTGCACTCTGACCTTAATCGTTCACGCAGAACATCCAGCTTCCCTAGTCCCTCCGGGAGTTATTTGAAAATCGACTTATCATCCTGAATGCTTATTTAGGCCGACCCCTCCTCACATCATGTGGAGCTTACTGTGTTTAACCCTAACCAGAGAAATCTTAGGAATAGACTCACTCACATACACAGATTTTTGCAGGGCACTGAGTCCTTCCTTCCACACTTTCTACCAGCAGCATCTGTCTCCATGACAAAGTAATTCGTTACCTTGGTAATGCCATCAGTATCCGTGACGATGAGATCAGTTGTTGACTGGAATCCAATCAGTAACCATAATGAGTGATCACTCTGTATGTAAGGGCACTATCTCACAAGGAAATGGGGTTGACTAATTCCTTTATCTGGTTGGGTACTGAGGCCCAGCTCAGTCCTGCTCATCTTTTCTGTAGTCGTTGTTTTTCTTCATTGTCTTCTCACACCACCATTTAGACAGATGAGTTATTTGTCAACATGAGGACATTTGTCTGCTTTTTTCCTTGTTTCCCTATTTGTTAACCACTCCTGACCAAACATGGCAGGCCTTTTCAGCTGCTCTTCCAATAAGTCGGGATAAAGAGGAACACATGTAATCAAGTGTGAACAGACACAGCATCTGACCAGATACATAATTGAGAGACTTAAAAACATGCCTACAGTGGTAGCTGCTTAATATGTATGAGCTGCCCCACCGGTATGATGTGAGCTTTCATGTGCTTACTGTGCATGCATGGAGAAGGTTCCATCACCCCCTGACAGAAACACACTGGCCAGACTGCTTCTCTCAGCTTTCTGCCACCATCTTGTATTCTGGGGAAAGCTGCACCCACAAAGTGTAAGATGGTCTCCAATGCAGAATGACACTTTACATTTAATTATAACATAACTTCAAAAGCAAAGAGAGTAAAATTAATAATTAAAAAAAATAGAATAGTGAATAGATCTAAGATCAGTGCATCTTAAAATCTTAAATCGGCACGGAGGATGGGGGAGGGGGAGGTTTACTGGATACAGATAAAAGCTGGAACAAAACTTGCATAGTCAGCTGTTCAGCATAATGTTTTGTCGATATATTCCTTAGTCCAGGTCTACCTCCTGTTCCAAATTGCATTAGGAACACACTGCTTGTGGCCATGTCAGAAGAGTTCACCACCAAGTCTGCACACACAATAGCTTTATGCTTACTGCGAGGCCCCTGTATAGCAGTTGAGTTCAAATTATCATCTGAAGGCTACATGTAGGAAACTATTACACACATAGGAGTACAAACCTCATTTTCCTACACAATCCTGCACTACATGTGCCCACTGTGGGTTACCTCCCAGAGCAAAAGAGTCATTTTCTTATGATGGAGCATGATTTGATATTAGCCCTCACAGCGAAGGAAATCCACAAACACACAAGATAAAGAGTTAATATACAGCTTCACATGCATTGGAAAAAATATTAGATTTCACCTGATTGAGTTTTCTCTTTGTTTCTTTCTGAAATGCAATAATGGCAAACACATGTTCGGCATGGCAGATCACCAGGGAAGCCCTGGTCCCTGCTACACAATCTAATATCATCTGCTCATAACACAAACTACACAACTGCCAACACGCACACACACATGCACACACACTGCAAACACGCAAAACTAATTATGCAGAATCTTCCCTAATGGAACTGCAGTTTAGATTAATGATGATTTGGGGAGATCAATACATTTTTCTCATCATTTGTGCATGTGTGCCTGGCATGAAGAGCGGGATATTAAGACTGTCTGGTTATTGGCTGAGCAAGAATGATTATGGTTATAATGGGGGGAGGTGTCCCACTTAGAGTTTCTCATCATCTGTGCTTTCACACCTACATTTTCTTGGCTACCTTTCACTCACATGATCAAACATCACGATGCAGGAACAGATGCCCTTTTTTCTTTCTATTTTTTTCCAACTTATTTTTATCCTCTTTTTTCTCTTTTGTGGTTCTGGTTCGAGTTGCTGGATAAAATCCTCCCACTGTGTTGTCCTGCTCTTGTTGAGAATGTCCTTCCGTGTAATAACAGATGTGCTCTCCTTTCCTGCTACTGATGTAGTTGCCACTAAGCCTGTATTGATAGTGTTTCCACCACTGTAGTAATTGGAGATTCCAGCTTATCCGGGCAGCGATAGGAGCTGTCTATCTTCATTAAGCCCCATCACCTTACATACTTGCTGCTTCTCCATACTGTGTTTCGGTATTTTGTCCTCACTCTACTCACAAGGTCTCTAATGCCTTCTTTCCCCATCACTCCCACTTAGCTGCATGTTCCACTCCTCACGCCCCCAGCTTCTTCCTCACTCTTGTGCTTTTTCAATATTTTATAATTCCCTACTTCCCTCCTCTCCCTCATAATTCTCTCCATTATATTTACATTTTTCTTGAAATAGTGTCGTCACCACTGTCATTTTTTTGTATGGATAATAAAATATGCCACAGCTGCATGTTTACACACAATTCTGGTTTTAACATATTCTTATTGTTATTTTTAACAGTGTGATAAATCTGTTCAGTGGTTTGATTTTTTTTTTCTTGATTCGGAAAGAGGTGGCAGAAAAGAGTTTAGTTTGGGGTTGCCCCAAGCTCACCTGAGGCAGGACTGTGCATGTAGAGTTACATTAATCTCTTCTACACATCATTTAACTGCTCTGACTGCAGTTTGTGCGTTGCACATTCAAGTAATCAAAGTGCTCCGAGAGTCTGTTTGTCAGCTGAGTACATGCTTGATCACAGAAGGTCATAATGAGTGAAAAACAGAGACTTTTTGAGATACATAGAAACACAACAATGTTTCACAAAAGGCGTTTGATTAATTGGGTCTGTTTCAGGCATTCAAGGTCAGGTTCCTCCCCTTTGTGTCTTTTCTCTGAAAAAAAAAGAAGAAAAGACATCCTCTCTTGTGGGCGCACGCAGGCACATATTTCTATCCAAGCTAATTCAATCTTAGCTTCATTTCCTTGTTCGGCCCAATCTGCAGACACAATGAGATTCTTTGTGTTGTGTCTCTCCTAAGCACCTGTGCATGTGAAAATGCATGCACACAAATGCTTGTGTGTCCTGCTGCTGCTGTAATTGAAGTCGTAACTCAAAGCTAGCTACAGTGCCACTGCTCCTCATGTAAATCAGAGGCTAATGGTCGGAGCAAGTTGGAGAGGCTTGCCTCCTAAGCGCACACACACACACACACTCATGCACTTTTCATCTGCTTGCACTGACTGAATGACCATTGCTCTTTTGGTTTAATGAACATAATATGATTTATGCTTATTGGCAAGACCCTCCAAAACACACTCAGACATGCATACTGGCCCATGGCCTGACCTAATGCGTCTTTATGTTCTTTTCTTTGTGCCGACTTCCTTTTGGGTCAATAATCTCCCAGAGTTTCTCTGCCTTGACCCACAGTCTCACCCAACCTCTGTACATCTGCTGCCAAGCCGGTAGAAGTCCAACAATCAAGCCAGAAGGAAGGAAAATGAATGTATTTTAAATGTGTATGCATACCTACGTTGAATTCAGGTCATCACATTGGTAGATATCCATACTTGGACCACTCATTGTGATATTTTGGTGAGCTGTCATGGAGAAATATCTGAACTGGTAATATCCTCCTGACACAATGGGTTCATAGATACATCACATGCATTAGCATAGAAATTAGGCTCCTTAATCTGCACTTTCAGTTATAGGATCTCCATCATTCATTGCTTCTGACTGGCAGTCTGCGCTGATCTATGCCCCCTGAGACAAAAGCCCAGTCAGACTGAGCAGCATTTTTTCCTTGAGTGTTAGCAGGCTGAAGTGAGCTGTCTTACAGGGGATCAGGGTGTGTCCAAAGCCTTCAGTCTTGTCATGCTTGGTGTCCTGTCTGTAGATAAGCGAAGAGCCATGCTAATGCTAAAGGCAGAGGAAGCAGCCATTAAAACTATAAGTCCTCTTGTATGCAGCTGGAGAGACTGGAGATTTCTAAAATCCCCTCAGGAGCTTGTTCTTACTCTGTCTTTTACATGTCTCGTCTTTTTTTCAGGCTCTCTTTTCCTCTGCACATTCAATCTTTCTCCTCCTGTGACCACTCATTCACTTTGATGATATATCCCTTAACTTTCCCATTTTTCCTCCCATCCTGTCCTCTTTTGGTTAAAAAAAAGTCATTCCTTTTTTTATGTCTACCTTCTTCATAGTCATTCTCAAATCTCCTTCCTCTTCCTCATAACTTCTTTCCTTTTAAAGTGGAAGCATTGCAGTATATTTGTAGCCCGGTGGTTAAGTTGTGTTGGTCTTTCAGTACACATTAGACTATGTTTAAATGTTCAATAGATTCCATCTGCATCTCTGATGTTCGCACTTCATTTAGACTTAATTAATATTCATGAACCAACAGGTTAGACTGCTGAATATTCATGCTGCCTGATCAAAAAAGAGTGACAGATTGTGGTGGCAGAAATAAAGAGAGAAAAGGTGGTAATTCTTTAAAATGAAAACTTTGATTAAAAAATGGATCAGATGGTGGAGTGCTGCCCACAGTAGAGACAACTTCACCAGGAGCAGAAGAAATATTTAAAACTACCATGAATTAGCTTTTCTATTTGAAAAATTGCTAAATGATCGTTATCTTTAACAACTATCTCCAGCTTTTTTTCTCTTTCAAGCACTGTTAAAATTATATTTTAAGTGTGTTAGTAGGAGCTGTGTAGTAAGTGCCACAATAGACAGCTTTCTGGTAGCATTTTGTCTAAGTGTGTTAATAGTTAGAATAAGAAAAGGTAAATGATAAAATTAAAAAAACGTGCATTAAGAAATCTAGGATGGATTGGCAACCTATCCGACATGCACCCTGCCTCTCGCCTGCTAATTGCACAGATAGGCTTCATATTCCCCGCAAACCTGAAATAAACTAAGAGAACTAAAACACTGAATGGATTTGATAGAAATGTGTGTACACTCTCTGTATGAAAGACGACTTGCTTCACATCAGAGGGGAATTGACAAAAAAAGTGAGAGTCCATGATCTGTTCTACTCTCTTGGCCTTTAACTCATGTGGTGTACTTTGACAAAGTGCCACAATATGTTTTGTGTGAATGTGTTTGTAGATGTGCTGCAGCTCCTGTGTTCACTACAACCTTAATTAGTATTTTGTGTTGACGTATTTGATTCCACTTCCCGAAATAGCTTAGTTAGCACAATTCAAAGCTTGGCTTTCCTTTTTTAGTCTCACAAGAACTTGGAGTGTTAACCTCTGTGTATATGTTTGGGGTGTTCTTTCTGTTTCTTTCTTATAACAGTACTCTCCCAGTGTTTCCTGTCTGGCAAACATGTGACTGCAGGAACCTTTCAAAATACAAACCAAAATCCCAGATGTTTACAGGAAATAAATGTTTAAAGAACAATTTTTTATCTATTAAAGTGATAACCCTTGATTATATGACCTATTAATCGCTTAATTGATTCATACAGTCTTAACTTGCAGATTTTCAGAAGCTTGCTTCAAATCTTTTTGTGTTCATCTGCTGATTTTCATAAACCCTTGGTTAGAAGTTTCTGATGCAGGTAAGGGTATGTCTTTTTGGATCAAAGTGACTTTGTCATTTATAGCCCTTGTGCACTTCTTGTGATAAACAAAAGAACTAAGAGGGACGCTCAGAACATAAGCGCACAGTCCTTCCAGATCCGCACAATGCAATACATTCTTCTTTTGGTCACTGCACCTCTTCACCCAGTATTGGTTAAGTTTGTTTCAGCAGTTTTTCTTTTGCAGTGTTGTAGAAAAACAGGCAGATATCTGCTGGCACTGATTGCATATGTCTGACTTGAGTCTCATTTTGGTGGTGGAATGAAAACATCTTTGCCTCAGGTCTGATGTTTCCTGTTGCTACTGAACCATGGGAGCTAGACGTACTTAAAGAAGGGGTGAGAATAAGGTTCAATGAGCCAATTAGTAACTGTACTGTGTGGGTTTGCACATCTCCAGAAAACTACTGAAACAAGACTGAGGCTCAGACCTTAGTGGGATAAAACATCATCCTTCCTTCTTCATCCTTGCTTCACCCACTAATAAACTGTGTGTTCCAGGCATTTTGCAGAGCAGGAATTAGTCTAAAGATTAAATAATGCTGCTGTTGTAAACAAATTTAAAAAAAGAAAAAGCTCTGACCTGGTTTAACTAAGCTTTAACTCTCTCTTTTGCTGGGTAAGACTTCTTTAAATTTACCACGTTGATTGAAGAGACAGGGTTGCCCTGGAAACAACAGAGGTAGTTGAACAGCAGTAAAGGCTGTCAACATTTATGCCCAGAAAGATAATTAAAAAAGTTGTGATTTTTCTATATGAAGTGAGAGGAGTTAAGGGCTGGTGCATTTAAAATATTCAGCTTTATTCACACTTGACTGGTACATAAAATCTTGCTAAAAAGAGACAAGTCTCTCTAATTATGGCTTTGTCTCACTTTGTGGGTGAACCCTTGAGGCTAATTAAAGACACAGTGGCAAAGAACATGTGATATCTCCAGAAATGCGTATTTGTAGCCTTGCTGACACGTAGGCAAACAGAACAACTCATACTGTTCAGGGATCTCACATATGTGATGAAGGACCTTGTTAATGGTGTAGAGTTGAACTAGATCTCGAAGCGTAACAATCCTTCCCTTCTCGATGCAATATATAGACAAACAATGCACTTGTAAGTAGTGTGCGTACGTTATGAGCTTTTGACCCCTCTTTTGCTTCGGTCAGCAGATGCATTGATGATCGACTGTGCTATAGCTGACAGGAGATGCCTCACTCTCCGTGGGATGGGACACGTGTCAGAGGATGTGACAGGCTGGTCTGTGAAGTTGCTTTCACAGCAACAAGATTCAGCAGCAGGGAAAGACTATAGAGTTGCTTTGAAGACTAAAAAAGATATTATTTCTCCTTATTGTGTTTTTTATGCCTTGTTGGCCGTTTTATTTGTACTCTTGGTCTGTGCTTGATTCAGTATTTTGTAATAACCTGTAACAGCTCTTGATGCTACCTAATAAGGCTTAAGTAGCCAATTTTGATGTGAAAAAGGCAATTCTGTAAACACTGGTGTGTGGCAACAGGTTTGCAGACCCCAGTCTCTCTCCTGGCTACCTTTTCAAACTTCAAATGGGAATGGCAGAAAATTGCTTTGTCCTGTGTCCATCCAATCCTACATGGTTCCACTTCAGAAGGTTTGAAGGTAATTCTCCTGTTTAGAAAAAAGGAAGTTGCCAAGATTTTGCAGAGTTCTGCTTTAATTCCAGATGGAGCTGTCGACAGGATGCCGACAGAGTTTAGTGGGTACACGGTGATGATGACTAATTTGAGATGTTAGCTTCAAATACTGTTGCAAAACGGGGTGGTCTGACGATACCTTGAAGCAAGGCATCCTTTGAATGCACCCAGAGGCATGCAAGCTGAATATAAATGATAATGCAGATATGGAGAGTTGCAAACAGCAGCCATTTTTAAGCATGCCTGCCAATCTGTGGATAAAGATTAGGTTTTCTTGGGCAGATGGTTGTGACCCTAGGCAGTCAATCAGTCAGTCAGTCAGTCATAGCAAGGCCTGGCATGTGCTGCTGTAGAGCCTTACTGAGGAAAAGAAGGAAACTGACTTGTATTAACCATTGCGTGTGTTTTAATTATCAATGCACAGTACAGTAAAATTATGTTGTCATTATTGCAGAAAACTGCTTGGAAAGGTGTATGCAAGGAACATGCTTCTTTTTACAACAAATATTTGGCTTGAAATGAGCAATCATAAGTGGATTAATGAGGACTTCATTACACAGAGGGCTATCTGCTTTTCTGTGTCTTTTGCAGCTAGATGGCATGCACAGGTGGAAATCAAGTGCATCCATCTTTTTTTAATGTACCACATGTCATATCATAGCAACAGATGTTTTCCCAATTAGTGCAACCTAGCTGTTAATCAATTAAAGAGTAAATTATTTAAAAATTAAGTCTCAAAAGCAATAGAGTGTAATTATTATGAGTATTTTAATGTTTTTTTAAAGAAAAAAATTCAAAGATGGAAAAAAAAATAATATAATATAAAGTTTGCCTTTATGAACTTTGCTTCTTTGTTAAATTTTGATTAGGTAACTGCTTTTAGGGGATTTATCAGTAGTGCATTTCCTTCCACATGACAGTTATATTATCATTATCACAAATAAGCAGAAAAGTAAGAATATGCACGAATCATTGACTGTTTGAGTAACATTTGTCATTTTGGGGTTGTTTTTCTTTTAGATTGTTTGATCATGTCATGCTCCAAAATAAGCACTTTGACTCTGCAAACAAATATTGTATAGTTTGCCTTTCTGCAGCAGTGTTTGTCGCTCAGCTTTTGCTATGCACACAGGTGTCAGAATGGTTATTGTCACTTTCTTTGGATGCTTTATTAAAAATTAATAGTTTCTTAACAAGTGGGTGCAATTTGGAGGCTGTGTGCAAAATAGGCACCCTGCAGATGCATAAATATACATCCCATATTTTCTGATTTCTATTTTTTATTCTGTTTTCATACTGTAGAACTAATAATTTTAGGGATGTAAATGCTGCTTCTTCAATTGATCAACATCTGAGCTACTAAAGGTTCTTTTGGGTCCCCAGAATAGCCATACTTATGAAAAAAAAGTTTAGTCTTGTTTTGATTTCGTGTAGTTTTTTTTATTTGCTTATTTTTAATATTTAATATTTTACTCTTTTGATTCTATTGTTATAATCCTATTTCATTTTCTCCCATCTTTCCCATTGTTTTATAAGTCTATTAAAGTAAGAACACTATGGGAACCGATTATTATTTTCTCTGTATTTCTGTCAGTTGAACAAATAAACAATTGACAAATTTATGCTGTTGTAGAGGAAATTCATGTATTAGCTTAATTACCTTGCTCTTAATGTCTAGCTGAAAGGTTTGACTATAAGGCTC
>JBAMHX010000014.1:12351541-12371599 GCA_037177515.1 Pseudomugil tenellus | reverse complement strand
CATGTGAAGCCCTCTGAGACAACTTGTTGTGATACTGGGCTATATAAATAAAATTGACTTGACTTGACTTGACTTCAAGTTGAAACTTTAGTCATCGGGAAATGTCACAGAACAGTTCAATCCTGCACAATCAGAGTAACAGTTCTTCTATTGACATGCATATGCATCTTCATCAGATATGTATACAGTGCTGATGTATAAACATGGATTTTAAATCATTAAAATAACAATTTATCCAGAAATCTGTTCTTTGAGGAGAATGGTGATGATGATGATGTTTGGGTTTTTCTTTGTCTGGCTCTCATGCTTTTTTATCGGGATTCTCTTTTTGTTTTACCAGGAACAAAAATGCAAACAGTGTGTGAAAAGAGAATACTGCAAGCCAAGTCTTTATTGCCACTTCGTTTTAAACTATCTCGGAAGTGGGTCATTGTAACAACCCTGAAGGACTTTAGCATTCTCACGCAGACAGACAGTAGCCCTGAGTAAGGATCTAACCCTGCTGGAAAGCTGAAAAGCTGGAGATACTGTAGCTACAGGCAGAGTGGTGGCATTTATTGACTTTTTCTCACTTGTTTGTGCATCCATTAGTCTGTTTGCAGGATTTACTGTTAAAGTGTTAATATATACAAATCAGCTCAAATGAAGTATTTCAGTCTTTCATTTGATTATTTAATTTTGTCACAGTGTCTGCAAAAAAGTTTATTATTAAGAATTAAGAATTAAGACTGAAAATAAAAGGATTCTTGAAAAACTGTTGATTAATTCAAATTTATGGAAGATACAAAAATGTTTTGTTTTTTTTTTTGTTTGTTTTTTTTTTTTTTTTGCATTTCAAAATGTTTCTCTCTTTTTTTGCCCAATTCTAATCCTGTCATTTTCTTCTTGGTCTTGCAGAGCCTCGACTGCAGGTGGAAGAAACTGATTCAAACGTAACAATAGAGGAGTCCAGGTCAATCCGACTGGGCTGCAGCATTCCCTCCCAGTCTTCTCCAGATTCACGCTTATCTGTTACCTGGTACATAGAGCGCTCTGAGGACGAGAGCACTGAGGATCAGCCAAGCGAGGAGGAAAGTAAACGCGAGTGTGTGTTTACCATCGCCCATGACTTTGTTTTCAGAAATGAAAACTGCAGCCCGAGGGATGAAACGGGGCCAAATTCTCGCTTGCAGTTTGAAAGGACAAACTCTGACCTGTACAGTCTGACCATTCATGGAGTCCGACCGACAGACGCAGGCCGGTACTACTGCCATGTGGAAGAGTGGCTACTCAACCCCCGCAAAATATGGTATCGCCTGGCTGCCAATAATTCTGGATTCACTATTGTCAATGTAGTGCAACAAGGTAAGCCCTGTGAGTGGAGGTGATGTTGAATGCTGACAGGATGTGATCAGTTGTTACTCTTTGGGATGTAAAGCCAATTGGTAGATGTGGTACATACTAAAATCGCTTAATCCATACGGAACATTTTCATCTAACATGGATTATCATTTTTTCTAATAAACTAACAAGCTGCACGTGGTTCTAAAGTTCAAAATCAAACTCAGCAGATGAGATTCCACTAAACATTAAGAATTTTATACACTGCAGAAAGTAAAATGCTGACTAAAAATAAAACAAAAATGCCCAAAAGTAACTATGTGTGTGTTTAATTCAGGAATTCTTCATTTGTCTCCATGTGGAGAAATTTGGCTCGGTTTATTATCCTCCTTACTGTGATGCCAGGATCTGTGCATTTATCTGTTCTTGTGTTCTGCTCTTACTGCATTCACAACAATGTGATATGCATCTCATTTTTGAGACATTTATTTTGTCATGAGACAGAAAGGAGGAAATTCATAGTGAAGTAGTAAGGTCCAGTACGCACTCAGTTCCTGTTGTTTGGTTAAACTTAGTTTTCAACCAATCAACATCGTAAAACTGATCATTACTAAACAAACTTCTACTTGTTGTTTATGCAGTTAAATCATTTAATTTTTTGTGAAAGATGTTATTAAAGCACAAAGTTAAGGTGGTAATAGAGGATGGACTCTCGCTTTAGTACTAAACCTAACTCTTGGTTTCAAACAGTCAAATGCTGTTTTCAAGTGACACCTCTTATATTAGAAGACAACTTATGCCTGCAAGAAAAGTCTATTTTATTGTGCATTAACTCATAATTTTTCTTCATAAGGACTGTAAATAAAAAAAAAATTAATATGTGATTATTTTCTGTCAACAGTGTCTACTATCCGGTCAGTGGTGTGCTCCATCGACTCCCTCTTTTACTTTGTCTTTTTTTACCCCTTCCCCATTTTTGGCATCCTTCTCATCGCCTTGCTGTTTGTGCGCTACAAAGGTCGCAGCAATAGCAAGAGCCAAGAGGGAAAGAACGGCGCCCCTCTTCTGTGGATAAAGGAACCTCACCTCAGTTACTCCCCCACCTGCCTGGACCCACCTGCACTCAGCTTGCACCCTGGCTCAGTTGACTAAACAAAGTATGACCACCCCACCATCCTCCCCCTGCCTCACGCACATCGTGGACTCAGCCAACACAACTCCAGGGAGCAGATCTGAACTCCACCTTCAGACCAAACTTGTTAAATGCTCTGTTGAATTCGTCAATTGATCCGTTTTCGAATTTTCCCCCCTGGTGGCTGTTTTATGTTAAGAAATTTGTGTGTGACTGTGTGTGCGAGCGACAATGGATGTGCCATTTTTAGCACGACAAACTCTAAGTGCAAACTCTTCAGTCTGGCCGTTAGAACTGCAAATATTTGTTTATTTTTCAAA
Organism: Pseudomugil tenellus; assembly: GCA_037177515.1. NCBI lineage: Eukaryota > Metazoa > Chordata > Actinopteri > Atheriniformes > Pseudomugilidae > Pseudomugil > Pseudomugil tenellus. Next base: position 12,368,827 of record JBAMHX010000014.1, on the reverse strand, counting down.
AGTGGAAAATACATTAGTGTGCACATGAGATCACGGGCCGATCTGGGAAGAACATTTAGGAGAAGCAACTCTAGGATTGACTTTGGGACCTAACGGATGCCAAAAAAAAAGTCTGAGTCTCTGAATTGATCCAGGAGCAGCCACAGCCTTGCCCACTATGGTGGTTGCCATAGCAATTCTCTGCTCCCACTGACTTCTATCTGCTGACTTGGTTGCCAGGCTGCAAAGAGACAAAGGCTGGGACACACAAGTCTGTGTCCTAAATGAGGATGTGTGTTGGCCCACCTGCCTTCACAATGGATTTGCCTTGGCAGACTAAAAAAAGTCCTGGTGTGCCACTTAAACACTGCCAGACACTCTGGCCTGAGTGAAAGACTGTCCCGCTCTTCTCCTCTTCCCTCCTCCGTGCCGAATAGAGATGGTGAGAAAAAGTAAACGGAGGTTGGAAATTATGGAGGATAAGTGAACAGCTCTACCCTACTGCGGATGTGTGTGTTTTAATATAAGTGATTTTTTTTTTCTAGTGCCAAGTTTTCATTTTAATGCTGCTCTCTGCAGCTAATGTTTGAAGTTTTAGAGAGAGCAAGGGAGCTGAAAGGTTCAGAGACAGATTGTTAATGTCTGCTTAACTCCTGCTGTAGATTTATGGGCCGTGTTGGCAGTTAAACACAAAATCAGTTCAGCTGTCTCGGTTAAATTACAGATTAACTGAATAAAATTAAGGTCTTGTAGACATCTTTAAGTTTGCCAGTTGAATCATTCCCCCATATTTTTAATATCAGATGCAAATTAGTTTTGAAAAAACAGACAGAAAAAGATGTTGGATTTTTTTAAGGGCCATATGAAGATTACTGATGCGTAGATGTGTCATAAACACTAAAAACCCTTTTCTGCACATAATGACAAAACAAACAGATAAGGACAAATGTGTCATTTGTGTTTTAAAAGGTTTTCTATTTATTGTTTTATACTATTTTGCATAGCTTTGTAAGATTTTCCTTTTGCTTTGAAATCCTCTAAAAACTGTACTGCTTGTGTTGCCAGGCAACTGCTCCAAGCACATTATGTCAAATGCCTGTGTGTTGACAATGTGGTAGAAGTAGAAATGCTAGATCTGTCCTGCGCGTTGCAGTCTGTAGCATTTCATACCAGGCTGTCAGGTTTAGTCAGTGTCAAAACACTGTATATCTATACATATATTGAAATTTAAAGTGGCTTTAAATGTACAGTAGTATCATCAGACAAGTCACAAAAATGAATTCACTTTAGGCTTTTTGCTTGTTTATTTAGTAAAATGTGATGTAACACCTAAGTAGGATGTTTTGATCAAAGACTGTCTGAACTGCTAAAATGTCTTTTAATCATAGCTGATGGTGTTCTCCCCACCTCCCATGACACATGGCAGAAGGATTGAAAGACCTGTGTCACCTTGTCAGCCAGGAGAGGCGTGAAATTCTCTCTGATGTGAGTCGAACCTATTCACTGCCAAACCGGACATAAAAACTCTTTAAAAAAAACAACAAAAAAATGATAAAAAAGGCATTGCTGTCTTTGTTGTGTCAACATGTATATTGCATGACAATGTTGCAGGGGAAATTTTGATGTTTTGTAAATTTTGAACTCTTCGAGCATTGTGTTTGTGTGACAGAGCCGACAACCTCCCCTCCCCCACCCAACTTCCTGAGTCATCAGTCCACACAAAGCCCCTTGTCACCGCCGATATTTGACTGCCAGTTCCAGATGCCCTTTGAGCCCGTGAAGTAGTTTTATTTCAAGAATGAGTGTTGTTGAGACTGTGTTTGATATTATTGCTCATACTTGTCTTTTTAATGCTCTGCTTTTATGCAGCTCTTCATTAAACAGATTTATGTCAAAAATATATATTGCAGATTCTCACACAAGCCACCAAGTTCTAATATTTCTGCTTATTATTTCAATCTTGTGAGTCTGTGGACTACACTATGTAACAGGTTTGGGTAAAACTGGTGGAATCAAATCCCAGAATTGTGACTAGAAAATATGATGGGTGTTCAGCAAACACAGCTAAAAATTTGACAAATCACCAGTGTTCTTTTTCTCATCTGGTCACAGTTAATAAGGTGTTCACATGTTTTACAAAAGACATTCATGCTTAATTCATGCAATTTAATGAGGCAAAGGTTTGATTTATTGAGATCCACGTCAAGCAAACAACCACATAAAGGCAAAGAAATGTGCTTCTACGTGTCCGGTAAAGAAAATACAGCTGCAAACTGTGATGATGTGGCCAAGTCTAAGATTCTACATATATACCAGGAATGCCCATGTCGGGTCATGATGATCTAATATCTCACAGCTTTCAGATGCAACCCATCTCCAACACCCCTGAATAAATGAATAGCTCATTACCAGGCATCCACAAAGTCATATGATATGTGTTTGAGGGAATCCCTCTGTGTGCTGGAGAAGTGTTGCATCTGAAAGTTGCAGGACAGTAGATATGAAGAACTGAACTTGGGAGCCCCTGATATAGACTGTAAAGATGAATGGAGCCTCCAAGTTTAAAAAGCAAAGCCTGGGTGGAAGCTTCATACCTGTATTTTTTTAAATGGCCACCAGGTGGGTGACCATGTACTAAAGAAGACTCTAAAACGGGTTGGCAACTCTAATTGTTGAGTGCCACCATTCTGCAAGCTTTGGGTGTTTCTCTCCAGAAATACATCAGATTTAAGTAGGAGAGTTGTACAAAGCTTTCGTCAAACTCACAAGTCTGCTAATTACCCATTGATTTGAGTTGGTCTGATGCAGCAGGGAACCTGCAACACTTGTAGCATAACGGCAGTAGAAGACCATAGTTGTTCTAAAACAGTTCATTATCTTTATATCAAGATGTTTTGCTTAAGACTTCTTCTTAATTGAAAAAATGTTAATTTAGCAAAGCTGAGACATAGTTGAAATAAGTTGGAGTGCAATGAATGCAGTTGGGTACTTTTTTTGGTAACCTCATTGTTTTTATGTTTAGAGTATCTTTGGGCCCAAAATCGAATCTGTCATCTGTTTAAAACTTGTGGTTTCATGAAACCTTACACAATCACGTTAAATAAGATTAATAAAGACCATTTCATTAGTATTTTGTTCATATATGTAAAGTGGCTAAACACAGATAAATATCAAAATGATGAAATACAAAAAAATGTGACATCCAATGTGACATGAAATCCAGTTGGACTGAGCGTTACTTTGAGGAAATTTTTTGCAGATGTGCGGCTTAACTTCATGTCTGGGAAGATGTTTCACTGCAAAAGCGGACCCAGTACACAGTCAATCTGTGGCAGTTCTAGTGATGATTGGTAAATATGATCATATTATTAAACTTTTTAACATGATTTCTGTAGAATAGTGAAACAGTCAGAATTGAATATCAAAGGTGCCTTAGATTTGCTAGTTTACAAATGTAGTTATGCAGGATTCTATCTTCTTTCAAGCATTGAATAGTTTTAGTTGTTTCTTTTTCCATACCCAAAACTTATAAAATCCTGTTAAAAGTGATGCATTTCAGTTGTAAACATGACTGAACTGCAGTCAAAAATCTTCTGATTTCAGATTTATTATGTTGCATGTTAATTGTTATTAATTAAATGTGCAGTTTAAACAATTTGGCAATCAATAGATACCAAACCCAATAGATACCAAGCTGCACCAGTCAGGTGACCAATTCACAGTAACAAAAACACGTTTCTATGCACGTATATAATCAGTCTTAAATTGAGTATGCTTTTTCCTGACAGCTGTTTGTGGTCAAAATGTTGCTATAAAAAATTTGAACTTGTAATTATTACAAAACAACACAACGTGAATTTGATAGTTTTGTTTTTTGTTTGCCACCTTTTCACCAGGAACTCCTGAAATATTTTTTTTTTTTTATCGCCAGAAATCTAATTAAGGTGCATTTGCTTAAAATTCTAACAGAAAGATGGTAGTGTGAGAAAAAAAAAAAAAACTTATGTTAACTTAGTTGGTTGAATGATTCCCTTTCATGAATCTTAAACATTCCCGGAGAGTCAGGTTAGATAAATGGTGCCATGGAACAGCTGCTCCAGCAGCAGAAGCATATCACTTATTCCCCAACTTAATTCATGCAAAATGTATCCCGTCTCCACAGATTTGTGCCAGGAAGAGGCGAATGTGGTTGAGTTGTTATGTCACAGTGCTCCCACCATCGTTGGCTCATTGCAGTCAAACCGATGTTTCGTGGTGATACAAATACCATCTGCAGCTGCCTCCTGAGATCCCTCCACACATTCGGAGAATATTGTAGCTGTGTTTTAAAGACTGCATGGACTGGCTGGCTCCAGGTTTTGGTGTAAACTAGTTTGTGTTGATGTGATTAGCTGGACCAGTGATGCTTTGTTTTCACTTATGTGATTTTATACAATCATAGTTTTCTTTTTATCCTATCAAATATTGTGACATTTGAAAAATGCACTTAGCTATTGTGAATTCCTTGCAATAAAACACATTGAGTGCATTTTCCAGTTTTTCTTCTTAGTATATGCGTTTTTCTATACCCGAGGAAAACTTATCAAAACAACATTTACTTTTTATTTTGTTTTCACAGGAACCATGCTTTAGTAGCGAGCTAGCACCTTTCCCAACCTGCTTGATCTGCTTTAACATAAAACCATGGTTAAGTCTGTGCAGGCGGAAGGGATGTGCTTATTATGTGTGTGAGTTTGACCCTTGCATAAGGCTTTATTTACTCTGCACACTCAATGTGTATTTTAATGCTTTGTTGTTGTTGTTGTTTTTTTTTTTTTTTTTTTTTTAGACGAAGGATTAAGGCTGCATGTCCGATAAATGATGCACAGATAGGAACTCTTTGACAGCCCCAGCGCTCATATCTCACAATCACTGACACCCATAGCATCCAAATTCACACAACTCCTAAGCAGCAAACTGCAGTTTCCCATAAGTTCATACCTTTTGTGCTTTGCTTATACTCCCTCTCATCTGAATTCATGTTAACTCACACCGATGCACACATAGCCAGTAAGGCCAGGAACAAACACTGCCACCCCTTCCATAAATCACAGTGACATGAGGGGAAACAGCATTCACTGCAAGGAATTCTCATCGCTTGTGAATCTTTACTGAGATATGTGATGCAAGCAGGTTTCCTTGCAAGAGTCTTTTGTCGACTCTACATGCTGCCTCGTCTAAAAGAGCCCCCACACTCAAAGATGGCAAACGAACTGCTAACACATTGCTGATGTTTTTGTCAGTAAGCTATGTCGCATCTTCACAGACTGGAAAAACACCAAAATCCACCCCCCTTTGAGTGTTCTTTCTCCCCGTCCCACTTTCTCCCAGATTTTTGTTCTTTTACTCCATTTTTTTCTTTCTCATGGACCCCCTCTGAGGAGATGTTTTGCATAAAAGTAAGCAACACTCACAAATCTGTAGCTCTTGCCGAGGATTCAGGCACCAGAGGGCACACATGGGCAGACAGTATTTAGCAATCCAAAGTGGCAGGGAAGCAGTCGGGCAAATATAATGTAATTTATGACCAATTTGTGAGAAAGTGATGAAAGCAATAAAGAGACAGGAGCGATCCTCCTTCAGCAGTGAAGTAAGATGTATCAACTGTGTAGATTTCAAGCAGCAATTTCTGCATGAAACATTTGTTTGTGCTTAAAAGCATTTTGACTTATTTATGCTGTATATAAGAGCATGACAGATGGGTTATTTTGTTCCTAAACTTGATTAAGAAAGCAGAATGACGATTAAAAGCAAGTGAAATGTGACTAGTTGAGGCCTGTGCGCAGCTTGTTGCACTCACCAGTACAATCCCACATTGCTTTGTGTGTTGTGACTCACACTGAGTGATATAAGGATGAGTCAGATAGAAGACAGGCAAGTGTTGTAAATAAATAAAATTTAACAGTCACGTATCAAGCACCATAGTTTCTAAATAATTAAAGAAAAGGAGAAAAATGATGAGAATTACAGGAGATGTGCCACCTGTACTGCTGCAAATGGCTGCACGACTTGCTGGAGATGTATTAGCAGCAGTCAGAAACCTCTCAGGCTGTATGATCTGTGCAAATTGTGCTGAAAAGGAGAATTGACTGGCATATTAGGAGAGGCTTTTAGTTAAGGTTGTGCGCTAGAAAGAAAAATGTAGTTTGATGATGATTATCATGAAAGCAGCAAGTAAACAATTCATACGATTGAGGTACCAGCAATAAAATAGCTGGCTGAGACACATTTATTATGGATTAAAAACATGCCCAAATTTACAAACACGCACACTGAAATATTGTCACACCATCAATAATTGATCAACACTAAAGTAGTGTGTGTGCCTCCACTCATCCTGCCTAAGATGTTGAAAACTGATGCAAGTGTTTCTGCAGCATTCCTTTGGGACTTCAGCATTTAGTGTCTTGGTTCTCTGAGGCCCTGCAAAAGCCTGCAGATTAACATGTAAAGCTTAGTAAGTGTTCCATGTGTTCATTGTTTTATTTGTTTTTATTACAACCCTGCGTTGGTCACAGGGCTTTCACATGTCCATCCCTGGTCTTGACAATATAAACCCAAAGATAGGCAAAGCAAAGGCAAATGTATTTGCATAGCACAATTCAACACAGGGTGATTCAAAGTGCTTTACATAAAACACAAGCATCATTTCAAATTAAATAAAAAAGGAAATGGGGATTTAAAATAATTAAAATCATGTACATAACAGATAATTAAACATTTTTAAAATGATTAAAGTCATGATTGATTTCAGATTACAAAACCATGAAAACTTGAGGTAATATAAAAAAAATTATTGAAATGCATTATTTATTTATTGAAAGGTGGGTCTTTTAACCTGGATTTAAATAAACTGAGTGTTTCAGGCAATCTGAGGCTTTCTTGGAGTTTGTTCCAGCCATATGGAGCATAGAAGCTGATGATAGAATTTCTTCATACTTATTTGGACTGAAGGATAAACTAAACATGTTAGTAAAAAAAAGATCAAAGGTCAGTTTCACTGAGATAAATGCAGGTCATGCTAGAGGACTAACCACTGTTTTGTTACCTAACCTAAAAAAAATGAAAATGCCTGAAGCTAAACTGCAAACCTGTGTGTTTTCAGAGGAGTTTTTGTCTTACATGTCGTCTCCTTCAGGGTTCACCACAGAGAATCTTCTGCCTCTACCGCTGATTATTGAAATGCTTTGCATATTGGCCTGGATTAGATTGTCTATTGAATGTCCTTCTTGACACAACCCTCTGCATTTGAATAGACTTGAGGCCAGTGCAAGCGGTAGGGCATAAATAAGCTTGCCATTCTAATTTAGGGCTGAGATGAGTGCAGAAAAACTGATGGGAATGATTTGGAAATGTTGTTTTATGAGTTTGGGGGAAAAGGAAATGAGGATATTTGTCTTGAGCTCGCTTTAATTTTTTTTCTTTGTGTTTATAAGAAATCTTCTGAGTCTTGCTTAATATTTCCAGCTGTGAAACAGTCACCACTGTTTGTTCTTGTTTAGCTATAATTTGTTTTTGCAGTGCCAGTGGAATACAATATTATCCAATCTCCCAAATTGGCTCAGCTGAGGTGTTGAATGTTATGTTAATAAATTAGAGAATATGGAGTTATGTGAGATACGAATTTATTGGTAGAGAAAACTCGGCTAATGAGAAAGTGTTGAAATTGACATATGCTGGTCATCTGTATCTGTATCTGTATCTGTATCTAGGTCATATTTTTAAGTTTTCCTTTGCTAAAGGATGTTTATGTTGGGAGGTCTCATGAGAGTATGCTGTTGACACACCAGACAAGTCTCACACAAACTTAACTTTTCCCAAATTTTATGGCTACAAAGATGTCAGTTTAATGTCACAATGTTTGGAGCATATGTAGGTTTTTTTTTTTTTTTTTTTTAAAAAAAGGATCTAACATTTACTTGCGGAATTATGAGGGAAAATAATCAGTAAGATCTCTGATCACTCAAAATTGAGTAAGTCATCAAGATGGGGCACTTGGACCATTGCTTGTTCAAGATGGGTCTAATATTCACATGACAGGCTGGGTTTTATCCTGGGCCTGTGTGTTTTCTCTCCAGATATTTCAGCTTCATCCTACTATTAAAAAAAACATGTATGTTAGACTATTTGAAAATTTTAAATGGAGGGTTATTTGCATCTTTGTTGAACGGCAGCTTGTCCAGGGTGCGTCCTGCATCTCAATAGCAGCTGGGATAGGCTCTTGTGACCATGAATGGGATAAAACAGATATGAAAAGTGGATCAACAGACAACTTATCTTGAGGTTTAAAGTGGTAATACATAATGCAACACGCTAGAAGTCCTTTCTTTTTGCTGAATACTATTGTCTCTGCAGTACAATCAAATTTTCACTAAACAGAAGAGCGGTATATACAGCTGATAGTATTATTGCTACTTTGCACAGATACTCTGCACCTGGCACACATTTATAAGAAAACTGTGACTCTCCAAGTCCTCTTCTTCATATTGCACTTTAAAAACAACACAGTTAACAAATACAAGTACAAAAGCCATAAAACAAATGAATATGCCATAAAACAACTCATATAAGTAAGAAATTAAAATGGTAAAACAGTAGAAGCCAACATCTCGGACTGAATTAAAAGTCTATTTCTGGACTCTGTCAAGTCAATTTCAATATAACCCACTTTATTTACAAGCTACCCTCGCAAATATCAAAACCATGAGCATGTTGTTTAGTGTTTTTTTAGTCACATTAAGAGGCACGAGTGAATAAAGTCAGGAGGAGCGTGAATGCAAAAAGGACCAATGTCAGAATGACTGGATGATGTCACTTTAAAAGATTAATGAAGCCATTAATGTTGCACATCTCATGGCAGAACAGTTCTTGTGACATGCTTTATATCTTCACTCTGTAGGTATTCCTTTGTCATGTTACAATGTTGAACCATTTTAAGCAGAAAAAAATTACATCTGCTACATTTGATCTCTTGTGCTCTGCAAAGCACATGCAACACTAAACTTCTGAAGCGTTACGCTTGCAGAAAAGAGAGACTTGCTGTAACTGCACCACAACACCACACATACCATACTGTATGTGTATCGTTTAGCAGACAAATATGTGTGGCAAAATAGCACAGATTGATAGTTTTTACAGTTCATCTGGGAATATTTTTTACATCTACTGGAGGGAAAGGTCAGGCATCGCACATGTATCTACAAATTTTTAGTATCTATTTTCGCTGAGGCCCAAATTAATAGATCGACCGGCCGATTGACTGACAGTCATTTCTGTAACGGCCAGTATGACTTAAATATCTGCTTTAGATATATTTGTGATTAAAAATGACTGACTTCTTAGTTTCATTTGCCTTGAACATTTCAGAGCAGCTAAAGTATGCTGCAGCTATATTAAAAATAAAATTGGAAAAGCAAATCCTCATGAAATGATACCGTAAGCTCATGATATAAGCAACAGCGTCGTGTGCCTTTAGGCATTTCATATGTCAGGCTTATGAACAGAGCTGAGAGGCTACAAGGCTGAACAGGTTCCCCCTCCTGTTTTCCCATCCAGTGAATCAGCCACTCCATTACCAGTTATGCTTGTTCTGTAGCCCACCTTGCTGGAGGGCAAAGCAAAGAGATCTTTTGTAATACCATCTTATGCAAGTTATTTTGAATAGTTAATAAGACAATGCACACTATCAGATGAGAACTTTCTGCATAAGTAAAGTTGGTAACAACAGTGAGCTAATCAACGTTATGCGTCTTGTTCTCCTGTGAGCTGCCTAGTAATTAGGAATGAGCAGGAACAGGCAAAGGGAGTTCTCTAATGTGCCATTAGCGCTGAAGATGAGGACATAGGCAGAAAGATATAATTCTGCAGTATAACAATCCCAGTATGGGGGAAGAATGATTCATAGAGACAAAGAGAATGCAACAGGGAATAGGCTCAACAAAATAAACAGCAACAGAGTAAAGTAGTGATAGAGAGAGCGAGGAGGTGCTGCTCTGTGCCTAGCATGCAGAATCCCACAGTTTCTCTGGACTGGACAGCATGTAACATGCAGTGCCATCCTAAAGTTAAGATGCCCATCATCCAAATAGTTGATATAGCTGGATGAATAAAAATGGCCTTGTTATCAAAATATGATTAAAAATTATATATTAATTATATTATTATATATAATTATTATGTTATTATTAATTATATAGCTTAAACTTATTTTTCAGATTTAAAACATAAAGAAAGAAACATAAATCCTTTAGCCTGCAATTTAAGTCTGAATTTATATCTATTTTCCTCAGTTGAATTACTCCTTGGTTGAATTACTACTTGGGTTTGACTTTATGCTTTTATAAATATAATTACAGATATTGCTTTCAATGAAGGTAAAAAAATAAATGGGATTAAACTAAATCTTATATATTGTCACCAAATAAATGTTGTGTTGGATAGAAAAATAACTTTATGTAGACAATGGTGTAGATAAGTGGATTATTAAGAGCTTTGGCAAGCTAATTTTTTAAAAAAAAAAAAATACTGTTCTACTTCAATAGTTTTTTTGTTGCTCCATGATGAAAAATAATTTGGTTTCCATCTTGCATCATGTCTCTTCTCTGAGATCTCTTCAGACAGTAAAATTCAGTCTAATGTAGACTGTAACCCACCTGAATGTATCTTTATTTTCATTGCGTCCTCTGATAATATCTTCTTCCATCCTTTGTTTGATCAGCTATGTTTCACTGTGTGCCATTTACTAAAATGCAGCTGTCACATGACACTCTGGTCTAATGGTTTCTCAGCCTCTGGATGTTGCAGAGCAACAATGACCCTAGAAATGTTCATTATGAATCCCAGTGTGCCATCAAAACGGCTCAGAAGCCTATAGCTTTTGTTTTAATGATTAAAATCTTAAACTTGCTTACAATTTTGGAAAGAATGTTTCATGTTTAATGTTATGACATTTGCAGACCTATCAGTCTTGTGGTCAATAAACTATTCATGGGGACAATTTGAAAGGGGATTCTCCAGCATTTGTTAAACACACATTCAAATGTTTCCTCTTTCACTTTTTCTTTTATAAGGTCATAAAAATGATAAGAGATACAGAAAGTTTGAGTGGTCTAGGCAAAGTTGGCAGGTGTGGATTTTATGCTTACCTGGGTGTGAAGCCTATCTGTGTGATGATGAGTCACCAGTGCAGCGCTGCAGGCCATTGGCGATCCTTCCACGTTCACTGTGTGAGTAACCTCTGGTACTCTGTTAAAGTCTGCACAGACCTTTGTCAGAAAGTTAGACATTCCCTCATAGTAGTTCTCCGAAGATCAAAAGCTCCAGATGACGACTGTGTGACTCATTTTTTTTGCTGTTAAATCTTTTGTGGTCTCTCAGTACATCCATTTCAACATGCTTGTATCTGTCACAGTTACTTTTTATACACATCCTGCGCCATGCTTTGAAAAACATTGTTAATTAACATGTGACCAGGTATGAAAATTTCTGAACTATCCTCCCCTTTTACTTCCTGCCACACCTCATTTACTAATACCTTTAACCACATATAGCATCAGCTGTCGATGTAGTTGCCATGGCACCAGAACAGGAAATCACCCAGGCCCTGACTTTTTTATGTGTGTGTGTGTTAGAAGTGTGTTGTGTGCCAATGAATGAGCATCCCCTTTTTCTTTTACTGTGATTATTTTTGCTTATTACACCCCTTTTTTCTGTATTTCAAATTTCAAAATTAATCAACAACTGATGCGTGAACAGCAAAAGACAATCTGTAGAGAGAAGCAACAACTGTCATTTAACAGATAATGAGACTAGAACATCGCTTAAAGAGTGTGGAGCATGTGTAAAAGCTGACAGCTCCCTTGCAAGAACCCTCTTTCTTTCTTTGCGAGGCAGCAATGACACCTGCATACAAAACACTTGTCATGATCTATTAGAGGAGGAATTTGTCACTCCGTGGCTCCGTGATTGTTTTTAAATGTATGTATCGCATCTGAACTCTTGTGTCACACGCATGCACTTGACTTGAACTTGTAAATACACACATGAAGCATCACGGAGAGCAAAGGATGATATTATCTACCATTATGTGTGACTTTGAAATGAAAATACAGATTTTAGGCATCAATATTTCAGCGGGTCTGTGAGTTGCCTCCAAGATATGTGCTGCATTATTGAGAGCGAGCTGCTTGCAGTTTGAAGTATGTTATGGGTGATTTTCATTGACAGGAGGGATTGTTTCAGCAGACAACAGGGACGAGAGTTGCAATATGACATATCTTTGGTCTTTCTAGGTGTCTTCAGAGAATCACTACCCTGAAGTCAGACTAAACAAAATGACACATGTGGCATATCGAGCCCTGAATAAACGTTCTATTAACAAACTTGCAACTTCACTCATTCAATGTAAAAGCCATGGACAGCCCTACTGTATGTTATTCATTTTGGCCAAAAAAATTAGAATTTTATGGTTACGTTTAATAAAAAAGTCATGAAGGTAAAGGTCTGCAGAAGAAAGGGTCAAAGGTTTAAACCCTGCAGTGAGAACACAGAGATATGAGGATGTTTCAGCCCCTCTACAGTCTGTGTCCAAATTCTCTGCTGAACTCTTACTGGTGCTTTCAGAGCATGAGTCTGAATGCATTATGGATCACAGAGCTGTGTCTCTAATTTAAAGCTGGAGTAAAAGATTTGTTCAAATCCACAAATGTATAATATTCCCTTACATTTTAATCATGGTCTTCCTCACTGTGTAGCTAAGATTACATTCAAAGTCGCCACCTAGTGTGTGAAGAAAGAAAAAGCAGTAAGAGCCTGTCTGTTTTAGATAAATGAACTCATTCAGACCTGATCCTACTTTATCAAGCTGCATGATTGTCTTCTAATTTCATGCTGCTTTTTAAATGTGTTTATAAACAGCAAATTTAATAAATGAAACTTCAATTCAAAGGTTAAATCTAATATTTTTATTTTATTGATTAAGTTTCTTTTAGAAGCTGAGAAATGGAAAATTTTAGGAAATGTTTGTTTTTCAGAAAAAGTGCTTTTAAAAAATCTAAGTAGGTTCATGTGTCAAACTGTTTGTTCATCCATGCTCAGCTTTTACCAGTCAAAGCAGACAGGCTGAAACAGAAAGCCTGGTAATGCCCAGAAAACAGCTCGTGTGAGATTGTCGTGCTGTTGCACATTTGGGTTCATTAGTAGTTTGCACAGCTTTCCTGATTTTGCCTGTTTGCCATCACAGTGTGAAGCAAAGCAATCAGGAATGATTAAAGTTTTGATTTGCATATTTAATTCAAGGTTTATACAGAAGCATTGAAATGAACTTTAAAGATAATGTTTACATGGAAATCATAATAAATCTCTAGAAAATATATTCTATTTCATATAACACCTAAATGCAACTCGTATAACAGCTGTCTGAACCCACAATCATCAGTAAATATGGAGATGCTTGATTGTATGTCTTTGTTCCTTCAGTTGTCTCTTCAATTAAAATATCATGCGACTGGTTCGGCCATTGCAGTGGATCCATCCATCCATCCAACATCTGAATTGCTTATGCTAGTGAAGGTTTGCAGGTAGCTGGAGCCTCTGCAGTGTGAGAGTTGTGTTGTCTCAGTCTTTACATTATCCCTGTTTTATCAGTAAAAACTCAAAGAAGAGGGATCTTATGTCGACATGTAAAACTGGTTCCTTCACATGAATCTTTTTGGAGTGTAGGTTCAAAATTCCCCAAATGGTATCAAAGCCACACTCTTTAATCTCTGACCCCACAGCGGTCTTGTGATTGTAAGATCAATACTCATAGCCTTTTGAAGACAGAGGAACTATGTTACATCATTCAATCAGAATAATAAAGTTAATCTAATTTTTTAATCACGAAATGCTTAGCTTTTCCGTTTTTTTTTATATGAACTGAAAACACCATGCATTAAGTTTAAAGATACATGCTTAAAATGCCTCGCCAGATCATGAGCCATTTGCAAACATAAAACATTACTTCAGAAAGGAATTCAGTTTACGAACAAGCAAATTTATTAATATAAAGCAAACGGAAGATGGAAATGCAAAGACACTTTATTAAGATACATTTTTTTCATCTGCAGAGACCATATCAGTAGCACAGTGAGTAGCTTATGATTTCAACAGTGAATGAATCGAGACAAATGACAAAATAATAACAGAAAAAAAGATGGTGGGCAACGAAAGCAACCCAAATTTTCACAACTGTGTTTCTTGGGACGCTTTATTTCTATAAATGATTGTATATTTTAGATAAAGGTTGGGAATGTTTACAGAGTTCTTCAGTGAAAACTTTGCTCCGAGGCCAAACTCAGTTTAAGTCGACTTTTCAGAGAGGAGAAGGTGGCAGAAGAGGACCAGGTTCAAACAGGCACAATGCAGCTTCCCTCGTGGCAAAATATTTTGACCGCCGATTTATAACCCCTCCCCCTTTCCAACGGTGACCCTCGACCTCCACCCCAGAAATGTTCATGCCGAGTCATCTCCGCTGGCCGCTTCGGACAAGCAGATGGAAAGTCACTGTGGGGACTCTGATGTCAGCGGTCTAGCGAGCGTTTCTGGATAGCTTCAGACACCACTGTGCGGAGAAGTGCGATGACAGAACGAGGATCTTCGCTGCCAATCACAGCACTGCCCGACACAATCATGTTAGCCCCAGCCTGCAGGTAAGACCACACACAATTTAAGAAAAGAAAAAAGTCTCTCTCTTAATTGTGGGAACTGGAGACGTTGGACGTTTGTGTCTTTTACCTCTGCACACTTGTGAATGCTGTCAGGGCCAACACCCCCATCTACTTCAATATCTAAAGAAGGGAACTGATTCCGCAGCCAGCTCACCTGGATGACGTGTACACACACACACACACACACACAAAAGTTTCTGATAGAATACATCTCTCAGGTGTTGATGTTTCAACATCAGACTGGAACACATCTGGTTTAGAAGAAACTTGAGTGTTTTTCTCCCAACATTGAGGAAGTTAAGTTGTGTCACTTATGGAAACAAATGTTGCAAAGTTTGAGCTTTGTATTGTTTAGAGAAAACACTGCCTTAACTAACTAAACAGATAAATACATTTTACAAAAATTAATCCTCTGTGACTAACATTGTGAGTGTTTTTAAGGTTTTCCCAGAAGAGTTGCATCACAGAGCTGTGTGCAACGTTTAAACCAACTGTTTTTACCCTCACCTTTGGCATCATGTCTTCCATAAACTTCTGTCCCCCAAAACCAGGTTCAACAGTCATGACCAAAGCCATGTCTATCTCATTTGCCCACGGTGCCAACTCCTCAACAGTAGTACCGGGCTTTATGGCCAAACCCACCTAAAACACAACAAAACTGGTTTTACCTCCATAAAAGTCACATAAAGAAGTAATGTCAGAGAAGTAAGTCAAGGACCACCAGACAGCTCAAGTGGATCAGCAGATGCCCAAAGTACGCTGATATACAGAGCTGAAATTTAAATGGGAATTACATTTAAAAAATAGTTTCAACAATTTCCAATATTGTTTTTAGTTTTCTTATGTCCACAAAGCATGGTTTAATATAAAAGATGTTGCCTTTGCAGCATGTCATGTATTCCTATTTCAGAAAGGAAATCACTGGGGAAGATCCTGGCAGCAAGTGGGAATGGACTTCAGTGAGGTGTGTAAATGTAACACATACCCTTCTCTTAACAAAAGCTACAAAGACTCTGCATTTTTTTCTATGTTCTGTGGCTGATCTTTAGAGTTAAAATAATCACCTTGGTACCTGCATGCAATGTACTACATATGCAGGCACTTTTAAGTAAAAAAAGTCAACAGAACTAATCAGAAGACTTAATCAGAAGTTCTCAGGATAGGACTTCACTAAGGAGATGGCACTCCCATCAACGTGAAATCATTCAAATGTAATCTGGACCTCTGATGGGTGTAAAGCTAATCTGGATGGATATAAAAAAAATGCATCTTTCTACTTTTTGGACAGCTCTCACCTTCATGCCACTCTCTTTTATCTCCTTAATGAGGTTTCCAGGGTTGGTGGTGGCCTCCAAGTGGAAGGTGTACTGGTTGGCTCCTGCTGCAGCCATGGGCTTCACCCATTGTTCTGGTCGAGACACCATCATGTGCATGTCTGCAAGATCAAAACAATGTTATAGAGAGCAAACTTGACATCTTTTATTAAGTGAGGATTACAGTTACATGATTTGTTGGGATGTTTTAATAACTCACCAAAGAAAGGGTCTTGACCTATTGACTTTCTCAGACACTCCACCACGGGATGGCCAAATGTGATATTGGGGACAAAGTGCCTTTAAAAGGAAACAAACCCCGCTGTTGAGAAACTCTCATCTTGCACAAACAGCTGTTTTGCATAAACTGTAAAGGAAGACAAGATGTTTCCAAAAAACCAGGCTTGAGGGAGAGATTTAAAGGTTTTAAAGGTGTAATTTTTTAAATCAGAGGTTTTAGATTTAACCACGAAGCTTAGGTTACAAAAACAGCGAGTCCCTGGTTAAACTTTTGGAAGGCTAACTTAGCTTGCTGTTGTTAGCCAACTTTAATTTTCAATCCCTGAGCTTGTAATTGGCTGGCTAGCACTTAGCATGCTAACTAGTTCAACACGTGATAAACTGACCCATCCATAACGTCGAGGTGCAGATAATCTGCGCCACACTCCATCATCCGCACACACTCGCTGGCCAGACATGACAGATTGCTGCTCAGGATGGAAGGACCGATTTTCGCACAGTAAGCCATACTGTCACGGATTTTTGGTTAAAGTCTACAAGTCCAGCAGGCTGAAAGGAGACGTGCCGTTAAAACTACACACAACACGTTACGCAACTTCCACCTAAAACTTTCAAAATAAAACTAAATACAATGAATTGTCAAAACACCTCATGTCCGGTTATAAAGATTTTATCGCCAATACTTGAAAACCACGAATAAACTACTAAAAGTATTTGAATATTTGTAAAATTTGCTTATATTTTTACTACTAAGTTGTATGGCTAAACCTGAAATAATATGTTACCTTAATATATTTTTGCTTTTCAATAATCTTATAGTTTAATAAAATAACAAATATATTACTATATTCTAACTTTACTACTATATATTACTATATTCTTCTAACATAAAGATAAATTTATGCAAATATTTTCGTTAGTAACACCTTTGTCTATGGGGTTATAATGATGACAGCTCCAATTGGCATTGAAAATAAAATTTGGCATTCAAAATTACTAATTTAACATAA
>JBAMHX010000014.1:12317192-12338692 GCA_037177515.1 Pseudomugil tenellus | reverse complement strand
TGCTTTTGAAAGTAGATAAGGACTCTGCAGAGAGAACAGAGTTTGGCAGTTCGTTCCACCACCGAGGAACAACAGAGGAGAAGAGTCTCGCTTGTGATTAAAAGCTTTATGTAACAGTTTGGCCACAATGACAGTATTTGATGTTTGCAAGCAGATAATGTAAGAATAACCAGCAACAGCAGAAACAACAAATGCATTGCTGCTTGGGACAACCTGTGTTTGTCTGACTCCATACCTGTTGCTGTCTGTCATGACAGTCAAGTAAATTCTAGCTTTACATTCCTGTGGTATTAAGATAGTCATGAATCCTTAGAAGGAAATTCCCCAAGCACTCTCTTTATTTTCCTGCCATGTCTCTGCCCTGCCGCTGGAGGTGAGGGAAAGTTCAGCCACACAAAATCTGGAATCTGAAAGAGCATCTTTATTTTTCACTCCACAGTGTTTCCCGGCACTTTGGTGGAAGCTTGAACTTGGCAAACACCTACTGTGGGATTTTACATACATTGGACAGGTTCTTTTTACTGTCAACTGAAATTGTGTGTGTCTGGATGTTTCACAAAGACAGAAACATGATAGTCAGTACACCTCTGATTATATACAGTAGAGAAATATGATAGCTGTTAAACGGCTTTGAGCAGAGGGAGAATCATTTTACATGTGAAAACCCAGTGAATAACACTTCCTTAAAAGAAAATACCAGGAAAACAGTTATTGGTGTGAGCCTTGGCAGCATCTTTATGTTTCATTCTGTATCTTTTTTTCTTCAGAGTAAAGGAATATGTTTTCGCAATAAAGCCACTGTTTTCAGTACTACTTCCTGGGCTGTCTCCTAACTGTTTTGCCAGAATGATTTATGGCCGAATGTGGACGATAATCGATATAACCTTGACTCCCTCACGTTGAGTAAAGCCTTCCTTAAGCATCTGACATTTTGAGAGATAATAAAGACCAGTACAATGTAGACACACAGGGTGGAACTCTTGGTTTTCCTTTTGCTTTATTCTGGATAAGCATTAGTAGATATCATATCCAGATGTTGGGCATTGTGATATTTTCTTTCCTGTGCCCCACCTGTACAACTATTTGAACAGCATGACACCATAAACCACACTCACTGAATGATTGACCAAGTTTTCACCTTACAAAATATCTTCTCTACTTAATAATGATAAAATCAATAATGATAAAATATGCTAATAAACTTCAATTACTTTCAGTTTAAATAGGTATTTAGGACCAAAACTTTAAAATTCTCATAGACAGTGATGTAAGTTAAAAACCAGTTGGTGGACATAAGAAGAAAAAAAAGGCATTTTCAAGCAATCAGAAAGAACTCCAAATTATTTGAAATGTTTTTTGCACCTCTTGTATATGTAGATAAGAGATATTTAGCAAAGAGCTAAATAAATATTTAAATGTATCAGTTGAAAATATGTTGGAATGTTTAAAATGTGTTTTCAGTGTTCAGTATAAGTTTATGGAAGATACTCAAAACCCGAGCTTAAAAAAAGTATGAGCTCACAGACAAATAATCAAGGTGAAATTGTTGTGTTTGGAGATGTATGAGATTCTGTTCATGTATGTACAGGTTGTTTCCTGTCTTCTCTTAAATTGCTGCTGATTTGAGGCGCAGAGTATTTAGTGTAAACAAGGGCAAAAAAAGAACCGGCAAAATGAGGATGGGAGTGCTGCAAAACACTTTAAGCACATAAGCAGAAATATTCATATTAATCACATAAAATGTATTTTTTCAGTATTGTTTCCATTAACTGTGTTTACTTTGCACACAATAGCTCAGATGGATAACTAATGTCCCGTTGGATCCAAACAAGAATCTTAATGACTTCGTGGTCATTGATAATGATGATGAACTGGTGACCTGTCCAGGGTGTGCCCTGCCTCTCTCCCAGTGTCAGCTGGGTTTGGCTCCAACACCCCCCCCCCCCCATGTTAAAAGTTTAACATCTTATTTTCTGGAAATATTTACATAATGAAAAACAAGAAATTTAATGTTTAAAGGCAAACGCATTGACATATTGATTTTTTTTACATTGTAGTTTATTACAGTTTTTACACTTATCATGGAGCTGCAACTTTTTATGTTGTGAACCAACATACTGCATTTATTACACATTTTTATAGGAATTACATGCAACATATATAGGGATGCATCAACATATTTTTATTAAAAAAAACATTAAATAAGACACAATAATTAAGAAGAAATGGAATTTAAAAAGAAAGCAATCGTGAATTCATGCTTACACACACTTATGCTTACTTACTCATGCACAGGATCCTAGTTTCATTCTCAGAAACCAGAAACATCTGTACAGTCTCTAATCTGAGTAATTTGGACATACATGTTATTCTAATCTCTAATGCGGCAAAAATTCAGGGCTGTAGCTCGAGTGAGTGGATTATAATGTTACAAACTCTGTCTTTGTGCTCCGGCTTAAGTCTAAGATTTGGGATAAAGTGCTAGAAGAATAAAAACTCCTTTGCTTAAAGTGTAACAACTTAGTTTAGCTTGCATATATCTAACTTTTTCTATATTATGTTATTTATTTGTAGGATTGTGCTCCATACATTTCATATAAAACAAAACATTTAATTCTTTTTTTTTTTTTGTCTAACATTTGTTTTTATGCATTTTTTGTTCTTCTGACTGTGAGCCATGTTTATCCTTCTGGACCCAAACCAAACTTTAATGCAAGTCCAAGCTGGCCGTGTTGAGGTCATTGAATTGCATACAATTTCAGTACATCAACCCGATAGTTGTCCCCAAGTGGCAAAAAAATCACAGACAAAATCCTCACCTGGGCCTGCAAGTGAGAGCATTCCTATGCCTTTCCATGGACTGCTATGCCTTCTGTTAAATGTTGACTTTATCCTGCTCCACATGCTGATTTGGGTCATTTGCACACTCTTGCTTGCAGTTTACAACTCAGCTGTGTGTCCCAGCGGCTGCAGCTTTCAACACCCCAACATTCAAGACATTTATGGCTGCAGTTGTCACTCCATGGTTCTCTTGGTTCATGCTGGAAATTGAGACATTTACTCACTGACAGATATTATGTAACCTGGCAAAATGGTGACATTTATGTGATTTGCTCTTATTTGTAGAGTCACAACACTTTGCAGTATTGAAGCTCAGCTGATTTGTTGAAATTGACAGAAACAATACAGGAGAAGCCCAATTTTTGCACAGAAAGGTTCAAAATCCGTCATCATGCTGAAACTGCTGCTTTAAAATCAGTCTATTTACACCAAATATCCAAGTTAAGCCCTGAAGGTAAGGTCGTTGAATAGTAAGAGGTGAATGTTATGATTAAGATTTCACATCTCTCTACCACATTGGGGGAAAAAAAATTAAATAGAATGAAAGGAAAACAAATAATCTTCCAACCTAGAAAAATATTACTTAAGTTAGTAGCCCCTCCTAGGACTGCTCAATGATGATTGACAAATTTAAGCTGGTGGAAAAATAGTTTTATGACAATACTAAATGTATATAAGGCTGTTCTCACCTTAACATAAGACTGCGCATTCTGCCATTTGAGATGAAGCAGGTCGTGGGAATGGGATTAAGGAAAGGGGACCAGATGCACACTACACTACACTAAGAGTCTCATAACTGCTGATAATTTTTTCAAGGCTATGTCATGTGGACTTTAACCTATTGTAAGTCTCAGGGTATGCTCAAATTGCCAGAAAAAACAGCTCCTATAGTACACAGAGAGAGGTACAGGGGGAAACGCTTCACTACCTAGGAAAGGTGGACGGCAATGCAATGAAAATCCAGTCAAACTGTGATGTGGTAGTAGTACTTAAAGTTAGTCCCAAAGATTCTGCACAATAAAAGTTAAATATCCTGTAAAATTCACATCCATGACTCTAAGTCAGGAAGATAGTATGAAAGCATTGTTAGCATTTTTTTTTCTGTTGTAGTTGTAACTAGTACACATAAGAGGAGCGTAAGGCCCCTTCAGAGTCGCCATGACTGGAAGCAGAGTATTTTTGGTTTGTGTGCTGGTTACAGTCACGAAGTATTACAGTGAAGAAAGTTGTTTTTCCTTTTATAAAGACTGGTCCAGTGACACCTATGCCACAGAAGATGGAACAAAATCAACAAAGCCCTTATTCTTAACATTTAAATCATTCATCCAGCTCTCATCATGACAGCTACTCATATACTTTCAGGTCATTTCACTAATTTTGGAAAGTTTCAGAGAAAAAAAGTGACTACTTTAAGTCAGATTCAAGTTTTAATTTCTTTTATTCCTCTTGAAAATGGATAATGAAAGCTGCTGCATGGAAGCACAAATCCTTGTGATGATTGAGCTATGCACATTAACATCTTCAAACTAACATAAAACTTTTACTGCGCCTGTTTCTGTGAGAAAATATAAACGGAGCTGCCATATGTTCTCACCTGCTGTACGACAGGCTCATGCACATTATTTCCAGACTGGCTCGCATGGGTGCCCCTATTGCACATTTACCACTTAAATACACAGACACACATGTTCAGAAACATCTGTGAAACACACAAGTCCTGATTAATGTGTGTAGAATCTGAATGAAGGAGACTAAGCCTTTGATATCTGTATTTCTGCGTTTCCATTACAAGGCCACCTACTCAGCACTATTTATAGACTGTACTGCAAACATAATCCGCCTAGCAGCAGGGGTACAAGAAAAGGAGTTAGTCTGGGGGAGAATCAGGGAAAAATGTGCAAGGATTTAATTAAAAAATGTGGATTAAAGAGTGAAAATAATTACACAGCCTAAGGCCAGAGCGGGTGGTGAACCTCTTCCAGTGCTAAAGTCTGTATGTTCCTGTCAGTGACCTGTGTTTTACTTGTGTTTGTGTTTGTCCACCCCAAGAGCAAAGTCTATGTGTGTACGGCCTTTAGACTGGTGTGGATCTGGTCAGCTGCATGTGTGTCTCATCCACAAAACCCCTCTGGTGGGCCCAGGTGATTGATGATGCCTGGAAGCTGTGCAACTGCTCGGTATTCATATAAGTCCCGTCTGTGCTGCTCGTTGGCGTAATGAATGATGGATGATTTGAGTCTGTGTGATTGTGTAGGTAAGTTTGGGTGTCAAAGGGTGACAGTTTAGGATGGCTCCTGTGTTTCAGGTGTTATTCTAACATTATTGATTACAAGGTGACAGGCATGTGAAAGGCAGCTATTTAATACTGTAGCAAAGTGGTGAAATGCATACTTATATGTTCCCCCCAGCTTGTGTTTATTCAAACCCCCTACTTCTCCTATAGAATTACAAATCATATACCAAGTGTAAGGTTGGGACGGAAAGTCAAGTTTGAGTTGTAAGGTTTTGTTGTAGCATTTTAACCCCAATGAAAATGTTCATCTATCAATGTATACTGGGACACAGACAGCAAAAAAGTTTACCAGTATGACTAAAAACACAGTTTACAGCTTGTGCAGTAAGTTTAATGAATAAGGTTTAGAGGGAGGTCTAAATGCGATGCAATATGTCAAAACTATATTCTTTGAGAATATTTTGACTGATGAAGAATATTTTGTATTTTTCAGGTTCTCATAAGGTCATTGTTCAAATACTGGTAGCACTTTACATTACAGCTTGGTAATTATTTTGTAATAGTATGCTAATATCATGGCAACAAAGAAGAAACTACTCTGTAATTACTAGTTGTAATAACCAGATAATATTTTAGTAGTAACATTGGATATATCATGGCAAAAACAGACTAAAACGGAAAAGGGTAATAAGCTGCCTGTAACCTACAGCAATGGGATGGTAACATATTTAACTAGAAATGCACTCTGAGAGCGCAGATCTCTACCCAGCTTATTGTTTGGGCTTTTTTTAGGGTCATCTGTCAGAGCTAAGTCACACATGATCTTTGTCAGAGTGAAAAACAGCAGACAGAACCGACCTGTAGGAGGCATCTGCTGCAATCACAAGTGCCTATCTCACAATGTTAAAGAATCTGTAAAATCCTTCCTGGATCCAGACAGGGATTCAGATCACCTCCAAAATGTAATCACTTGTTCATCTTCCTGTTCTTGATATATCCTGAAAATTTCAAGTGAATCTATCCATAACCTTTTGAGTTATGTTGTACACAGACAAACAGACAGACAGACAGACAGATAAACATCAACGATTAAGAAAGTGAAACAATTTGGTAGTACTATATTTATACTGTGGTAATTACCAAGTAGTTGTCTGGGGATTTCTTCAAACAACTATGCATGGTTAATGAAAAAAACAGCATCAGTAGTTTCTATGTAATAACTAAGAATCTGGGCTTTTTTCTGTAATATTACATGGTAATATTACATTACAGCAAACATCACCATCTAAAACAATAGCATGGAAACTACATCAGCAAAAAACAAACAAAAAAACCCAGAGAAAGACCCAAAACATTTAATTTCTAAAGTTATCTTTGTTCATTTTTACCCTGACTGAATAGATGGTGTCATTCGGGTGGCTTAGAGTCAGTGACTCCCAGGAGACTAGTTAAAATAGTGTGTTTTAACTTTCCACCCCATTCCTCTCTATGCTTTACAATCGGGACAGGAGTAAATGACTTAGAATATAATCTGATCAACTGTGTTAATCTAATGGCAAAGCAAAAACCCAGTAGTAATGAAATTGCTGAAGCAACTGAAACTTTCATTGACAGTCAATGTGTGTCATAGGTCACAGGTAACGTGACACACCAAGGAAAATCATTTCAGATTCCTCTTTTGTGGTATTGCACAATAGAGTTACACAAAATAGGGAATGTAAAGGAAACACCTTCATTTGTGCTGCTCGTAGATGATTACAAAAAGAGAAACAGAGTCCGAGGAAAATCAAAGAGCCTTAAAGTTAAACTTCACTCAAATGAACTACAGGAATTTTCTCTTTCATGTTTTTCTTAAAAAGAAACGGGAATTTCCACAAAAGCAGAAAATCAAACATAAAGGATGTTTTGTCTGCTCATTTTATCCACCTTTCATGCCATCCATCCAGCAAACCCCAGACTATGATCCTTTGATGTTTTGTGTTGCTATGGTGATTTTTACAGCACAGATTACAATCATACATTTTACATCACACCTAAAATTATTGATGAGACATCAGGCTGTGAGGTTGTTTCTCTATGTCTTCATGTTTAGTAAAGCTGATGCATTACTGCTCTGTTCCAACAAGGTGAAAGGTCAGGTTTTGTATTCTAAACCGTGGAGGTCTCCAGCAAGATTTCCCAGATCTCTGTCGCTGGTTTTGGTGGTACTAATTACTCCATTGGTACTTCTAATGTTTCTCCTACGGGTCTTCTTTTTAAAATCTTTGTTTTGGAACAATAATAATGCTGCAGCTGTGACAACAATAATGACTTGCGGCAAATAAAGCCAGCAAATGATACATGGGGGCAACTCAAAACCAATGAAGAGGTGAAAAGAGGGCAGAAGAGGGGGGCGGGGTTGGTGGTGGTGGGGGGGGTGGGGGGGGTAGTTCAGCTTCTGAAAATCTTCTATTCATAACTGAATGCAAAAGAGGGAAATACAATCCATGGCATGTTTTCATTCAGCCAATTGTGTGGATGAATGCTGAGGTTTGGTGTCACACTGGGGCGTGTCCGGTCTCAGTTTCCCCATCCTAACATACCCTCACTAGACCTTCACCCCTATACCCGGAAACTACAACTTCCTCCTTCATTCATCTCACTCTGATTTTGTTTTATTTCTCATGAACTCTTTCACAAACTCATTTGTCAAGCCACATAAAGGTTTACCGAGCCCTGTGAAACCAGGGTAAGCAAAACAGATCTGATGTCATTGTCCTTTTTATACAAAAAGAACAAGTACAGAAACTGTAATCAGCTGGATGTTTAAGTCATAATAGGCTAAGAACAGAAAGCCCAGACTGCCAAAAGAAGGCTTAGTTAAGAAATATACCACTAAAATAAATAAATAAATAAATATATAAGTAAAAGCAGTCATTTAAAGTTCATTTTATTGGCATGGGTGTGTATCTGAATACTCATTATGAATTCCTTCTTATCACAGCATAATACTTGACATAAATCACTGATTGTTTAAGCCAGAGGGAACCTGTAACCAAAACAGCAAAATGGAAGAAGAGTTGAGTGAGTTCCAGGCAAGCCGAAGAAGTTTCTTTCCTTCGGGGGTAGTAACTACGGTGATGTGGAGTATGACAAGTAGTGTTTGATTCAGCCAAGACACTACAAGGTAGTTGCTGAATGACATGGAGACATTCGTTTTCACCTCAGGGTAAAAATATTGTGTGTATGCTGTGTGTGTGTGAGAGACTGATGGTGAGAGAAAACTCCCTGTAAACTGATACCGTGTAGTCAATCTGTCCTGCTATTCAGAGCAGGATAAAAGTGAAGGAGATAGAGGAAGAGACATGTTTTTCTTTCCATTTCTAGACAGACCTAAATATGTCACCAGGAACAATCACTGTTGAACTAACAATCTTTAAATATAGTGGTATGTCTGAAAAATATGACTTAGTACAGATTAAGAATGATCAAAAGTCTGACAGTAGACATAAAAAACAAAGGTTAAAAAAAATGTAATAGATCACAATCCAGTCACCAAGATGACAAAATGAAGGGAAATCATTTCTGGGAGACAGGAGGTTTGATCATTCATCCTTGTATGTGTGTGTGTGTGTGTCTGCTTAAATTTATCAAAGCATCTGACAAAGCATTTTGCAAGACTACAATATGTTCCATGACCCTGTAATGTAAAGAGCAGGTGTAGAGAATGAGTGTAGTCAAATTACATATCTTTTTCCGCATTAATTGCACAGAGCGTGGACCAACTTGGGGATATTACTTTACATGTAGAATATATCAGAATTCAGGTTTTCATGAGATATTGACTAATTCCTAAGCAAAGGTCAAATAAGCACAAATACGTCTCTGGCAAAAGAACGTACAGATTGTGTTCTGTGCTGAGTAGTTGGGTCTGTTTTTTTTTCTAATCATCATGTTTTTATTGAATTCTGTGAGTATTCTCATCTTGGGCAGTTTTGTGTAATGTTATCATGCCTTTTGCTTTGTTGCTGCATATTTGTGTTGGATTTTTACATTTGAGTAATGTTTCTGTTTTGTTTTCTGAAATGCTGAACTTTAAGAAATACTCAGTATTTTCTGTTTTATTGGGTTGTCTTATTCTTTTTCGTCACGTTGTGAAATTATGCTTTATTTTTTTTTTTAGCTTTATTGTGTTTTTGAAGTGTTTTCAGTTAGTTTTGCTCAATTTAATGTTAATTTTTCTGAGTTTTAGTTCTAAAAAATACAGACATAATCATATATATTTAGAATATATGTCTTTCAGTGTAGAGCTCTTGAGTTTACATGTGATTCCCTCTTAATCAAGTTCCAAAGCTTTTGTCTCTGTAACGTTTTTCTGAATTTTTCATGACTAACAAAGCAGACAGGAGGAGGAGACAGCTACAGGTTTATGAAGCTTATTAAAATGAGCTCTGTTGCGATGAAGTGATGTTGACTTGACTGGGACTCACGCTTTTGTCTGAAAACACAGGCGTGTTTATTCAGTGGAATGCCACAGTCTGACCCCAGACAGGAACCGAGGGAGGACATTTAGCTGCTCAAACATCACCACAGACAAAACATCTCATGCAGCCAAAGGTTTGCTATGTTTTTGTCACATCAGAGACACACATAAATCCGGCTTTTTAGTGTAGCTGTCTTTGTTAACACACTCTGACAGCTGAGAGAAAGGTGTGTCAACACCTTTTTTCTCTACAAGGGATCAAATTAAGCTTTTATTATCTGCAGTCGGTTTTAAAGTGTTATTGGTAAGTCATTTATTATGTAGCTGGGGGGGGGGGGTGATTTCACAAACAGCAACGTTGCTAAATATGGGTTCTAAAGTAGGATATTTGAGCTTAGCATTTTGCACATCTACACATATCGCGCAATAAAAAATAAAAAAATTATATAAGATGATGACAAAACAGATTAGTTAAATAAACACTGGTTGCTCAAGGAATAATACTTTCAAATCAAGTTATAACCCTCTTCCAAACTACACACACGTGCTTTTAAAATAACAAGCCAAACTGTTTGTACTGACTTGTGTGTTTTAATCTGAATAGCAGCTGCATTCTCTTTCGTGGCACACCTCTGAAGTTCCCTTATCTGCTTTGACATGCGCATGCTGCTTGGATGATCAAGTGGACACTAAACTTAAAGTTGCACATCAAGCTGAGCTCTTGTAGCCGACAGAACGGTGGATGAATTAGGTGCCATCTAAACACGGGTTCCCCGGCTTGAGGATGAAGTGTGGTGTAAATCAACCCCCTCGATATCAAGTCGTCACGGCTATGTGTGTCCAGCCTATACAGTTACATTTTTGGATCTGGAAGAGATTAGAATTTCCACACAAGCGGTAAGCCACAGGATGGTTTATGAGGGGTTGAACAAAAACCATGGAGTGGTGGGTAAATGTACAGAACATCCCCATCCCATCATTCAGGGCACATGTGAACACTAATCTCTATTTATTCCACAAATCAGATTCAAAGATTATGTCAAGCAATGTGGGCCTGATGAAACCACCAGCTTGCTGTCTTTAATGTAATCTTGACATGGACAGTGCAAATGTTTTTAACATTTGAACATTTTAAAATCCCTATTAAGCAAGATTAGAGGTTACTACAGTATGAACTTGTGCTGAAAAAAGAAAAAAAACTTTTGTTGTATTTTTTGTTATTGTTGTTTTGAATGTAATTTATTTAACCCTTAAAGACCCAACCTATGAATGGGTGGTAAGAAAAGTCAATTTGAGGTCTTTTTTGTCCCTTTAACAAAATATATTTTTAAAAAAGTATCACAATTTTTTGAGGATATTTACCATGTATTACTATGTAATATTTAAACATTCTTATGGTGTGACCTTCTGCTTATTGGTGTCCATTAAGGGACAGAAGACAGAAATCTGATTGTGTTCCAAAATTTTGAGTGAAGTTTTTACCATAAAATGATGCAAAATTGCTGGGAAGTAAATGTATCATGTTACGTTATGGGTTAAATTAATAACTGGTTAATAATCCAGAAATATTATATTTAGCATGATATGCTACTACAGCAAAAGTTGCAATGTAAGCCATCAAGTTTTCCAAACATAGATGTTAGTGATGCATACTTTAAACAAGTAGTCTCATTTTAATGATCAGTTTTCATACCTAACCTTTACCTAATAGGGTTAGAGTTTGCTTTGTGCACAAAAACAATGACAATATAAGTGAACACACATGGAAACAATGACACAATGAAAACACATTTTAAGGTGGTAGAAAGCTGCAACAGAATGTAAACCAGATGTTATGAAGTAAAGTTTCTGAAGGTGCTAGTGGTCAGGCCCAGACATGATCTCAGGTCTCCTACTCGGTAGTTGGTAGTGGTGCACTGTCTTCCATCCCCTCTAAATATGGGCTTTCTGGCTTGTTACGTATAATACAACAGTCGAAATGTGGGTGTTTCATGAAACGCTGAGACACAAAATACACAAAAAAGGATCAGAGGAATCTGTTCCATGACTTGCTATGTGATTGGGCTGATTTTGGTCGCAAAAGAAGATAAATCTAAAAGATGATGCCAGCGACTTGTTAAAAAAAAACTTTGGGTGAGTCATAAGGACTATTGTGAATCTCCTTCCCTTTTAATGATGTGTTTTAATGGTTTTGGAAACTGTCCATTTTGGTCCATTTGAAAAAGCATTTCCTTAAATACGTTTTGTAAAATAACTTTGTCGTTCTGTATTTGAAAGCACTGTGTGAATGTTAAAATACTTCCATTCTTCACAAATAAACAATTACATAGATGATTACTACCTTGCTCTGCTTGTGCATGCGCGTGGATGTCTGTGTGACTGCGCGTGACACAGAATATAATAAGTGTGCATTTAAATAGATTTTTTTGTGGTGTGTAAAAACATGCTTTTATTTTAATTTGCATGAATAGTTCTTATCATGTAAAACACTTTGTGTTGCCTTTGGCAGGAAAAGCGCTTTATAAATAAAGTTTGATTTGAATCGACCACCTAGCTTCAAATGTAGAGAATATTTTACCCTCTCAAGATCGTTGCTTTGGTGTTACAGCCATAATATCAGTGGTTTGATTAAAATGCTGACGCAACAGAATGGGTCCCTTATTATTGTCTGTATTTTCTCAATTATAAGAATCAAAAATACTTAATTTACATCAAAACACAACATCAAGAGGCAAACTTACTTTAGTCTACTTTCTTTGTCACCTTTGTGAGAAATACAACAGACAACAATCACACTACTCTGCTGAAAGTTTCAGACATAAACATTGGTTGGAGCCACTGGCCACATTAACCATCTTAAACAGTTGCGTCATGCTGCGACACCAACGTAATGTTTGGATTTTTCCACCGTTTTGTTACCCATGGGTTGTAGAAAGAGTATAACAGCAGTACGATAAGGTAAAAAAAAGGAAAATAACCAAAAACATTCTAAAAAAAGACCCGTCTAAACCAGCTGCCCAGCAGGTGGATACGGTGAAACATTTAGCTGTCAAACGTAATGATGTTACAGGGCTTAAGGAAACATTAACGGAGCTGATCCAGCATCTTTGGAAAAGTTATTTGTTTTACAAAGATTCTAGTTGACTTTTAGTAGTTTCAATACTTTGATTTATTTTTCCACTTTTTCAGAAAAAAATTAACAAAAGGAATAAATACATAGATTTTTGTGGGGCCCAGTCCACGCCATACAACCCAGTGTGTCCATATTGTAATTTGATTAGCTTTTTTTGGGTTCAACTTCTGTGTTGTGACAGAAATTGCTGGAACATATTTATCAAACTCAAGACAACAGAACCCAAGCAATGTAATACTAGATTAAGGTGAGTGTTGTCTTTTGTTTGCTTGTTGTTTGCTTTTTTTGTGCAATTCTTCTTAAACTAACTAAAAAATGTTGTATATAAGAGTTTTAATTATGAGGTTTTAAGCTTGAGTAGTTTTTAAGCTACTTTTTTCCTCTGAAAAAGAAACTGCGAGGCAACCAACCATATACTTTCAAAGACCCAAGCAGTATTGTCATCAATCCTAAACAAAGCTAAATAAACCCAGCAAACGTCTTTGGTTTCTGCTGATTTATGCCACTCATTGAAACAATCTGCCTTCATAATGTTATCAAGACAAGTTAAATAAGCCTTGACTTTGTAAATTGATGGGTACCATTGGTGTTTCCTTATCCCAACATAAGGTTCGTTGGTCTTTCTTTTCTTTTTTTTTTTTTTTTTTTTTTGCTGTACAGTTTAACAGAACATCTGCCAAACATCTGGTCAAAGGTTCTCTTTACCTAAAAGAATAAATTGAGTGTTAAAACTAACTTTCTTTACATCTATACAACAAAAGTCCTTTTGAGGAGAAACAGCTGCCACTTTCTGTCCCACTTTATTAATAATACAGGACCTTTTTTTGCCATTTGTCCCCATTTCAAATCCCTGCCACAGCGAACAAAGTAAGCGTGGACTTCATTGAGAAATTAAGCTACTTTAAATAACTGGAAATGATCCAGAAACAATATAAAGGTTTTCATTTACAACACAGGCCTTTGCTTTTTGTGTAATTACAGAGTGATTAATGTTTGTACATTCTCAGAGTGTGTTCCTCTTGTTGATAACACTAAGGAAGGCTTTTACCTGAAATCGTTCTCCACCTCTGGACCTCCTCGCTGTTTCTTAATTCATTAACGTTGTCTCCTCTCAGCATAAGATAGATGCTATCATTGTGCTATGGAAAAAGCGCTCCATTAACAGGCTTTCCGGCCCATTACCTCTGCTTATTAAATCAAACTCAAAAAGATAGTTCACCATAAAGACTGCCCTTTTAACTCGTATATGAAAGTGCTTTAAATAATAAAGGCTGAACTGGATATCAGATACCCTGATTTGAAGTGCTGTGCTTTTTTGCTATCATGTGTTTGCTATTGAGCCGTCTTTTTGTTTGGAGAGGTTCACACAAATCAGTGGAAATGGGTATATTTCACATGGCAGAAAACTGCACTTAGAGGTAAAGTGTGTTTCTCTGTTAGCTTAACATCTTTTTGAAACTGTATTTGAGTTTGAAAGTAGCATGTTTCACCCATGTTTGACACATTCTGCGTATGTAACTTATGAAGGGAGTAAAAATCAAATTATAGCGTACCAAACTGTGTCAGAACGGCAGCTCGCCACATTCCATGTGAAACCTAAGCCGTTCAGTTGTGCAGCAACAGGAGAGCTGCTTACTCTGACCAAACCCATCTCCCAGAAATTAAAACTAATCTGCATCATCAAACATGTTTAAAGGAGCTGGAATACCACCTGATCACATTACATATTTATACAGTTACGACATGTTGGTGCTAGCTTTAGACAAGTCATGAATATGATGTCAGCATTTCGTTCCCTCCAAAGCATCCAAATGTAAACCCTTGCTCTAGACACATCCTGCATAAACACAGCTGAATTATCATTTTTAAAATGTTGCTTGCATAATACAGGCAATAATAATGTTAGCTGGTCCTGCTGGAGGAAATACATTATGGGTCCTCAGTGTGTGTGTTTGTGCAATGAGATAATAGGACTGCTCACCATCAAGACTATAGTAAATAAAGTATGCAAGCCATATTGATCATGCATATGTCTGTCAACAACTCAATGGATTTATATAATCCCTGTAATAAAGAAACAACTATTTTGACACTGTTTGTAGACAGGTTAAGTCTGTCCTCTGGGTTGTATATAAAATATACAATTTGATAGCATTTAGATTGCACTTGAAGCACTTTGTGAATAATTCAAAGCATGTCTGCATTTAATCTAGTTACAGCACACCAAAGCGTAGGAGCGCGCAAGCTTAATTAGCGCCCATAACTCTTTCCCTAAAAGCTGCTGCTAGGGTTATTGCTCTGTCAAAAGCAAACGAACCTGCATTCCAGTAACTACAAAGCATTTGCACTCACTATATATGATTTACTTAGTAAGGTTCACTGACCTGTACAGAACCAACTGAAGATATTGGCAGGGTCAAATGAGAAGGTCTTGTGTCGGGAAAATCCTTCACACAAGAAAGGAGAAGGGAGACCAGCACACCCCAGGAGAGCTGCAAGATCAAGGCTCTGTCTGAGAGAGAAAGGAGGCTGGAAGGGTATCATTAGCAGGTCACTCACTTAGTCTGACCTTCAAAATTCCTTGCACAGTTTCCTTATCGGAGCAATAAGCAACAGTGTGGCCTGATTAGGGCACTGGTTAAGCACTGAACAGTGGTGAACTACTTTTCACTGAAAACTTTTTGCACAATTTGCTCAGCAATTTCTGTCTCAAGGGTACTGGTGATGTGACTAAAGGCTTAAAAAAGAAGACATGATATGAATATGTGTGCAAGGGGTCAACATTTTGAAAAACAGGCAGTCAAAATAGTTATACCAAGAAGTAGTGTGATGCATTACTAGAGAAAATATTCTCCTGCCGCGTTTTATATTAAGGTAAATACAACCTCAGTTTAAATTTTCAACGTTGTCATTATTTATTTAACAAAAACTAAGCCAACAGTTTGATTAATCGACCATAAGTGAGTTGTGTACCTCTATAAAAGCAACAGTTTTGGCTGTTTGTTGGTGTGAAGAATTCACATGTGTAAACACATTGCCAAAAGAGGAAATACATCAGCAGTGATCTTAGAAGTAAATATTGCTGCTCGGTAATCTGGGAAGGTTTACAAGACCATTTCCAAATAACTTGGAGCTCAACACTGTACAATGAGAAATATTATTAACAACTGGAAAACATTAAGGTCAGTAAGAGACCTTTCCAGGAGTAGACGTACCAGCAAGTTCACTCCAAAATGAAAATATGAAACTGCGAAAGATCCAAGAGCTGCAAGTCAGATCCCATAGGTCTCATGTGATATTATGTTAGATATTACCAAGTTCTCACAAACCATTAGTGTAACTAAAAAAAGGTATCAAAGATTTATAATGAACCATTCAAGGTCAGTCTGATTAAGGTGTGATGGGAGTGTAGGAGAACTCTGGATAAGCACTTTCCCACAGACACAAGGATGTTGAAGTGTAATGTCATCATATAAAATCAATACTTTGAACTTTTTGCAGCTAAAGGTGATGTCATGTATTATTCAGTGATGCACTGTGCTTGCTTTTTCACACTACATCTGCAATTTGTCTTAGTAGGTGTTTATTGAATAATGACAGTGTCATATATCATGTGATTGTTTATCTGAGACTGTTTTATCACATTTCAGGTGTTAAGTATCAGATTATGTTTCCTTTAGTATGGGCTGATGTATAAAACCTTTGAATTTAATGAAGATGTACTCTCATTTACTATTTATCGTGTGTTTCTTTAAGAGTTTAAATGTAAAAATATGAAGTAAAAAATAAACAAAAATATATGAAGCTGTGGCAAGGGAATGATTAAACTTGGCAAGACTATTTTACGTTGAATTCAATACATCCATCTGGTCAGATGTGTTCATCGCAGTTCACCACCTCAGGCTGAGGGGAGACCATATAGAGGCTGGTTATGAGCAATTGATACGGAAATAGTGATGAATAGCAGCTTAGTGGAGTTTTGTCATGTATCCTGAGGGCAACAGACAGGGTTTATACCCTCCCCACACTCACTCACACAAAACCAATTTTGCCAAGTTTTCCTTGTCATAACGAAATTACGAAGTTGGAGTTGGCAAAAATACCAGGTACCACACACATGTGCATCACTCTGGGTTGTTTCAGGCTTTTCAGCTTCTGTACATCTGCAAATGAATTGTACTTAGTTGGGGTTTTTTTGCATGGTTGCCACTAAACAAGGAGCTAAAC
Organism: Pseudomugil tenellus; assembly: GCA_037177515.1. NCBI lineage: Eukaryota > Metazoa > Chordata > Actinopteri > Atheriniformes > Pseudomugilidae > Pseudomugil > Pseudomugil tenellus. The sequence continues at coordinate 12,321,796 of JBAMHX010000014.1, read as the reverse complement.
AAAAGAAAAAGCAGAAGTAAAACCAACTACTAAAAAAGAAATGCAAGTCCTATATATATATATATATATATATATATAGTCTGCATGATAATCTTGCTTTTAATTATTTTAATGTAACTTATGATTTTACTATGAGTGTTGCTGTTTGTTGCTGTCTGTCCTTTACAACACACGTGCAATGTTTTGGATGTTTTAATGTAAAGCACTTTTAAGTGTCTTGTACAGGAAATATGCAACACAAATGCAAAAAGAAAAACTTTCAGTAGAAGCCTTACAAAAGCATATTTCACTAAAACTTAATTTTATACATCCTCCAAACTTGTGCACATGTTCTATCATGTCGTATTAGGTCTTAATGGGTTAAAAAGAAAAAGGAAACAAAAGAAATTCATTGATCTGGTGTGGAAGACATTAAGTCTCTGGATTATTTTGACAAAAACCAAAGAAACAAAACATTTTCTCTGTATTTATTACATAAAAACACATGTTACACGTTACAATGTCAGAGGAATGCCTCTGTTCTTGCAGAGACGTGTCTGTCTCAATTCATTTCTAATCACAAACTAAAATCTTTGCAGATTACAAACATGTGTATCAAATCACGTGATCAATCACGGTCTGTGCCAGCAATGCAAAACAATACAGTAAGTTTAATTTGTTAGATTAATGTCTGTGACAAATAATCTTCTCTTGGCATCAAGCTTTGGTTCTTAGACATATGCACACAAAGCTATATAGGAATGCATTTGTTTTTTTTAATTTGGTCTCAAGCGTTGTTGCACACCACAGCTGCTGTCTGCATTTGAGTAGTACGTCTATTCATTCATGTTATTTGCTCATAAAGTTCCTGCTGTCTGTGTCCCGCATGCTGACTGCAGTATTAACAACACATGGACACGTGCATCTCTTCCCCCACTTGCACTGGTATAAATTACAGACCCAGCAGTCTGTGTCAGCTTTCAGCAAAGAGGTGCGTGTACATATTTGCTCTGCTTGATCAGTAGTCAGAGCTGAGGCCTCCAGACGATGCTTTAAGACCTTTAGAACAGCAAGTAAGCTATGTGGTAATGTGTCTTGCTGGCTAAAACTGCACTAATTAGCAACTTCCTGCTGCTTCCTATTTAGTTTACAAACATGAGATCAATATCAGATTTTTTATTTAGGCAGAAGCCAAGAACACAAACATTTATAGAAAGGAATGAAATTAAGTCATTTTGGATTTAAAAACCTTACTTTTATGAAGGCTTAAAATTCATCATGCGACAGCAGGACTATTCCAAAGAGCCCATCAGTGGCTCAACTCTTAAAGATGAGGCAGTGTTGTGCAATGTGGAGCACTGAGCTGACATCAGTGTGTGAAGACTTTGCATTATATCATGAACAAGGCAAAAATATTAAAATGCATTTAAATACAACTAGATAACAATATTACTCCTCTGGTACTATCAGTATACATTACAAACCACATGCAAATACACATACTACACATTCACATATATACATTACAGGAAATGATTTCATACAATTTACAGGCCTTGTTTTGGCTTTACAAATAGAATGAATACATATATGATTTTAATACCAGCTGCTTTTAAGTGCTTTTTAATCTTCAAGTTTTCAATGGCAAAAGCAGAAATTCTGTAAAAAAAAAACAAAAAAAAAAAACGAATGCTGGATTGGCTTTGAAACACAGACAGAGCAAATGAGCTCAGTCATAAGTTTATGCTGCATTAGAATCGCTTGTGTTTTGTCTTTCAGCTGGGTTTTCTACAGCTACAGCAGAGTATTCAGTCTCAGACATGTTCGAAGCCTCGATGAGACGTGCCAAGCCCGTCCTAGTGGAGTATTTAAAAATGAAGGCCTTCATGAGGTCGTACCGGTAGTTTCTGTTAATGAAGTTATAGAGGATGGGGTTGAAACAGCAGTGGAGCAGGGACAGGCACTGGGAGACATGCAAAGCCACGTAGATTACATTCTCCATGCCGCAAGTCAGTGGTACCACGCCCAGCTGCGACAGGGCATCGACCAGCAGAATGGCATGATAAGGACCCCAGCAGGCCAGAAAAACAACGATGTAGGCGAGAATCATCCTGCGGCTCACACGGCGCTCCTGTTCCACTGGGGAAGATGATGATGAAGAAGAGGGGGAACGAGTGAAAGATCTGGCCAGCAGGGCATAAAACACTGCGATGACCGGAAAGGGGAGAACAAAGCCCAGCAGGATAAAGCTCAGCTGCACTCCCACCATCCATTCCCTGGGGTTTTCCTCTGGGTACACAGGCCTGCACAACATGGTGTCCCCATGTGTTGACTTTACAGTGCGCAGGAAGTAGGTGTCCGGCAGGGACGCCACCAGAGCCAGAAACCACACCCCTACACAGGCACAGCGGCGGATAAACTTCCTCTTTGCGCCACCCTCCTCCCTACGCTGCGCCAGACTTATGTAGCGGTCCACACTCATGCATGCCAGGAAGAAGATGCTGCTGAAGAGGTTGACAGAGAACATCAGGTGTGTGAGTTTACACGCCACCTCCCCAAACGGCCAGTGGCCCTGCTGTGCCAAGGAGCTCACCCACACAGGAAGCGTGGCACAGACGCACAGGTCTGCGACGGCCAGGTGAGCGATGTACATGTGCGTCTCGTGGCGAGGGGCGGAGTCTCTTTGAGCACGGATGTTCACCCAGAGGACCAGCGCATTAGCAGCCAGACCGACAATGAATATGAAAGTGTAGAGAACACACATCGAGTTCAGCAGAGCGCTGCGGTTGAACGCCGTGGCACACACCATTGTGTCCACACTCGTAATGTTGCTGAAGGTATCGGAGAAGTTCAGGTCACTTAATGACTCCCACAAGTCCTCCAGCTCACTTGTGCTTAGACTCATGTTTCAGCTTTGGGAGAGAACCACAGACCACTGGGAGGTAACACACACCACTTCTGACTGGGATGGATCCTGGAAAAACATGAAATTAACTTATTATTTCTTGCTGCATACATTCATCTTCATAACCTCTAAATGTTTCGAGTTTTTCATGTAACCATCTGATTTAAGAAGCAATTTTTTGATGCATAAAGCATAGGTTCTTTTACTGTGGACCCCCTGAGCTTAATAAAACATAAACTAACGTATGGTATGCTACCAGATGCTGAAGAATCTTAATGCGGTTAACTTGTTAAAACACTGCTTTCATGAGCCAATAACAGCTCTCTGTTATTGTGTCACAAATGGTGGACTTTTCTGTGATTGATGTGCACTCCAGGGGCAGCACAATAAATGTTTGCATTAGCTCTGCTGGCACAGAGTGCAGATTGGACACAAGAAAGTGGGATCGTGAAACCCAAACAGAGTGTATTTCCGGATCATTCTGGGCGTTCTAAGATAAAGCAACTGGTCAGGGTGGGAAACCCGATGCCTCTTTAAAGACATTTTTCCTTTAACATGCTTGTTATTGAAAAACACAACAGATCCCGTGTCTCTTCTCTGCACATGGAGCAGGACCAGAGAGGGTGAGAGATCAGCTGTCACCACCCAGATGATCAAAGAAAATCCCTAAATACGTCATTTTACAGCATCTGAATCAGATAATGCAGGAAAAAACTCATTCAAAAGCATTGCTCACATATGCATACTGATTTATCGTGCCGCATTATAAAAGTAGCAGACTAGAGAACTTTGGCAGGCCAACACTACAAAAATTGGCTTTAAAAAACAAAAAAAACCTACAAAAATGAGGTTAATTTTCCTTTAAATAAGACCAAATTTCTTGTTCTGTTGGCAGATAATTTCAAGGAACATTAACTTGTCAAGAATTCCTAAAACAAGTAAAAGAAATCTTGAAAAAAAACCTGCTAAGTAAGAATAATTATCTTACGTTTAAAAAAATAAGCATATATGTCCTTGATTTGAGATCTTACTTAGATTTTAGTTTTTGCAGTGAACAACCCGCTGTGATTTCTGTGACTGATGGACCTCTGAAATGTTCACCCCTGCATTCACAGCTTATTTCTGCAATGTCTCTCTCAGCTAACTGTCAGCCTGCCAGAGTGTGTGGGAGATCAGAGGTGAGAGGTGATAGATCAAAACCAGAACACAAGTGGCTTAACCCTGGTGTTGCCCCTGACTAACTTGTGCGCCCACAGAGTGAGTTGTGTGCAGTGATCTGCAGGAGGTTTGACGCCTGCAAGATGGCCTGAGCGAGGTTAAAAAGTGGGTGACCGACCACTGGGTGACACAGCATGCCAGAAAGCAGTAAAATGTGACCGTGTCAGGCATCTGTCTGTGTGGGAGATTTTTCCTGTACACAGTGTAATTGGTGAAAAGTCACCAAAAATAAAAAACAAAGATAGAAAATAAACAGCAATAAACAGCACACCTGGAGTATTTTAAGATGTGAAGCTGTCTAGTGGTTTGCTTTGACATCTGTAGTAGTTAAGTAGAATTAACATGTAAAATATCAATTACATTGTAACATAACACTGTTTATGTTACTCTTTATTTTTAGTGTCACTGGGTGTTTTAGGTTTTAAAAACATCTATCTATCTATCTATCTATCTATCTATCTATCTATCTATCTATCTATCTATCTATCTATCTATCTATCTA
>JBAMHX010000014.1:12300777-12317092 GCA_037177515.1 Pseudomugil tenellus | reverse complement strand
TCTATCTATCTATCTATCTATCTATCTATCTATCTATCTATCTATCTATCTATCTATCTATCTATCTATATCTATATATATATATATATAATTAGAAGTGTATTAAGCAGTGATTAAGATTTCTTGTTGCTGTATTAATTCGCTAGATGTTAGAAAAGTATTGTGCATTTAAACAACTTCCCAACATACTGCATTCCAAAGTAATAAAAAGCTTTATTTGTTAGCTTTAGTTTTAAAACATCTGCTTTGTAATGGATTTACTTTCTGTGATGAAGCTGTATATATCACACATCTCACACTTTTTTTTCACTTTTCACGTTCTATTTATGCAAATTGAGGGATTTTCTGAGCAGAAAGACAATCGTCCCCAAGTGGTTTCTGTCTAATTCCTTTATATTATATGGAAAATACTTAGAGGTGCCAGGTTGCTCTGCAGGCTTCAAACCAATTAATCTTTTAACACCCACAAAATCAGATAACACACGGCACATGAAGCTCATCTTTCCCACTGTATTTCTGCGTCTCTTTCCCCTGTCCCCCTTTAACCTGCTATCCATTAACAAATAAGGCGAGGACATCTTTTGTGTCTCAATACACTGAAAAAAAAGAGCTAATGAGGATTTTTCATGTGCAAATGCCGCCGTCGAGAATAGTGCAGGTGCAGCGTGTTTGTCAGGAATTCCTCCTGTCAGTCTAGATCCACAGGCTTGGGTTTGAGGGGTTAAAAAAAAGTTTGGACAGGACATGATGTTTCCGTGTAGATAAACACCGAAGTGTTGCTTTGTGCGTCATTACGCATGAGCTCAGAATCGAATGAGTGATTCCAGACTGCTACTGGGAGCAAACACAAATATCATTGTTGCCATTGTTGATTTATATCAGGCTGGAAACAAACTTGTGTTATCAGTTCTCAGCTAACTGTAGCCCAACTTTAGGGTTTGATGGAGAGGTAAACAAACAGCGCCCAAGCAGGGAACGACTGCGTAAAAAAAAAAAAAAAAAAAAAAAAGTTACAACTGAAGCATTGCTGTTACAACTCATTTTAGAATAAGATGAAATGTATTATCTCAGTGTATAATAACAAATTGCTATATATATATATTGTTTTAAAGAACTCTTTTTATGAGCTGCATGGGTGAGCAATAAAATCGCTTCAGTGTGTTAAAAAGCTGGAAAACTGCGCTATTCTTACCGCACAGTAGTTGTAACGACAACTCAGCCGATGTTTCCTTCCCTGTCTCCAATCTTCACGTCTCCTTTGAAGAACAGATTTGTCTGCGAATAGTTTTGATGCTGAAAGACAACTTCAATTCCCCTGCAAGTAACTTGCGTGTGCCTCACTCCGCCTCCTGGAATGAATGTGAAGCTTGTGTGCTCCAACCTGCACTTGCTTCTGCTCTCGGAGCTACGCCTCCAAGGCTGGCCCCAACACATTGACATGGCATCATCACCCCTACAGCATTCAGCCCAGACACTTTCAGCAAGCTGTAACAAATAGATCAATAAAACGGGGCGGGGAGAGGGCCATATTTCTGTCACTGCGTTAGCCCATATGCCATCTAATTAATGTATTTTGGATTAAATTACTTCTATTTGATGAAATTCAATTATATATTTATGCACGTATTTAAAAAATGTTAACGGTATTTTGTTTCATTAGAAATTATATCAATTTCCTTATTTTTACTAAAAAAAATCCTCATATGCTTGTTAAAGTTTTTCTTTCTTTTCTGATTAATGTTTTTCTTCGACTATGATGTGTACAGTTCTTTAAAAAAATCTATATTTCTATTTGTTATTATGTATATTGGTACATCAATTTTTTTCATCCCTCAAACCTAGCTAACATAGATAATATTATGTACATTGGCATTATCGCTTTGGATCTTAAACACATTAAATTTATTGTGTTATTAGCGTTCTTTAAATAGTATTTTACTACAATGTTAAACTGTACTTCTTCAGTTCTTTTTCAGTAATATTAGCTACTTAAAGTGCTTTATATACCTCATGTCTCATTCTCAGTGATAGATACATAAGTCAGGAGATGCTGGGTTCAGAAGTGACACTTCGAGGGACGCCTGAAACTGATCCACCAATGTACCAGTTGCTTAACGACTGCACTTCCCTTTCCAGCAACCGACACCTTGCAACCATATTGACAATCTGGAAACCACAACATTTTCTGGAAAGTGTATAACAGTTTGTTATACACTTACCCACATTAACCAGTCTAAGGGACCAGCATCCTGTACGCCACTGAGTGCCACACCCCACTTGCCTAAATATGAAACTAAAATCTGAGACACTCAGTAAACCACATTGCCTGTCAACTGTCTTTTGCTTCCACCCAAAACTGAAAAACGGGTTAAACCCAAAAACTCACTACATAATTAACTGGAAACACCCTATGAATAACAAACAACTTGCGTGTTCATCTCATGCCATTTATTTTTTAACTGAGACATTTTTGAGTGATTCTAACAAACAACAGGGCAATGTATTCCCAGTATAAGCTGCAAGCCAGAGCCATGTTGTTTCATTGTCATTTGAACCACCTTCAGTCTCATTTCAGGGAACATTCTTTGGAAGCAACACAAAGCTGCGTGGGAGGCTTGTGTGTTTACAGAGAGCTGCTGAAAGCTCACCTGCAACTCTGGTGGCCTCACAGCTGCTTCCACCGGGGCAATTAACCCCAAGTTCAATACAAAGACAGGATCACAAAAGAAAGCAAGAAGTGGGGTTCTCAAGTTAGAAATACATGGAGCAATGGTGTTTGTTTTGTCAAATCGTGATAGCATACTTTGACCTGGATGTGAGGTAAATGATTTCTTTGATCTAATGTTCAGTGAGTAAAATATTGGTTGAGCCAGGTTCACTGTGTCCAGTCTGTTTCCTTATGGAAAGCAGATATGGTTTGCACAGGTCCCAAAACTTACAAGTTTATTATGATTTTCTGTCATGTGTTTAGAGATGAAATACAACCACCAGGCTACTCTGACCTCATTAAAGAGCAAAGAAGCGAAGTCAGTTTCAATGAAGCTTTATGAAAGCTCCCACTACGCACGCATACCCATTGTCCTCTGTATCGGGAGCATCAGGGGGGATTTGTAAGCCTTTCTGATAAGCATCTGTAGTCCTGCAGACTGCTGCCAGCCCTTTATTCTACAGTCTTTATACACAGAGAGGCCAGGAATGAAAACAGCAGGGGTGTGTGTGTATATGTGTGTGTGTGTGTGTGTGTGCATGTCTGAGTGTCTGCAAGAAAGAAAGATAATCATTTTAAAACTATCAACATTACATTAGATACATTTTAGTGATGTAAAGCCATGAAACAATGATGTGAATTTAACAGCAGAGTGAAGTCCAATATTTTAATGCTTTAAATGTTTGAATAATTCTCTTTTTTTTTCTTTTAACTTCTTTTTACTTTGAGTAATTTCATTCTGATCTTGCAGTTTTATTTACTAATGTCTACTTTTTAAAAAAAACTAGACACGCAATGTGCATCATTTTCTGCACAGTATCAAACTTAAGCAACTTTCTTTCTTTTCGTTGGAATTATTTGTTTGAGCTGACAGTGCTTCTTCTTTTTTGTTTTATCAGCCTGGTGTGATTAAAAATGTCTGCACTTGCTCTGATAAAAAAAAAAAACAGGAAATACAAAATGATTATGTGTTGTCTTAATGCTCTTGTCAGTCCTTGCCACACTGTCTAAAAATAAAAAAAAATTTCCCTTTGCTAACTATAATATCCCTTAGATTTGCAGCTAAATATGTAAAAATGAGTAAGTAAATAATTAAATAAAAGCAAAAGTTTAATTAAAGTTTTCCTGCAGACCCCTGCAAATCAGATGTTCCCATTGCATGTTTTGCTCAGATGAAGGGGCTTGAATTGCCCAGCCTGTGATTAGGAACGGATTACTCTACCACTAGAACCACAAGTGCGATGTTAAGCTTGTTAACCTTGCTAATTAAAGATTATCTCTTCACATAAGGGTCAAAACTGAAAAAAAATTGGATGCAGATTGTTTTAAACGCTTTCATGTTATACAAAATCTTCTTAAAATTGGCATGCTTTGTTTAAAAGTTGCTATTTGTTTTGGTTGACAATACACAGACAAATTGCTTAGTAACTTAATAATAATGTTTTTTCTGCCCTTGAACATGAAAACAATGTAGACGGTATCTAGATACACAAATAAACAGAAACCTTTTTCATTCCAATTTCTTTGAAGTGGCACAGTTGTTAGATATATTTCTATGTAACAGACAAAATGATTGTGTGTATGTGAAAGTGGTCATTCATAACAAATATCAGTGTCTGTCTGGTAAAAAAAAAAAAAAAACTGTGTTAATGAAAGCAAATACTGCAAAGGAAACTGAAGATAATTCAGATAGCAAATGAAAATGACTGAATATTTGAACCAATTATTATCCAGAGAGACATGAGCATGAGGAGACTAGCTTTGAATCTTATCTTGCCTGTTCTTAATCCAACAGGTTGAATGATTAGATATGAAAAGAGACAGTCATTTAAAACACAAAATGCTCTAATATATGCATCAATGCTTTTTATTTAAATGTATTTTATTTGTATTTTATTACTTACTGTATTTAAAATTATTGATGTAAAGCACCTTGTGATGTTCATTGTCTGTGAAAGGCGCTATAGAAATAAACTTTACTTACTTACTTACTTTCAGCTTGCCCAACAACTTAATATTATGCAGTTGCTGAGAGTTGTTACATGATTATGGGGGCTTTTCAAATCTCATCAAACATTGTGATTACACTAAATAAATAGGTTTACTAATCTAATTTTTTATCATCGTTTAAGTGAATGAAATATTTTCATACAGGTTTCTACAAAGTTGTTATGTTGTGTTGTTTACTATAATTCAAATTTTCTAAAATAATCAATTGTCTGGGACAAATGTAAACTGCAGTATCTGTAAACAGAGTAACAAATTATTCTGATATCATACTATCTTCTTAATAATATATTGATTCACATTTTGATGGATTTCAGGGCATTTTTTGTGGTGACATGGTGCTGATGTTAATGTTATTGTCTAAAGATGAAGAGGGTGTTTTAACAGTTACAACTGCAATGCTTAATGCTTTCTGACTCTGAATAACATGTGATATTTTTTTTTTTAAAAAAAGAGAAATGTTTTGTGAATTGCAATAACAAACATTCAGCCATCATTGCTTGAAGTCTTCATTGGTTATTAGTGAAAATCCTGCTCCACATGCTTCAAATGCACAGAGCATTAATGCATTATTGCTGGACATGCAGTTTCAAAAATTGTGTTATGCATTTTAACATGTACATTGATGTCTATTGTGTTTGTCACCTCAAGTAAACTCTTGTATTAAATGGTAGCACATTAGATTGTTTAATAGAGAAGCATATAGAGGGATAGAAATCAGAATGAAAAGGAAGTAAAATACCAAAGCGTCTCCTAAAGCGTAGCATGTTACCTGTTGACTTCATGTTGCCATGGATCATTAGCTTTTTTTATACTCTCACTGGAACTGGTAATGCTCCATCTCCAAGATGAATGTCACGTCTGGAAGAGTATGCAGGTTCTTTGTTGCTTTTGGATAGTTATCTCCCTTATATGCTCTAAAGTATCTCCCCACCGTGCTTCCCAGAACAGTTCTGGCTGTCTTCTGCATAACTGACCATAAAAAAGTTTGTTTGCACTAACTGCCTGATAGATCCGATTTACTCACTATCTGAATATGGTTTTGGAGAGGTTATTTCTCACGTTTCCATAAGATGTGGACAGAAATACAGGCTGATGACGCAGCAGGCAGGCAGGTGGAGGAATCCAAGGTTTAATCCAAATAAAAAAAAACAAAAGGGACATGAAAAACTTAAAGACATGGATTTGGTACATGGAGTAGAAACACAGTGACGATTTGACTAGGAGATACTGAAACCAAGAGAAACTGGTGAAGTGAGTTGGCAAAACCAACACAGGTGATCTAATTACAGGAAACACAAAGCAAAACAGAATACACAAAGAGAAAATAATAACTAAAAACAACAAAAACCCAGGAACTATGGCAACAAGGCCAAGATCATCACACAGATAAACTAAATAATCAATAAATGAGGAGATCAAATAGTAAAAGCACTAAGAATAAAAAACAAAAGAACAAATAAGATGTAATGTTATAGATGAGAAAATACTAAAAAAAGAGGAAAAATTGCAAGTGCTTATTCAAATAGCTACTTCTTGTAGTGAAGCATGGGTCATGGAGGGTCTGGCAGACAGGCTATTTTCGTGCAAATGTCTATTCAAAAGGGTCCTCCCACCCCCCGCTCTGAGTCACCCTGAATCATTTGTCTACTCCCTTCCATTCCTGCTGATCCCGTCTGTAACCTCACTCATTTCTCATTACATTATTTATTCATTTATTATGTTTTATCAGAAGGGTGCCTTTGTGGCTGACGTTGAAGCTCTGTAAATCCAGTGTTCTTAGAACGTGTGCATTTGCGAGAAATAGAACACAAGATTGGCAGCCATTTGTTGACTCCAACCTCATGAGGTTTTTTTGAAGACTTTGAGTGTATTTTCTGAATGCTTGTAATGGGGGAATCTTATAAATCTATCAGGAATCTGTTCATGCTAGAGATGAATGCATCATGGATACAGCATTTATTACACCACTCTGAATGTGGGGAAAACATTAGAAGTGCTCCAAGGGATTTAATGATTTATTTTCCAACGAACTTTTTTTTCCTTTTTTTTTGTTTTTACCATATTAGTGAACACAAGATATACTGACATATTTTATTCTAGAATAGCATTAACATGAAACTTGTAGTTTTTCTGGTAATCCTACCCCACTGCTTATTTTGCATGCTAGCTTAGTGAAATATTTTGTTCTTAAGCTTCTAAATATGAACTGTTGTTTCATATAATGAATGTTTTGCAACAAATTACAACATCACGAACAGTGTTATTGTTGAACGGGTAATCATGTCTTAAAAAATGTAAAACTTATTAAGTAGCGACAATTTTGTTTTGAATTTCATACAAAGTTGATGATTTAATATACAGCAAATGATCAAATCTGTGTAAAGTTTGAGCTTGCCAACAAGCAGAGCTTCCTTGGAGGATCAATAGCATCGATGACATGTCAATTTTTCCTTTCTGCTAAAGTAGCTAACATGACAACTTCATGTAGTGGTAAAAGACACGTCGTGAAAAGTCAGCTTTATGAATAAAACATCTAGATTGTTATTATGCATATTATCTGTCTGCATTAGAAAAAAATGAATGAAATAAAAATAAAGTTTTGCTCTTTGAAAAACTGTATGTATACAGTGTCTCAAACTGCACAGTGGGATTTATTTTTTATTTTTATTTTTTTCAGTGGGGGCTTTATGCTGGATGGAAACAATGCTCACAACAATGTTCAGTATCAACCTTGTAAGGCAGCTGTACTCTCATGAGATTGCATCACAACATAGTGCACCTGTAAGCAACTGGTTTGTGGCCAAAGCAGAAGTTTGGACCAATCTTTGTCCTATATTGTTAATGACAAGCCCAATTTATGTGTGAGAGCTTGCCATAGGTCATTTTACTAACAGCTTTGGGGAACTTATTGGTTGATATATACAGAAATGCTTCCATCTAGTCATCTGGGCAGTACCTGCCTCTTGCCAGTATTTTTCTAAATAAATCCAACCAAATAAGCTATATCTGAAATGTAGTTTTACAGCTGTGCGCTGAAAAAGTAGAAGTCAGTCATAATGATAGCATAGGATTATTGTTTGCAATGCAAACTTTTAGGAGACAAGTCAATAAATATAAGTATTTAGAAATGGATACAATTCCAATCTAGATTAATGTTTTGTCTGCCATGTATACAACTTCTGTAGCTTTTTGTTGACAATGACAATGAAAGATATCCACGATAACGTTTGGACTACATTCAGCAGTAATGATGTTTAGGTCCCAACAACTTTAAGAGACTAATCTAAGAATTTGCATTGAACCCATATTTTTCTGAGGCAGTAAGACAAAAAAGCACCGACCTTGGGCTGAAACTCGTCACAAGCAATCCTGCAAACCTACTGCTTCAATTAGCACAACAACAAGCAACAAAACATGCAAGAACAGGGTGTTTTCGACATGGATTCAGCGCTAAAACTGGTAACAAATGACATCGCAAAATATAGCTGTGTACATACCAGTGTACACAGAAAGGAGGAGTTTGGTTGTTTAGCTTGCATGAGCGATGGGTGTGACAAATCAGGAAAGGACACGTCATTGTTTCAAAAGGCTAAGCTGTTCTCTTTTTACCTGCACTCAATAATTTCTTCCTGAAAGGAATTTTCCAAAAGATTAGCAACCAGTGAGCTAAAGCTTTGTTTGTATGTGGGGCAAAGGCAAGAATGGTCTGAAAAGGTTTTATAAAAGAAATATCAGTGTAAGTGTTGAAAAGACGAATGAGTAACTATTCCTGCTGTTTAGGAAAGGCTGCTTTTGGCTTTATTTTCAGTCTTTTTGTATGTCTGTGAATCTATCAGCACTGTCATGCTTAGCTCTTGGCCATGATCAGCCGCAGCACATGCAGTCCATTGACTTTGTCCATCATCTCTGCATGCAGTAGTAACTCAAACAAAACAGTTATGCACCCCCAAGCCTCTCTGTTCACCCTCAACTCTTTCTCCAACCCTACACATCCATCCCCTAAACCTCTTTTTCATAAACATGCGAAGCTAGGTCACTGGGGTCATGCAGAAGGTGGGTGATAGCTGAAGAAAACTGTTGCCTCAGGTGACAGTGAGTGTGTCCAGTATGGCTTAGTGAATGACAGAATCTATCAACAGGCTCACAAGAAAGTGTCTGTCTCTCTGCAAATGCTGGGCTCTGCAGCTCTAATCTTGTAATCATACCCTGACAATCCCAACCTGTGCTTACAACACCTTTACCTTTCCATCCTGAATGTGTGACACAGAGTTCATAGATATGTTGGGTAACTTTCACCCCTATTGTCCTGTCATGCTGAATGAAAAATGGACTATCAGTGCTGCTGGAATGCAGTGGTGTCCCGGAGAAGCCTGCAGCAACAGCTTCTATGACCGCATTACCTGTAGGTGTTTTGCTAGCCTACGGCTTTACGTCAAAGCTTCCGTGCTGACTGTCACTGGGATCAAGCTCATATTTCAACTAATGTTAACTTCTTACTTGTGTTGGGAAATGGATTTAAACATGGTGACGTTACAGTTCAGCATCACATGCCACGCTTGGAAGAATCCAAGCACTGAGAGAAAACTAAACACTGCGGGTTCTATTGCGTATAAACAAACTGCAAAGTGCTGAAACAAGATGATGGAATAAATAATTTGGATAAACATGTCAGCAGAGTGAAGTCTGACTCAGTTTAATGGAAAAAGATCTTGATGGCAAAACAGTGTAAATAAACTGCCTTTAAAAAAACACCCACCTGTGGCACTAAATTGTTAATCTAAATAAAAACGCAGCATGCAATGGAAAATCACTTTAAGCATTTTTTTTCTGTCCAAGGTGGTTCCCATTTACAGTTTTGCATACTCACAAGTGAATAGGTTTAAATCACTGCAGGGAGATAAAAACCAGGATGTGGCAACCCAGGCAGCATCTGGAGTTTAGCACTGCGTGCCTGGAGCTCCCAGTGAGGGGCACTATCATGCACTCCCATTCATCTACTCCTTCATAGCATAATTTATTGCCGTGAGTTCAGTTACATCCAGCTCACACAGACAAAAACTCATCAGGCTATTTGTTGTCATTTGGTGTTTGTATACTGATATGTGACCCGTTGGCATAAGATCTAAGAAAATGTGAGAAACAAGACACTGAATCTAGTAAGAAACAAAAGAAGAGTCATCATCGGGCAAGATCTGCTGTGTTTGCACGATCTTTTTTCCTCCCATCCCTCTGTATCCCGGGGTGCAAATACTGGAGATCTGCTTTTCATTAAAGTGAAGAGAAGGGTTTAAAAAGGAGCATAATGGCTGACTGGAGTCTTAACCCTGTCACTCTGACACAAAAGTCTTTCATGGACAGCGAAGCCACACTCAGCCTTCACCTGTAAATGCAAAACAGCTTTTCTGCTTCTTGTCAACCACACAGTACCAGGCACTCTATGCATACATCAGAGCCTAAATGGAATCCAAATAGCGTGATCTCTATCCATTCATCAAAGCCATGATGGCAGGCCTTCTGTGTAAGAGTAACAAAGTTGCAAAGTGCAGGCTTGCCTTGGCCTAATCACTGCCAGACTGGCTGAGCAAAGTGTCTGTCAGGAGCAATTTGTGAAAGTGTGTATAAGTGGTAAAATGCAGTCCGGTCCCATGAGAATTGTGTCTCTGGTGAACATTCAAATCCCCAAAGAGCAGAAGATGTGTTAAAAGTCCCATTGTGGTAAAAGTTTCCTGTGCATTTTCACATCGGCGCGAGGAGGCGACTAACACAAAGGAAGGATGGAGATGGGGATAAATTGAACAAGGGATGAAAGACATATCCTGCAGAAGTGCATAAAAAGAGGAAGGAGGTAGTGTTTGTTATTATTTTTTCTCCCATGTTTTCTCTCTCCTTCTTTTTTTTTTTTTTTTTTTGGACCTACAGGGCTCCTTGGCTCTGCTTGTGGTCCTGTTCCTCCACAGCTGTTCTAGTCAACAACTTTTTATAGTCCTCCTTGCCAGCTGTTCAAGCTGTGATTACAGGCATCAGGTTTGGAAGGCTGGGAGGTTTATCTCTGATCCACAAACATCCTTGCAAGCAGTGTATGCCTCTGACTTATAGCAACATAAAAGTATAACATGTATTTGTTTCCCTTTCATTTAGATACCTATGAGACACTGCCTTAAATAAAACTACATGTACAAAATTGTTTATGTGGAACCTGGAAACGTATCTGCATTCTGGAGGAAGGCTGCTGTGAGTGGGGCTGTGTTAGGGATCACCGTGCTCAGATGTCAGAGGGAATTCTTCAGCTCTATAATGATGGAGAACACACAATGAATACTCTGTGATAGGAAGATAAAAGGGGCAGTTGGAAGGTTTAAGCATAAAAGTTTCTGCAAGTAGTTTTCATTAGAAACCTTTCCTGCTGCCAATCTTAATATAACAGCCTTGAACGGGGCCTCACATTCCTTATGTGGATGTGCACATGGGTTCACTTACACACACACTCATACATGTACACACACAATACACTCAGCAGGTTGCCTTTTTTGAAACATTATAATTAATTGGATTTTATTGTGAGTCTTTAAGGAGTTAGAGGAAGGATGATGTAAGCCGATTGTCCAATTTTTCGGGTGACCTTTTTTTATCTGCTTTACTTTTTACCTAATCTTTTCCTATAACTTCCTCTGCCAGCTAAGGAGGGTCACACTTTTTAACAGCTGGCCTGCTGTTAACCCTGTGACATCTGGCATAAACACAGAGACTAATTTATTGCCTAATCAAAACACCTAAAAGACAGTCACATCTGCTTCACAGTGTAGTAAAGATAGGGCTTTTTTTCAAATATACACCTTAAGTTGTTTATGTCTCAGCAGAAATATATTTAAAATATATGTTTTTTCAAATTTCCTTTTATTTTCTGGACAGGACAACATTCATGTGACACCACAGTAATGAGACTTTATGAATCCTCAAATGTGTTAGCTATATGTAGGTATGATATGGGCTGTCAAGCTATTTTTGTCATTTAAACCTAACCATATGCATTTATTCAAACCCCAACTTTTCACACATGAGAAGGACATAAGAGGAATGGGAAGGTGAAAAGTTCAGTAATTCTGGAAAACCATGCACAGGCCATGTCTTTAACCTGCAATCTTTTACATTACGGTTCAAGCATCCCTCCTCTCCAAAACATGTCAATGGGTCATTTGTTCACACATGGTAGGTGACCTCTCATGGTCATACAAGCCACCACATGTTTAGTTTTTTTAACAGCATAGCTAACAGTTATCTTTTTTAAAAACCCAAACCATTACCGTCATCTAACTACTCGCAGCTCTTATTTGCAACTGTCACCAAATAATGTTATTGCCAAGGCAATGACAAGGATGTTTTAGTAAAGTGTTGCCAAGTTATTAACTGAATGTGACACAGAAGTAAAAAAGGGTTGAGTCAAAGGGTAAGACATTGTCAAACTATCAGCAACCCTGTCTTTCCTTAGTATGAGAATGCTTCACTCTCCTAAAACAAAGATTTGCAAATTAAGCTGCTCTTAATTGGAAACACTTGTTTTCTCATTTTCCTCCTTCCACTTGCAAAGTGTTATAGGAAGCCACTGTGGGTTGTAAATGAAAAGAACAAATGCCCTTTACATGTTCAATATGATGACTTCTTGAAAGATCTAAACAAATATACATTTACTTCAGGCAATTTGATTGAACCGTTAATTATCCTTCCACAAGTTCACCAACGAAAACCTTGTTACAACTTTTATTTCCTCTAGATAGTCAAGTTTGATCATAAGGAACCTCTTCTTCTGTTTCCTTCATGTTTTTTATCATTTAGTATTAGCACTTGCAAATTATTGGAAGCTGATATCACAAACATAACATATTTTTTTAAAATATGGACTGGTTTGGTGGAAAGATGGACTATTTGCTTCAGCTGACCTTCAGAATTAGTCTTCACCATATATTATTCATATTTAGGCTCTGGGTAAAGCAGAACTGCATTTCCTGTGACTCTGTTCAGTGGCTGGTATAAGTCGGTACCCACTTCCTTCCATTGATCCAGCCAAAAATGGGCTTCCATGCAGCTAGGGTGGGAAAACTCAGATGGACAATAGAGCAGGATGGACACCAGATTAGCAATCATAGCATAACCCTCACACACAAACTCAATGCCTGCAAATCCTAACACTGTTTCTGTGCCTGGGAAATGCCTTTAATTTAGGCTTTCTTAATATAAATCTGAGGATCTATAAATGCAGATAGTGTATTTTAATCATAGAGATCAAACAAATCATGCTGTAATATCTACCAGTTCACTTGAGACTAAAATTTTTATCTGAGCAGCCCCTTATAAGCGCAATAGTTTTTAAAAATGTTTAACTCTAGTGAAAGTTAATGGTACTCAGATGGTACACAAGCTTTTGTAACAGGAAAATCTGAAAATGATCTGGTCACAGACAGGTGATTACAAAGCCTGGATCTGATTTAACACAAACACATGGCGACCTTGTGAAACCCCAGCTGTTAAATAAGCGCCATTGAGTTCCTACATGTCACAAACTTTGAGAGTGCAAGGCCATTTCCTTAAGTGTGCCTCATCCCCTCCTTCCCCACCCCTGTCTCATTTCCTTTATACCCAAACAAAAGCTGCTTCTCTGGGAAAAGTGCTCAGACTCTTGAGTTTCTTTGCAGAACTCAACCCTGCCCTCAGATTCCCTCACCGGCCTGCATGTCAACTTACAGCAAGGTGAAGGACACTTTAGATAAACTAGTGGATGAGCATTCAAGTTACTGCCTTTATGAAAAACCAGGCAATAACTGCACAGGCTGTAAAACTAGCATTAATTAACCCCCACACTAATTATGTTGGGTTGGCTGGTGGGTTCCTTCATATACCTGATTATAAGGGACTCCCAGTGATGGGAAAGCTCTCTTTTACATAAAACTAAGCGATACAAAATGTTGCACTGGAGACGGTAAAACAAGAGTCCTCGGTAGGCTTATGGCCATTTCTGAAAAAAATTAGTTGAAACAAAACACCAAAAGGGCCCACACATAAATGTTCAAATGAAGCAGCTTTTATTCACCATCCATAACCACCTGCAGTAGCCACAAGGTAACATTCACGTCCATATTGACACCAGTAGGACTGGTGTCCTACACAGGTTCCTCCTCCCATGCGAGTCTGGTCTGTCATGGGAGGAGGAACTGGATTTCTCAGTTTCTTTAGTGTCACCTTTAAAAAAGAAAACTATGTTAAAGTTGATAAGAATCAAAGCTTATCAGCCAATTAGAATACCTTTGATGTCCTCAGCAGTAGCAGTGGCTTTAAAAGTCATATAGGTCAGACATTTCCATTGCACCTCCCTGAGTTGTCAAAATCTCCACAGTAGCATTTCTGGCTGCAGTATGGAATGATCCAGAGCTCTGATGGGCAAACACGATCAACACTTTCTTAGTTACTAAAATATAGATATATTATTTAACAAAATTAACAAATACATAAATAAAAACATTATATATGGACAGTATCTTAAAGTGGTTCTTAACAACAGCTGATGTATTCAGGGGGGTTAATTAAAGCACATCACCATAATTTATGCAGGATCTTTTTATCCATCCTTTAACTCCGTGTTAATATTTACCAATCAAAGTCATCAATTAATCAGCTTGATTAAGTTGAGAATTATATGTGGAGTATCTCTGGGTTCATGATCAAAATGGAAAAATATTTCTCATCAAATGTAGGAGGCTATTAATGATCCATTTTTAAAACTCAAGTCAAACTTTTACTAATGTTCTTGCCCATAAATGGCTTCGAGACAGAATCTCCATGTATCCCCTGTTTTTATGCCTTAAATGCTGTAATGCATGGTCATCTGATAGCAGGCATGTCTGTGTTTGTCTGTCTGTCTCTAAGACGGTTAAAACTGTGTGGCACTGCTGAGGTCTTGGAACCACATGAAGCACATGTGGTAAAGGGTAATCCTCTCACTCTACTGTTTATGGTTTTCCTTTACATTACTTTCCTCCACAGAAAACGCTTGCCTGCGGTTAGATCTACTCACAAACGTTCTTCTATAAAAAAAAAAAGGAGTCAGAGATGGACTTCAAAGGCATACAAGAGCTGGCACACATCTGGACTCAAAAGCAACCGTCCCATATATGCAGCTGCTGTGACAAGGGGATTAATGAATAACGGCTTCATACTTCATACAAAGCTAATGCATGCTCAAAGCCTTTTTCATATAATTTCTTCCTTTTAGTTAGAAGTTATAGATTATCAAACCAGATCTTGTATTATCTTTAAAACCATTCATTCAAGTAGCAGTACACCCTGGAGAGGTCACTGGTCTATTGCAAGACTAACTCACCTCACTCCTAGAAAGAATTTACAGTGAGCAGTTCACCTAACATGCAGTTTTAAGATGGTGGGAGGAAGCAGGAGTACCTGGAGAGAACCCATGCAAACTTGGGGAAACATGCATGAGAACCTGCTAAATCCACACAGAGAAGCCATTGTATGCACCTCCCTCTCCAACTAAAGTTCAAAGCAGTGACTTTCTTGCTGTGAGGCTGCAGTGCTAACTAACACACCTCCATGCACCCCCTTTTAAACAGTCAACAAACTATTTTAGTTAGAGTCTGTCCCTGTATTCACTTCACTGTGACAGGAAAGGATGTCATTCGCTGGGATTGGAGTCTGTTTATTATTTTTGCTTCAGAGAGCCTCATAGCGTCTGTAGTTTAGTGTTTTATCAATTCTCATACAAATGCGTCAAATATATGACGTGTAGTCTAAACTTCAGACAGGTTTATTTTAAATACATAAGTGATCATTAGGGAGAAGACAGGGGCATAAGATGCTCAACTAAATTTTCTAGTCTGTTTTAGGTAAGATGTTGGCTCATGTTAAAATGTAGCCAACAGTGCCATCCCGTGGCCAAAATGAAAACTACCATGGAGATCAAAGGATCCTTGAGTAAAAGAAAACATGACTTCAGCTTCTGAAACTTTACCAGCAAGAGTCACAGTTAGTGACTTAGACCTGATACTCCAACAACTAAAGCCAAACATTTCAAATATTTAAGTTAAAAAAAAAAAAAAAAAAAACCTTGGCAGGAAATGACATGATAAAGTATAGTCAAAGTGTTGGCAAAGATCAAGCACTTGCAAGTTCCGTGGATACTGCAGTCAACCATTGGTTTAGGGTAATGATGCCTTGACTTACCACAGCAACTGGTTTCTACCATCCCCAGCATCTTACGAGAGAAGAGTTAAGCTCTTTAGGGACAAAGTTGAACGATTACATGAACATTGTATAAACAGTACTCTGCATGATAATGCCAAAACCATTAGTGTCACCCTCCATTGACTAGGCTCTTTGACTTGATGAAACTAAACTAGATTTAAGCACACATTTATCAAACGCTGCAATACTCATGTGCTAGTCGGACATGAAAATTACACAATGGCATAATCAGAATAAACCAGCTTTTTATTAATCATTCAGATCAAGACCACATCTTCAGCATCCAGCTTTCATCTGGCTGTGTGGAGGCAGCGGCTTGCCCAGGTGGATGCCCACAGTCAGGCCAAACTC
>JBAMHX010000014.1:12246710-12273272 GCA_037177515.1 Pseudomugil tenellus | reverse complement strand
TATATATATAAATTCTGAACATCATTCATAGAATTTACCATATTACATGAGTAGGAATGTCAGATTTCATAAGGTTTACAGAAATATTAAGATAGAATAAGATGATTTAATCTCATGTTTCATGTACAACTTAGTGCAGCAAAACAACTCTGATGCTCTACTGAGAATCCTCCGTTCTGTTTCTGTTATGTACATATTAGATGTTGGTTGATGGTTTTGACACAAAGCTGAGACTCTTTTCTTATCTGTTTGTCAGGTTAATGTGGTATCTGAAGCAGCTCTCTGGGGTAGCTGTCACCAGTCGTGGATTCCTGAGGCCTGTCTCTGTAGCAACTCATTCCTCCTCCTGAGCATTTCTGCCAACCTTTGCTTCTCTACCACGTGACAGATACTCCACATCCCAATTGCCAGGTCTGAGCTCTGTTGGAATGGACACCGAGTCGACACACTCAGGCTACTCCTATCACTCCAGTCGCTCTGGGAGGTCAAACCGGCATGGGTATGTTTCCTCTCCTTGCTGTCGTCTTCTAATTATCAATACAATGTCATGTATTAGTCTCCACTAGATCAATGTATTTTAGGCCCCAGTCCTTGCTATAGTACTTTTACTAGTTTCGCTTTGAGTGAGCCACATGTTGGTTTTGGCCCAGTGAATGAGATGAGACTAAGAAGGACAACAGAACAAGCTAGAGATTGAGTTGGACAGAGCCTGTGGATTAGGGTCGCCGGCAGCTGAGTGATTTTAACCTATTTCAGTGATTGACAGAGTCTACTTTGCAATGCCGGATTCATTTCATCCGCATCCTGTTCATTCTTTAAGCCTGTGGGTCTCTGCTGGGATTTGAATGTCCAGTCATTCCCATCAGTTTTTCACAAACCCGTCATTTTTATTATTGATGTATTTTCATATATAAATTGTTTATTATATAGATTTATCTGCCTCTAAAATGTCCAACAATATTGAACAATGATGATTACAAAATCCTCTGCATAACTTCACCTTTTTTGATGTAATTTTTCAACACACCTGTTAAAAATTATTATTATGGATTTTACTGTCACTGATTTTAAATAAAGTTTGTTTTTTTTTTGTTATTTTTTTCACGTTTAAAAACTGGTTTTAATTTTTAATTTTTGGTCCAGAAAGTCAATTCTACTGCTGTTTGCACATTAAATTGTGGAAATAATTCACAATAAAATCATCTCTAAATGCATCCACAATATAAATCCAAATATCTTCTGTCTGTTTTCAGTCACGTTTATGGTAAAATATCTATTTTCCAGAGATCGAAGTCGTGAACGACACAAAGCCAGTAGCAGCAAAGACAGCAGTCGCTCTGAGAGATCGGTCGTCATCAATCCCCCTGACACGCCATCTCAAGACTCCCCAGTTCACAATGGAGAACCACTGCCTGGAGAGCCCACACCAGCAGGGGATCATGGGGATGAGGCTCAGGTATTTATCTATATAAGTGTGTAGATTCCAATAACTTGAAATAATGAAAAATAGTTTGTTGCTTAAACTGTGAAGCTCATTATAAAATTGTCTCAGCAGTAATCACATTAGGTTACAAAAAAAAAAAACAGTAATCCACATTAACCATATATCCTGACCTTGTAAACTCTGGTTCCCATACAGCTGGCTGCCCATTGCCTTACATAAAATGACAATTGTGACACGAGATCAAATAGGTCAGTGGATTAGCATCCCTCTTGTAGGCGTGGATGGATTTATTTAGACAGTGCATGTGTAACAGTGTGTGCTATTGGGTCTAACAGCCATGCAAAGCTCTGAAAGTAAATCAGAATAGAAGCATCAATAATATGAGCAAATAATTTTTTAAATTTAAAATATTTTATGTTTGTTTGCTCCTTTAAAAAATTTCATGCCAGTGTGTGAAGTTACATCTTACTGTTTGTTAGTTTTGCATATTCCAAACGGCTGGTACTAAATTATCTCTGTTCTTCGACATAATGATTTCCTTTCTTAAAATTTATTAGCATTTTCTTTTCATTTAAATGTTAGTTTATAAATGTTGCCTAAAATGCCTGTATGTTCTACACTAAAAGATAAAAAAAATGAACGTCTAAAGGTGGAAGAGAGACTCTCCCTTCTCAGCTCAAGTTATTGCTCTTCATAGAAAATTCTGCCTCGGGGTAGTCTTCACAGTGTTTTTGACCTACTTGAAATCTATTTGAAAAAAAAGAACATTTTCTCAGCTTGAAGCATTATGTGGAAAAGCTACTTATGTGTTGCACAAGCTGCTATTAAAATGTACTTTCCCAAACTAATAAAGTTCTTTAATGTAATTAGGAGATGACTTCCTGGCATTTCTTTTTTTTTTTTTTTTTTTTTTTTATGTCTGGCCTATTTAGGCGTCATTTTGCTCTTCATCGCCTTCTGGAAAGTAACATTCCTCACATTCCCCTCTGGCATGTGATTGTCAGCATGTAGCTTCCATCTATTGTCAGCATTGTAAGGTAATATGCCATTGTACTACATTTGCCCTCCAGCAAAATGGGTCCACAGCAACACTGTTACTATCATCTCCATGCCATCACCAAAGTCCGCGGCTGCTCGTGCGTTTTTGGAGCGGCTCGCATTGGCTGGCAAAGCCACTGTAACACTAACTAGTCTCCAGTGCAGCGAGATGTTCCCACAGACTGAGATTAGCCTTAGATTCCTGCCAAATGCCACTTTGGGGAAAACTGATATGAATAATCTTCTGTTTTTACATCCATGACATAAGGATATGGCCTTAGAGTGCAGCTTTTGTGTTTGTGTGCGTGTGTTTGCATGTGTGTGAGTCATTCAGCGACTCTGTTAATGAGAGTGTCCATGGTGCTTTGTAGAGACTTTGTGCCAGGAGGGAACAGCTTCGGTTTCCTCCATGCTAGCTCATGCAACACAGACGCATATGTTGTGTTTACTTTAGCATTTAGCCACTTGTTATGTTAGCCTTCTTCTTACATACAGACACAAGTTGTCCTGAAGAACAGTTTGTCATTTGATGAAAATGTATCCACCTTCAGGGACTTTAAACATTTTGAGCTCTAAGAAATCATTTTAGCCAACACACTTACATGGGTTACAGTCTCTCTGTGGCTTTAAAGCTCAAACATAAATAACCCAACATGTAAATGTTCTTTAACATCCATCCAGGCCAACAGGTCTGCGCCACTGTGCTGTGCTGTTGGCAGATTGTTTTCTGTGTGATGCGGTGCTTTGTGATGGTGGAACAGGCTCAAGCATAATCCATTTTCAACCTCTGCCAGATGAAAAGAGTGCCAAGCGAGCAGCCGGCAATCACGTCATTCACTGTTTCATTCTATCTTTCTTACTTTCGTTTTTGGTGCTCTTCACTATATATAGATATCATGCCAGCATAATAGGTCATGACAGCATAACAGGTCAGTGAGTGATGCATTGTTTTCCTTAAATAAGTTTAACATTTAAATGAAAGCTTGCTGTATTAGATGTCTTTTTTTTCTTGAAACTTGTCTTGTACAGTGTTAAAACAAGCAGAATGATGGTCTGGCTGCAGTGTTGTGCTGAGCAAATCTGCTTTGTCATGAGGTGCTTTACGTATAAATGTATATACCAAGATCCTTTTGATAGTCTGAATTCTTTATTTCTTTTAAATAAATGTTCATTTAACAGAATTTACATGTACAGAATTTATTAAGTATCTTAATTTGGCAGAATTTAATGTTATAAACACTAAAAAGAAGTTGAACAATAAGAGTTCATATATCCAAGATTCCTTATACAGTAACATACAACCAAAGTTTGAAATATATTTAGTTTGTCAAATAATTATCTCTTCCACAGAGGTGCCATAGGTTTTGTCTTTCAGTCACTCTGTTTGTATCTTAGCAACAAGGCAAAAACCTCTGGAATTATTTTTCTAGGAATAGTTCTCTTGGTCTAATTGATTTCAATAAATTTTGGAAATGAGCTGGATCTGGAAGCATTTTGTTTTTTAGTTTTTTTTTATTTTTTGTCATTCCTGGATAAGACCATTGTCAGTATATATGCTTATAAAACAATAAACGGCCAGGGTGCCTGGTAAAAAAAAAATACAGATATAGTTCCCAACAGATTTCACTAGATATCAAAGAAAGATCTGGATCCTGGCAAACTTCTTGATACTGCGATCCAGAACAAGAAAAAATAAGAGATCATCTCAATTTTCATGACTGCAAGAGAACAAATTATGATGTAAACATGCAACAAGCACCATGATATGGCCTTATCAGTGTATCTAGGAATCTAATAGTGTATAAAATAAATATATAACATATGTTGGAAATTACAATATGGATGGAAATGAGCTGCTTGGCGAAGGTCTGCATTCTCCGTGAGCTTTTCTAGTTACAAAGGTTTAATTGCCACATAATATCCATATCCTATAAGTTACAAAAGCCCATGGTATGAATTAGATTCATTTTTCTTGAAGGATCACAGTCTCTTACCAAAATTTGTGGAAATGTTTTCCTATTGCCAACAGACGTTTTTTATTTTCCAAGGTAAAATACCTCAAAGATATTTGTCTAATCCAAGTCAGGTGCCGTACCTGGGTAGGTCTCCATTTTTATCATTTTTGCAATGTGCTTTGGATTTTTTTATTCTGTTTTCTTAAAAACTAGTTATATTTAAACCAATTATTTGCTACATCCACATGCATCTGTTAGTCTATGTAATGAATAGGCAATAAACGCCATGTTGCTGTTGTATGAATGTGTGTGGCAGTAAAAGAACAGTTTATTCTGTAAAGTCCTGTATATGTACTATATATATGTCATTAAAGATAAAATTACAAAATTTTACATTATAAAATATATTAAAAATACAACCCTCTCCTGTGTAACAACTGAATTGTTTGAACACTTATTTTTATAAAAACACATTTTATACCGCCTGCAAAAATTATAATAATAATGTCCATAATTTGTTGTTGGCTGAGAAAATGTTAGCTTTTGTGCATTGAAAATGTAGAAGTGTGAGAAGATGGAAACACTAAAGCAACACCGTGTTGTTTTTGTGTTGTTGTTCCGCTCTGCCAGTGATGTGTGCCATAATGTTAGCTCTTCACAGATCCTGTTATCAAGTTAGGGTCCTGGCAAGTGGGGGTGGGTTTAAGAAAAAAAAAGAGAGATGTATTGGAGATATGTGAGCTGAATAGAAATGAGATTGGACTCTAAATGGAGCAGACGTTACCATCACAGAACCTGGCCAACTCCTCATTTCACTCATTAGTTGTGTAGACATGTGAAGGATGAAAACCTCTGAACTCTTCACTACCTCTACCTTTCCTCTCTCTCACTCTGTCTGTCTCTCCCCCTTTTTCTCTCTCCCCGTCTGCTGCTGTATTTCTTCTTAGCCATTGCCATCCCCCTCTCTGACTACCCTCTTTTTTCCTGCTCATTCATCTTCTGGCTCCCGTTGGTATCCCCTCCTCCAGCTAGGCTGAGTTAATTGACTGTTAACTACACTCATGGACAGAAAATGTATTCATGTTGCTATTTTCCTGCCATGTTGTTATGATATTTCAATAACAGAAAGCTCACTAGATCATTTAATATTTATTTTAACCTCTTAATATCATGTAGTGACCCAACACACAGTGATGTACAGACTCTAGACAGGTGAACAGTAATGAGACCTTCTGTTGTCTGGCGTAGCGGCTTCACAGCAGCACAGGGGCTCTGCATTCTGTTTGACGTGTTTAGGTGTATCTGTGCACACGTGTGTAAAGATATAAGGACTTTTCTGTTCAGCTTGTCATTTTTCCAGCCTCCAGCTGTCTCTCTGCAGCTGATGCTCCTGTGATTTGTTGTAGTTGGCATAATACAGTGACACTCTTGGGGACAATGAATAGCTAATTAGCTACACAAATTAGTGACAGACACAAAATATGTAAAAAATAAATAAATGAAGGCCTCCTTAGAGCAGACTTCTGACATTCTTCCTGTGTTTCTTTGTTGGATATATTTATTCTTTAAATGGCCGTGACTGTTTGGAAGAAGGGGGGAAAAAGACAATAATTTGCAATGATGGGCATGGAAAGCTTTAGCCTTTGTTGCTGTGATTTAGTGTGTGCGAATACCCTCACGTTTCTTCCTGTGCTGTATGTTTTTTCTTTCAGCTTTAACCTAGCTGCATATCCTATCCTGCCATCCCACATTACTTCAGCTGGATTTTAAAGGCTTGCCATAATGAGGCAAAACAAAAGAAAATCAGACTTTAAATAGCATGAAGGATGTGCTGCATGCATGGTGCATAACATCTGTGGTGCCACGGTGGCTAAGAAGGATAAAAGGAAGTAGGCCTAAATCAAAAGGATTTTTTTTTAACCTGTCAGTTTCTCGTGGACTTTTTTTTTTTTTTGTAATTCCCTTTGGGGAGATTTGGCTCATGTTGGTCCTGGTTCTCCATCAACCTTTTATACTTCCATTTATGGATCAGTGCTAAATGTATTCGTTCTAAATGATCAGCAACTTCAATGTCAGTTTGTTTTATTTCCATGTTAGAAATGGTGTTTATCCTCACCATATCTGCCATAACCCATTAGAACCTATGAAAAAACAATGTAATACAGTGTAATGGTAATTCCTTCATTTCAGACAATTTATAGAACTGAAAACGGACATCAGTGGTTGGTATATCACATCCAAACATCAACATTTCATGTGTTATGTTTCATCTTGGTCTGATGATGTCTCGATTTCATCAGGATGATAAAGAGGGCTGTTTAGGTACAAGCTGTAATTTAACCAGAAAATGTAGTGGTTCAGACACTTCTTATGCTGACTTCCATTAGATTCATGAATCACATTAAAAGCAGGAAACATTAAATGCAGATTGAACAGTTCTGTTAGGTACAAAAATAGACTCTCCTGTACTTCCAAATGTGTAGAATTCCTTGAAACAACTGTATTTCTCTGTTTTTCCCATTCTTCTTTCAGGATGATAACTGGGGAGAAACCACCACAGCAGTGACAGGCACCTCAGAGCTGAGTATTTCCCAGGAGGAAGTTGTTGGTCTGGGAAAGGAAATACAGGACAGAACCCACAATTTCCGTCGTTATCTTCCCCTGGCTGTTGGCATATGTGTGGGGCTGCTGGTGCTGGCGACACCGCTGGTCTTCCTGCTTCTTCCAGCAGTAATGTGGCCCGACCAACTAAAGGTTTGCGGTGCAGCTTGTGAGGGCCTCTTCCTCTCCATCTC
The DNA here is from genome assembly GCA_037177515.1 of Pseudomugil tenellus. Lineage (NCBI taxonomy): Eukaryota > Metazoa > Chordata > Actinopteri > Atheriniformes > Pseudomugilidae > Pseudomugil > Pseudomugil tenellus. The sequence continues at coordinate 12,266,040 of JBAMHX010000014.1, read as the reverse complement.
CTTCAAGCTTCTCATTCTCCTGGTTGCTATTTGGGCTTTGTTTCTGAGGCCAGGCCGGGCCTGCCTGCCAAGGGTGTGTGTGTATCGTGCCTTTCTCATCACACTCACACTCCTGCTCACCATGTCTTATTGGCTCTTCTATGGAGTCCGGATCCTTGATGCCCAGGTGAGTTTGTTGAACATAGATATTTAACGTTTTCATGTTGTTTATTTACAGTTCGTTTTAAACAAACCCCACTAAAAAGTCAAATCAAGTCAAGAATTTTTCTGAAATTAACAAAAGTTAAAGAAAATTAGCATTTGTTAGCCATGAACTTTATACAGTTTTTTACATTCTTTGTTTAATCAAAGGTGTTTTATATCATATAAGCCAAGCCAAGCCAACTTTATTTATAAAGCACTTCCCGACAAAAAATACTGACCACAGTGCTGACACTTAAAATGATTAAAAATTTAAATATTTTTTCAAAAGTCAGTTTTTATAAGTCAGTTGTAATTACAACTCAGTCACTACAATTTGACATTTTCATTATTGCTGCAATTCTGTGTTAAAAAAAACTGTGAAAGGAAAAAAATGTTTTGTTTTTTCTAAGAAAGGCTCAAATCATCATGAGATAAAATTAACAAATACAAAAGTTTTAAAGAATATGATATAAATTTACCTGGTGGGATTACATCGCCGTAGACAGTTTTGCTCTATATTTTAAAGATAGCTGTTGTTTTTTTATACTGTTATCCCTTTTTATCAAAACAAGAATAAAAGTAAATGTGTTTGAAAGTTCTGTGTATTTTATATTTAATGGAACCTGTGTGTGTGTGGTCTGAGCAGGATGAGGATTACCATGGCATCGTCCAGTTTGCTGTTTCCCTCGTGGACTCCCAGCTGTTTGTCCACTACCTTGCTGTGGTGTTGCTGGAGCTCCGCCACATCCATCCCTGCTACAGCGTGTGTGTCATCCGCTCCACTGACGGAGAGACGCGTCACTACAACATAGGACAGCTCAGGTACGGATGCAGAGACACTGCTGAAATAACAAGCTTAATGGATCTCTACAATCTCACATGTGAAAATGACCTTTCTGTGCAGCACAGGCTGACACACACTGGCTTTGCGCCACACTCTCTTTGTCGAAGAATGTGTGTAATTGGAGGGTGATGTCTACAGGGAAGCCTGGAGCTGGGAATAATTGAGTTATTTAGGAGTGTCCTCAGTGTGGAAGCTATTCCAGGCTTTGTAGGCAGGATTAGAAATTGCAAGACAGAGACATTCCTCCTACTGCCTTGTTCCTCCCCTGTTTTTGTAGCTCTCCTTATAAAGAGCGAGTGTGCACTTATGGTGAAGAAAGGATTAAGTGAAACACGGAGGAGATGCACTAGTATCACTGTGATTGTGTCACAATGTCCCAGTCTAGGTTTTGTTTTTGTCTAGATGTATTTTCTCTTTATGTTTTTGGATTATCAGGTGCTGTATCTGTTAGCTTGACTTCCTGCTTTCATGTGAAGCAGTTTTCCTTTGTTCATACCAGTTGGTTCTGCTTCCTGTTCTTGCTTCACACCAGGTTTCAGTTACTTATTGTTGCCAATCTCTCTCATACTCCAAACCAACAAATGGCTGTCAGAAACATCTAGAATGAAAAGAAAGGCAGAATATATAATCTAGCACAATCTGCAACCTCAGATCTCATCGTTATGTTCACCTTATTCAGCATGTTGAAGCGATATCAAGTCCATTAGAAATAGAAATCAGGGATTTGAATCTCTAAATTGCTTTCTTAGCAAATATTGCTTTGTTTATTTATGTATTCCTCGTTCTATCTGCACTGTATTTTGCTCTCTTTTGTTCAGTGCTGTTAGTAGACTACCATGTGTTTCTGGAGTAGGATTATGGCCCCCTGAGTAGGCACAGAAAGTGCATCATAGCTGGATGTGCTTGAGGTGCATTTAAATGCCATGTTTTTTCCCCAGAGGTTGAGACATGAAAGGGACAAAGAAATATTGTGTAAAAAAGCAAACAACCAAAAAAAAAATAGCAACAAATACAAAGGTATAATTGATTGTCTTATATCGCATAACTAAGTTGTAATATAAAGTGTACTTCTGTCTCTCTTTTTGTCTCACACAGCATTCAAAGGGCTGCTTTGTCCATTTTGGAGTATTACTATAGAGATTTTCCACTTCACAACCCTGCCCTTCTCTCTGCCTCTAAGCACCGGGCTGCCAAACACCTGGCTGGGTTAAAGGTCTACAACGTGGACGGTTAGTCGCCTCATATGTCCCTGTAATTTCCTCCTGTGCTGTGTAGCACTTCGCTGAACTCCCTCTTGTTTTTACCACTGGGTTTAAATGTTTTAACCGTTCTCCTGTTTTTTTCCTGCTCTACCATCCTCCTTTCCATTCTCACAAGCAGCTTTTAAAAATAAACTGAGAACATACATTTTAAACAGTAAGTACGGATGAAAGTCCTCACTATAACGCCACTCAGCACTTTAGTACAGGAAGCGACTTGTTTCACGGTTCAGCTCCCTCCATTTTTACTGCACCCTGAAGCTCCATCTACAATCTAATGTATATATTGCATCTCCTACAAGCCACAGTGCTTTTGATATATTGCCTTCATGCACTCACATGCACACGTACTGTAAAGCCACACACTTCACCCTCTCCTGCAGTTAAAAGGATCTTCCGCTCACCACCCATTAATCCCCCACCCGCTGCTGAGCATCTATAGCAGGGATGCAGTATGGGATATGTTGTCCTACTGTTGTTCTCCTAGCACATCACATCCACCCCACCCCCTTCCATTCCCTATCACAGTGGAATGAAAAGGCCTCTAAGCAGCCTCAGAATTTCAAGTCTTAAATAATTCATCAGAGTAACGCACATTTCTCACATTCTCCCACATCTCTCCTTCCTCCTATTCAGTCGTTTTCCGTCTCTGCCTGCTCTGTCTTTTATTTCTTCCTTGTTAAACCCCCCACGCTAGTTTCTCTCTTCCCCATCCATCCATCCATCCACAGTCATTACATCTTTTTATAGCATGCATATGTAGGCCAAGAGGTGAAAAAAAACTGATATTTACTTGGTTTTGTAATATTTCCAAAAGATTCTCATACAGGCATGCTTTTTATCGCTGCTTTTGGTCTCTTTTCAGATGTTCATGTAGCAGCACTGATATGCAGATCAGAATATTAATGATTTATATCCTTTCCTGACCTGCAGCATTAGGTCTAAGTCATTGAGACTATCACCTCCCCCCCTGAACTTTCCTGCTCATTAGGAATATGTACAAAGTCCCAGAAAACCTAGGAATTCTAATATAAATCTGTATATTATATATCTGCATTAGATTTACAGTTTTGTCACACAAACCAGTAAAATCACGCACCAGATGAGTCATTATCACTGATGTGTTAATGAAGAATATAAATTGAAACATCCTGTAAAAATGTTTCTGCAATATTTTCTATTGAAAATATCATCACTTTTAATGGTTTGACCTATTTGACCCATGTCATCATTTAACTGTTGGTAAAACTTCTCGGAAAAGTAGCAAAAATTTACCCACAGTCATTCAATTTTTCTTTAAGTCAGCAAAAGACAAAATGAGAATAATAAAAATCATAAAAACTGAGTAATCTCCAATGATTTTGTTTTAGTGTCTCAGTTATACCCATTCATCAGTGGTGGAAGAGGTTCCTCCACTTTAAAGTGATATAACCAGTTTACCCATGCCCTCTCTCTGGTGCAGCACCAGGAAACACAGCAGCAGCTCAGCCCAGTAATGGAAATCAGTCTCGGGCTATGGTTACACCGGCGGGCAAACGTAAAGACAATGCACACAGCGAGTTGTACTATGAAGAAGCCGACTATGAAAGAAGAGTTCGCAAACGTAGAGCCAGGTGAGTAAACGCTTCATGTTAAAACTTCTCAAGATTGATACAGTAAGGTCAAATTGAATTCATTTCACCGCATCATTGGTGGAAATTAATTTAATTTGACCTTACTTCATGTAAATTTAAATGTTCAGGAAGTTGTTTCTGCTGTTTTATTTTGAAAAAGGCCGAACCAGATGTATGTGTGTTAGTGTCGTTGGAGGAAGAGATGAGAATGGAGGAATAAAGACAGCAGCTGTGTTCTTATTTTATATATGATAAGAGTATTGGCGCACAACAAGACCCTCGGTTACAACATTTACATATCTCTAAACCGGTATCATCCATTTCAGGCCTGTTTTCATACAGTTTGTTAATGTTACAGATCACAGATGAAGTCAGGACCTCATTGTAAAGCCACAAATGAAGTTTAAATGAATACCATTTAAACTCATTAACCTAAATTCTTCTAAGAATTGCGAATTCTGCCACTGCTTATAAAGTTTAACTCTACATCTAGTTTACTCTTTATTTTGTCATTTGATTCTCTTTTTACGGCCAGAAATTTTCCCTTGTCTCTCTTCTCCGTTCAGTCTCTTAAGGCTGCTATTTATTTCTTTACACCCTAATGAGTAATTGTTCAATTAAATGGTCAGTTTGCAGCAAATATGTGATATTTTGAAATTTCTAAATGAATGACAGTCACAAGTGAGCTTGTTAGCATCCTTGTGGTGGTTGTTTAGCACGAGCTCTCAAAGGCAATCTATTTTAACATGTGTCGGCAGTAAATGGATTAATGGAAATAACTTTTTAAACACGCATCTCTCTTGGTATGTGTTAAATGTTTCTTTCCCTAGGTGGACAAATAAAATTGTTTGAATTTTAATTAAAGTAGAACAGTTTTTTAAATCTAGTTTTAAATCCATATTTACGGCTAACACACAAACTAATCAGTTGAAAATGGTAATTTGTTGTTATTGATTAACTGCTAACTTACAAGCAGTTAGACAAACTTCAAGTTTATATCAGCTGCTCTAAATAACGTTGGTAAAACACTTTCAACTGTTAAATGAAACTATTAGCTAACAAGTCCCCAATTAACTTTACTTTAAAATCATTGCCAACTATTAATTCATAGCTTTAGCTAAGCTAGGTATAACTGTGTATTCATTTAGCTAACCGTTTTATAGAATTAAGAGTCTCATTTTAATTTGTGTTGTCTCAATACCAATCTGTTAACCTTTTACTTACTTTTTTCTGCTTTATTTTAGTAAAGTACATTTGAGCTGCTTGTATAACTTCTTCTGTTAGCTGCAGATGCACTGGTAACCATGTGTTGTGCGTGCGTGTGTTTCATTTGAAAGGCTGGTGGTTGCAGTGGAGGAGGCCTTCACACATGTCCGCCGCATGAAGAAAGAGGATGAAAATGCAACACCGTCTGACATTATGGATGTGCGTGAAGCAGCTTTGGCCATATTTCCCTCAATGGCTCGTGCACTACAAAAGTACCTCCGCACCACCAGAAGACAGCACTGCCACAGCATGGAGAGCATCCAGAAGCACCTCGCTTTCTGCCTCGTTAATAACATGAGCCCTAAGGTCTGTGTAGCTCATAATGTCTGTTTTCATATTAGACATTTTCACTACAGCAGATTAACTGATTAACTTTAAAGTGAAATAATTCAGTTTTTATCCAACTTGGGTTTAACATTGGCTAAAAGTTGTTTACTGTGTCTAGATGACCATGACTGGAAAAACCACATAAGTAAAATCCAAAGGGCAGATGTTTTCAATACAGAGAATAGATCAAGCACAAGTAATCAGTCCAGAAGGAGAACTTAAAAACAGGGAGCAGATTTTCTCTGTGTGCAGGGGGAAAAAAAGGTAGAACTGAACTGTGAAGATAAGCGGCGTAATGTTATTTGAGCCGTAAAACAAATACCAGGAACAACCTGAGGTCACACAGTTAAGTAAACTACAAGGATAAAAGGCCGGAAAGCTAATCCCAAAGGAATTTTAACAATTGGGCAAGGAAGTACAGTAACACACACATGAACCAAACAATAACTTCAAGCAGTTATATCAAAGTCTATGTTTTACCCCGTGTCTTTTTGACACTTTGGTCTTTAATAATAGTGGAAATGTAGACGATAGTAGACATTGTACGGCTACACTAAATCATTGCATGCAATAACCATTATATATGGTATATATGGTAGCTATGCTATGGTATATATGGTTTAGCTCATATTGGATTTGCACTAACATTGCTGTTTCTTTTTTCAGGCCTTCCTTGAGGCTTATCTAGCACCTGGTCCAACCCTGCAGTATGGCCCAGAGCGCTGGCTGGCAGATCAGTGGACTTTGGTCAGTGAGGCTTCTGTCACCAGTGGTATTAAGGAGGGGACCGAGTTCCTCTTGAGGTGTCTTGATTTTAGCTTGGCAGTCACTGTCAAGGGCATCCCTTACATTCGTTTGACAGAAGAATACATCGACCCCAAGTCCCACAAGTTTTTACTGCTGCTCCAATCAGAAACCTCAGTTTAATAGCGATACAGTCGACCAACACTTCCACTGTTGACTTACAGAACTTTTACAGTCATCCAACTGAATTTTTCAAGAATAATCTTTTGTACTGTTTTTGTACTTATCGCAGCATCTTTGTGACAAGGTGACAAATAGCTGAAAACAAGCCGAAATAGGTGTGAATATCTCTGTGTGGACATTTACAACACACAGTAAGTTTCTCCTCTATGCACTACAGGTGACCCTGACACACACACACCCATTGTTCTCTGTCTGCATGTGTAAGTGTGTGCCTGTGTAGGACACTGAGTATTGGGAAGAACATTTAGATTTAAGATGCAAAAATATGTGTGCGCAGGGTTTTCCATTAAGGTGTACACTGGGGTCAGTCTTGACCGATTCAGAATAAACTGAACCCTTTTCTCGATAAAATACTCTTTTTTTTTACTCGTAGCAGTTGTTATTTATAATCATCCTGTTTTACAGATGTTTGTACAGTATTTATATGTCAATACACTTTATCCCAACAGACGTTTTATACAAAAATTGTGCACTCTTTTAATAGTTTTGTTGTTTTTTGTTAGTTTGTTTTTTTGTCAAACATTTTTTACTTTGTGTGTCTGAGATGTATTTGTTGAGAGATTTAGACTGTAAATACCTGAAATTGTCTTTTTAAATGTCATAAAAATAAGAGAAGACTCATGGGCAGAATGCCAAACCACTACTGTATACAGCCACAACAGGCTTTTCATTGTCTGTTTAGTTTTCACATGCCTACTATTGTAGGTTTGTGCTATTATTGATTCAAAACCTTTACATATTTTACAAAAAACTGCAATCCAATGCTGTTTTTCAGATCGCTTTCCCCTTAATTTCATCTTTGGTCACCCAAAAGGAGACTAAGTCATGTTTGAAAATCCCTCCGCAAAAAATATAATTAGTAATTTCATGCTGGTGAGTGTTTAAGCAAGTGTTGGAAATGAATAATTAAGTGTGACTTAGTTCTGGCCAGTGTCAGTATTCCTGCTTAGTGTTTTGCTTGGAGCACTACTGCCACCTACCTGCCATGACTGGAACACTGTCCTGACCATCATGTCTGTTTCTTTCTTGTGTTTAGGAATATTTGACCCATATTTTAAAAAATCTTTTTCTATTCATGACGCTCGTTGTGTTGTCAATTTTTGGAGTGGTACCGTGTTCAGAGACCGTGTAGTTTAATTAGGACTGTTTAGGAGTGTTGGTGGTTCTAAATACATTCTCTTCTCAACTGCACATGTGCCTCAGCTATACTATTTAGGATGTGTTCAGCATACATGTGCAAGTGTATGTGTGTGTGCGCGTTTGTGTGTGTGTGAACAAGATGAAGAAAAGAGAGGTTGCTTGTTTTTAAACAACATGTAAAATCACACCAGCTGTGGCAAAGTTTGTTAAACAACAATTAATAAAGATTTGTACTGACCCATTTTCCACCTGCTATTGCTGAATTTTCATGTTTCACACATCAAGTGAACAAATTTACTATATTAAAATAGTATATTTAGAGTATTTTCACAGTAAGCAAAACAAACTAGCTAATATTTTTATTTCAATTTGATTTATGAAAGTATTATTGCAGATATGTGTAAATGTTATCAAATTTTTGTATGTGTAATTTTAATACTTTATATTTTTATTTTCGATTAATGTGTTTTAATTGAACAGAAAATGCAATTTATTGAATTATTACTGCCATCTAGTGGTGAGATACCAACGCAACATGCATTCAATGGTCACTTTATCAGGTCAATCTTGCTGTTTGATGCAGATACGATGAAGAACAGTTGAGCAGCTTGCTCACCACATCACACCTCCCAGCTTGGATTGGGTTTATGTCTATCAACCTGCTCAAAACGCAGCCTTTGTTTGTTAATGATTAATAGCTTAAAAAACTTTAGCTTGCATTCTCATAAACATTCTTACATCACACATAAAATGCCACGTCACGCTTCTGTGCAACATTTTATCATTAGAGGTTCAAAAGTTGCCATGGCTACTAGGCTATTTACTGGTGAACTGCTTTTTACTCTCCTTGCATCTTGCAGCTTTAACAGAGATAATAGAAAATGAAGTTTTTCTGATATGAGCATGCTTAGGAGCCATGTACACATTCCCAATTAGATTGATTTGAATTACATAGACAGTAAAAGTACACTGCACTGGAGCAGATTTTTAGTATTCAAGTTTTAATCTCCTTCATGATGCAGGTATCTGGTATCTGGATGAGATTGATGACAGATGCTCTCATTGCATTATACACCAGAAGATGATTCAGTCAAAGATGTTCATTTTAATGAATGAATGTTCATTTTGAAATTGTTCATTTAAATAAAAATCACATTTATTTATTTATCCATTTATTGCTGTATCTGGTCCAGATATTTGAACACATTTCTCATTTTTAATTTAAATACCAGAAATGATTTCAGGCTTATTTACATATTAAAAAATGACTTTTGGCAATAATAAATCATTTAATTATCTAAAATCTTCTGCAGACTCTCTATCAATACAAACATTTTTCCCTAATGAAAATCTTTCTAATCAAAAATGTGAGTGACTGCAGAGGAAGAACCATTTACTACTCGCAGACAACAGATTACTCGTCACCATCATCATCACTGTCATCATCATTGCCATCTTCCTCATCATCATCTTTGTCATTGTCATTGTTGTCATCATCTTCTTCTTCATTATCTTCTGTATCATTGTCATTATCTTCTTCATCATCATTGTCATCATCATCGTTGTCATCATCATCTTCAGTATTGACTTTGCCTGAGAGCACATCTTCGATCCAGTCCTCCAGCTCCTGAGCTGTGGGTAAGTCCTCCTCATCTTCCATTTCCATCCACACGCTATCCGCCTGCAAGCACGCACGTGCACACACATACAGAGAAAAGTCAGACACTATCATGAACAACTGTGATGGCATTTATAGCCTGTCAAAGACTCACATCTGTAACATTGACGACTCCAATCTGTGGTCGGAACAAGTCCACCTTGAAGGTCTTTTCCCAGTAGGGAATCAACTGAAAGAGAAAAAAGTTTCAGAAAATTTCTACTTAATTGCTGCATTTATCACTTTGTCAACGTGACAAATCTTTTACTTGGTTCTCTGTCTATTTAAGTCAAGAAAAGTCAGTTTCACCAGTGGGAAGTCATCAGGATCAATCCAGATGATGCTGAGGCCAGGAAGGTGAGTGTTGTCTCTGGCCACTTCCTTTAGGATCTCCAGGAACTCATAACCATCTGGAGGAAAACAGTTTCCCATAACAATAATAAGAGTCCTTTTTACAAAATATTTTTCCTGAGTGACTGTTAAGATGTTCTGGATGCTTCCCAAACTATTTCCAGCCTTTGAAAATATTTTCTAGAGACCCTACAGCTTGTAACTAATAGATATCAGCATGAACTTTCCAAGTAATTATTACAGTAATTTGCAAAACTGTCTGAGAGACAGCATTTATGAAAATAAACAGCTAAATGTGAAATGATTTCGAATGGCTCCAGAAGCTGAATTCACTTTGTATTAGGTGAACTTGCTGCAATGTAAAGAAAAATCCTCCTCTGGATAAAAATGTTTGGAGCAGGAAGTTTGTAGTTCTGAAGTGTCTTATTATTTAAGAGTATTTGCAATTTATTGTATTATTTGAATATTTCTTTCTCTATACTATAATATTAATGATTTTATTTTCATTAGTTCTATGTTTGTGCATGTATATGGTTATTATTTATTTGGGTGTGGGGAATGAAGCTACAGCAGGAATAGTTCTGAGCCTTCCATTTTTACATGAACTCTCCTCTAAAGTGGAAGCATTTCCACATGAATACACTCTCACCGGGATCTTCTTCCTCTGCAAAAGCCACAATATGGATTCCCTCAATATCATCTTCCTGAGAAACAGATATAAGATGAGGAATATTAAGCAGCAATACATCTTAGGGATAACTAAAGTGACGGAAGTGTGTACTCACCCAGGTCTCAAACATGTCTTCTGCACGCAGCTTTCGAAGGGTTGCTCTAACAGTGCAGAAAACATCCGATGATAATTAATACATTCATATAATACATTTCAAAATGTTATTGCACAATTAAAAGTTTTGGCTGATTTGCTCTTTGTTTACCGTCTGTGTTCAGTTATGAAGTCAACCAGTTCCTCCTCAGAGTGAGGCTTGCCTGGGATGGTGACAGGCTCCTCCATGAAGGGCTCATAGAAATCTACCTCATTCATTTTCAGAGTCAGCTCCTTGGCCACCTAAAGTAGCAAAGACTGATTATTAAAAAAGCAGAAATGCTAATATTGTGTAAATGTTAGTATTTGCTTAACTTACAGATTTCTCAAATGTGGCAAAGAATTTAATGTAGGGCTGGAACTGCTCTGCAGCTTCTTTAAATGCTTCATAATCTGACAAATAAACAGAGGAACAAGGAATTATTTAGATAACGGCTTTGATAAGTTGCATAAAAATGTTTTCCTTGCAATCTACATGATCAAAGATCTGTTTGTCCCTTCTTTGCTTATTGTATGCTTGACATTTGCACGCCAGGGAGCGGAAATAGCTAAGCTTTGACCTCAGCTTAATGCTCCCACAGATGGTCAGATGGGATGTAACTGCGGCTCGTTGCTGTGGGTAAACCATAGAGTTAGTTTCCTCACAGCATGTGGAAAAGCTTTGCAGCTGTGTTAGCATCGAAGGTAAAATTGGATCTGTAAATCCTTGGTGTTGAGGGGGTTAAAATGCAATCATGTTATAATGACGGGCACAAAAGGTCCAATGCAGACCTGTTTGAACAGGGTGAGCTGTGTTCAGGCTGTAAAAGGTTGTTCATTTTTGTTCATTTTATAAAACAAATCCACTTACGCTCAGAGTCTTCGCTCTTAAAGTAGCCAATGAGCCGGATGTCTTCCTCCATTCTGTCAAAGGCTCTCAACTCCAAAGCATTCTCTATAATCTCCACTGGCTCATCTAATAGCTAAAGACATACAGGAAGAAAGAAGATTGAAGGGTTACATTGTGTGGGTATAATGTACGCAAGACTGGCGCTGATTGGGGAAAGCAGCTGGGAATCTGCTCAGAAATAAATCTACTCACATCCAACAAGAACTCCACCAGAGTGTTAGCAGAAAGAAAGCCATCAAACTCAATCTTTCTGTCCTCCTTAAAAACATATACACTTCCTTCCTCCTCCAAGCCTGCAGTCACAGAAACATATGTGTTATAGACTGATCAGAAGCTGAGATCAGAGAAAGTTCTCATTAATGACAAATACATTAAAAAAAATTTTCATTCTGACCTAGTTTCTTTGCCACCTTTGCATCTTTTTTTGAGTCGACCATCCCAAACCCAATGTCCTTTTCCTCCATTACCTGAGCTATAAGCTAAAGTCAATAAAAAACACATCATAAAAGATTAAATGGTAATACACATCTGAGGATATAATGAAGCAAAACAGAAAGACAATCGTTTTCATTTTGTATGTTGAGCTTTGAAAACAGTCTGAGGGTATTAAAGACATTAAATGAGGTTGCGCTTGTAAGTAGAATCCAGACAGCAGCACCAAAGTTGGCAATGTGACAGAGCTGCAGGGGCACATGGATAGAGTTACATAATCATCCTGCCTGCCTTGTTCTAAATATAACCAAAGTGAGAATATACTGTATGTAATTGTTCTGGCAATTGTCATGTGAAGTACAGTGCAGGACTTCTGGCAGTATATGAGCTCTTCTACCACCAAGGATGGAATAAGACAACAGAGGCATCTTATGTAAATACAACTGAGCAGATGTGTTGTTTTTAAACTGCTCTCTATTTCACACAATCACATTGACATTTATGGGGCATATGTACAAACAATGGCAGTAAATCACCAACAAGTGAGTGTGAAAGTTAACAATAATGTTCTGTTATTAGTTTTAAATGTACATGGTTTGAGGTGGTTTTTTTCTCCATAGCCTGTTTTCTTTCACACTATTGGAAATAAATCTTGCATAACTTGAATTTAAGGGATATTTTTTCTCTCTAATGGAAGTTCATATAAAATAAATTCAAATCTGCTCCATTGCAAGTTTTAATATCATCCATCCATTTTCTACCGCCTATTCCCGAACGGGGTCGCGGGGGGGGCTGGAGCCAATCCCAGCTTGCCCACAGGGCAAGAGGCGGGGTACACCCTGGACAGGTCGCCAGCCTATCACAGGTCCACACACATAGACAAACAACCACACACGCTCACACTCATACCTATGTGCAATTTAGAGTGTCCAACCAGCCTATCCCCAAGCTGCATGTCTTTGGACTGTGGGAGGAAGCCAGAGAACCCGGCGAGACCCCACGCTAACACGGGGAGAACATGCAAACTCCATACAGATAAGCCACTGCCCGAGCCGGGGATCGAACTGGCAACCTGCTTGCTGTGAGGCTGTAGTGCTAACCACCTCGCCACCGTGCAGCCCCCAGTTTTAATATCAATAAATGAAAAGTTGGCATTAAAAATTATATTTAAGATTTAAAAGTAAATACAAGCATAAAAACACTGACTATAATACACCACAATTTAACCTGGAACCCAAGAAGGAGATAAATTTAACATTTAAATATAGCTTTAAATTTAACATTTAAATTTAACATTAGCAAAGGGTCATTGTTCTATTTTCCATTAAGCTGCACCATAGCAACTGCATCAGATAACACAAGTAAATGTTAATGTAAATTAAATTTCCTTAAAGTTCATGAAGTTACCTGTGTCCCATGAAATCAGAACCCCACCCCCACCCCCCACCGCCATTATCCTGAAAAGCCTTTTCTGCTTTGGGCAGGTACCACCCACAAACATCAGCTCCACCAGCTGAAAAATGCTTTCTTTTTTTTTTTCTTTCTTTTTTTCTTACAAAAAGTTTTCATTGTTTGCCATACTAGTAGTAAAAACTAAAGAAGCTAAAAGAAAAGCAATTAAACTACAAGTGTGCTTTAATTCAGTAAAATAACCTCAAGCTTGTTATAAACCACAGAAACGCATGCAAACTGATATTCTGCACAAACTAGTTTTCATGATGTATGCTTGATTACTTGATTCCTGCAGAGTGTACATGGTCGACTGCCACACATTCTTTCTATGAAGTTTCATGGCTGCCTGACGCTTATGCAGAACTGCCCACCTGTGTTGTCTAAAGCCAGCGAAGCTAATATCAGGATTCCACGTCTGGGCTCAGATTACCTCCAACAGGTCAAAGAGGAATTCGTCCTCAGCTCTGTGTAATATGACCCACATCATAGTGAACTACTATTAGTTATTCAGAAAGATCTATTTAATCTATTAATTAGTTTCTAGCTGAATATAAATACTTATAAGTCTTACTTCTGCTTTGTGCACCACAAAGGAGAAGGAAGCAGAACACTTCAAATCAGGCATTTTCAATAACTCTTGGTCTATTTTTGCCAACAGAGGAGAGCCACAATGTGAACAAGTCTCCTGCATTTCTATGTGATGGAGATGCATATTGAAACAGGATGAAATAACTTTATAACAGCAGCACATCTGTGACTAAACTGCATCTCAGTGGAAAACTGTGCCCTCGTAAAGTCAAAGCACACTGACCTTGTGGAAGAACTGTAAACATTAAAATGACATTTGTATTGTTTATGTAAGCCAATTTCAATTGTTGTGAGAACTAAAAAATTATCTCAAATTAATAATTGCTTTCTTTTGAAAATACTAATTTATAAGGTTGCTTTTGTCCTGCTTCCTCCATACATTACTCCTCCTCCTCATACTTTACCTCCAGGACCAACTCAGTCATCTGGTGTCGTTTCTGTTGCTCCTTGTTGTCTGGAACGGGCTCATGGTAATATAAGCAAAGCATATTATACTTCTTCAAAGTTTTCTTGTAGTTCTTGTCATTGATATCAAGAACACGGTCCTTCCCATCATACTGTGGGAACTCCAAGCCCTTCTCGGCCGGTGCCAGAGTCACAAAGCTCAAGCAAGGAAGTAAAAATAACCAAAGGGAGAGCATGGTCCAGAGCTACCGCACACACACTCCCAGAGAATGGTGTGCTTGCAGCGGATGAAACTGCACAACCAGAGAGGTCACACGAGGCCTGTGGAGGGAAAGGAAGTGCTGCAGAAGCTGATGATAGAAAGATGTTTGTCAGTAGAAGTTTTCAGGCATCCCCAAACAAATCCACCAGTTTTCTTAAAAACTCTTTCTCCCACTGTGATGACTCCTTCACGCCTTCAGTGGACAAAAAGACCAAAGAGGAGGGCTGTTAGGTCTATGAGGTACTGGTGGGTGGATACCATACATAGCAACAGTCCTCTCCCCCCCTACCCATGCAGTACAAGCCCATTTTTAGGAGACCAGTTGTTTGAATGCTATAAATAAAACTATGGGGAGTGAGAAAGGAAAATAGCAAAAGATGACAGTTGTAGTTTGTTACAGTACTTGTTTCATCAGATGTTTTTTAAAGAGTCTATCATATGGAAGAGAAAGCTTTTAAAGGTCTGGAACCTAACCTGATGTTTTGTTACACAGCAGAAAAGACATACAAACTGAGTGACAGCTCATGGGACAATCTGCCAACAGGTGTGAAATGAGCAATTCAAACTATCTGCATGTATGGTGTCTGCTCTGCCTAAATGTGGTTCTATGAGTCTGGCATGTGCAGTTTGTGATCTAACTGATGTTTCCTCAAGTCTTGCTGTAACTGTGGTGGAGGTTGTTATGTGTCTAACTAGTTTGTCATATAGATGACAGTGTCATTTTTCATTCATTTTTACTGCTAAATTCTCTTTCCAAGTTAAATTAGTCCAAAATATGTTGTGTTAAGACGCGTAACAGTATATGTACATGTTTGTTTTAAATACTTTTCACTTTTTTTTGGAGAACAGATCAGAACTAATGAGTCAGTGATCTGTAGTCTTTTCGACATCAACCATTTGTTTGTAATCTGCACTTAATGCAGTTTATTATTGTCAAATAATTTTTAAAGTAACATATTTTCCTCCAAATTCTCAATAAACGTCTTTTGCATTGATGCAGCCATGACAGAAATGTAAAGGAATTCTTGATGATACTCTGGATTTCTTTCAAACAGTATCTTGTTTGAAACCATTTTTTAGACTTTTTCCCACTATTTTGCTATTTTTACACCTACATTATATGGGGCTAGGGGGTTGCATCACATTTCTTATTTGTCAGGGTCAAGAAAGTGAAAGATGAGTGACCAGTGTAAGAGATTATTATAGTAAGATACTAGTTTTAAAAAACTGGACATCAGCAAATTAAGCTGTATAATTTTATTCCGTTGCAAAGACCCCTAGAAAACAATAGCTTTAAGAAATACTTTGCTGAAAAGAACAACAGAAAAAAGAACAACTTTCTTTTGTTTGTTTGTTTTTTTGCATTACTTTGGTTTTGCTAAAAAGAAAGGACTCATGTTGACATGATTAGATTTCTCAGAAATACAAAAGGACAGAAAATCTCTGTGATCATAACATGTAACAAGTTCCAAAGCTCCTTAGAAGTCCCAAGACTTTTTTGCTGATCAAAACTAAACCCTTTCTACTTTTATTTACTCTTAACCATAAATAGTTCTGCTCTCAGTCACATGAAACGAGAAAAGGATGTAACGGTAAATATAACAAATGTAAAAATGCAACAGTTTTTTCTGTAATTTGTCTGAACTGTAGCTGTTTGCCATGTTTTCAGAAGACTACATTATAAAATTAGTTTGGAGGTTATTAAATCTTTCAGCAACTAGACAAAAAAGGAGCGCAGCTAATGAGAGTGAGCTGGAAATTCCCTCTTTCACAGGAAAGAAAATTCTGTGAATTTCCCATTTTTATGCTTTCCTCTTTGAACAGGAGGCTTTGAGTGTGTCAACAAAACGAAGAAAAGAGAGGTTTCAGTTACATACAGTAACTACTTACTCTAGATGGCAGTATAACTCAAAACATCTAAGAGTTATACTTGCTCACACTTATTGATGTGAAATATTTCCTCCTTATTGAGAAAGCAAACCTTACCATTTCTTCTCCCACAATGTCTTGGCAAACATAGGAACTGACATAGTCTTCACTGAAAAATAGAGGAAAAAGAGAAAAAGGGTGATTTATAAGAAAACAGTGTCCACAGTCAGGAGTCCTTGAGGTTTGCTTATCTTCAAGGACAGCTTTGTGTCTATTCCAAACTGCATTGAGTGTTTGTGTTTCTAATGGGAATCACTCCCTCCACTTCTAATTATTCCCAGATCATTTAAGCTTTCTCTTGCAGTCCTAGGAGACAGAGGTTTATTTTCTCTTCTGTAGTGAAACGAGGGAAAGTTGAGGGAAATTACTCTCGCAATGTACAGCCCAAGCAGGAGAGAAGATACAGCAACTGCAAAACCAGTAGCACTGAGATTCTAACTTGAGATATTGATTTCTGAAAAACTCTGTAAAAATGTAAAAGCTGTTTTTATGTGACACAAAAGATAATAAAACAATTATATTGCAAATGCAGCGCAATTCTCATATTTATTTTTATGCATCCATGTGATAAGAATTTCACTTTCCAAAGTTAAACATTAAAAAATGTGCACCACCTTTTACAATGAGTGGAATTTTCCTGTGTTTCTCTTAATCCCCTGCTCAATTTTCAGCAGACTCAGTGTGGTGAAAGGCCATTACAACACATTACATGTTGCAATAAACTGGCAGCAGAGTTCAGTACATCTGATACTTTCAGCAAATAATGATACGGATACTATATAAACCTAAAATACATCAGTGTCTTCCTCCTTATGGGATCAAGATGAGGGGAAAATCACTACTGCTAGGATTCAAGCTGCAAGTCTGTGGCCAAGTTTCAGTGATTTGGACCAACCTGTAAGTTTTAGTTGTTACAGCAACTAATGGTCGCAGCTCTGCAAGTTCAATGTTGTGTTTTTAGTTGACATTGGAAAGACTTGTCCACGTATGAACTGCATTAACTGCTGACGGTGGCTGAGCCTGGTGTCTCAGAAAGAACTGAAAATCTGACAAGTACTTTCGTTTTTTTTTTTTTCCTCATCTCAGTTTTTTAGTTGAACACTTTGAACATTTAGATTGAAGATTTGAGGAAACAGCTGGTGCTAGACAGTGCCAAAATGACCATTAAGAAGAGTTTGTCTGATTTTGTTCTGCATATTATCATATTATTAGACATAATGATCACATAGAGGCCCTGATTTAATAGAGGTTCAGAGCTACACCTGCATCCTTCCAAGAAGATTTATTTATTCTGACAGTGCTACGAAAAGTCTTTTTTAAGTTATGTTATGTATATGTATTCATTCCTCAGCTGAGATGCACATGCTGATATTTAGATGTCAAATCTTGCAAGTGGTCCCTCTACTATAATTCCAGAAGTGCTCAAACAGCTTGGTGGCAGACTTACAATATCCAATGTTCTCATTCCTTAAAGTCTTTAAAGCTGGAACGGGATTCAAAACTTAAATCAGATATCACTAAAACTAAAAAACAATTGCATACATGTTTTTATATCTAAAAAGCACAATAAACGTTAAGAAAAAAGTCCGCATGATGCCAATGTTTGAGTGTAATTCGAACTTTGATTTTAAAATATGTGCATCACAGCTCCCCTTAACAAACCAGGAACATCAAAGACTGATTTCCCCAGAAGTCGTCTATCTTCCATCACAAGGTTGGCTAAATTAAACGTCAGAGTCAGTGACAGACTAAAAAAAGCAACAGAAACCTCAAGGCAAAAGGAACATATGCAAAAGAGCCTCAAGAGCCAGTGAACCATAAATCCCCAGCCAAGCTTGAATGTTACATAAATTCTAAATACTTTCCTGACTTTTACACATGCAGGCAGGATCGCATTCACATGAATCACATTCTCATTCCCAGAACAGTGTGTGTGTGTGTGTGTGTGTGTGTGTGTGTGTGTGTGTGTGTGTGTGTGTGTGTGTGTGTGTGTGTGTGTGTGTGTCATTCATAAAGCAATCG
This sequence comes from Pseudomugil tenellus, assembly GCA_037177515.1. NCBI lineage: Eukaryota > Metazoa > Chordata > Actinopteri > Atheriniformes > Pseudomugilidae > Pseudomugil > Pseudomugil tenellus. The sequence goes on along the minus strand of JBAMHX010000014.1, from coordinate 12,247,611 downwards.
GCTGTTATTCACAAGATTGCTTATTTGATTACATAATCAAAATTGTGTAAAATGTTTTACTTTGATGTTTTTGTGGTTTGAAGGGTCTTAATGCCTGGTCATGCATCCCTTTTTCATGCATTTGATGATTCATGTAGCTTTTGACTCAATAAAAGGTATAGACAGTTGTAACCTGCTTGTGTTTGGAGTACAGATTCGCATGTCCTTGGAGAGGCCAGACTGCAGTACTTTTCCAGTCATGCTCAGATTTCCGTCTTATGTTATCTCTGCTACACAGGTCCTGATCACTCCTGTAATCGCACTGACCTCCTGGAAAAGGAAAAACACCCGAGGAGAGCTATTGTTAACCACAATTTCAACTTTAATCCACCATAAATTATTTTCACGTGATAATTCATGGCAATTAATATTTTCAGTTCGAATTTTAACACAAACAAAGCACATCCAGATCATGTGACCACAGCGCAGCTTGTATGAATGCAACTCTTTGCATTTGCAATATTATTGTTTGCTGATTGTACTGCTCAGTTATCCATAAATTAGCACATTTAAAACTTTGCGCTCCACATAAATTTATATATAGCACATCAAATTTATATATTTATAATGATGTGCTAGATTTACTAGTTTCTTTAGGAAACACTTTAGTCTCTTGAAGGTATCCAGTGGCTTTGCACCTTTTCAAAGTTCAGCAGAGTTGATGCAGATTGAGAGATGAAGATTTTTTTATCAGGCTACCAGAGGTGACCAATCAGAGCAGACTGGCCTGTTTGTATCGGTTCAACCTCTCCACCTTCTGTTACTCAAGAAGCATATATGTGAGTAAATACAGGCATTTTTGATAGAGCAAAATTTTTTAAATCCTTTAGAATTTCTTTTGGCAGCCTTCATATATATATAT
>JBAMHX010000014.1:12226348-12239615 GCA_037177515.1 Pseudomugil tenellus | reverse complement strand
TATATATATATATATATATATATATATATATTAGATCATTCTACAATGAGTCCAAGATGTGTGTATTGGTTTTGTGTGTGTGGTGTGTGTGTGTGTGTGTGTGTGTGTGTGTGTGTGTGTGTGTGTGTGTGTGTGTGTGGTGTGTCATGTATGCCACATGAGTATGGGCAATGTTTAATCAATATAGAATAGCTTAGTTTAACACTTATTATAGTCTTCCTGACTTAAATAAAAACAACAAAACAACAACAGCTAAAACTTTTTTCACTCATCCATTTATGACTCCATTCAATAGATTAGCTGATAGTGTTTAGAATTACTATGTTAGCGTGTCACCTCTTGTTCTTGCCAAAGAATTATCACTACGAGTTTTTAACCAACAGCACTGGCACGGATAAAGGGATTAAGACTAAGCAGGTTACATTTAGACTATGTGTTATTGGAAAATTACTTTTGATTTAAACCATCATAACTACTAATGGACTGTAATTCATAATATTAGACTTCTTCTGTCCAATCCATTCATTTCAAGCATTTGTATCAGTCTTGTTTGTGATTTCCCCGTCCACATAGACAATGAACAAAGCGTGGTCTGGATGCCAGTACTTTTCCACAAGGACAATATCATTAGTTTCCTCTTGGGAGAGAGGCAGGACATGAGTCTAGTGGGGGCTGGTAGAGGAGTAAGTGAAACGGCTTGTGGATCTTGAGTGATATATGACAATGAGAATTAAAACTAGCTTGTAAAAAAAAGCCTGTTAAACTCAAAACATTTTACACAAGTGGTGTGAAATAACAGCAGTGCATAAGAGGTGAAGTCCTACTTTACAGCAATGCGGAGAAAGCTGAAAAGCCACTTATTCAAAATGGGTTAATTATCTGTTAAATTAACTACCCATCGGTGAAATTTCAGTAAACAGGAATGGAAGAGGCAATTGGATGACTGACGTTAACTTTGTGATGATGCATTATGATATGTCTTATTACATTTCATGTATTTAAAGTCTCATTATATCCCTGAACACGGAGTGTCTTGGATATTATGATTTCCTCACACTGTTATTATGGTTCTTAATAATTACCTGAACATTTTAAAACCTAATTGCAATGAGTAAAATAACATCAGATCTGTGAATCACAGTGTAAATCCTGGATCCCGGCCTTTTATACATCACACTGTGATCCAAAGAGATTCATTCAAAAGTGCTAATTGGGACCCCCTTAAGAACACGGTACTCTATTTATCCAGTACCATATTGGTTAATTAAGCTAATTTTACATTGGCTTCTGGGTTTCATACCACACAGAATTAGATGCTTGGTTAATGAAGAACTGATGGATGCATGGAACTATACTGGTGAAAGTGGGGACTCGTGCTTCTGTCTCTGGCTTTTTCATTGGTAAAATCCAGAGTAAAGAAGTCTTGGATCAACCAATACCTGTTTGGCTCAAAGCAGATTAATAAGGGCTGGCTGCAGTCTATGTAATCCTGGTCAATAATACCAGAGAGACTGATGTATCAGAAACACAGCAAATAATGGACTAGGGGACAATTTTGCTCCTGCCCATAATCTCTTCATAGGTTTAAAAAGAGCCATTTAAAATTAAACTTGCATTTAATTGTGTTATCAACCACCTACAACAATGTAGTAACTCAGAAGATGTCATGAATCCAGACAGCAATGGGACCAAATGAGGCTGATTGCAAAGTCAACATATGTGACTTCATGCAGATCATTTTAGAAGCTGCAGGTCTTTAGTATGGCTTCAACCATTTGTGTGACTTTTATAACAAATCCAAAGCATGCTTGCTTTTTTATATCTTAAACTCATAATAATAATAAGCAAAACAGACTTTATATTTAATTTTCCATTAATTCAATTGTTTACAAAGAAAGAAAAACACATTTTCTTTTGGTTCCACAGAAACTTTATTTTCCATCTCTAAAAATAAGATCCATGAAAATAACAATGCAAACTCTCTCAGAAAGAAAGCAAAAGTTTTAAAGCTCTTTCCCAACAATCATCTCACCCATTCTTTACATTCTCCATCATTTCTGACTAACATGGATGAAAACTGGTCTGTCAAGTTCAGTCAACACTGTCATCAATACTACATACAATCACCGCATCTTTACTCAGTTTGTAACAATAACTGCAATCAAGTCAAATGAAACCTGTAAAAAAAATGCCTAAAATGTCATTTCTCCTATAATGATTAAGCTAATTTATGACTTTGTTTTGAACAAATGTGATTTCATTTAAAAATATCAATACAAAAAACACAAATCTTCACCTTGAGTTCTTTGTTTGACTTCATTTAAACATTTCACACTAAGACACATTTGGTCGGAGGTTTATAGAAAATGTAATTGAAAGACGATTAAATGACATTTCAGAACTGAAGTGCTCTACAAGTACTATGACACACAGTAGATACACATGATAGCCTCCTTTTTAGGGAATGTAAATTATGGCTGATGCGATGAGCCCTAAAATATTTGTAGGGGGAAGTTAAACAAAGAAACAGACTTGAAATGCTTTACAATGATGTAAAAACACAAAATGTGATATTAAATATTAACTGATACAGAATCATGAGCATTGGTACTTGTAGCTTTTGTTGTTTTATTATAGTACACACACACACAGCTGATTTTGGTTATTAACTGTAACACAGCCAAAATTTACTAGTAAAGACAAACCAAACACAATTATAACTAGCAAACAGCATACAAACAACTAAAAGAAATAGAAGTCATCCGGATACAGTAAAAACTTTGACATCTTTTTTTCTCTAAGGTTAAAAAATAAATATTTATTAAATTAAGGGAAAAGTATATAGTTTCTTATATTGTGCTTCTTTTTCTTTGTTGAACTGCGGGTAAAAAATATACTCTCAATGTCACATAGTAGTCATTAGCTTGATAAAGTGTTTCTAGATGCAACATGTTCACTAGGCTGATTGGAAACAGGATTTTCAATAATTGCTGAAAATATTCTGGCATGTTGCACATAAGCAGCTAATCAATTCTTCATAGTTTTGCATTTATTACTCCTTATTGAAAAAAGGTCTGAATTTTAAAACTAAATAAATAAGATAAAATTTAAAAAGCTATTCCTAAAATGAATGTAAGCTCAATGGAAAAATGTTTATATAATCTGGGTATTTTATATGTTTTTTGTTTGGGCTTTTTTTTACTGTTTAAAAAAAAGAAAAAAGTGCATATCTAAAATGAGGCAGATAATAAATTCATTTAAAGAACAATTATAAAAATCACAGTTGGTATTTTGAATTAAATATTAACAACAATTAGACTAAAAGTCAAAACATGTACAATTATTTTTTCTCATGTGAGGAAGCTTCAATCATCTTTAAAACATTATTAGAATAATCTCTGAACCCTGTTAGAGAGCTACAACTGTAAATATTACAGAGCTTCTTGAATCTCTGAAAGTCCAACTGTTTGTAACAGCTCAAAACCTCCCACATTACTTCCACATTTACAAAAGATCCCACAGCACTCCCAGTTAACTCAGTGCAAAGTTCAACTACAGTGAGAAATAAACAAACATAAAGATGCCCACAGAGCACACACATATCAGGCCTAAGTTTAGGAGAATTTTTACTTTTGGTGACTCATAAAGCATCTCTGCGATGACTCTTGGATCTTCCTGTGCCACTTTTTGCTGTGCGCTCTGTTCCCCTTCTTTATATCCACAAAAACAGTCAAATAATCGTAAGAAGCAACTCCTCTGGCCTTTTCCATGACAACCCTCCTCTGCTTGCTTCATACCAATCTTCCCAAAGCCAAGGTGTTCGGCAGGGGTGGTGGCAGGAGATGTTTCTGTACTGGAGGTTGCTGGGTCATGGTCTGTAGATGGGACCAAAAGCTTGACATCAGCTCCATCTAAACACCTCTCCTTTTTGACATTGGGGGGCATCGGTTTATGAAGGCTTCCAGCGCCGTTAGATTGGTTCTTTTCAGTCAAGCGGTACATCTCCTCTCGGTCCTTTGAGGGAACCATTTTAAGGTTGCGGAGCCCCCAGATTGTGGTGGTGCGAACCTGTTCATCATCAGGCGGAGAGGTGCAGAGGCTGACTACCACTGCCACCAGCCCTGAAATCCAGAAGAGCCCAGCTGCAAAATACATGTAGTGAACGTGAACGATGAAGGCGGGTCTATCATCTGGCTGGTCACAGCGAGGCTGACGATAGATAAAAGCAAGGATCAGTCGTGTGGCACCAAGTGTGAAACCTGTCATGCCTCCCCAAAAGGCACCTTTCTCATTACACCGTTTCCAAAACACACCAAGCAGGAAAAGGGCGGCAATGGGTGGAGTGAGGTAGCCAGCGACTTCCTGGATGTACAGATATGTCTGTCCACCTTGCATCTCGATGATAACTGGAACCCAGGCAATGCTGATTGCTACCATGAAGACAACAAACAAGCGGCCAACAATCAGCAGTTCACGTTGGGACGCAGTCTTCCGCGCGGTTTGGTAGATATCCAAGGTAAAGATGGTGCTTGCACTATTGAAGATTGAGTCAAGATCACTCATCAGAGCAGCGATCATGACAGCCATCATAAGACCCCTGAGTCCGACAGGCATCACTGCCATTACCAGGCGTGGGTAGGCAATGTTTGAGCAGCCAGCCTGAGAACCACACACCGACATGCAGTGCTCGGGCCCGATGCAGGCAATTTCATCTGCAAACATGATGCGGGAGATCATCCCTGGAATGACTATAACAAACATGGGCAGGATCTTGAGAAATCCAGCCATGAGAGTCGAGCATTTAGCATGAGCGATGTTTTTTGCAGCTAGCACTCTTTGAACGATGACCTGGTCTGCGCACCAATACCAAATGGATGCAGGAGTCTGGCCCAGAATGAATCCTGGCCAAGGGATGTCTTCATCCAGGGGACCACGGAGGATGCGTAGCGAGTCTGGTTTAGGCTCAATGCGACAAGATGGGGAATAAGTGTAGTTTCCAGCAGCGATGATGGCAGAAACATTGGGAACTGCCTGCATATACTTAGTTCTGACACCTTCTAGTCCACCAACCTTTACTAAGCTAATGATGGTTAAAGTAAGAGCTCCACCGATCATCAACACTGCCTGAAGAGCATCCGTGTACAGCACTGCAATAAGTCCACCAGTGACAGTCAGTAGGGCAGTCAGGCTGATGAGCAGAAGAATAGATAAATAAAGGTTCCACCCCAAGGATTCCTGGATAAACAGAGCTCCGGCATACAGGTCCACAGACAACTTAGTAAAAATGTAAAGTAGCACAGACAAGCAAGCAAAGTAAACCTTTAGCCTGTTGCCGCCAAAACGTTTTGAAAGATACGCAGGCATGGTGTAGACTCCTGAGTGGATGTACACTGGGATAAACACCCACCCAAGCAGCTGCAGAAGCAGCAGAGCATTGAATTCCCATGCTCCTACAGCAAAGCCGCTCGCTGCTCCTGACCCAGCCAAGCCTATGAAATGTTCACTCCCAATGTTACTGACAAAGAGTGATGCGCCAATAACGATCCATGTCATGGAGCGTCCAGCCAGGAAGTAGCCGCTTACAGTGCTGCGATTGGCTTTCCACATAGCAAAAAACCCAATGAGTAGCACCAGGACAAAATACAGTGCTACCACAGCTATGTCTGCTGGTTCCATTAATGAGGCCATTTTTTCTGGACACACCACTTTTTAGAAAGATTACGGCTATGGGAGGCGTCTGAAGAGTGTAAATATGTGATTAGGAGCAAATTTTTAAAAATGGAGCAATGGAAATGATTTTCTTTGTTTTTCAGTTGAGTTGAAGAAGGGGGAGAATCCACCGTTAGATTAAATGCACTCAATGAGATGATCTGGCAGCACTGAGATCATTCAGAGCAGGACATTGCAGACATCTGGCTACGAAAAGCCTGGAGAGAATATTCCTGCAAAACAGGAAAGACAAAAACACCTCATTAGAATCTTAAAAATGAACAAAAAATGAGCAAGTTATTTGACATCAGATTGAAAATGGGGTAGAGATACAAAATGCTGCAGGAAGTTAGAATTAAAATGAACATCACATAAAACATAAAATTAGGAGTGCAGTGCTGCACTGTAGGAATATTTACACTTTGTTTGGTTTATATAAAATTTCCAACATGTCACGCAAACTTAAATTCAGTCTGACTTTCTTGTTAATATGTTTAAATACAGCAGAACTTGAGCCGTGGAAGCAAAGTCATTAAAGAAACATCATGTATGACGAGTTAAGAAGAAACAAAATGGTGTTGCAGTGATACAGATTATTTATCTCCTAACTTTACTTTGTCCTCAATCAAATAATGCAATTCCTTCAGTTTTTATGTCAACATCATGTCTTGAATTCACTGCATACATAACCACAGTTGATCCACTGACGTGTCTAAGCTATGTGATGGTAAAACCACCCAGCCCACTCTACAACTCAAAAGTCTAATTAAGACTCTTGAGATGAAATTATGAAATGCCTACTAACAGGAAAAAGGTGTTTGAATGGGGATGTGTGAACACACAAAATCAGACTTGTATGTCCTGCTTTTGTTGAGGTTTTAGACGCTATCCCATTTCTCATTTTACCCCTTCCCCTTAAAACACTCAAGTTGCCAAAGTTTTTTATTTTAACATCACTGTAGATTATCCTACAGAGCAAATTGTTCACCCTGATAATGTTAAAATTACTGAAGCAACAGCAATGTATTAGGAAATTTTTAAGTGCATTTTATAAATAAATGACCAATACACATCAAAACAACATAAAACTATACATTGGTTATCCTAAATTGTCAGAAGTCTCTCTTTTTATTGAACCAATTCACCATTGAAGCCAATTCTCCATGTGTTTACCTTAAATAAATCTGGCTCCAACACACTGCTGTCTTATTTCAGAGAAAAAAATATATTATTTGCAATTATGAAATATAGGCTTCAACAACGGTTCAGTTTGCCTGGTTGCAGCCCTTACCCAACTCGATGCAAGGAATAAGAGTTATTAGGCTTTATAAATGTGGTGGGTTTCAGTATTTTACTAATTATCTGATTTGTTTTAATGTAAGTTATTTAAACTTTGTGATGACACTACAAATGAAGACAGACTGAAAGAAGTGCAAAGTCAAACGGGAAGCCAACCAGAAACAATGTTTGATATTTGAAATGTGCTTCTTTTGATCTAATGAAATGGGGCGAAATATCTGTGTAGATTCTCAGTTATCAAGTTAATTATATCCCGGAACGCGGAGTGTCTGGGACATAGTTTCCCCCCAACCACCACCACCGTATATCTTTCGTGTGAGCACAATAACTCAAACATGTATGACATTCGGATTTTGATACTCAGTTTACCTGTTTAAGTCCGCAAGTGGACGACCTGCATCGAATTTCACCATTTTTGGAATGATGGTTTGGACCGGGCTGCTCCACAGTTTCGATATCAGATGGAGCTTTGTTACTAAACATGTGCGGCTTTATTGTATTGTATTCAAGGATTGGGTAATTGGAGATATACCCCTAGCCGTCACCTCCGACAGTATAGGCCTTGTTTACTTCTGAATTCAACAGCTGGACTTCTTCCCTTGTTTTTATCCTATTTCAAAGCATATAATTATAATGTTTTAATTAGAGAATATAGGTAGATGTAACAACTTGTTTATTACCTACATATTAATTTAATATTTTCTGTAGATTTAATAGATAATCAATTTAACAACACAGCTTTATTGCAGCCATCATCTCCCTGCTTTTTATAAATAAAATAGCACTAACATCAAGGTCAACTTATTTATTCAGATTTGTTTAAACAGAAACAAGTTTCCTACACTTCCTTTCTTTAACTGAATTAACTTTCCCCTGAGGCTATCTGTGTCATGAAAAGATATTCGTTAAAAATAAACCTGTCCAGACACGAATGGCCTGGTTAACAAAACGCAGCGACTTAACATGCCTTATTGACTGGCTTTTTAAAAAGATGAAACACTGTCTCGTTAAAACATGTAACTGCGTAATGTTTACAACGATAAATAGTGACTATATGGGGTGAAAAGTGGGATAAGTAGACCACTGAACCGGCAGGGACACGGAACAATGTCGCTTTAATTACCCGCCAGACTCGCGCGACTCTCTGAGACCGCCGTCATGAATACAAAGAGGAGGCGGCAGCAGTCCACGAGTAGCATGATGCACCTATCAGGAGGTAGGAAATTTCTAGAAGAGTGTCTCATTCATCCACTTGCAAAGCTGCGCGTCGTTACTGTTTATAGTCTTAGTTATTACCAACAGATAGCTAACACTTATATTGAACACAACAGACAGGTCTGAAATATGTTTTAAAAATGTTTTCGCTGAAGTAGTTGGTGTTTCTACTAGTGTGTAAGGAGACAGTAAGACAAGAATGAATGAGAGAGCTGCCATTACTAAAAACATAGCTTTACAGGGTTAATATAGCCCGTTTATTTCACCATATAACCGATCAAACACACATTCTGAATTAAAATAGATAATTAAAAGTATTCACAAAAGCTTCACCATAGACTCACCGGCTCTACTGTGAAGCAAACACTTAACCCGGACACGCGCTTAAGATGCCGTTCCATATGGCACACCCATTTGAGTATGACGAGATGAAGAATCCTTCCTGGAGATACTTCAGCGTATCTCTCAGCTTTCTCTCAATACGCAATATGTAGTAACCCAAACAGTCTTTTTCTTTGAGTTTCGAGTTATATGTGATGCTGGTCAGACAGTACTGCCTGACTTCCTCTTCTTCTTATAGGCACCAGTTCAATTCCACGCCCCACACGTGTATCACACCCGTGACGCGTTGGGATGCAACAAACGCCTACTACTAGAAAATGCTCCAGCCAATTATCAATTCTTATTTTAACGGGCGTGCTTATATAAACCGGAGAAGGGCGGACAGGTATGCTTCAGTTGCCACCAAAACACAAGCTAAAGTCTATTCGGCACGCCCAAGTCTCGCATGGTTGGTTTTTTTAAGCCTGTTTTGTTGGGTTTTGGAGTTGGTTTCTCTAATTATAGTAATTTGTTTTTTCTCTCTTCCAGGAAGTGCGGCTAACCTGCGCTGTCAGCACACCTGCTTTTAATTGTGATCATTACCTCTCAAGTATTTAAGGTCTGTTTCACATCAGTCAGTGCTAGATTGCCTGAGATGTTCCTACAACTTGGGTGCGTCACAGTCCAGGACTTCTGCCTGCCTTGTACCCTGGGATTAAAACCTGCGTTTTCAGAAACGTTTTAGTGAGTCGACTTTACTGCCTTTTAACAACAACATACACATGTTTGTTGTCCGGTTCTGTTTGTGTTTCTGTCTGGCACTTTGGGTCTCAATCTTCTTCAGACATGACATGTTTTTAATATATTAATTAAACTTTATTTTACACACATCCTGACTTAAAATAATAGAAAGTAAACACACTGGTGATTCCACTAAGTTGTCATTTATCACTAATTTATCTTCACTGGGAACCTTGGACCTCCTGCATCAATGTTTCCTTGCTCCATTATCACTGACTTGAAGGGTGGTTGGGCTGGGAAACATTGAAAAATGTGGCCCTGATGGACAGAGTTTAGATGGCATCGTGGATTCTTGTCCTGGAAAAATTTTACTAAGCTGTTACAAGGGAGAGAAACTACCAGAAAAACTGCTCCAACTGATTAAAAGTCTAACACCTAATCGGATTTGTAGAAATCTATGATAGAAACTCTTATTATGGTATATTTAAAAGTGTTTAGGTCTTTTCAAAGTTTCTAATTCAGACTTAAAAGAAGAATTTGTTCATTTATTTATTGGATCAAGTTTCCACATAATAGTTTGCCCATAATAATGCCGGGGCAAGAGGGTTTGGGTGAAGCTGTCACTAAAGGTCCCATATTATTAGAGGGAATATGACAAGCATACCTACACACAATCGATCATTAATAGTGACCATCGTGCTATTGTCTTGCAAAGTAATACTGTTAAACAGAGTATAAAACCACAACAAAATTTTTCAGATTGTCACACTGTAGTTATGATATATTTTTTTAAAAAATTAGGCAAAAAAATAACCTAAATCTTTTAGTTTAATCATGCAGCAACACTTCTTATTCAAAGTGAGTCGTCTTTATACATATGGATGAAGTGAATAGCATGTGAGATGTAGATTTTTGGATTGTCATTCACACTTCAACAAAATATTCTATAATCCTATTACTTTTGCATTGTAATGGTGTTTTACTTAATGTTTCTAGTTGTGCGTGTCAGAAGCTGCAAAATGCATGAAATGAGAAGGAAAACGAGCAGTCTACTGAGAATTCACTACAGTATACCTATTGCTAATGTTGTTACTAGGAATGTAAGTATGTTAATATTGGTTAACATTGATTAACAAACAAGAGCAAACGCATCCGTGATGAAACAGCTCTCATCATAACACACTGAAATGATAATAAATAGATGAGGATGTGGTTTAATTTGTTGAATTATATATTTTAAAAAAACAACCCGAAGGACAGGCACAGCTCCGCATTTCACAGGGGGAGTGTTACGGAGTAAATTTCCACTCTGTAGTTAAGACCGATATCTGGGAAATTTCCATCTTGTGTCAAACTTCATTTCCCATGAAGCATTGCGCGACCTCAGCTGAACGTGATGCGTCGTTGTTGAGCGACGCCGTGAAAATAAAAATGGCAGCTGTCTTTGGAAAGCGCAGGAAGTGTGCTTTCATTTACCACTTTTCTTCTGTCGTTGTCAGCATTTTTGGGGAGATTTAGGAGAAATGATGTCAGTTATTCAGGAATATGTGGAAAATGGGGAACTAACAACTAGCATGGAGCAAGGACTTATCACCTTGATACCCAAATCTGGTAAAGATGGTAGGGTATTAGATAATTTGAGACCAACAACCCTGTTAAATACAGAAAAAGATATTGTCAGGAACTATTGCTGCCAGACTTAAAAAAGGTCTATCAGATATAAACCACGAATCACAATCAGGCTTTCTAAAAGAAAGATCAATACACAATAACATATGTTAGTTTTAGATTTAATAGAATGCAGAGAACTAATACAAGAAGATGGATTTATTCTGTTTTTGGACTTTTATAAAGCTTTTGATTCTGTGGAGCATAAATTCATCCTAGAAACACTGAAAAACTTTGGATTCGGTGATAAATTTATTAAAACTGTCGCAATCTTTTACAAAGATATAAATAGCTCAGTCACTTTTGGAAGAAGCACTTGCCGTAGGTTTGAAATTAAGAAAGGTATACGACAAGGGTGTGGTTGCTCACCATTATTGTATATACTGGTTGTAGAAATATTATCAATACTTGTTCGGAAGAGTAATTTAGAAGGTCTTACAGGGATGGATAAACAAATTATAATTAGTCAGCTTGCTGATTATAGAACACTTTTGAAAAATGAAGAACAAATTCCTTTAGCTCTAAACCTTATAAACCAATTCCTAGCTGTTTCTGGCTTGAAACTAAACCTTAACAAATTTTAATTGTCCAGTCCAATCTTTGCATAATATAAGTGTTAAATCTGAGGTTAAATATTTAGGCATTACTATATCTAAAGATAAGACGACTAGTGAAAATATGAATTTTGAAAACTGCAAAGCAGTATTGAATAGTTGGTTAAGGAGAGAAATTTCATTATTTGGAAGAGTACCTTTTTAAAAAATGTAACGTCTCTCTAGACTGATTTACCCGGCTTCATCTCTACCTGTATCAAGGGGATTAAGCAAAAAAAAAATCTATACCACATTGTTAAATTTTTTATGGAAAAATAAAAGCCATTTCATAAGAAAAGTTAAGATATAGTTAAATCATTGGAGGAGGGGTTTAAATTTTATTGATTTTGATGACATAAATCTTTAATTTAGAATCCAGATGCTCTCTGGTTTATAATTTTCAATTTTATTTAAAAAAAAATGGGTGGAATAGACTTCCTGTTGCGTTGCAACTTCAATTGTAATGCTCTTCCTATCAAACTCTTAGCATTTCATCAGTAAGTTCTGTTATATTGTAAGTTGACAAACAAATTTACACTGCACAGCATTCCCATATGGAATAACGGATACATCCTTGTAAATAGGAAGTCAGTATTTGAATCTGAGTGGTATTCTAAGGGCTTCTGGTCAGTAAGTAATTTAATAATCAAGAAGGGAATTTTTTAGATTATGACAGGTTCTGCTCTATCGATAATATAGATTGTCCCCAAAATTGCTTTAGAAAAATAGTAAAAGCTATTCCAGACTCAGTTCGGTTGCTGGTTAAGGAACATATTCTGTACTCAGACACAATTCTTGTAGTGAGGTACATGTACATTGTACATTAAATTCTGTGATGATAAATGTAACAATAAAAAAACTGAGAACTCTCCTTCAAAAAGAAAGTTCTCCAAATCCAATTAGAAGTGAATTATAATCTCAAAGACTTTGACACAAACAAACTCTTAAAATTCTTAGTAAATTTCTGTCATATCCACTTCCTCCAAAAGTAAAAGAGATGCAATTTAAAATAATTAATAAAATATATCCAGCTAATGAGTTCTTAGTGTCTAACATTAATATAAACATGGAAAACTGTGTATTTTGTGTGGGAAATACTGAGAGTTTGAAACACTTATTTCTGGTGTGTGAACCAGTTGAACTTTTTTGGAAAGAGCTTTGAGCCTGGCTAAACTTGACTAATGTTGTCTTTCCTCCACTATCTGATACCCAAATATTATTTTGTTTGGAAAATTACAATAAAACCGTAGAGTACCTGGTAAACATTTTAATTTTAAGTGGGAAGTTTTATATTCGTAAATGTAGGTACTTCAAAACCAAACTCACCGTTAACCACTGGAAAAATGATTTTTGTCTCATTTTATAAAGCCCTCAGATTAGTTAAAAGCAAGCAGGCAAGGAAATTACATTCAATAATTGAACAATTTCAGTTGATGTGAATATGCCCTGGTTGTTGTTGTTATTTATTTCTATTTAATTTGGTTTATTTCTTATTTATTTTTACTGTTTTTGCTTCTATTCACTTTTTCTCTGACATTGACATAACATGGTTACCTTACTGCATTTTTATTTGTAATCTTATTTACCCTACGAATATTGTTGCTTTAAGTGTTTGGTTATGTCTCAATAGGAAAATATGTAGGAGACCGTTTTTCCTGTCAAGAACGAGGACACTGGTTTCTTTAGATTGAGAAGAATATAAATTTAATAATGAAGATAAA
>JBAMHX010000014.1:12152588-12168003 GCA_037177515.1 Pseudomugil tenellus | reverse complement strand
CAAATAGTCATCACTTATGTTAACATTTGCAGCTATCGGTATGAGAAAGTAAGTTTTACGCTAATGTTGTTAGCTTACTTAGACGACATCGCACTTGTGCTGTTGTAGAAAGCAAGTTTTGCCTTGGAGATAACGCATTCGACAACTTTTTCTTCTTTTTTTTTTTTTTTTTTTTTTTTTTTTTAAATGTTCGCACACTTTAGAAGTCCGTTGCCGGGTAGCCATGATGATACAAAAGCCCGTCTGGTTTTACTTCCGATTGACATCACGTCTGACCTCGATTACCTCTACTGCGCATGTGTGCCATGGACAGAAACGCAGAGGTGGCAGTGGAAAATGGCGCTGCAGGTATCTTTTTAAAATAACGAAGCTTCGACCATTAAATTAGTTGTCGACTATTAAAATAGTCGACATAATCGTGACTAGTCGACTAATTGTGGCAGCCCGACTTACTAGGTCAACACTGAAATAGTACAACTTAAGTTATAAGTTATACAACCAGTTACAGCGTTTTAATTACATTGCAACATTTTTTAACTAAATAATTTTTACCAAATCTGCCTGTACTTACACCACGAAAAGCTGCTGACAGAATTCAACTGAGCATCTGAAGCTACAGAAATCAGCTTTTGGATCTAATAGATATTGAGTTAAAAATAAAATTGAAAAATCCTCAAAACCTTTTTCAGATGTTGACTCCAAACTATCAGTATAGTTTTTCCTAATTCCTTTTTTATTCTCTTTCTGTGTGTATGTATGCTGTTATTATGTTCACAAGACCAAAAAACAGATGGTCTTACAAAGATGATGATGCAGTGTGTCTAATTGCATCCTGCATCTACCAGTGGGACGTGTTTTGTGGCAAACTGATGTCACACAATTAGTGTAATCACTTCCTCCACTGTAAAGTCTTCTTCTATCTCAGATCGCATTATACTATAACTGCATAAATGCATTCCAACTCATAATGTTTATGTATTTATGAATAATGCAACATCTGAAACTGCAGTGAGATGGTGATACACAGGAGCAAAATATGATCAAATTGATGTAATGAGCACCCAGCAAAACAGACTGGCAGGATTGTGGTTCTTCAAAGCTTTTCAGTTGGTTGTGACATCAGACACCCAAATAAGTGTATTTTTTCCCCTCAAATCCTTTTTAAAGCTCATATTATCATCATTATTAGATTTAAATGGGGCTATATTTAAAGACATTTGGAAGTTTTTTTAATCATTCTAAAACATGGTGGCTGACTAGATGTTGGTTCTAAGTGAACAAGTTATGTGAACAAGTTTTTGATGAGGCTCCATGGGTGCTGGAAGTTGAATATAGGGTAAGTTAGATTCAATGAGGGTCAGTGGGGTTCAGCTATGCTGAAAAGGCATGATTATTTCACTATTCCAGTCACTGGTCACCACAGTGACCATTAGCTTTTTTCTTTTCTCCTCATGTAACCCATGTGTTATTTCTCCCAAATCTGCAACAGAGTGCTGCCTCTGGCTGGCAGCACCTCAGATCACCCATTACCTGTATATGTCTGTTTTGTGTTGTAATGTAAGTTTTGGGGCTATACTGGAAATAAATCTCCCCATGGGGAGGAGTAAAGTATACATCTTTCTATCTATCTAGAAAGCTGTTTCTAGTAATGCCTGGAAGAGATGGCTGTGCTACCCTTTTATATATATCAGGGATTGGACAATGGTCAGGGAGGGCTGCAGTCCTGCACACCTAATTCAAACTGATTGCTCATCATTTACAACTTTACAACAAGCTCTGTATCTATGTCAATGCTACCTATTATAATTAGAAATGAAACCGTCTGAGGCGACAGCTGGGGTTTTATCCCCAAACATCCCCAATCTTCAATTTCCCCAATCCATGAAAACATATACAAATGTAAAAACATTCAGGTATAATGTCATTAGAATAATAATAATAGATAGATACTTTAGTAACCCCTTAGGGAAATTCAAGTTTCCAGTACAGCCAAAACCAAACACACAGTAGACATACAGACATATACAGATAATGACTGTTCTGAGGTGCAGCCAGCCTATCGCAGCGCACCTTTGCAGGTGGGAGACAGAACACATGGGTAGTAAGAGATGAAAAAAAAACCTAATATCTCTGGGCTGCCCCCGTGGAGGAGGCAGTACAGCAATGCTTTGAAAAAACATTTCAACACTTAAGCACAGTGATCAGACAGTGACGGAAAAACAACACATTTTGGGAGGGAGGAGGGTGGGGTCTCCCAGCACCTCCCAAGCGGTCGCAGCCAATGACAGCGCAGTTCCACCCGAGAGAGTCCGGAAGTGGGGAGACATTCAGGACGAACGAGGCAGGGTCAGAGTGTCTGTAAACAATCCTTTAAGCGGGGAATTTTCAAGGCCCGTAGAGGGAGCCAGATTAGATTAGATTAGAATCTGGAAGAGTTTAATCATGTGATACATCTTGAGGTCATGACCTTTCATTTGCACTTGATTTGAGGTCAATGGGATGAATAGGTTTAGATAAATAGCCAAAACAGTTTTCAGGGTTGAGTGCCCCTAGTGGCCAACATGAAAATGATAAATCACTCAAAATTGAATCAGTTCATCCTATTTATAATATGTATGCATGCGTAAAACATGAAAATTCCAAATTGAATAATGTTCAAGTTATTGCGTTAACACAAAGGATCTACAGCAAGTTCTATCAGTATTGGGAACTGATTAACATATATGGGAAAACTGTACAAATTACGTAAAGATTTGATCCTACTATTTCAATGTTGATTATAATCTGTTCTATTTTTTAAAGAAATAATTCTATATTGAATAAATACTTTAGATTAAAAATGTAGTTTATTGCTGGATAGAAATGTTAATAATTCCATTATTCTAAATATTTCCATAGACCAAGACATGTACTGATGGCCCTTTTAGTTCATCCTCCTGTGACATGCTGTTTAGGTGTATACGCATTCAGAGTTCACAGTTGAAAAAGTGTTTGTGTTAATATTGTATTATATTTTGTATACCTGCATCTCCTTTGCCATGTTTTACAAGAAAAAGGTTTTGTTTCAGTTTAGTAGCACACAGTTGAACCTGCCAGAAATAGTCTCTTTTAGTTTGAGCTTCCTTCATGACTGTTTACTGCAATGCTTGTCACCACTTTTAAGTATGACTTTTGGTTATTGGGTAGCTGAGGAAGGTACATGAAATTCTGCCATGTGGTTGGCCTTTGATACACTGCATAAAACCTGATGAAAGAAATCTTGATTTAGTTAATTTTTAACACCTTATCACAAAGCATTTCAAAGGCTTGTTTATTTAATTATTTAAAGAATATATGTATTTATTTAAAAAAAAGAGTATAAAAATTTTTTACTCTTATTTATTTTCTTTGCTGTCAAAGTGAAATTTTTACTCTAAATACAATTTCTTCTCTCTCAAAACTTTTTTGCTCTTGCTATCGTAAGTTTTTGCTATCGTCTCAAGTTTTTTTGCTATCGAAATGAAAACTGTGCAGGGGCAGGTTTTTGCTGCTATTAGTCATTCTGAACCAGACTATCAGCTTGATGGCGATGATGGTTCCGCCTTCCTCAAAAAACCCTGTTTAGACCGTGTCGCTCAGCTTCAGAGCTGCAGGTCTGTGAATGTCTCTCTCCCCACAAAACTGATGTAACACATAAATATGAATACCAGTAGTGTAGGACTCTTTGAAGGATCAAACACAGCAGCAGCTTCGGAACTGAGTGGAGGAGAGTCGGTTGGACATCTACCGCAGGAATCTTTCTCCTCTCTGACTCCATAAAGGATCAGATTTGACCTGTGCACAGTCCATTGAGTCAATGCTGTCGGAAGGCCATCGAGTTACCCCCCTTGTTCCAGTTTTCATATTTTAACCCTTTCAGCCCCTGCGTCCATTTGAATGGACATTATTTCTTTTATTGGTTTGGACCAATAAATATGTACTGTGACTGAGTCTTGTCAGCAATGGACAAAATATTTTTTGCCCAGAGAAAAAATTCAGGTCTGAAGGGGTTAAACTACAAATCACAGGCACATATACTACTACATATACATTCATACAGATTTATAAATACAACATTATTCTTTAAGAAGATGTGTAAGCTACTACACAGTTTTCTACTGTTTATGCATTACTTGCATAACCTCAGCTTAAAACTGCTGTAGAAAGTTACTTAGTGATTTATGCAGCTTTTGTGTTCATTATCAAGGGTCTTAATTACTCATTTATAAACTTTAATTTTTATTGGAAACATCTTGCGTTTGACATGTTCAAGAGTATATATATTTATGCAAATAAACTGTAAAATACTGTGCATAATTTATTAAACGTAGGGCTTTGTAAACCTTAAAAATCTGTGTGAAATCTTATTATGTATTTGCTATGTTAGTAAGGAATCAATGAAAAATGCATTGTCTTTGCTAGTAAATTTTGAATGAACTCTCACACAAGTATTTTTTATTGAAAGTATTTTGGATTCTATTTTTTACTGCAAGACCTGTACTTTTAATAAAACATGTTAACCTTCAGATTTTGTTATAAATATATATACATTTGTTCAGAAAATATGGCAAATTACTCCATGATTTTGCAACAATAACAAGTAGATATTTACAATATTAAAAAAAACTTTTATACCTTTACATTTCTGTACATAATGTTCTCATTTCATCAGTTCATTTTCTTATTTATGTCATGTCCAGTCATACATCACAGAAATAAAACGCATCGTTGACAGATTTTACCTGCAATGCATACAACATGCATACTGTATCCTTAGCATTTAAAATGGAAGGCAACGCCAGAGAGTCGTTTGATAAAGAAAATGGAACTGAGGAAAACTAACAAAAAGAAAATGAAAGTCAAAAGTAAAAAAAAAATAAAATAATCATGAAGAAATAACAGACATAAATGTATTATTGAACCTCTCCTGGAAGAAAAAAAATTCGAACTAGTAGGTATTTAATCATCGTCTATATGAAAGATATTTTACAGGTGAAATGATTGTGAAAACTATAACAAGACTTGTAGAAAGACAACAAGGCATGTAGGTCTACATGCGTAGGAGAGAAAACAGTTCACGCCTCTTCCGCATCTTCGTCCAATCACAGCTGCGGATTCTCCCGGAAGTTTTGAAAGAATTGTACGCGGGAATACTTGTTCATTTGGTCGACGAAAGAGGTAAAACATGTATGCTCCTGCATTACTTAATTTTTTTACCATTTCAAACTTGATTTACAATTTTCATAAAATGTCCTAACGACGACAGTGACTTTTTAAAAACAATATTATGGTCTTGACGTATGTCTTTGCTTATAAATCGTTACCCGCTTTGTCCATAGCTAACTATTTTAGCTAGCTGTTGCCTCGTTTAAGAGATTTTTTTTGCGCATTTAACCTGTTCAAGTCTTGAAATATTTAATACCAAAAGAATGATTAAATGTGTTTCTCTATTAAAATCTGTGTTTGTGGCTGTATGCAGACAAAATGAAGGTGGTAACTTGTGAGATTGCATGGCACAATAAAGAGCCAGTCTACAGTCTGGACTTTCAGCACAGCAACGATGGACGCTTTCATAGACTGGCCACAGCAGGAGTGGACACCACAGTCAGAGTGAGTGCAAAGTGATAAAGTACAATTTGTCTATGCATATGTACCTTTTTTATCTGCTCATGTTTGCACGCAATATAAATAATTAATATGGCATTTAAAAGGCTACAGTGTGTACCAAACATTAGCCATCATGTTGTACTTATTAACAAAAGTAATCATGTTTTTCCTTTTTTAAAAAAAACAAATATCCTAACCTCAATAAGATAGATCAAAATTAATAAAATACAATATATTTGTTTAATAAACTTGTAATTTGTTATTAAGTGGATGGGTAAGTCAGCTAGAAACCCTTAAACTGCAAATAGATTTTCATTGCTACTTATACGATGATATAGCAATAAAACTAAACTTATTATTACTGATTATAAAGTTTTAATAACCTTTTTGCTTGATTTTTACAGCTGTGGCGGGTGGAGATGGGCTCAGATGGAAAGGCTGTTGTGGATTTTTTGTCTAACCTGGCCAGACATACCAAAGCTGTCAATGTGGTTCGCTTTAGCCCCAATGGAGAACTGCTCGCCTCAGGAGGAGATGGTACGTCAGTCATCATAAACGGTTATTGTTTTTAAAAGACACTGAGCTGGCTATGTTTCCATGAGGCAGGATAGTTAACTTTTAAAGTAAACTGATGTATTGGCTTTAAAAGAAATAATAATGACATTTTTTTATACAGATGCAGCCATTTTGCTGTGGAAACTTAATGACTCTAAGGAGCCTGAGCAGGCCCCAGTTTTCCAGGAGGATGAAGATGCTCAGCTCAACAAGGAGAGCTGGTCTGTGGTCAAAACACTAAGGTACACACAAAACTTACACTCATACTATATTGGGTGCTTCTATATATAGATTATCTGTTTTGCAAGAGGAGAGACTAAATTATTTCTGTTGTGACATCTTCCTATTGATATAAAGAACTGTCTAATGTTTCAGTATTTTCCTATTTTATCTTCTCACAGATGTCTTGACTTACTTTAATAATGTAGTTGTTTTTACGCATACACTGTAGTCCTGGAATTTTCTAGAAATACTCTATAGGGGTACTATTTCTAACTACCTTGTAAAATCTTTTAAAGATTGATGATTGAGGCAGAAAGCAAACATAGAAATGAATATTTCCCAGCAATCAGCAGTTTCCTGTGGCACAATGAGCTTGGACTTTATTTTCTTTCAGCTGATTTCCATCTAGATGTCTATATTATGGAATCATTCAGATGTATGTGGTATTTATATCTGCACAAAAATGGTTATAAAAGAGTCGTTTGTCAAAGAAAACGTCCATTTCCAAACATAAGGATGCATCTGCAGTACAGAAGCTTCTGCTGCGAAGTGCATATATGAACTGGTAATATATATACTATAACTGGAAATAGTCATTGTTCTCTAGCACATGCTCCTAAAAAAGGTTTTCTAATGTATTATACTTATAAGAGATTTTTTTTATTTTCACCTTACTTACAGTTTACCATAATGTTGTGTTTTTTTATCTTACTTAAACAATTATTGCAAGAAACAAAACCTTAATTTTAATTTTCAGTTTATTTTTCACTTGAAGGTTTAAATGAGTAAAGGCACAGTGATTCTGCTTAATCAAACATTTTACATGTCTGTGTAAACACTTTTCCTCTTCTGATTGGTTTTCAGAGGTCACATAGAGGATGTGTATGACATCTGCTGGACACGTGATGGAAAGTTCATGGTGTCTGGATCTGTTGACAACACTGCCATAATGTGGGACATTAACAAAGGTTTGGAGCCTAATCTGTCTCTTGCAAATATTTGTGTTCTTTCCACTGTTACATTAGTTTCACTGATGTGTAAAGTGTAGTATTATAATTTAGGTGTTTCCTTGTTTGTGTTTAGGACAGAAGTTGGGCATCTTGAATGATCACAAGAGCTACGTGCAAGGAGTGACCTGGGATCCACTGGGTCAATATGTTGCCACTCTCAGCTGTGACAGGTAGAAAAGTAGATTTTTCCGCTGTTAACATCCTTGATGTGCTAAGAAACATTTCATTAATACTTAGACCAAGCTTCACATGACTGCAGGGTTTCATCCAAGTAATCAGCGATGAAAAAGAGTCAGCAGGATGATGCTCAAGATGTATTTGTTTTTCCTGCTTTTCAGGGTGATGCGTGTGTACAGCACTCACACAAAGAAGAAGGCCTTTTGTATCAGTAAAATGAGTTCTGGGCCACTTGCAGAGGGAGAGGTAAGTAGAAATGTAGCTTTTAAAGACACCCCCCATATGTTAGATATGCTTAAGAAAGTTCTTCAATATTACCTCTTTATTTAACACATTTTTTCTCAATTTCTTTTTAATAATGCATATTTAGTTCCCTATATTTGTTTGCAAATTAGTAAATACTCTAATATCTTAAAACCATTTACAAAAACCCTTTAATAAGAGTGATATGTTGCTGATTCTATGCCTCCTGTGTGTAATTTTGAAGGCCAAGCAGTACCGAATGTTCCATGATGACAGTATGAGGTCCTTCTTTCGCCGTCTTTCATTCACACCAGATGGATCGTTCTTGCTTGCTCCAGGTACTAGTTTTACATTTAAAAATTTGGATTTTATCAGGTAAAAGTGAGTGGTGGTGTATCCTGATAAATGTTTGTTTCCGTTTTGGTCTTTCCTCCGTTTTGTTTCCTTAGCTGGATGTGTGGAGATTGGAGAAAATGTCATAAATACCACCTACATTTTTTCCAGAAAAAGTATAAAGAGGTAAAGTTTAGTCTTTTTTTTATTATTAAAAAAATTCTTGCAAATGTTCATAATGTATGTACATGTGTGTTTGTCAGGCCTATTGCTCACTTACCATGTCCAACTAAAGCTACGCTGGCTGTGCGCTGCTGCCCTGTCTACTTTGAACTCAGAACCAAAAAGGGAGAAGGCAAGGATGAACAAATAAGACTGATTACAAAGTCTGTCTGATTTATTTATAAAAAAAATTTATTTTGCTCCACTTTTCTCTTACAGATGGTGTGACCCAGACTCTTCCCAATTTATTCCAGTTGCCGTACCGTATGGTCTTTGCAGTTGCATCTGAGGACTCCGTCTACTTGTATGATACACAGCAGAGCTTTCCATTCGGCCTTGTGTCCAACATCCACTACCACACACTTAGCGACCTCACATGGTAAAATGATTTTTTGTTTTTTTTTACTGTAATTTAACTTATTACAAGCAGGAGCTTTCTGCCTCTGTGTTTGGGAGGCTAAATCAGGGAAAATGAATCTATACTCTGAAGAACAAATGTAAGACGGGGCTGAACATGAGGAGTCTAGACTGTTTTTTCTTCCATAAATTATTTACAGGATTTATGCAAAATACAGAGGTCCATCTAGATCTTATGGAGGAAGATTATTTCTAGGGGCTTATTTATGTAATGATTTGTTTTCCCGAATCAGGGATAGAAAACTCTCATCGATCTTCATCAAAGCAGCCTTAAAACAACCTAAAGGTTCTGCTGTGCATATTGAAATGGGCATTTCTGACTGTTCAAGTCTAATTCCTGTCATTCCATTTTAATAACATGTTTGAATGATTTCCTCTTTAGGTCTGGTGATGGCTCCTTCCTGGCCGTGTCTTCCACAGATGGCTACTGCTCTTTCCTGTCCTTCTCTCCTGGAGAGCTGGGCACTCCGCTGAAGGAGCCACCTACCTTGGAAGTATTTGTCCCAAATAGCGGCGTTGAGAAAAAGGGCAAGAAGGCATCAGTGGCTAAGAACTCGCCTCTTGCATCCCAGCCTTCAAGTTTAACTCCAAATTCCACATCCCAAACCAACCTTGGCAAAGAGACCCCTTCTCCCCCCCCTCTAGAAGAAAAGAAGGGCACCCCTAAAATGAAATCCAAACCCACACCCCGTAGGATCACCCTCAACACCTTGGAGGGCTGGGGGAAACCCACTCCTCCCAAAACGTCTGCTCCTTTAGCACCTCAGACCCCAGTATCTGAAAACACAAGTGCACCTTGTACTCCTCCATCAAAACTCACCCCCCTCACCCCCACCAACTCCTCCACAAAGCAGCCACGTATCACGCCCCTTACTCCCTCTACGCCAAAAGTCCTCAGCAATGCTAATACTCCCAAGTCCACCACCCCTAAGGTTACAACCACCCCAAAGGGGCCCACGCCAAGGTAAATATAAGAGCGTATGTATGTATCAGTGCCTCTTCTGTCAAAAACTAACAATTACTTAAACACTTCTAAAGACAGCACTCATTTCTGTATTTTGTACTATTTAAATGTCTGATTTCTATATATTATATCAGGATTAATTGAAGTTGTTGGCTATTTTGGGGGAAAAAAAACAGATTCAAACACTCTTCCAACAAATCCGTTTTATAATGGACTCTCTGTAACGGCAACGCAAAGCTGTGAATAAGTCTGACAAATGCAAAGCATTTGTTAAAGAATGAAAAGCTGATATGAGGAAGCATTTTGTTCTCCTTTTGAGAACAAAAAGATTTTCAGATGAAATCCAAAACTGTAAAAAAAAATTTTAAACCCCCAAAACAGATAGTGTAGCATAATCTGTTAGCCTGAATAGCAAAAGTTTGGACAACACGTGACAGCGAGTAGCAGAACTGTTAACTTTACAAACAGGACGCAAAAATAATCACAAATTTAACAATTAGTTCAAATCTGGTGAAAAAATAGAAACTTTATTTGGTAACTTGTAAAAAAAAAAGTTCTCTTTAAGTGCAGGGTTGTTGCAGGGAATGAAACATGTCTGTGTTTTAGCATTAATGGAAATACTTGTTTTAATTTGTTACGACTGGAGTCACACAGACACAACCCACTACATACATTGTGCTCTCTAAAGGTTTAAGAAGTTAAGCTTATAATCTCTAGAAAAATGTCTCAAAAGGGTGAAATAGCTTCCCTTTTTTAAGAAAACTAAATGTAATTTTAGATATTTGTAAATGGGGGGAAGCAAACTGTAAAAAAGCCATACTTTTGGGATTGTTTTTCTGTCACTCTACATGTGTGCAGCTCTATGAACAAAGACCTGTCTGGTATGAGGGATTCGTTGGACCCCCCACCAGCTAGAAAACAATAATCAGTGTGACAGACTGCCCACAGACAATGGCTGCTACATGTGTCTTTTGGGGAGGGTTTATTTTTGTTTTCCTGTGTAACTCATAATATTCTAGTTGATACTGGTAACAACAATAATGGACTTCATTTACAGTAGCGTTCCAGAATTTACTTTTTATTTATTTATTTTTTTCAGCTCGTGCTTTTTAACCTGTAGTTTGTGTTTTTTTCTGTTTGTTTACAGGAGAGTATCTCTGACTCCCATTGTATCCCAATCTCTAGCTGTTGGTTCACTTTTCAGCTCTTCTTCCTCCACAGAGAAAGCCAAACATGGTAAGTGGCGTCATCAGCTGTCGCTCCACTTTTTACAAGCGAGTTTATTGATGGCTGAAAACGTATCACGTCTTACATGATGACTTATTCTATAAATTTGGTTTTCTGTTGTTAATCAACTTTGCAACTGTTTCCCTCCTGAAATCTTTTCTATAATATATTTCTGCTTGAAAATCTGCCTCCTCAGCTGTAAACAGTTATTAATTGTTTATTTTAATATGAGATAATATGAATTAAAATGTTGCAGTTTTTACATCATGTTCAGACCCATATTAATGCATCTCGATACAAATTCCTCCACTTAGGCCTAATTCTCTAATTTAGCAGAAATGAGCTTTCCTTGTTTTATTTTAGGGGTCAAAAAATAGTCATGCATCCTTTTTTTCCCTTGGGGAAGTTGAATGTGGTTGGGTGTTAGAACTAGTATTCAATTTAATTCAGCTTTATTTGTATAGCAGCATTTCACGAAAATGTCCTCTAGCGCTTCACAGAGATCAAATTGAGCCAATTCATAATAAATAGTCTATGTAAGGGAAATTAAAAAGATTGGATCGAATTCAAGATTTCATGCAATCTCCCATCCTGAGCTGCATGAGGCGACAGTGGGAACGAAAACTCCCTCTTAACAGGAAGGAAAAAACTCCAGCAGAACGTGACTCAGGGAGGGCAGCCATCTGCCTCAACTGGCTGGGGGTGAAGAGGACGGATTATATAATTATAAAATAAGACCTACAAAAAAGGAGAAACAAGAAATAAAACCTGCAGAAAAAGGAGTAATACGTTAATGATGCCAATACCTTCCTATACATGGAAGATAAGCAGCGGAGAAAGTAACAGGAAGTGCTCAGTGCGTCCGTATCAACAGTTTGGATAGATCCAACGGGTCGTTGTGCAAAACAAATCTCACTCACTCACATGCAAAAGTTTGATTATAACATTTGAACCTAATGCCTTCAGCCATCTGTTTACTGGTGCAGACATGTTTCACACCACACACCAGCATACTTGCCTCTCAGCTGAAGCTTGCACAGAAACCAGCAATGGAGTGCAGCTTTCTGTCATTGACCCCTGCTTTTGTGTTCCACCAGAGCGTCCCTCTCCTCCCACTGAACCACTGTGCCAGCCTCCAGAGTCCAAGCGGCCCAAAACCAGTGACACCCCAGCAAAGACCAGTGTCAGCCAGGATTAGTGTTTACTGGCAACAATGGCAGCAGTTAAAGGAGCTTTTGTTTACATCCCACATGGATGTAAAGACTGCAAAAGTATTGTATTAGTGTTGATGTTTGAGTGATCTGAAGTGACACTTTACACTTCCATCCATGTACTTGATTAAAAATATGCTTTTAGGTCGCTGTTTATAAGTTTAGTCTTTCTTTTGCTCCCTTGTTTAATAACTTGCATTACAGATAAGTATATACCTTTTTGTTATATTTGATCATTGTGCTCTTTGAAACCTAAAATGATATTCTGTAAAATAAATTTGTAAAAAAAAAAAAAAAACCAAAGAAATCATAGCTGCAAACTTTTAAGACTAAAGCAAGAAAAATAAGCACTCCGTTATGATTTGTGCTGGCTTTCACTCTATGACCTGCATTGACAACTAAACTAGCGTATTGAATAAAAACCGCTGATTTTGTCAAGATGGATTTTTTTAATTGAAAACTTCAATCTAAAATCTGTACTACTAATTCCAATGATCGGTTGCAAGTAGCTTGAGCCCATCCCAGCACTCATTGGGCGAGAGGCGGGGTACACCCTGGACACTCCATCACTGTCCATTCACTATTCATAATTATTTTCTCCTTCAAATGCTAATAATCCTAATTTCAATACAGCTTTGTGTTTGTGACGTGATCCTTAGATCCAGAGGAGATGGCTGAGAAACAGTTGTTTTTCTCTCACATGTTGTAATCCAGTAATGTACTGTTAAAGGAAATAACAGCATATGTACTATAAACAACACAATACTGGTGTTTTATTGTAAAAAAAAAATATTATACAAAAATATACTATATATAAATATAATAAATAAAATATCCAAAATTGACATGTACATTCTGACAAAAATGTTGGATTCTTGTGGACTTTTGTATTTTATATATAGGTCTTAAGACTTTCTACTCATATAATGAATTTTTCATCCAAAGTACATGACAGTTCATAATATATGTTTTAGGTAACTGCAACCTTTTTTCTGAAGATTTTTATAAAGCGCTATATATTTATCATTCACACCACACACTTAATATAAAAAAAGAAGTCCAAGATCTTTATCTCAGGTTTAGATAAAGATCCAAGCCTGGCTACCCTGTTGAAGTATATTGTTATAGAATACACAGCTGAGGTAATGTTATTAATCTGACAAAAGATCCAACCCAATTTAGCATTTAATGGGAGAAATACTGGTCTCAGTTAAAATAGAGCTTGTACAGATGGCTGTCGAACCAGACTGGGACAATTGGCCGCTACAGACTCCAGCATCTTTTACAAACAAATGAGAACATTACAGAAGTACAAATATAGATACATTAATCTTATAGAAGTTCTTCATTTAAATGACTTATGAAGTTTATGTGAACTGCATATCAAGCCTCCACCAGATCCAGTTTCTTTTTTGTCTTTAATTTCCCAGCATACTTATAAATAATGAACTTTGTAGAACAGGAGTGTCCAACCCTGCTCCCTGAGAGCCACAATCCTGCAAGTTTCATGGCACAGCACACCTGACACACATTAGATTTAATTAGCAGACGTGTGCAGAGTTTGATGTCAAGCTCTGCACATCTCTGCTAATTAACCGGTGAACTGAGTCAGGTGTGATGCAGAAGGGAAACTCACGAGAACTTCAGGATCGAGGCTCTCGAGAACCAGCACCCCTGTTGTAGAAGTTTGCTCAAGGTTACATGATACGGGTCTACTGGATCTCTCCACAAGTCGCCAGTACCTGGCTGGTACAGGACACTAATGGAGAGCATCTCATAGCATTTCCTAATCTGCAACACGAAGAATAATAGTGATAGAAAGGGAGCTTGAATTACTGATAATGACAATGACACAATAAATATCTAGTGTTTTTATTTGTTGTTTATTTTACTCCCAGGCAAAGGAATTCCAACAAGTGTCCTTTTGCATGTTCTCCCCATATATGTGTTTGTTCTAACCAGTAACTCCAGCTTCGTCCCACAGTCCAAAGACATCCCTGTTAGGTTGACTGGTCACTGTAAATTGTCAATAGGATTTAAAGTGAGCATGAGTGGTTGTTTGGCTCCCTGTGTTGGTCCTGTGATGAGCTGGCAATCTATCCAGGGAACACTGACTCTCACCTGCTTACTAGGGTAGGCTCCAGCTTTCCAAAAACCCTGAAACATATTCAGCGGTATAGAAAAGGAATTAACTTCCAAATGAACCAAGGAAATTACCTTAAAGTAAATTATAGAGTCAAACATTGCTTTGGCAGCGTCATTCTGTGGGGATGGATCTGTGTAACTGAATTGTGTCAGAATAGACAGTTAAATGGATGAAGGAAAATAAATCAATTATAAATAAAAATTGTTCTAGGTTCAAGAGAAGCTTTCCATTTAATTTACATTTTAAAATGACAACGATTTAAAGAATGCAAAAGAGTTACCTCAGAAAAGTCTTTGGACCTGAACCCAGTAGAGCTCCTGTAAAGATCAAGTAAGTTGAGAAGGACCCGACAGAGACAAGGGCGTGTCTTCCTCTAACTGGGCCAGGTTAGCCTATATTTTAATTCATTAATAGTTAATTAAACCTTCCAAAAACTTGTTTTTGCTTTGCCATTGTGAAAATATACTGAGAAATTAAACAAACTGTGACAGAAAGCTTGATGTCGCTGTAAAGATTTATTATAAGGTAATAGCAGATACAACTGACTTTATCCAAACCTGTCATATAGATCTTGGACTTCTTTTTTATATTAAACATGTGTGGTGTTCATGATAAATATATAGCGCTTTATAAAATCTTCAGAAAAAGAGTTGCGGTTACCTAAAACTTATATGAATAACAACAGTCATGTACTAGGGATGTAAAGTTCATTATATGAGTAATATATAAGTTTTAAGGAGAACTATGTATACTACAAAAGTCTACAAGAATCCAACATTTTTGTCAGAATATACATGTTAATTTTAGATATTTTATATATATTGTATTTGTATATTATATAGTAGTATATATTTGTATTTGACCATAAAACACTTACCAGTATTGTGTTGTTTATAGTACATATGCTGTTATTTCCTTTAACAGTACATTAATGGATTACAACATGTGACAGAAAAACAACTGTTTTGCAGTAGTTTCTAGTACATAGCTTACATTAATGAGATAGGCTGATTTTACCTGAATAGAGTGTAAACTCATTAATTAAGCATGATTAATATATATA
>JBAMHX010000014.1:12128173-12146085 GCA_037177515.1 Pseudomugil tenellus | reverse complement strand
GTACTGTTCAAAATGCAGTTTTACATTTTTAATTTTAACCTTTATGTCTGAGAAACTCGGAGGTGACACAAAGTCTGTACTCTATCCTTTTGACTTGAGGTTGACTGTAGCTATTGGCAAAAAGAGATGGTGAGAGATGGTCAGAAATGGAGCTCCCATGCCATGAATTACCAAGGAAACGACTACTTTAAGAGCAGGCCCTCCATTTAATCTAGCACAGGTATAGAAATATGATGTGTGATAGTTTTGACTTGTTTTATTTTTTTAAATGCACAGGGAGAAAGAAGATGGCACAGTCGTACTGTTAGGATCCACTCATTTTTGCATGGAATGGAGAAAAAACTCAAGTTTGTTTTACATTTCCAGTAATAAATAATGTTGGAGATGCTTTTGTGTCTCAAGTATAAATTTGTTTTTAAAGACTATATGCAAAAACTCATTATGCAGTAAATCAGTGTTTCTCAACCCAGATCCTCAAGTATTTCTGCCCTGCTTGTCTTAGGGGCAACTCTGCTTTAACACAGGTGATTCAAATCAATGAATTTTCTCATCAAGTTATTGCCCGTTAACACACCTGAATAAAACAGTTGTTAAAACAATGTTGCCTCTAAGACATGCAGGACTAGTTCTCAGGACTAGAAGTCAAAGAAATTGAGTTAATTGATTAAGCTTACCGTAAACAGGTTCTTGTTTTCTGTTCCCATGACAACAAGATTTAGAAAATGGAGAAAAAAAGACTTTGTAATATCTATACTGTAATACTATGAAAATTTTCATGTGATAACTTTTGTATTTTAGTTGTAATGAATTATTTAAAACGGTTTGGTGATTGTGTGAGAGAGCAACTGCATAGAAAATATGAAAAAAGAAAAAAGTTTCCATGGACTTCAGACAAAGAGGCTTCGCTGTGGATCTGACGGAGGCATTGTCACTAATGAACTCATTATTTTGAGTTAGATATTTCCCTTCTTCCAGATCATGCCTAAACTTGTAAATGGATCTAGAAAACACACAAATGCTACAGACTTTCCTTTTGTATCACACAGTTTAAAAGTTTCCGGAGGATTTGTTAGTTAATTGCATTACTGCGTCACTAGTCACATTCTGTGTGGAAACAGTGTATCAAGTAAATGCCTTCCTTTTCTGAAAAACCCACCCTCATTTCATGTGATGTACAAATTTCTGGTTTGTTAAAACATGTCGTCTTCAACTGACTATATGGTAGAAATTAGATTGGGTTGCATTTTTCTTCTTATTAGCCATTATAGCTAAATAATTTAAAGAAGAATCTCATGGCTAAACATGAAAATGAAATTCTAATTTGCTGCTACGTGATAATTATTAACTTGTGTTTATATAGTTAATGTTGTTAATTTGCAACTTAAGATTTATAAGAAACCACGGCCAGGTTGTTTCTAGCCTGCTGGTTTAAGCAGGCGAGGTATCATTTTTCAGCCTATTAAGTTGAGACAGACTTTAAAGTTTATGGTCCAGTCAGAAATCCAGACCTGAGAATCCAGAGCCTGGGGTTGAACCATATCAAGTGTCCATTATCAACAAATAATGAATATTGGCTCCTTGTGTCCTATTTTACATTTACATGGTACTCCTATCAAACCTGCTATCTCTCGGGTCCTCTGCTAACATGAAATCTGTTTGCCTTCCAAGGTTTCAGTGAAGATAGTCTTCTGTCTCTGCTGGACTTTTCCTACTCCTCCACCCTGCGTGTCCGTCAGGAGGACCTATCTGAGGTCTGTGCCATGGCCCGCCACCTGGGCATGTGGCCTGCAGTAGATGCCTGCTCTGCCCTCATTAAAGAACAGGAACAGCGACTTCGTTCTGGGAAGAAGTTTACCTCCGCTTATGCTGGTGCCTACCATGAGTATCATCCACAAAGGGCAGCGGTTAAAGCATTAGATGGCATGAATGATACTTTTTGCCTAACGCTGGATTCATCAGATGAATCTTTACAAGAAAGTCCCCGACGCAATTTGCGCAGAACACCAAATTCTCCAAGCCATAACAGCCTGCCTCTGAGTCCCTCACACAGGATGAAGCTCATGGACTTCAAATCGCCCTCTACAAAGAAGGCCACTACACCCTGTCACACTTTATCCACTACTCAGCCACGGAATTACTCATCCATATCACCATCAAACACCCGTCTACTCCGCTCCTCTCCTAGAGCGGCCAAGGAAGTTCAGAGATTTCTGCCAATGCCAGAAACTCCTAAAAGAAACAAAAAATCTCAGTCTCTCACTCAGCTCTCGTGCACATCTAGATCAAGGCCTAACACTGTGTGCAGCCCGGTGAGAGTCAAGCAGGAAGGGGAGGCTATCGGAGAGGATGAAGAAGATTACGCAAGAGCACAGGAGAAGTACAAGCTGATGAATGTTCTGGGGCTACAGAGGACTGCGCTCCTTCCCAGACCTGAAGATCTGATTGGCTGGAGGCAAAAGAAACGACTTAGGAAGTTAAAGGCCAATAACTACTCGCTGACTAAAAGGCGGAAGCCCCGTACATCCGCCCCAGTTCTCCCATATGGGGATATGACACTATCACTTCCCCTTTGTAACCCCGTTAACAGTCGACTTCTCAACAAGTCGGTCAAGATGAAACCTGCGAGCACAGTCGGCGCAGAGCAGATTACTGTTAAGAGGCGAAAAAGTGTCAAGCAACATGTTCCTCCAACTGACAGAAGCATGAGGAGTAAAGTGGTTTTACCAGACCTGTTTCAGCCCACTTCCAGGCCTGCCTTTGGTGGGAGGGAGCTCAGGCGCTCTGTGAGGAAGGGTGATGGTGCTCACCTTCATGTCCAGCAGCCGCGGCGACGCAGCACCGTCAAGACTCTTGCGAGAAGCAAAGTCCGTATCAAAGCAGAACCGGTTGAAAATTCCATCTCAGGTGTCAGGCTTTCATCAGACAGTAATCATGGCCACACACCTCTCAAACCCCCCCCTTCACAGAGGGCACAGACCAGAAATAAGAGCACCATGGAAACAGTGAAAATGTTGCGTTATAACAGAAGCCGGCCAACCCCAAAAGCCAAACTAAGGCAGGGCTCCACAAAGGAGGCGTACAAGACAAAAAGAGAGGAAGGAAGAAAGGTGGGGGGCCAGGGTGTGAAGGGGGTTGTGAGCACGAGACCAAAAGTGAAGGACACTGAACCTAATGAGTTCCAGTTTGCAGGGCATGCACCTCCATCGTCCTTTTACAACCATCCTCTGTACAAAGCCATTAAAGAGGAGCCAGCAGATCCTGTGCCAGTTGTTGGACCTTTCCCTGATCCTCCCTCACCAGACTTGGGGAAACGCCAGAGCAAGCCCCCTATCAAACTACTGGACTCAGGTTTTTTGTTTAGCTTCTGTCGCCCCACAGGGGGGCCCATGGCTGGACTTAAGAAAGAAGAGGAGAGCGTGGATATCTGCTTAACGCGCTCTGTGTCACAAGTCGGAGAAAGATTTGAGACAAAAGAATCTACCCACAGGATATTGAGAGCCCGAGGACCACCTGTCCTCCCTGTGGTGAAGAGAGACGGAAAAGAGAGACGAGGGACTCGAGACCAGGCTAAGACACTCAGGAAAACCTCCAGAAACACTGCTTTGCATCTGGCTAAGTGTGCTGCGTCAAAACCTACTGGAACCATGCCAAAGGTACATGTTAGAAGAGTTAATGGTTACTTAATGATTTCTGTGAATTCGTTAGGCTTTCTTTATATTTAAAATAAAATATTTTATGTGTTGGATATTTTCCAAATCTGCAAATTCACTACTAAAATATATCAAATCTGTTTAAAACCGTCTGCCATTTTCTTCCATTGTGTTTCCAGCAACAAGGTAAAGTCATTGCTCTGAGCAGCAGAAGCTGTGTCATGCTGGATGCCATACACCGAGCACGCCTAAAGCAGCTTCGAGGACCTCGTAGTCAAGCACCCAAAGTACCAAAAGCAGCGCACGCCTGTCTGCAGTGCCCAGCCACCTACAAGGATTGTGATGCTCTCATGATGCATCGCCTCAGGCACATTGAAGGAAAGCACTGGCCCTGTCCGGTAAGCACTGACCTATCGGTGTTAAAAACTGGAATAATGTAATGAAGACTGTCTTTTGCCCCAATGCAGAACTAATGATGGTAGACCAGTTCATTTTGATTGACAGTCAATGCATTGATTCTTAACCATGCAAACTGGACCAAATCCACTTTCTTGTTGACCAAAAACCACTTAAGGAAACAAGATTAGGTTGACTAACAAAAAAAAAACTACCGATTTTGAATTATTTTTCATCTAATTGAAGAAACAGAGATGAGTGCTTTGGCAAAATAAAAACAGTATAAGATTAGTGGTGCTTAAATGTTGGCGTTTGATGCTGATTGGTGATATTTAAACATCAGAATTATGAGATAAAACAGAGACATGAAGAAAAGAAACGGTTTTCTTGCACTGTGGTTCTAAACAGAAGCTGAGGACAACATACTTTCTAAAGGCCTTTTTGTCTGAATGCATTTGCACTCCTTAATGCTAAAGTGGTGTTAATGATCAGCTAGTAGATCGAAAGAGTAAAATTTTGGTCCTCTTTTAAATAATTTAAATAATACCTTTTTTTTCTCAGAGTTTACTTTCATCATCTGGACAAGTCATTCAGTAATGTTGCAACATGCACAGTGTTGATCCTTGTGCTTATCAAAGCTCCACAGTTCCTGCTCGTGCACACAAAAAGTAACACTACAGAGGTTCCTGCAATCTGAAAACCCCTTGTAATCGATTTTTTACTTTATTTGTAGTTCATAAAAAAAGTAGAAAGTTGTGGTGATATGTGTAAAAAAATAAAATGTAAAAAAAATAAAATGTAGAGATCGATGACTGATCTTTAACTTTATTTTAAGTTGAATTAATTACATTTAAGTAGTATGTAACTATGAAAACTATGCTACACAGCGATATGGCCGATTAACTTTTAACCAGAAGGATACACAAAGCCAGAATGCCAGCAGTTTAGTGTCTACGTTGCAAAAACCCATAATAGTTGATATTCTTGTTTTTTATTTAGATTTTATCCAGGTTATCATCAATGCTGGTATTTATGTGGCTCAGACTGGTTCCCATTCCTTGTGATTTGTGTACCGTTAACGCTTTGTCCCATCTTCTGTGCTTTGTAGCTCTGCAGCAAGACGTTCTTTCGACTGAGGAATGTACGGAATCACATCCGCACCCACGACCCCAAGTTGTACAAATGCCGGAGTTGCATTGCTGCTGGTTCTTGAGGCACTTGCTCAAGAACTCACACTGAGGTTGGTGAAAGTGATGCTCAGCTGCATGTCAATCACTCGTACATCAGCTGTTACTTGTGAAGCTGCTTGATGAGTTTGATCGCTCAGTAGAAGAAAAAGGATTTACTTTGAGTCTTAACTAATCTATCACCACATTGACCACATTGAATCATTGATTTTTCTTGCCTGTTTATTAACAGTTGCGTTTTTCAGGACAAAGGCTGTCAGCGTCTCATCACCAGCGAACGAGCTGAAGCCAGAAGCACACGATCGATCAGCTTGTACATAATATATCCGTCACACTCAAGCACAACGGTCTGCGGAAAGGCATAACTCCTCTAGATCCTGATTATTGCCAATGATTTCTAATATTATTTAAATAACCAAACCAAGGTTGCCGTTCCTGTTTCCTTTTCGGTAGCTACAGAAGGTTAAACTTGAACATTATACTCAGGGGTCGGGGAATGTGATGCCACAATATAAAGTGATTCAACATCACGGTTATGTACAAAATTAAATGTAAAGTGATTGTTATAACTATTACTGCTACTTATTATCTTTATTTTTCTATGTATAGATGAATGTTGAGTGCACTTATATCATAGCTTATGTTTTAAACCTAAGAAACGGTAATGAAATTGAAGGTTTGGAGTCTGAAGCGGGAATACTTGAAGTGATGAAAGTGCTGGAAGGGATACTTGAAGCTGGAAGCGTAGGGGTCAGAAGAGCGAGCCTGTCCTTTTAACGTGTGTCAGTGTCCTTTGGTGTGCTAACTTTTAAATGGCTTGACTAGTCTTTTCATATACTGACCTGCTGGTGACACCGCTGCATGTGTATTTGCAGGTAATTTGTAGTCCACTGTCTTTTCTAAGGCTTCCGGTTTTAAAAAGGGAAACGTGTCTCGTTTTTAATGTGAATTTCTTAATTGTTATTAAAACAACTGCATCACAACAGATGTTTTATTAAATCTTTCCTTCCTCTTTAATGCAAGACATGTTGCTCCCATAAACATTCTCCTACTGAGTAAATGCAATGTGCACATACAGAGATGTCTATGTATCGCAAGTTGATTTTTGGAAATAAACTGTCCCTTGCTATGTCAAAAGATTAAATAAATTTTTGCCTTTTATATTTTCAGGTTTATTTCTTTTGGAACCTACATTAGTTACAAATAAATGTAGAGTACCATCTGAATGTCCACCATGTAGGACATTGAACACAAAAGCTCAAATGATCTCAAAGTGGTGTAAAAACTATGACAATTAGTTCACTGTATTTTGGTGATCTCCATAGCAACCACATCTTAATCCCGTTCAGCATATTTGAGATGTGGTTGTATGGGAGAGTCAAAGATGTGCAGTGGACAAATCTGCAGCCATTGTATGCATGCACCATGTCAATGCAGACCAAAGTTACTTTCTTACGATCTGGATGCCATGATGAGCTTTATTGGCTCGGTTATGTAATTTTGGTATTAACATTTTTAAGCAATGTGAAGCAGTAGATGTTCCTGTTGGAATTGTTTGCATGAACTTTGAAGGCTTCCTTTAATTTCCTTTATCAGAAACGGTTAAAGAAATTTAATTTTCTCATCTACAGAAACTGGTTTCTGTCATTTCTTTATTTCTTACACGTAAATCTTCCATTTATGGTTTTAATTCTCAGCTGTTCTTAACTTTCGATTAATAATGAAAGTATAAATGACCAAAGCTGTGAACCTAAATTAATTTTTAAGACTCTGTGTTTTTTAAAAACTCAAATTCAAACTTTTGCATGATGTTTTAGATTAAATAAAATGAAATTAATGAAAAATCTAAATTATCTGCAAGACTCTAAAAGCAAAATGTAAAAAGTTCTGAGCTCAAGTTTGGTCATTTTGAAGAAAAGTTTATATATTAATTCTAAAAACATTTGTAAATGTTTCTTAATTTGTGAGTCTTAAAAAGATTTTTTTTCTCATAACTGAAGCTCTTTTTTTTTCTTAGACCCTTACAGAGTGCAACGAGTGCATATTCAAACATTTGCACAAGTGTTCCTGAACTACTCGCTGAAACTCGAGCTGCTCAGCTAGATGTAGTTCTCCTTACAACACACTCCACAAAAAAGAGAATTTTTCAGCTGAGAAATTTCACTGCAACGAGGATTCTCATTAAACCTGACAGAGGAAGGAAGGATGGCTTTAATCAGTCTGTTTCCTTCACCACCATTTACATTCATCCATGTCCTTCTGTTGAATATTTCTCAAAGCAAAAACGTCAGAAAAACTAAAAATACTCCTGAACATGAATGGAAAACCATTTTTTACCTTTGCAATTCAGAGTTGTTAAAGAAAATAGAATTAATCAATAATATCGACCCAAATGCGAAAGATGTTATACATTGTTATAATTAAGGGGTATTCTTTAGTTTAGAGCTTACTTTTATTCATGATGGGAAGGAGTGGGAGAATTCTGCTTTAAACATTACTGGGAAAGAAAGTTAAGTTGGTGATGTGGTAAAACAAACATGGTTCAATTCTTTCATGAGCTCAAATGATGTTGGCTCAGCATGCAAGTGAAATATTTGCGGATTTCTCTAAAGCTTCTTGTCAAAGAGAATCAGCATTTGCCTGAAAAAATGATGATGAGCCCACCGCAGCAAGGAAAAGGGAAGAAAATTGAACTCAGATAAATATAGAAAAATAAGAGCCATTGGACAAAGCAGTTGAAGCAATTTACAGGCCGTGTGTTATTATCATGCACTTATTAAATCATAGAAGAATGAGCCACTTATGGGTGACAGTTAATGTAGGAAGTGTACAAAACAAAATTAATAAAACATGACCATCTCTTGATTTCATGAACATTTCTGTTTGTTTTTTGCAAACGAAGTGTTGGCTGCCAGAATCTCTCCTGCAGATTGTTTTTTTTATAATAACAAGCACCGAAACTTGCAAGTGATCTTGCTCTTCCAGACTTCTTCATCTCTTTGCTGAAAGGATAAGAATTTTTTTTACTCATTCTAAAAACTCCACTTTGTGCAAGTGTGACTGGTTGTTTGTCTCATGTGTTTGCCCTGCGACCTATCTGGGATGTACCTCGCTTACCTCCCAATGATTGCTGGGAAAGACTCCTAACTACCCTTCACTGGAATAAGTGGTACAAATAATGGATAGATGCATATTTATGTTGTGTACGTGCTCTTTCACATGCCAACAGTACCCGAACTGGACACTAGATGGCAGCCTATGCTTGTGAATAACAATACTCATTGGTTTGCAAGATAACAATAAGACTTTACTGCAAAATGGTTCCAGGATGATCACCTCTGGAAACCTTAAGCACCCCCAAATTTAAATCATATAGTAAAAACATGAATATATTTATGCATGATTGCTTTTGAGGTTTCTCATTAGGAATGAAAATATAAATCACCTCTGTGTTCTAAGGGGTGTAATAGTGATGGGTGTCTAGGCAGTGTGTGAGCTTTAGTCATTGCAATGCACAAAAGATGTTATTAATACATGTGTTATCAATGTTTTTCCATCATTTAGATGAAGACTGAGGATAAGAGTATGATGCTACTCTACAATTCCATGAGTGTCAGTATCTGTTGCAGCTTATTATAGAGTAAAAGTCAGTGCCTTCACACTGCAGCATTATTCGGGGGCCTGGGTGTACTTTTTCAGACTCATAACCAGCAGGGCTTACTTGGGTTACCCTTGCCCCACCAGTGACTGCAAATGCAGGCTTATGTGAGTTTAGGGAACCATGGAGAGTACGCCCAGGAACAGCTGACAATTTATGCTAGAGGGGCCCCCACATTCTCAGAGAGAGGCACGGGGGGAAGGAATAAGGGAGAAGGACTGAAGACAGGAGACGAAGTGAGAGAAGAGAGTGGACTGGGAGGGTGAGGATGGGTGGGAGTGAGGCAGAGCTAACTTGTTGGGGTGAGAGTGAAGAAAGAAAGGGGGGAGAGGGAAAAGGAGCCAGGCTTGTTTGTAGCTTGTCAGCAATTGCTTGAGACAAGCTTCCCCTCCATGTGTGAAAGCTACTTGGCAGGAATGCTTGGGCCGTACCAAGTGGAGTCAGGCGAAGGGGGGGTAGTGTGGGGGGGGGGATCCACAAAAGGAACAGACCCAGATTGAGGAGCCAGTATGTGGTTGAAGTAATCCTTCGGCAGTGTCGGCGCTTTGATGTTGTATCTTTGTGTGTGTGTGGAGAGAGAGAGAAAGAGAGAAAAAGAGAGACTGAGTGTGAGTGTGTGGAGAGAGAGAGAGAGAGAGAGAAAGAGAGACTGAGTGTGAGTGTGTGGAGAGAGAGAGAGAGAGAGAGAGAGAGAGAGAGAGAGAGAGGGGGCTGCAGGGAGGGTTCTGTATGAATATGTGCTCTCTCTCCCCAACAGCAACAAAAGAGAGGGAATGAGACCCCCCCCTCCCCCCGCCCACCCCTCCTCGCCAGCTCTCAAGAGAAAGAGAGCAAAAAAAAAGGAAAGAAGATGATGAAACCTGAAGTGGTCCTGCAGTGTGAATTGTAGCTGTGCATGTACACATACACACAGATGTTCACACATGCGTATTCGTGTGTGTGTGTGTGTGTGTGTGTGGCAAGCATGCCAGTGTGGATAGCTCCTCTAATTTAAGCTGTTTACTAAAAATCTATATGAATACCGTTTGTACCATTTATGAGCGTGTTCTGCACACAATCATCCCCATATATGCCCCCCACCCCCAAAAGGCTGTTAATGTCTTAAGACGTGTGTGTGTGTGCACATGGGGTCATTTTGTCCAGTAGCCTGTTGCTTTTTGCTTCTGCCTGCTCTCTCAGCTCCACATCATGAGGAATGCAGACGGAGATGGATTCCTGTTCTCCTGCTTCATTATTCCCACTGCTGCTGCTGAGCAAACACTAGAAACACACACAATGGTGCACGTTTCTGTTACTTGCTGACATAAACAGGCATGTCCTAAAACCTAAATTGAATCCCACCCTAATGAAGGACAAGGGTTTACTCATTTCTCCTCCCCCCCGCCCAAAAAAAGCTGAAGCAAGTCTTCTCTTCCATACAAACCTTATCTTTCTTCATTTCTACTCCTTTTTACCTCTATATATTTCAAACTCTCCTGTTGGTAGTCGGACGGTTTTTATCTCCTCTCTCATCGCCAGCATATGTGTGTTGAAAAGCAGCAATGTTTGAGATTGTCCAGTTCCAGCAGAAGAATAAAGACATGTGTCCTCTGTGCATCACAAGCAACCAAAAGCTCATTTAATCCCTTTACCCTCTCTGCTCATCATGTTTCCACGGCCTGTGGTTTAAAAAAAGGAGAGAAAAAAAAGAATATGGGAGGCAATTTTAAGTGAATTAGGCTGTGAATAATTTTTCAGGATGTCAAAATGTATTGGGGTGAAGGCGTTTATGTAATTGGAGCACTTGGTTCACTGGTGCATGCTGGAGAGAGGAAATTCTTTATTAGGACTGGAACACGGCATATACATGCAACCTGCAATGAATGTCCACAATTTCCCATGCACATGTGTTAAATGTGCATGTATGCCTCTGCACACACCCACGCCAACACCTAAGAGTTGTGGTTGATGCACTCAGCTGTGCTGACCTCATTTACATGTCCTCTTGAGGAGGTAAAGAACGGAGGGGACAAGGGAGAGAGCGGAGAGGAGAAAGAACAGGAGCGGAAGAAGATAAAAGAGGAAGAGTTGTGCAATGTAACGGGAGGTAAAATCATGTGAAGGAAAGGCTGAGGAGATGATGAGAAGAGTGAGAGGGGGAAAAAAAAGGAAGGAGAAAAGGCTAAAGGAAGGGGAGGGAAGGATGAGGAAATAAGGCAGGGGAAAGAGGAAGCAAAGGGAGGGAATTTGGGGAGGAGAAAAAGATGGGGTGTAAAAGGGTAGATGAAAGAGAGGGAAAGTTGAAAGGTAGAAGGGGTGGCGAAATGAATGAAGACTGTGGCTGTGGAAGGCAGGGATGGAGAAAGGGAGGGAGGGAGGCTGGCAGAAGAAGGAGGCAGTGAAGGGAGAGGGAGGAGGGCTGATCTCTGGGGTTTGAAGCACATTAGTATTCATGGGGAAGAGGAGGCCACAGACAGCAGAGAAACAGAGAGGGACCAGACTGAGAGCGACATACCACACACACACATACACACAGATAAATAAATACACTCACACAGCATCCAAGCATGGACCCACACATCCCTCTGCATACGTGTCCTCATACACATCCTGCGTATTGTATGTGGTCTCGGAAGCTACAGGGCGCCGGACCACATCTCATTCCATTCGGTGTGAGACAACGCTGCTGCATCTCGTCTAATATCTCCAGGTTGTGCACATTAATGTGGATGCAGGTCCATGGAAATCCTCCCAGGAGATGGTTTAATGGTTGAGGCCTCCAAAACCGCCCCTGCTGGCCTCAGATCGAATCCCGCCTCTGAAGCTTTTCTCATCTTTTCATTGCCTCACATGCCTGTTTCCTACCTCCTTCTCTGTCAATAAAAGCCGAAGATACCACAGGCCTACAGATGATGACGTCTACTAGCTTTGCTTTTTCTTTTCTGAAAAAAAAACCAAAGGAGACCTTAACAACTATACACATGCAGAGAGGAGCAAAGGGGTGCAGGTGATTCATTTCACTGTGGGAGAGAAGGGCAGGGCTGAGCTCTGGGGAGAGAGCGGAAGACGGAAAAGATTCCTATCGAGTTGGAGGCCACTTGCGAAACACCTCTGATGGTGGCAAGAGGAGAGCAAAGAGAGAAGGGGAGAAAGAAGGAGAAGTGGCAACACTCTCTGGGTGTTCTATTCTTAGTCTCTTCTCTCCTCAGACTTTAGACGTGTGTGTGTGTGTATGTGCACGAGCATGTGTGGGCGGGCAGGTGGTGTACAGCTGACAGTTGATTTGCTGTGACACCAGACACACTGGCTGCTTTGGACTCCCATGGCCTAGATATCACAGTCTCCTGCAAGCCCTCAACACACACACACGTATTTAATCGCATGCACACACTCATCTATGTCATCCCTTTTTTCTTTCTTGACACTTACTCTCAATATTAGACCTACATTTCATGTTCTGATTGGCAAGCAGGTGGTCTGCTGAATGTCTTCAAGGGCTCTGGGAGGGAGATCGGTGTGAATGTGAAGCTAATATCAAAACAGCAGACAGGAAATGCCGCAAAAAGAAAAGGAAGCTGCAGAGGGGAGAGAAAGAAAGGGGAGAAAAAATTAGAGGAATGATTAAGTGCAAGAAGATGATAGAAAAAGATGAGGTGAGAGGAAGGAGGAGAGTGAGATCCCATCATGTAAACAGACTGAAGCACTGCATTGAGATGGAGGAGGCTGTTGCCATGGCGGCAGAGGCTGCATCCTTTTGTTAAAGATGTCACTCAGGGGGAATCAGGGCTAATGAGGAAGGACTTTGCGCCTGCGTGTGAGGGTGTGAGCGAGTCAATGTGTATCTGAGCAACACGGTCTGCTGGTATTCTTCAGCACGAGTGGTGTGATGGTTTCACTTCAAAATGTTTTTTTATTCCACAAAAATAATATAAAGGATGATGGTAGAAAATGGAGGTGGGAGCAGTAGAGGTTACACAGCCCATGTAGAGAAATGTCAATGTCATCAGCAAGAAGGGCGCGAGGCAGTGAACTACAGATGAATGTGACTGTGTGTGTCTGACTGAACTCCATTGAGAATTTGGAGAGAGATGTGTGTGTGGTTCGGTGTGGCACTGTGCTGCGTAGGTGGTTTGTTCTTTGTGCTCTTCATCTTGGTGCAAATTAGTGAAGAATCAAAGGGAAACAGGTTTCATTTAATCCCAGCCTCTCCGTCTCCCTCCGTCTTTCTTTCTTTTTCTCTCTTCCGCGCTCTTATCCCTCCGTCCTCTGCAAACAGCCTTGAGCCTCCCACAGAGTGAATGCAGACATCTGCCCGTACTTTTCCTCTCCTCTTCTCCCCGTCGCTCCCTCCTTTCTGTATCAGAACACACAAACATACACACACACATTTGTTTCCCTGTCAGCACCATCATCAAAGCGAGTGAGGTCTTGGATACTCCATATCATTCTCCTCACTTGCTTTTTTCCCTACCCCCCCCCCCCCCTTTTTTTTATTCTGACTTTATAGGGATAAATAATTTGATCTGGAGGGTTTTGAAATTCCACCACTCTGAGAGGCGTGACGTTAATCTTTTATTATCTGCTCTCTCATTCTTTCTCTCCCTTTCTTTTCCATTCCTTTTCCTCCTTATCTCCTCACCCTCCCCCCCCCCCCAAGCCTGTCCTTGCAGTATTCTAATGATTCATATTTCACATCCACTGCCTTTTCATTTAGCCTGTCTACACCGCTTCAGGGACAGCTACTCACGATCTTAATTGAGTGAGGAGATAGAGGTGGCAGAAGTAGACCTATCATCCAACCCCCCCTGTATGCAAACATATAGGGTGACACAGAGAAAGGTACACACACACACACTAGAGCACATAAACATCTGTAAAAAGAAAAAAAAGCTGAATTAAACCATATCGATGCATGCAGGCAGGTTTGCACGTGTGGTAATTAAGCTGTCGATTTTTTTGTGGGGTCAAGGGAGTGACGCAGGAGAGCAGAGCAGAAATGATGATGTGAAGGAAAGGATGCAAAGATGAGGAGAAATGAGAAGACCGGCTCCCTCCCTTTCTCACCTCTCCCCCCGCGCCCCCTCACCAACACATCTTTCTGTCTGTCTATGCCTCTCTTTGATCTCTGCCTCTGTCCCACACTGCATATTAAGATGCCCGGGCCCCTGTTTGGTATTCTGAGGCGGGCACAAAGATGCCAGTCTCCATATCCTCTCCTCGCTTCTCTGTGAAAGAGAGCAAAAACCCCTCTGTCTGTCTCAAGATGCTTATCCCACTAAATGGGTCTGAAATAGCTGGAGAACAGGGCGGGGGAGCGGCGGTAGGATAGAGAGGGATGCACGGAGAGGGAGAGGGCGACAGGGGGAAGTATTAGACACATCACAGACGGCTGGTGGGAGGGGGGAGGGAAGAGAAGCAGAGTGATGGGGCTGATTTTAGCTGAGAGGATAATTAAACGCTATTATCACAATGGGCCAGTAATACAGCCAGCCTGTACATAGAGAAGCCAGCCCTCCCATGTTTGCTTCGCTAAAAGGAGGGAGGAAGGAATGAAGGAGTAGGAGGAGGGGGAGAAAGAGAGGGGTGCACAGATTAATAGGCGGAGGAA
The DNA here is from genome assembly GCA_037177515.1 of Pseudomugil tenellus. Classification (NCBI taxonomy): domain Eukaryota; kingdom Metazoa; phylum Chordata; class Actinopteri; order Atheriniformes; family Pseudomugilidae; genus Pseudomugil; species Pseudomugil tenellus. The sequence continues at coordinate 12,131,607 of JBAMHX010000014.1, read as the reverse complement.
GAGCAAGAGAAACAGAGAGAGGAAGACAGAGAGGCAGTAAGGGAGAGCGGGAGGCAGACGGCAAAATAGGCAAACAGAATTAGAAGGAGAGAATGAGTGGGAGAGTGTAGTGGTAGAGCGATAGCTCAGTGTTTAGGATTAGCATGACTCTCCCTCTCTCTTTCTCTTTCTCTCTCTTCATATATGTATTATATATATGTATCTTGCTCTTCTTTCTCTCCCTCTGCTTCTATAAGCCCTGGGGATGGCACAGCTTTAGTTAAACTGCTCTATTAAACGGTGCCTGCTGAGAAAATCAAATTATAACTTCCTTTAATCAGCGAGTATCAGTGGCCCACACAGAAGCAGTCGGCTCTGACAGCACACACACGCGCACACACACACATACTCACACACACATAAGGAGGCTGTGACTGGAGACCTGAGGGAGGCCGATATGAACCTGTCTCCCGTCTGCTTTCGTTCCCATGGCAACAAGATAGAGTGAGGGGGAATATGGGCTGTGGAATGTCTGCATCTATCGTTTCCTCTCTGTAAGCGTTCACACACAAAGATAACAGTGAAAGGAGAGAATATATGCTCAGCGATTCAGGGTGTTCCTCTGTTTGGGTGGCATTTCAAAGTGGGCACTCACACACACACACACTTACAACACACCCTCCATGTCTGCCATGTGAGACCTGAGCAGTGATTTATGTGAACATTTGAGAATTTTCAGCTCCTTTGCTGACTAGTTCTAACCATGGAAGCAGGACACTTTTTACTCCAATAAATGTAATTAACAGCTTTAACAAGTGGAAACGCTTAAGACTGAAAGTTTACATTAGAAAAATTGAGGTTTCCCACCTTTAGGCTTTGTTATCGCTTGCAAAAAACTGTGTCCCAATTCCAAACCATTAGGTTTATATTGCTAAATTGTCTCTCTAATTATATAATTACGTTTCTGCTTACAAACCTAATTGCTGCCTGGATTATGCTCACAGGCAACATTCTTCGAGTGAATGAAGCCTCCATTTATCCTCTACAGTTACAAATGTGATCGGGTTCAAGCGACAAAGGTTGCAAAAATCAGTTTCTTTTAACAACCACGAGTCTCATGACTCCAACTACTGTAGACTCACATATTAAATCAACAGATAAGGACTTTTTACTAACCTTAGCAAAATTCTGTGAGCATATAATCACAGCCAAGCCTGTGTCCCATCAAAATATGCAAAAAGCTACAATGTCAGATCAAATTGACAACAATAAAGGCTGTGAAATGGTATTTTCCCTCCCTAATGCTGTGCAACAGCATCACATGATTGTCAAGTTTTTCTGTCTCTTTGCAAAGAGAAAAAGCAACATCTTTGGGAGGGGGCGGAGGAAGGGGTGGGGGGGGGGTTGCTTTTGCCTCACTAATAAATGCTTGAATCTCTGTGTACGTATCCTCTGTGCTTTTCTCAACAGCTATTAAAGAAGTCAGTGCACGCATTTGAAATATTTTGAATGAACAATTTTATGCTTTTTATTTTTCTGCTCCTGTTTTTACAAAATGTTGTTTAGGAAACAGTAAATTTCACATTCGTACGCAGTGGGAAACCTTATGGCGAAACGAGGACACGGTTATAAAAAGAACAACTCTCACTACATACCACTCAGTTCCTAGTGGCTATGTCAAAACAAGTGACTAATACAAGTCAAGTTTCTGTTTGATTATTCACTAACTGTTTCATTTAGCATGAGCTCTGCTGCTTAGGCTCACATCAAACCTTTTTTTGTTTGTTAGAGGTGACAAGCATGTGAACATGTGTGCTGTTCAGTATGTGCATGCCTGTATGGGTAGCTTTCCTCATTTCATAACAGTAATGTTGTTTGTGTGCCTTACACTTTCACAACAGTCAACTGCCTCCATGTGAGAGACTATGCAGGGGCATCAAAATGGTTCTTTCCTGCAGAGGTTTGATGTTTCTCTGCTCCAACGCACTTGGTCCAGGTCAAATCAAACCAACGGCTTTTTGTAAACCTCAACAATGAGATCTTAATTACTGAAACATTGACATAAACCAAAAAATCTGCAGGATAGCAACTCCCAAAGCAGAGTTTGATACCAGTAGGGTGAACATGTGTAAGTAGGTTCCTGTTACTAACTGCAGGTAGAATTCTGCAATGCTGGTTCTGAAGGTCCATTATTGTGCAGGTACTGGATGTTTCTCTGCTGTAATATAGTTCATGATTCATATTTAAACGAATCTCTGACAAGCTCCGCACAAGTCAGCTATTGAGTCATTAATTTAATATGTTGCAGCAGGGAAACAATGTTTGCAGGACAGTGGCTCCAGAAAATATTTGTCAGGGAAACACTGTAATATCACACAGAGGAATGTGGTTCAAGTCATATGTGCTAATATTATGTAGGGTTTTTTTTCAATAATTGGATGAGCAACCCACCAAAAATGTTGTACCTTCCTTTGGTTTGGTTTGCTCTTACACTGCATTTCACTCAAGTGGGTGTTACTGCCTGAGCAACGTCATTGGCAACAACTTTTTGCCAGGGAATATTCCTCTAATACGGCAACTGACATAGAAGGAAAAAAATTAGGAGGATGAAGAAAACCCAGCTCATTGATTGGCCAGAACTAAAAGTCACTTGTTCACTGCAAGAAAACAATGGAAAAACATTCATTCGTGCAGAAATGTTGCTTTTTCTTCTGTTTTCAAACCTTGTGCATTTTTTATCAAAAGCTGCTCAGTCTGAGCAGCAGGGGAGGCAGCAATAAAATAAGCACTATGGATTCTTGCCTTTGGTCCACTGGATGGTTCATTTGCTATCACACCATACATCAGGGTACAGGTCCTAAAAGAGCCCAGTAAGATTATTTGATTCAGCTGTGTTGAAGCAGGAATACACTGAAAACCCGTTGGAATGGGATTCTTCTAAGACTGAAATGATAACCCCGTAAATGACGGTTCACTTAAAAGTGAACCAAAGCCTCCAGCTTTTAATCAGACCAATGTTTGTTTCTTTGGTATGAACCAGGCTGAAAATGTCATTTTTGGCACAAAAGCTATAAGATTAGTTTTTAAAAAGTATTTACTTAAATGGACTTTTGATGATACTGAAAAGCTTTTTTTTTCTTTTTTTTAAGCACAGATTGCAAATATATCATGTGTCATATGCTGGTAAAGGAGCATCAACTTGTAAGGAGTGCTTGGTTATTAACTCTCTTTAAGACCGCTGTTTGTGTGATTAAAAATTGAAAAATGTAAAAGAGACTGAAAAAATGAAGGAAAAAGAAGAGAGAAGGAAATTATGCTTACTTGGAGCATATAAATCAAACCAATATTTAATCCTTTGCTCAATGTGACCCTGCTTTATTTTTATCTATTATTAATAAATTATAAAAATTAAGCATTGATACATACAAAAGACATTGATACATTTCATATATATA
>JBAMHX010000014.1:12117967-12128073 GCA_037177515.1 Pseudomugil tenellus | reverse complement strand
ACACACATACACAAAAACACAGTAAAGGCCTGACGAGTACCACACTAATGTAAAGTTGTTTTCCAAATATAAATATCATTAAATTGTATATGAAACAAAGCTGACAGATTCATTATGCTGTATGAGCAACAAACTCACAAACATTTGCAATAATAATGTATCTAAACCATTGGCTGGTAGGCATAAAAGTCTAGAATAAAACAGAACCAAAAAAGCATCCATTTTTTTTTTTCATTTTGTAATATGATTGTTTTCTTTTTACTGTTCCACTCCTAATCCCTCCTACAACCATTTTGGATTTATCTTCCTACCTTTTGGGCCTGACCTCTGGGTTGTGAACCAGCGAATTAATCTCTAAAACTAAATCTAAAGCCATACAAACAAGCTATACCTCAAAGGCTTAAAATGTGCAACTTGTTTGTAGGAGTATCTTTACATTGCTGGTGCTTTTTTCCACCGGTGTACCTTGACTCAGTTTGTGCCATCACTGCAAAAGCCTCAGCCATAGTAACAAAATAGCGTGCAATCATAAATCCTTCTCGTTAGGAGGCGATATAATCGCTCTCGCCTCTGATTAGTCATTACCAGTCCAGTTAGTGAAATGGTTAGACACAGGTGGGTGGGCAACTGTTCACATCTCCAGGGTCTGCCTCGACTCGTTAATGAACAGTTAATTAACATTGTTTCAGTCCTCTGGCTTGTTTACATTCACCAGCCATGGGGAAGAGTCAGAAAACACTGCTGCAGGGACAGTAAACACAGCCAGGAGGGAGCACCGAAGCCAGGCAGAAGGAGGGGGAAATGAGTTAATGACCTATAAACTTTCTAGTAATATCAAAAACTTAACGGCTGACATGAAAAACATGTGGAGATATTCAAATGTCTGGAAAAAAGATGGAAGAAAAACTGAGGAGAAGCATCATTAGGGGGTCTGTGTGGCAGTGCTCATCTCTGTTACTCATAGCAACACTGCATACCATGATAATAGGCTGACTGATGATTGGTCAGGCTGCCACACTCTGGTAAGTGACCTCACTGGTGTGTGAGTGAGCTCACTGTCAGTATTTTGATAACCCGACCAGTCCTGCTTTCTTCTCAGCATCACCACCAAACACGTTGATGAATAGATCTGAACCCACCAGTTTCATACACAAATCCATTCTCCATCCACAATTTCTTCAAGAGACTCACTTGTGACTGTTCTGTTATCATTCTACCCATGAACTTATCCAAATAATTATTTTTATGCATAAAATGAAATGAGCCTCTAAGTGCCCACTCGTGCCTCCTCTACACATCTCCATTGTTTCTCCCCAGCATAAGATTGTTTATCAAAGCTTTAAATAATGCAGATGGTAATGTGATAAGTGAACAGTCAGAGTCGTTGTCCTGCTTAAACACACACTTCTGTTTTTCTCCCTGTTGCTTTAACGCAGCACAGGAAAGAATCTGTTCCTGCTTCCAAAGTATTTTCAGTTACGCCAAAGAGCTGCAGCACTGGAGAGCCAGAACATCGACCTGAGGAGCTTTGCTAGTGTGCATGTCTAATGCAACCCAGTCTGGGAATACTGCCAGTCTACTGTTACTCCACCATTGGGGTTTCTCATCCACACATGCTGCATACACCCACATGCCTATATGTACACACAGAGACAGAGACAGAGGGTGTACTGGTTTGTGCAATGTACGTATGCGTGAGATGGAAACGGAGAAAAAGGCAGAGCTTTATAGTGTGTCACTGATCTCTGCAAGCATGCACAAACACGTCCAGCGTAGCCATGGCCTGCTTGTCAAAAGTCACAAATATGCAGTTCTCAAGACTTTTCTATCTTACAACACAGAATGTCATTGTGCTTCGCTTATAGTTGCTTCAGTCTAACTGGTCTCTACAACCTTAAACACTAAGAAGGAACCAAAGACAAAACCAAGTTCAAACAACATTATGCACGTTAAGTAATGTAAGGAACATTTTTGATCACTTTATAAGATTTCATGAAGAGAACTATACAGAGAAAATAACCCAATTGCTACCAGTTAAACCAATAATAAAGCTCAATACACTGTCAATTTGTTTGTTTTTAAAGCAGTAGCTTTAAACAGTCATGCGCCGTAAACTGGGCCATAACCCTTAAAAGTGACTCTTGAAGAATACAAGCTTTCACTTTGCAAAAAACATCTTCACTTTGAGACTCTAAATCAGTTTTAACAGGAAGAGAAGTACCAGGAGGACGCAAACACACACTCACACAATCCCGCCAGCTAATAATGTGTGCACTTAAACACCAACTCATTCAATCCCCAGTTGTCTTGATTATACATTTGGGTTAGATTTTAAATGTAGCTTGATTAAATATTGAGAAGGACCACTCTCACATTGCATGTCCTTAATGTTTCACTCTCCCTCTGAGGCTTCTGATAGTCACAACTGTGATAAGTGTGTGTGCACATGTGTGTGTTTGCCCTGTAGCTGAACATGATTTTATTTTTCAAGTGTCATGTCATTAGCTACTTGGTTCATCGTGAACACTGTTAAATTCACACTGCACTGATTAACCCTTAGGTTATTACAGCGGATTAAGAGCAATGCAGAAAGAAACTTGCTAATTTTAGTCTTTCGTCTTTGTAATTTTCATTTGATTAATTCTGTGCATCATCAATAACCTCAAACTGACATATGAACTGGATGATATTAAATCCACTTGTTACCAAGGGGTGTAGCAGATGTCTGCAAAGTTCCATAAAAACAAAAAAACTGCAAAATTAAAGAGTCAAAAGATACAAACAATCTTTGTTGCTTGGATTTCAACTTTTTTTCTTTTTTCCAATCATAGCAGAGCTCCCAGCTTTTACACTCTTTAATATAAAGGCAACTGTGTTGTGCAGAGGAGACCTGGAGACTTTCACCCAGCTGTTGTTAAGCTGACAGCTTCATTAAGGAGGAAACATCTGTTTAAAAGGGAGAAAGTGAAAACCAACTGTGGCAAAGCAGTGAAATAAATACTCCTTTGCAAATAATAACAGTCATCATATGACCTTGATTAATATTATCCATTTTCAAAACATGCCTTTAAATTCCTGCATATACAGTCCAAAACTTTAAGGTATTTGTGTTTTACCACAAAGAAAACTATAAAATACTGATTCTTGTCATTTCCCACAAGAAAAACTTTGGGTATTTTGAGGAAAAAAACAATTATTTCTACTGATTCAAGCTAATATTTCCACTTATTCAAACTTGTCCAAACCTGGTTTTAATGAACAAATCTATGCTCAATAAAAAAAAATCATGTTTTATGGTTTGTTAGTTGGCCATTTTGACTAAAATTTTGAAGGTTTTTAAGAGAAATACTTTGTAAGAAACCAAAATACCTTCAAACAAGTGTAAAAGAAGCTGGATGTTTGCTGCTAATGCTCTAGCTGATTTAAATAAAACCCTTCTTTTTATTTATGTATTCAATTAATCTATTGTGTAGTTTTGTCATATAAACCATGGCGTATCTTTTTGACTACTTCTTTTTTCATTCTCACAGGCTCCCACTTCTAATTGTGTTTTCCAATATTATAAAAATATATTCTTGTTAGATTTTCTTTCCATTTCTTGGTAATAATATTGACTCTTTGAGCATCTTTTTGTGGATGTTTGCATTTGTGTTGTAATGCTATCTACTGTTTTATTGCATTTCATTGTTTGTTTTCGCTTTTTTTAAAAAAAAAAATCATATCTCAATAGGCTGTGTTTACAAAATGAACCAATTATATTCAGTTTTGCTTTTTAAAGCTGACTAGATGTAAAGGTAGGCCACTTCCATCCTCCTGTAAAAACTTCCACAAGTTTAGCTGTGTTCCTCCTAGGGGTGTTCGACGAAGCTACTGCTTTTGTGGCTGCTATGAAACAAAATCACGGGTTATAACATCATGTCAGGTTGTTTTCCTTCTTTTCTTAATGTTTTATGCATTTACAGTATTTACAGTGTCACATGGAGGTGGACATTTGCGTCTCGCGGCTGTCCGTCAGTAACATTCTCACTGGCACACAGACCTGACCTAGAATTGCTACTTAGAATTTGGGCGAAACCATTGCGCAGGAACGGAGGGGGTGGAAGTCGACAGGAAATCTTGACTGGGATGTAATGGAGTAGGACCACTGGAAAGCTTGGGCGAAAGGGGGGAGACATATTCCTATTTTATAATGTTACCGTGATAATGTTGTGATTTGATATGTGTACGGTGAAAATTCGTCCTTCAAGAAAAAACGGAAATGAAGCTATCATTCCAGGTGAGTCTTCCCTTTTTCACATGTAGCTGGAAAGTGTCGCTACCACGGCTCGCCTCCTGGCAACGGGCACACGCGGGTCCTCCTCCCGGGGACATCTCACTCCGGTATCCGTTCTTCTCTGCTTCTGTCCCCGAAGGCTGGATAGCAAACCCACGTCGCGTCTGGCCTGGCAGACAGCGAGCTTCCTTTCAACCGTAAATGGTGTTTTTTCCCCCGGCGCAACAAAAGCGGATTATTCACGATGTTTTCGGCATGGTGTAAAACCCGCGGAGAAATATTGGTTTTTACCCCATTATACTGGAGGACCGCCCGTGCTTCGTGAAAATGAAAAAAGGATACAATGCAGCATGCATGTTCTGCATTCTTCAGCAGCACCGCACCGTTGGTATAGTATTTCCTTTATTAAAATTGTGTTTGGTATCACTTATAAACGCGTAACGTGATTATAGGCCTCAGCTACTGATTGTGTCGGCCAGCCCTATCATCTGCCGAGCGATTTAATTGTTACATTGTTAACGGAGCTAGCAGAACTTGAAAACGTACATTTGCCCAAGGCGGGCCTGAGTTGTCTTATCACCAGACAAAGCGCCTGAATGAATTTAATTTGGGATGTGTTATTGTGTGTTTGCGGCCGACGTCGTTGTTCTCGCTCTCAGCCGCCGTCCACTGCCTCCCTCTTCGGGGAAGACTTTGTTTGCGCTGGCCGAGGCTCCATGAATGCGAGTGCTGAAGTCCTCCCTTCCCCCCAGTTCTCTGGCGAAACAGGAACAACTTCTTTTAGGAAAAAGAAAAAAAAAGTTCCTGGAGTTTCAAGCGCCATGGAATTACTTTGTCCGCCAAGAGTTGTCCAGTGAGGCGCTGAGATTTGAGAAGGGAAAGCCTAGTTCCTGCAGTTGTTGTGTGCTTTAGGTTTATTTGGAGAGTTTTAGGTTTGTAGATGTCTGAGCATATTTTAGGACGACTTCCTCGACTCTGCCTGTTTGGGAGTAACTTGTGGCTTTGTGCTGTCTTACCTTGGCAAGAGAAGAGAGCCAAACATGGCAAAGAATGGATTCGTGTAATACATTTTACTCATGTTTAATTTGAGTCTTAAAGGAAAATAAAATCCACAGGTACTTTAGGGTGAAAATGTGAGTTAAAAGCCACCTTTACATTGGGATCTTTATTCAGTCAGTGGATGAATTAAGTGTATTTTTCTCCACACATGCTTTTTAAAAAGCAAGTGGCTACAAATCATTTAGAAAGAATTGGTTGAATTTCTACAAAATGTGTTTAATCAGCGGGTACTGCTATTGTTGGATTTCTGATTGTTTACTTTATGTTATATTCAGAATAAGTTCCTGAGAATGTTTCAAGGGTCAGTGTCTTGACCAAAGACACTTTTGGGGCACACATAAGTAGTTACTGAGACTGAACTGCACAGCTTTCTGTTACAAGACCCTAGTCTATTCAGTTGCTAGCAACACTGCTGTCTCTGTGTGTTGGTTTGTCTTTAATCTGATTAATCAGTATCTTTTTTGTGACAACTACTTTTACCTTGCATGTTTCACACTTTCATTTTTTGTCTTAAAAAGCTCTGAAAAATATCACAAGCTGTCCTGCATTCCCATAAGTGTACACTGGTCGATAACTGAAGTATAAATGAGTGTCTGGCTTACTGTAGTCCCTAATGACATCAGCTGTGCTCTGGATATGTGTTTACTACATGTTGGTCTTGTCAACACGAGAGACGGAGTGCTTTTCCTTGCCATTTGCTTGTTTGTGTTTCACTCGACGAACAAAGTTTGCTTCCCTCTGTTCCAGGTGTGAATGACTTGTGGCTGTAGGTTGTCGTGAGTGGGCCAGGTTCCTGCACAGCCTCTGTGGCTGACTGGGAGGAGTCAACTGGAGAGCAGACATCAGTGCCCAGGGGACCTGAGGTTTGGTTCTCCATATGAGGCCCTGCTGAAAGGGCAGGGGGGCTTCTGAGGTAACTAAACTCAAGTCTGGCTCAATCATATGTTTTTGTCTTCCTCTTTATTTTACTTTTTTACCTTTATGTCCCATGTTTTCTCAGAAGTGTCTGTGGCAACTACCAGATTATCTCATCTTCATTAGTTTTATCGCTAATAGCATGATACCGCGAGATCATACAGGTTATGACCCAAATCTATCAGTAGGATATGTAATGATCATTCACACAGAAGTATTTGTGTCAAGTCTGTGTTAAATTTATGGTCTGTGTAGTATCTTTAAAATGCTAGCAATGTGCATTTTATGAATGCTAAAATAGTTGGATCATGTGTTAAATCACTGCGCAAGCCCAGGGAGTGAGTTTAAAGCACAGCTGCCATGTAGCGATAACATGTAACGTCTTCATTTTCAAAGCATACCAAGATTTAAAAAAAAAGGAGAAATCTAAATGGAAAAAAACAATAAATGTGTTTCAACTTTCATGCGTTTTTCACATTTGTCATGATACAACATCAGCCACAAGACAAACATTGCTTTCAATGACTAACCGGTGCCACAAACTGATAGCTTAACACAGCTGTGATGCAATAGGAACAAAGCAGGTACAAGTTCTTCCTAACATTGGTTGCTATCTCTTTGACATTTATCTGTGGAGATGACTTTATTCTGATGAGTGGAGTCTCGAATTGTGGAGTGTTTGCCTTGTTGAGGCACTGTTGATGCTCAGGAAAGCGGTTTGAAGAGAAGTACTTTAGAGCTATACCCTCTTAGTCTATCTGCACAATGTTTGGTCTCATTCTCTGATCTCCACATGCTGAGGACAAAACATGGTCAGGCTGCTCTTCCTGAGAATGCTGTGCACACTGTTTATTTATCTGCTATCTAATCCAAAGCCAGTTAACCAAAAACCAAAAAGAAGTGAAGGGCGCAGGGAAATGAATATTGTTGTAAAGCGGCAAAGGGTTTATTTTTTCCTCTGAAATGGCTTCTCATGTTTCTTGGCATTTGTTTGCTTCATGGGTTTTCTAATTAAAACTTGCAAGGCCTGTGTTGTGAATGACATGGAGCCATATAACAGAGAGATGATTTGTCTCTTTGCTTGTGTAGTGTTATGGGGTGGTCAGAGAGTAGATTCAGCTCCAGTTTGTTTATCTGTTGCTTTTAAATGCTTGTTTTCAAACGGTAGGACATTACTTGTTATGGTTTGATCATAAACTTGGACATATTTCCATCAGGGTAACATATCGGTTTTCCATTTACCTGGGTCTCTAAGACGTTCATTCACAATTCATTAAGGTCTTTAGTTCATCTACTGAATGACCCCTACAGTAGTCAAGCCTCCATAGAACAGTAATTATGTGGGATTCCCCTAGGAGAAGTAAAAATACAATTTGGCATTTAACTTTTATTTATGTAGTTTTTGGTGTGAAAGTACTATTGTATGTCGATAGGTTTACTCACAATGGATTCAACTTGTGTGGAAGTGATGTTGTATTAGACCTCTTGTGCAACAAAACTGTTTGATATACATTGATATTAGAATTGAAACACTTTTACCACCAACCAACAAGGAAAACACATCTTTTGGTCATTGAAAGTCATTGTGAGGTGAAACTTTGATTTAAAAAGCTTTGTAGTTGAGAATAAATGCCAAACTGCACTAAAATCTTTTATCCCTTATCTTCTGAATGTATTTCTTGAACATATTGAAGTGACACATCAGCCTTGACAGATTTAAAGGATGCACATGTTAAATCATGTTGCTGTACCCTTGTTTTTAATATACACTTAATAAAGGCTGTAGCTTAATTACTTCAAGTAATAAGGTAAATGCTACAAATATGATCCATTTTGCCCTTCCGCAATAATAATGGGCATTTCAAATGCGTTGTGCCTCAACAAATCACTATGTTCTTAAAGCCTTTCCCAAGGCTTATATTATTAGAATGAATATAAGGTGACCCTGCTAATTTTGTATATGCATTAGAATAATTGGTTTTAACTAAAGGTGTCCGATATTATCAGCATTAAAATGTGATATTGGAACTTATTGGTATTTGTTTTTATCTTTTTTTTTTTTTTTAACTAGAACTTATGCAAAACATCTATGTATTATTTAATCACTCTTTAGATAAGTCTCCTCTGAGTCAGAATAAGAAATATCTTGAAATCTTGGTTTTCTGGATATGTTTGTTTGTTAACATGCGCAATGAATCCTGTGGCTATGACCTCATCAAACTGCGTCGGTACTTGCAGCATAGCTTGGAAAGTGGACTCGTCTATATGTTTCTTAAAAATTCATTAGAAAAAAATTGGAGAGTTGGACAAAATCTGTATATTGGACATCAATTTAAAAAAAAAACCCTTTAAATATTAAATATTTCTACTTTTAATAGCTGCATTAGATTGGTTTACCCCCCCCATCTTTCCATCCTCTTCCCTCGTATCTCCTGTTGTGGTTTAATGGCACCTCCAGCTTATCTTGAGGCGTTAAACTTCTGATTTCCAGTTCGCCACATTTCAGCTCTCATTTATTGATTAAAGTTATGGATTTGCTTGCAAAGCTAAACTCCACTGCATTAGTTTGGGCACATTATGCTTTTAGGAAAAAAAATAAAAACAAGGGCTCAGTACCTTAAAGGAGGCCTTTTCTCACCTCTGCAGATTAAAAGTGGTTTTAATGTGCTGATCTAATATTGGAACTAATATTGTCGTCAATTAAACAGAAAAATAAGTTTAAATCATTAATTGCTCTTATCAATATGACAATAATCAATCAAAATTTCCTTATAGTTCTTGCTGATCTTCATTATTGAGAGTTAATTCTATCAGGTATTAGCCACATGTTACCAGTTCACATTAATGGTTGTCGGTAGAAAACTGTTACTACACAGATAGAAATGATAAACAAAACCCTTATAACCAATCGTAGGGTTACAATGGTATGCCTGTTGTTCATGTGCTGCATCAACAAGTTTTGGACATAAGAAACTTTCTCTTGTATATTGCTTGTTGAGGACCAAGCTACAAGTTGTGTTACATACCAGAAGCGAGACGAAACCAGTAAAAACAAAGTGCAAAGTGTAAGAAGCGTGCGAGGGACTAATAAGGCTATAGAGACGCATGGTCTTCAAAGCTAAAAGTAGTTTTTAAGTTTTTAATTTGCTGAAGCGACAGAGAGATCCATTGCTTAAAGCCGCTGATGCCAGGTGATTTTCAATAAATGCTGGAGTAATTTACTTTTTCCAGGTTTTACATGAGTGTTGTAGATCTGTCTTCAGATAAGATGCATGATTTTAATAATCATGAAGCTGAAGGACATCATACGTAAAGAAAATTATTTAAGGATTCAGTGGACCAGCCTGTAGTAAGTCTTCCCAGCTGCAAGTTGTTGTATAAATGTCTTTTTTTTTTCTCTGTCAACTGTATTTCATATCTTTTTCGTGTGGAGGGTCACATGTTTGTTGATGTGTTAGAGTTGTTACCCATAAAACTTCCTCAGGGATGTGTCTTGCTGACTCAGAATGTACCAATCCATCTACTTTCACGTGTTTCTGCTGTGATTGAAAGTCATGACTAAGACAGCCTGCATCCAGTTGAGGGCTCTTCTCAACCAGTCCTTTAAAAAAAAAAAAACCTTTGGGCTGCTGTGGCTTGGATCACCATGTGTATTTAGGCTGACGGAGGTCCTTCGCACCTATTAAGCTTTGACTAATGTGGCACCAAAAAAGAATACGAGTCTAGTCTTTTCACCTCACATTATGTGTAATGTTGTAGAATAAATATGTTATAAATCTTTGTCCACATGGTTTAATTGGCAAGAAAATTTGATTCCTGATTCATTTTATCATTGGACTTAATTATGTAACCCAATTTG
>JBAMHX010000014.1:12088682-12101926 GCA_037177515.1 Pseudomugil tenellus | reverse complement strand
CGATCAAAAAAATAGGAAAAAATGTTGAAATATCGGCCGATCCGATCAAGCCGATCCGATCGGTGGAAAGCCTACAAAATTCTTCTGTCTCACGTCATTTGGCTCAAACCTGTTCTTTGTTTTTCAGCCCTAAACCTAAGACGGAGGCCATGGTACGATCACCTCCTGTCATGTCCCCCTCCACTGCCACCCAGATGGACTCTAAAATGCCCAATCAAGGTAAACCAGGGAGCACGGGCAGCCAATCACAGTCCTCCCCCTGTGACCCCAAAACCCTGGGCACCAAAGGGTCTCAAAATGTTGCAGGGGGCATGGGGCTTAAGAACGGCCAGGGCCTGACGTCGGCCCAAAGCTCTAAGGGGAAAGTCAAAAGGGAGAGAAGTACCTCTGTGGAATCATTTGAGCAGCCAGAGAGTGGTACACCAACCAGTGAGGAAAAAGGTGAGAACCACTGCGGACAGTACAGGAAAGCTTAAACATCAATGCTTGATATTGTATTTCTATTTATTTTTCAGTTGAATTTATTATTTTCAAAACAATGCTGTCTGTTTTGTTCCTCCATCACTTCCTAACTTTTTAGGGCAACTGAGTTGTAGAATAAAATCCAATAAGATGTCTTAAAAAAAATTTGCTTACAGTCCCTCCTCATCTCTGCTACGGATAAACCCAGCCCCACTGATAGCAGTGAATGTGTGTGTCTGTACAGATAGTAGCAGGGTGAAGAGAATGTGTGTGGCAGAGAGGAGGCAGCCATACAGCGGAGCTGACTGGTGCTCTGGGGGAGAAAGTGATGAAGATGACAAAGGATTCTTCAGTAAGTGTGTTAACATGCGCATCCAAGCATGTGTGGCTTTCCCTTTGCTGACCAACTAAACTACAGTTTCACTGTAGAATTACATTTCCCATGAGCGTCTACTGCACCTAAAGCCAAAATCCTTTCTATTGTCTTTCTTTAGACTGTAACTCCACTGATGTGAAGCCCCAAGACTCTGTCACACATTCTACCTCCAATGCTGGACTCAGTCGCTCCTCCACACCCTCCCACAATACACTCGGAGGTCAAGGCTCCACAACAGAACCTGCTAGTGGCCAGAAACCAGGCTCAAAACTCGTGTATGTCTTCACAACGGAGATGGCAAACAAGTAAGAAAGCAGCCAGCACTTTTTTTTTTTTTTACTATTGTAGCTCACGAACAGACTGATTCTGAGTTATGATTAATTAATTGTATTTACTATGAGGGTTTTTCTCAATGGGCTTAAATGATTAATGTTTATGCACAGTAAATAAATAATCATATCAATCCTCTTTTAGATCCCCCATCCCCCTTTCACACTATCCTATGAGTTTTTGCTGAATTGGGTTTGCAGAATGAAATGCAATTACTAGCAATGCGAATGGTCAAATGTACCTTAGTGCCCCTTTGGTGGTTTTCAGTGCCTTTGATGTTACTAGAAGTTGTTTGTGTTTGGCTCCCACATACCTGTTTACTTCACTCTTTCACTCACAAACTCTGTTACAGTCAAAATTTATGTTCATCTTCACAAGTGTGTGTCTCGCAGTGTGTGTGCTCAGATTATCAATCTCTGTTGGAATGGGAGATCAAAGATGTGGTTGCTTAGCTGAAGGTGTGTGTGTGTGTGTGTGTGTGTGTGTGTGTGTGTGTGTGTGTGTGTGTGTGTGTGTGTGCGTGTGCGCAATAATTTGCCTAGTCTGTTGACCTTGGTATTACCTGCATAGTTCCATTTAGTATGTATTCATCTGGCCTACTGTCTCCCAAACATCCATGCAGTCTGTTGTGTCTGATGACTGATATATGACTATCTTCTTATCCTCAGGGCAGCTGATGCAGTTGTAACTGGCCATACAGAAAATATCATTGCTTTCCACATGAAAAACATCTCCAACAGCAAGGATAAAGCTCATCTCCTCTTGGTAAAGATGCATTCAAGCTTATTTTTTTTGGGATATATCGTAACAATGACAAATGTCATCATGAAACTTTAATAATTTTATTCTCTTTTTTTTCTGTTAAAGAACAATACATCTGGTGTCCTCCGAAATGACTCCAAACCTCCACAGCAGCCTCCGTCCCATGCCCAAGATCAAAGCCACCAGCCGGGATCCAAGCCGTCCTTACCTGGAATGGCAGAGCCAACACCACCTCAGCCTTCAAATCAGGGGAGCCAGTCGAGTGTTCTTCCACAGGAGGGGTCATCGTCAACGGGCATGGAACCCAAAAGTATTCCAGGCAGTAGCCCCAATAACACCACAGCCCCAGTTGACCAGGCTCCCATCCCCCAACCCGAGGCAGGCCTCAACCCTCCAACATCGGTTGAAGGAGGGCAGGGTGGAGGTTCTGGTGGAACAGGTCTGACACCCCAGCAGCAGCAGCAACAGCAGCAGTTGGCGCAGGAGTTGTTGAACATGGAGGCTAACACAGAGGGTCTGTCCCAAGAACAGCTTGAACATCGCCAGCGCTCCCTGCAGACCCTACGAGATATTCAGCGCATGCTCTTCCCCGATGACCGTGATGCCCCGCCCCCTGGGCCCCCACAGCCCCATGGTGTACCCCATGATGGAGGGCCGGATGGTGCCCCCCGGAGACCAGAGCAGGGTCCCCTTCAAGCTATGATAGCACAGTCACAGAACCTTGGTCCACCAGGTGGACCTGGAGGACCTCGTCCACAAGGCCCACCCTTTGGGCCTCCCCACGGTCCCAGGGACATGCCCCCATTCCCACAAGATGAAATGGGGCCACACATGGGGGGCCCAGGCAGCTGTGGAGAAGGAGATCAGATGACCCCAGAACAGGTGGCGTGGTTGAAGTTACAGCAGGAGTTTTATGAGGAGAAGAGGAAGAAACAAGAAATGCAACACCGGCCGCTTCCTCCAGACATGATGATGCACCCCCATGGTCCACGTGGCATGATGCGAGGCCCCCCACCTCCCTATCAAATGGGTCCTGGAGAAATGTGGGGAGGACCAGGTGGTCCACCAGAACACTATCCTGAGCGAATGAGCATGGGTCCTGGCCCGAGAGGCATGCCTCCACATATGCAGAGGATGCCTGGCTTCACAGGTATGATGAATCATGAGATGGAGGGTCCACCAAGGCCGGGCATGGGCTGGCCCGATGACATGCCTCCCAGGATGGGAGAAGCACGAGGATTCCCTGGAGGACCAGGAGGAATGTTTGCTGGTCCTGGGGCTCGTGGTGAGCGTTTCCCGAACCCTCAGTCAGTTCAAGAAGCAATGTTCCACCAAGGAATGGCGGGAGAGAAAGGTCTCCCTCCTGGTATGATGATGGATGTCCAAAGGATGATGGGGCACCAAAGAGGAGGAATGGAACCTGGTAATGGCATGGGCATGTTTCCCAGAATGCCTGTTGATGGTCCTATGAGTCCATCCTCAAGACTCCAAGGAATGGGGGGCAGGGAAATGGGGCCTGAGTTTGGCATGGGACCTGGCCCTGGGCCAGGACCTCATATGCATCCTTCCAAATTACGAGATCCCCCCATGAATATGAGTCCTGATGAAATAATGAGAATGAGAGGTGGTGGAGGACCTCCGATGGATAATATGGGCCCACAAGGCAGGCCCATGCAGGTCCCCCCTTTCCCTGAACAGTCACCATCAGGAGACTTTCCAATGGGGCCTGGACGGCCCTTCCCAGGCGGACCAGGAGGAATGAGGGGTCCACATGCAGATCAAGCATTTGGTCCGGAACACAGATCTCCATCGATAGGAGGTAATGGCCGTATTAATCACCTCCCCTCGGCTGGTGGCCCTGCACAAGGTCAGAGAGGCCGTAAGCCAGCAGAACTGTCCAATGTCCAAGCAGGAGGGGGGAACTCTCCCAGTGTTAATCCACTAAAATCCCCTCCTCTGAGGCAAGTGCAGTCCCCCATGATGGGCTCTCCTTCTGGAAACCTTAAATCTCCTCAAACACCCTCCCAGCTGGCTGGCATGCTCACTGGTCCTACAGGCTCCAATGCTCCTCCAGCTCCTCCATCTTCTGCACCAATGAAGTCTCCTCACTCCATGATGGGATCAGCAGGTGCCTCTCCTGTTCATTTGAGGTCTCCTTCTCTTCCAAATCCCTCTCCAGGATGGGCCTCATCACCAAAACCACCCATGCAGAGTCCTGGAGTGCCCCCTCAGGGTGGCAAACCTCCACTCAGCATCACTTCACCAAACATGATGGCAGGCATGGAGCAGGGTACGTATGTCTTCAAAAGCACCTCTAATTTAGTCAGTTCCTTAAATAATTTTTCCTCCCTTTTTTCAGTTTGGGTTGTGATATTTGGATTTCCGTTATGTTTAAAAAAAAGATTTTTTCTTTTATGTGAGTTTAATTATTTAAGGTCTGTGATTGTTTATAACTTATTTACTGCTTAACTAAGACTTTAAAAATGGAAATATGTTCAATTTATAAGCTGTGATATGGTGCATCGCTTACTCCACACATCTGCATGTGGGGTGGGGTTGGGCCAGTTATAGATCAGTGGCTCCCTCTTGTGACCAAATAACCTCACTAAGGTTAAACTCCAAACGTTTTCATATGTATACTTTTCAAAATGATTGGGTAGGTATGTCAAAATGTTTGTCTGGTGTAGTTTATCTGAATAAATTTTCTTAAAATCAACATATATTGAAGTAAAATCCGTAGAAACTCAAACATTTTCTACAAGGCTTTAGCGTTTGTTTTGTTAACTTTTTTTCTCATTGCACATTTCTGTAGGTGGGAATGGCCCACCTTCAGGACCTCCATCATCAGGGGCTCCTTCTGGCGCCATGTCCCTCCCTGGTAATGTTCCCTCTGGCAGTCCATACACCATACCCCCAGAACCAACACTATCCCAGAACCCACTCTCCATCATGATGTCACGCATGTCCAAGTTTGCAATGCCCAGCTCCACCCCACTTTACCACGATGCCATAAAGACTGTTGCAAGCTCGGATGATGACTCACCTCCAGCTCGCTCCCCCAACCTGCCTTCAGTAAACAACAACGGTAAGATTTGTGAAATGTCTTTTGCTTATGTATGATTTGTAGCTTTAAAATCTATTGACCATGCTGCTGGCCCTTTTTATTCATGTTTAATTATTCTCACATACTCGTACTTAATCTCTATTTTACTTTGCCTCCAGGTATGGCTATGAATCACCAAGGAAATCCACGCATGATGGGACCGGGAAACGCTGGACCCATGCCTGCTCTCAGCCCTCTGGGTATGAATCCAGTGGGATCCCAGCCTCTCTCCCATGGCATGCCCCAGCAAATGCCCTCCCCCAATGCTCCTAATATGGGTCCAGGAATGATGTCTCATGGTATGATGATGCCACCAAATCCCCAAGACCCCGGCATGGGAAACCCTCAAATGATGCCCCAGGGACGTATGGGTTATCCTCATCGAGGCCAGGGATACCCTCTCACCCAATCCCCCTCCCAGCAAGGCCCTTTCTCCCCACACAACGGTCCTGGTCCCCAAGGTTTTCCTGGCCATCCTATAGGTTTCCAGGGCGACGGAGGACCCATGGGAGGGCGGATGGGGAACATGCCTCATGGGGGTGGAGGTGATGGTGGCATGTGCAAGCCCAATACCCCTGGTGGGCCAGAGTTTAACAACATGCAAGGTGGATTCAGTGATGCGGACCTTCATGAGGTAATGCGACCGGGAGCTTCTGGCATTCCTGAATTTGATCTGTCCAGGATAATCCCATCAGAGAAGCCCAGCCAGACTCTGTCATATTTTCCCCGTGGTGGAGGAGACAACCCTGGAGGGAAACCACCACACCCCTCTGGCTTTCCCATGCAAGGGATGATGGGTGATGGTCCGCCAAGGATGGGAATGCCAATGCAAGGGATGGGGGGGATGTCTGCGGGGCCTGGTGGGGGAATGGGTCCCCAAGATATGCCGATGGGTAACCCAGGCCACAATGCGATGCGGCCCCCAGGATTCATGGGCCAAGGTATGATGGGTCCCCAGCATCGGATGATGTCTCCCGGGGGTCCGGGAGGGATGATGCAGGGAAGACAAATGGCTCATCCAGGTCCTGGCGGCTCACCTAACATGATGATGTCACTGCAGGGCATGGGCGGCCCGCCGCAGCAGACAATGATGATGGGGGGCCAAATGAGGCCACGTGACATGGACATGGGGTTTAGTCCGGGCCCTGGAATGTTCTAATCCAACAGAAACCTTGTAACTAGAATGTTCTCGGACAATTCACAAGGATGGAATAAAGATCATGGAGTGCAGCAAGTATTCAGAAAACAGATGGACTCAAGTATAATATGAGGTATAATATGAGGGTGTGCCCAGAAAATGAGCAGACTGGGGCTCACCCACCAATGTCTTGTGGAAGCTATTCCGATGGAGACTCAGACAGGCCCAGATTGGAGTACTTATGCCACATGAACATTTCATTTTGACTTATGAACTGCAGAATGTATGGGGTTGTTGTATCAATTTCGCAGAACTGTTCATGTGTTTTTTTTTTTTTTTTGTTTTTTTTGATTATCTGACTATAAAGATGACTTCGACATCAAAGAGGAATCAACTGAACTAAAAGTCAGTGCGGAGATGCTACAGTATATGTCTACTTTTTTCAAATTTAAAAAGTCAAATTTGTCATGAAAGTGGTATGGAACATGAGAAAGGAGGAAGAATAATTTGTGCTTTGTGAAGACATTAGTGGAAATCCATCTTGTCTCTCGCTCCATTGTTTTGACTGTTTCTGTACAGTATATACGTGAGAGTGTATGCGCTTGACAGGTTGTATGTTTGTGTGGTATGTAAGTATGTATGTATGTATGTATGTATGTGTCTGTATGTATAGGCATTCTATCAGTGACCTCTCAACTCCTCTTACCCTGCTTTCATTGGGGGAGGAATGCCCCCTAAAAATACTGTACTGTTTACCATTGGTGGGCTATTCAAATTTTAGTCTATTTTAATTTCCTTTGTAACTCCAGTGTATAACAAACCAAACTATGACCTCATTAAGATAATAGTATTATTAAAAAAAAGCACAAACATGGACCATCTGCAAAAAGCGTCTTCTTTCTGTTTTTATTTTTGGCATTAAGTGCAACACATTCTGTGAAAGGATCCTGGCAGCTTTGCAGCCCCAAAATCATCACTAGTTCGTTTCTACTTGTGGATGACTTTGCGCTCTAAAACTTTCAGGCCTCACATTTCCGCCAGTATGGAACATATTGCTAATACCCAGGCGTGCTATGTGTCTTCTTGTTGTTGTGTTGCTGTTTTGTTTTGACTCTTGTTGACTCTGGGTAATAATCATTCCCACAGCAATAATCCCCCTCGATGGTCAGCAGAAGGGGACGTGATGGCTAAATTCAAGAGCAGGTTTGCCAGGTGTTTATAGAACTAGAACTAGGTAGATCTGGTAACATTTAGAAATGCAGGTGTGGTGTCCAGAGTGAGACACAGAAATGTAAACAAGTACTGCTTACCATCCAGTTGACTTCCTCTCTTTTCTCTATTGTATAAGCTTGTCATGTGTTTCTCCATTGGCTTTGGTGCAGAATAGCCTACCAGGGCTGTGGTGATGGACTACAAATAAAAGATATTGTTTTGGTATATACATGTTGTCTATGGAGTGTGTGTGCGCTTTTGTTCATGTGGGTTTCGATTATTCACAACCAGTTGGTCATGTGGTCTACGCATAGTCTTTGTCTCGGTTTGTCAAACCAGCTCACCAACATTCAGCTAGAACGAGGAGAGAAAGATATACCAGTAGTACTGAAAAGCTGACACTTAATCGGGATATTCTTGGTTCAAAGGACACCACACTTCTAAAATAGAGCCGAGCAAGTTGATGCATTTGAGAAGGCTTTTGAGCTCGATGAGCTTTTCTCACTTGTGTTAAACATTTCCCCTTATATGATGAGCCAAAAAAAACCCAAACAAGACTTAACATTGATTCAAACTTGTATTTATGTCTCGTCACGACAAACCACACCTTTACATTTTAAGCTGCATGTATAGGATGTATTATTGCAACATGGCCATTCTGAAAATGTGTGTATTGAAAGAAAAGGGAAATGCAGTGTTTCACTCAGAAAATAATGTTGCAGAATTACATTCACTTTATAATACACAGCTTTCTGAATACCTTTTGCTAAGAAACTGATGCATTACATGACATTCTGAATATTCTCCTGAGAAACGTAATTAGTGAGATTTGGTTGTGTGTTTGTTTGGCATAATGATTGCATCATCTACAAAAGACATATTTTTAGTATGTTGCTATTTCAATGGAAGTTCACTTGCATATTAAAACATACAGGAGTCACCACATTACACTGAGTAGCATTTCCCCTCCAATACATGGGTTTATTTGAGCACCTTCACTCATTTTCCTGTAGATACTTTAAATGAGTTAAATTAAGCAGGTAGCTCCCAAATTTATGTAATTTAATCTTGAGTACGTTGTTTAATCTAAATGCAGCTTTCTGGCCTAACCCTTGTCAAGTAAATGTGTTTATGGGACGTTGCAAAAATGAGGGCCATAAAATAATCAAATAATTTAGTCAAACAAAATGCAAAGATTCATGCAAATATACACCTGTGCATCCAGCACCTGGTGTCAGTAAAACACTGCAGTACAAAACCTTTCAGCACATTCACTCGCATCAAATTAAATCTTACATTAAATTCTGGATCAAGAAATGTCAAATTAAGTGATGCAAACTAAAATCTGTTTGTAAACTGGTGTGAACATGACATGTAATGGCTTTAAGGTGACTGAAAAGAGTGAGACCTAAAGGAAGAAGGATTTTACCTCAGTTTTGGAGTATAATGTCATGGTTAATACTGTTTAAGTGTTCAGGCTTTAACTGAGCTCTCTGTACTCTTACAAATTGAATGGTAGAGTTCAGAGCTCAGAGAGTATGATGAGAGGACCTTTTTGAACTCCTGCAGGGGGCAGTAGACTCCACTACAACCAGGGATGAGCTGATCCTACAGAACAAAAAGGAATTGAAATTAAAAAGGGGGGAAAAAAAAAGAGTTCCTTCTTAATGCTCACACTTTTTGTCGCCTCTTACCTGACCTATGTATGACACCTTTACAAAGGCTTCCCTGGTCTGTCGGTTTTGATGCAACTCCAGAGTGACATCAGCGGCATACGGTGGCCATTTCATATCAAAAATCCCCAGAGCCATGAGACAGGGAATCAGAGTGGTGTCATGCGCAGAGTACAAAAACATCTTCCTGTTTGAGAGACAGCATTTCATCACTAAACCCCTTAATGCTGCATAAAATTCAAGCGTGAGTAGAAAGCTGGGAGTCCTGAGGTTTCTAACCTGTTTGGCTCCGGTGAGATGCCCTGCAGTTTCTCTTCCATGTTGTTTATCAGTGTGTGCAGCACGGGTCCCACGCACAGCTGCAAGGTTTCCCTGCAACAAACAGTAAACGAATCAAAGATGGCTTGTCGATTGCAAAACTGAAAGAACGCAGAACCTAGTCTTCTAAAAGCTGCTTTCTCAGGTGAGTTTGTTTAATCTAACCTCTTGCTGGGTTCATAGATATGACACATCATGTCCACAGCTCTCTGTTCCACTGTATTCCTCCAGGACGCCAGTGCTGGTGGGCATGGAAGGCCGTGAGTCTGTTGATGTAAGAAACATGTCAGAGCAGGTTTTGCGCAAAGGAAAGCTGGCATTAAACTATTTCGGCTCAAGGTTTTCAAGATCATCATCACACAACTAGTTTCTTTTTCAAACTGATTTTGTTGGCAGCAAAGACATTGTTCATATCAAACTATCTACATTCTACATGGATAAGCTTGTGCATCCCATGAAATTACAACTGTGTGACCTGCTGACTGAAGGGCTTTTAAGAGGACATGTAAGGTGGACATATTTACTCTACAAAAACACCAACAAACAGATGCAGCATCCTAAACCAAATAACATCCAGTGCAAAGTTGATAAATGCCCAACATGGAGTTTAATGATAATAATTTTAATAGCAGATGAAACGGTTGGCAAATACTTTACCCGATATCTCAACCCAGGCTTTATGTGAGCTCAAGGTGATCATTCAGTGCATTTTTTTTATGAAAGGAATTCTATGATTGGTTTTTCTGGAGTAATGTGTGTGTAACGTTTTGGGACCTGCTCTCAGTCTTTGGACTTCACAGCATGAAGGTAGGAGCAGCATGTTTATGGAAAATGATTTCAAACCATTGTCTTGAAAATGTATGGTAGTATTTAGTATTTGACAAGCGGTGAAAGAAAATCCTTGAGACAAGACAAATAATATTGCTGCTCCTTTCAGGTGGTATCATAGCAACGGTAAAAACCTTGACCTTCAATGCTATGTGTCTGTATGTAGGCCTGGTTTAGGGAGAGAGAGGAAATGGTAAAGTGAGATTAATATGATTTTTAGAAAATGGAAGAAGAATCAGATCCCAGAAGAAGGAGGTTCAACTTGAACATTGTCATTGAGAAGGAGCACAAAATGTTGGCTTAGATGATTGAAAAAATGTTCATAAGAACTCTAAACTGCATAAACTCTTTAAGGTCATCATCCTGGATCCCATAAATCTGGGTAATACCTTTAAAAAAAGTTCTAAATTCTTCCAATTTTATTGACCATAACCTGCAGCATGAGCCTGCAGCTTGGCCTAAGTTGTCATGATGACTGTATGCATTCAGATAACCTAGCAAAAAGTTGCATGGATCACGGGGAAAAAGTGTCACCTCTCTGGCAACCATGTCATCCCTAATGAGGATGAAATCAACGTGCTGCTTCGAGGCGATTCCCAATTCACTCCGGATGCTCTGCAGGTCTGCAGCAATGTCTGGCAGAGTGGACGATTCTGCCCAGCGGTAGCTGCAAAGAATGTACAAAGTGTCAGCCACGAAACACAGATACACAATGACAACCTGTCAAAGACATTTCTAACTCTGCTTATAAAAGATATCCGCATTCCAGCTTATGGTTGCAAGTGTACGGGATGGTCTAGGAGTGATGTGACTCTGTAGCTAGCAGGAAAATAGATTTGACATACCTGCTAAGAATTTTGAGCTGCTTGCATCCGTGGTAGTTAGGATAGAGGATTTCAGACTCTGCCTCCGTAGTGAAGATAGGCACGATTTCTAACAGGGGAAGAAAAAAAATGCCAAAAGATTACAAACAAATAAATATGAACTGAGATAGCGAGTACGGTAAATAAGTGGATACATACACTTACCTGTTTGCTTCTGCAGGAAAAGGCCTGCCACCAGGCATTTTGCAGACTCGATGGTTCTCACAATGTTTGTGGAGCGGACGCTAAAATGTGAAGAATGAAAACATGTCATGGAAAGCAGCCTGATTTTAAATAGCTACATGTTTACTCACATTAAGCAATCTACAAAATCTGCAACCACCAACATCCGCAACACTTACTACACTTCAGCAGGTGTATAGGTGATGCTAAGGAAGGGACTCTCCTCAATGTACTTTCTCCTTAACCTCTTGCCCAGCTCGTACAGCTGCTGCATGCCTATTGTGGTCAGCTGACCTGGGAATGTGCCTCCCTGCCAAGTAAAACATAAAGAAAGACAATAAATAAATAAATAAGTAAAATTATACTAACAGATGTGACTGAACAGCATCAACATATTTGTGATCAGATGCAGCTAGATTGCATCTAGCAGAATGTGGCACATGGCCCAGATCCATGCTGTGGGGTTTAGTTTTCTAAGCCAGATCCAGTGGATTTAAATCCCTTTAGCCAAGCAGTTAACTCGGCACAGGAAAGTAACATTTGCACAGACACAGTGCTTGGCAAAGAGGACACGTCTCTGGGAAGGCCCACACAAAGTTCAGCCAAATTACAGACAAGATGGGAAAGAATGAGCCCAGCTCAGTTACTTTTGTAGGGACTTTATTCGGCCACCAGAGGGAGAGATTCTGTCATCAGGATGCTAAACATTTAGCTTGTACACAGTCACAACTCCTTACTGCACAGTTAGCACATAAAACAAAAGCATCTTCTTAACAAAAAATGTTATGAAAGTTTTTATGTTGTTATCATGACAAATTGCACTTTTTTTTTGTTCAAATAGCATAGAAACAGCCAGCAACTATGTCATTTTTATTTATACATTAATTAACCCAAATATTAATATCCATACTTGGCCTTGATTGGATGAATTTAAATGACAATTCTAATCTTATTTTTTGTCTACAAATACAGAGCTTTTTTTTATGAATGAAATGATCTATTTTCTCACATTAAATTTCATTACCAGGAAGAAGCTGAACTGCTTTTTTTCTTTTATTGTACAGCATCATTGTGTGACCTGAAACACACCTCTAAATAAAATGTATTTTTATTATTATTACTAAATGTTGAACTTGTTCCTACAGCTCATTTACTTTCAGCACACAACACGGGAAAAACAATCGGTAAAATTATCCCTCTGGAGTGGTTGTGGTACTTTTTCTTTAAAAAAGGATCATCTGCTATTAAAAAATGAGAATAATTGATTGATTGTATCAAATGGTAGAGAGAAAGATCCATCTCAGGGGTATTTAATTAAAATTTAAGGTGGTTCATTCAGAGAAAATGTGATGGTGCAGAGGTTTCAGAAGATTATAACATCTATTATGAGATGGTTTTATGTATGTGGATCCTCAGTATGACTTAAGGAGCAAATGCTCTGCATCCGATGCTGTGTCGTAAGTTATCCACCTGGAGAGGTGGAACACAATCATCTCTTAGACTGGCTAATAAACTGCTGCTGCTCAGACTAACACCTTCCTTTTTTAAACTATATATCCTAGACTTTTTGACACACCGACTACAGCCTGTCAGAATCCATGGCATCTCCTCCTCCCGAGCTTCCTGTTGTTAACATGCGACTACTCAGCCAAACACAGCAGCTGTATGGTGAAATTACAAACACAGTGGTATTGGGACTGACTGGCAGGAGGTGTAAGATAATCTGCATACATATGAGGAAGACTAAGGAACTGGTCGTGGGTTTAAGGAGGAAGAGTCACACCCTCATCCACTTGTTCATCAATGGTGCAACTGGTCCTCGGTTTTAAGGACCTGAGTGACAATGAGTAAATTAACTCACATCTTTCACAAGATGGTTTCCTCTTTTTTAAAGCATGTTATCCTGCTTATGGGGTAATAGTTAAAACACACACACACACACACACACACACACACACACACACACACACACACACACACACACACACACACACAC
>JBAMHX010000014.1:12060649-12081305 GCA_037177515.1 Pseudomugil tenellus | reverse complement strand
ATATAAAACAAATAAAAGGCAATAAGATAGATAACAGAACACCCTCATGGCAACATTTGGGAGAGGACATATTAAGCCTCTATCTACACCCAGAGCCGATGTGTTAATTCAAATCACAGGAAAGCTTCTTTGTCTTTTGCTGTTATTTTATTGTTTTTGCAACACCTAAAACCTGTTATAGTTTGGAAACCAGCTGGTAAACTGGATCCAGGTTTCACTCGTGAACTGGCTCACAGCTTTGCACGGACAAAACTGATGATCTTTACTGGAAGTAAATTGCAAACAGGCTGAGATGTGGAGGAAGGGAGTCCAGTCTGCACAATGGCAGGAGGTTACACATTAAAACAGCTCTGCTCTTATCAGCTAAAACTGACAATAGGCCTTCCTTACCTGTATAAACTGTGTGAACTAATTTAAGCTCAGCCTTGTGATGGTCTCTTATTGGAGTTGAAGTGGAAAAAAAGAAGTATTTGTAAACTAAAAGTACTTGGAGCGTCCAGACCTTGCAGAATCCTTTTCAAAATGGAATATTCCTTTCAGATCACTCTCAAAATGTAACAAAAAGTTGGACCATAACCATTCTCAGAAATAAAAAAAGACCAGCATTTTTACATAAAGTTGCTAACAAACAAACAAATAAATAGACAGATAAAAGGGGTAAAAACATTACTTCCTTGGTGGAGGTAACAAAGAGATTTAATTGAGACAACAAAATTCCTTCAGAATAACATTTAAGTCATTTTTTCATTTGGCTTGGCTTGATTTGATAACAAGTGAGTTTTTGAGAAATAAATGTGTCAAATTAGAGGAAATCAGGGAACCCAGCAAAGTCAGCAGGGTCAATCAACCAGTTTATGACTCAGCAAAATCATGATCTGAAAAATTAGCAACACCGGATCAGAAATAAACCTATGAATTAACGTTAACTGTATTGACACCATATTTCAGTTTTAGGCACTAATATAATAATTGTAGAAAAGAAACACTAACTCTTTTCTGTTCTGGGGTAAGTCAGCAAAGCAGAATTCAGATTCACGGCTGAGAGTCTTTGTCTTCTTCCTTTCACTACCTGTTTCTGCTCTCAAAGGAAGCAATCCTAAACAATATGATTTCCGGAGAACCACAGGAGCAAAGCATTAAATGAATCCAAAAGCGGGAGGGGTCAAAGGTCACAACCAAGCTCTCTCAGCGAACCACCTCATTGTTTAAAATTACTTTTTGTCACCACTGGCTGTCTGTCATACGTTCTCTGCTGGCAATAAGCAGGGATTTACTGTGATATGTGGTACCCTCTGCCGAGCGGTCTGGTTCGCCTGTAAACCGTCACAGCTGTCAGAGTAGTTTATAATCACAGTGGCAGAGTAATGGAGAAGTAATGGGCAAGCTGGTTATAAGGTATTCAGAATGGCAAACTGTTTAAACAAGACATTATTCACCCATGTCTTACTTCTTTTTTGCGTTGATCAAAACATCAGGGGAGAAGTCTCCGTGTTTTGTTTATGTCCTGCATAGGCAGTGGGTGAGCTAAAAGAGCTCCATGGAAACAAAATCGATGACTTAATAAATAATAAACTAATAGAGAATAATATTTGGTATTATCTTGAGCCAAGAATTACATAATTTCTCTCTTTTGAGGTACACTCATACAAGACTCACTGTTTGTTTCACTGTGTGAACATTTTCCATCAGATATGCGCGCACTAATGTTGAAGCACGTCTGGAGTGAGGCCAGACAGCTGAGACAGGTGACGAGAAAACGATCAGCAACTGTACCGAATCACAACGAACAGCAGGAAAACATTAGTTGCACACAATACCTCACTTTTAATACGTCTCACAGCATGGATTTTTAACTTTACCAAATGAAAATGAATAAATATAACCAGCAATCTTTTAAAAACTTATATCAGAACTGAAGGCTTTACTACCTGGCTGATGAGTTGAAGAACTTCAACATGCGATATGTTCAGTCTTCAGTTGCATCCTTTTTAGTATTAAGCTACACTGGATCCTTTTAGGTGATTAGGACAGAGTGTTTGCTCCACCCTATCCTCATAAACGCACAAGCAATTAGATGGTGGAGCTTACTTCCCGTTATTTGGCCATGTTTAGACTATCATCAGCAGAGGAAATAGTATTTACGCTGTGTCATGCAATAAGCACAACTAGATTATTACATGTATGAGCAATTTGTGTAAGATAAGGTACATTTAAGCAACACAAGCTCTGACTATATCATAATTATTTAGAGTATATAACATGATGTAAAAGTTATTAAAGTGTTCTGAGGTATGCAAGCAAAGAGCTGCCGCTTGAAAAATTTTTTTCAACATCATTATCTCAAGATAACAAGTTGTTTATCTCGGTATCTTGAGGTAACAATGATTGCTTTCCTGAGATAACTTATGTTTAGATTGTTTATGTTATCGAAAGAACATGGCTTGATTATTTTTCCAAACCATGGTAAAAGCACAGGATTTACTTTGTTATAATAGTGAAAATAAAATGAATAACAGGCTTTCCTCAAACTGCTGCTAAAGATAATCAACAATGACAATTATCAATTAACCATTTATTTTCATTTTCACCTCATTTTATTTTATTGTGATTAAAAGTTACTGTATGTTTATCTCTAGATGAGGAATATTTATCAAGATTACACATTTGTTTTTGTTTTTCATAAAACATTTAGGAATAATTAAATAATGAAATAATTAATATCCAATTTAATAAGTAATTTTCTTTAGATACAAATTTGACATTTTGATTTTTGACAGTTTTTTTTCACCAGATAAACCCAATGTCGGGTGGCCTTGAAGCTGTGAAGGTTAGAACATTTATTGGAAAGACAGAAGACACGCTTTACAGGTGAGAAAAAGGGAAATGAAAAATTGGGGAAAAAGAAACAAACATTGTAGACTTTGTAGATTGCTTTTAGTCCCATTACCTCCGTCACTAAAAGGGCGGACCATAGAGCGAAAATGCATCTGTCCCCACATTTTGTGTTTTCTAATCTCATTGTGACTCATTTTTCCTTCTTTTATTAAAAGTGTTTATTGCTAATCTCTTAAAATGAATTTAGGAACACTGTAGCCAAGTCAGAGTAAGTTTAGTGCTGTGTTGGGACAGCTCAGTGGCAATTTCCTGTAAAAACATACCACTCTGATCTCACACATTAACACGTTTTATTAATTCCAAATTAAACAGACGCCAACAACTCTGCAGAGAATGCAAAACATAACCTAGCTGCCATTATTCATTTTCCCTCTGAGTGATTAATGTGTCCATGAGTTTACTGGGGTATTTACATAATAACCAAAAGAAACTCGATTTATTTCAGTTTCACAAGAATCAGAGTCTATAGGATATGTTTGAACTAAATCCATGCAGAGTCAATCTTAGAAATACAGCAGCTGTTTAGACTGCACGGGAGGTGTTCATGTCTATCCACTGATTAAAAAAAAAAGAAAAAGCATGTTTAAGTTTAGCTGCATTGGGTTGGTGGAGGGTAGAGTTTTATGACCTACCAAGTGGATTTAATGCGGGATAAGGGCAGGAATACTTCCACACATGTGCGTCACCTGTTGCCACCCTGTACAGGCCAGCATGGATCTAGGCTGCCGTACATCAGTAACACCAGCAGAAGCCAGCAGGCCAACATGCTGCCTGCTACCTTACATGGCTGTCTGGCTCTTCATCTGCCCACTACTGTACACAGACCCACAGCCCTGTTATGATCTATTGTTTAGCTGCATATGGCAATGCACGGGGACACTAAGGCCACACAGCTGCAAGGTGTTTCATTGGAGCAATTAAGGCTACTTTACTCTCCACTGAAATTCCTAGAAATTTGTTTCTAGTGATTTACTACACCTTTGACATGTTTTCATTCCTTTCCAGTGTCTTTCTCTTGAATTTTAAAGAAAGTCTTTATAATAAGTGATGAACATTAAACACTTAGCACTGAGACACACAAACACAGCTCACTGTTTAGTTTGTAATTATTTTGGTTCCACTGATATGTGGAGTGTTTTTTATGATGGTGAATGGATTTGGGCTCCACGTTGCTGTAAAAACTGGTTAGATTTCAGACTCAAGCTGTTCTATTTTAACTCAAATAAAACATGGATAGAATCAGAATGAAGAAGTAAATACCAGATATAATATGGATTATATCTAATATCTATGGATTTGTTGTGGACACTTACTAAACTAATCGTCTTTACTGACAGCTTTTAATGTCGCTAATCGCATTAAGAGGAGGATGCCAGGACGTGTTGAAGCACAAAGATGGAAAGCAACAATGAACCTTTACACTTAAATATGTTTTTAAAATAAATGAGTAATTTTTGCTTCTGAATGTAATGAACACAAATAATCTTCTTAAGCAAAGTTTCCTTTTCTTCTGGACTTTCTACTTTCAGGAATGTTATTATTTTTACTCTTTAGATTATGTTTTACTGAAAAATACTTGACTAAATAATTTCAGTCACTAGTTGTTTTGCAGATTAAAATTTTAAACCCATCATATTCAATGAACATTACTATAAACATTTGATTATTCTGTTTATGTTAGGTTGCTATGGATACTACTCTGTACTTATAAATAAGTAATAATAGATAAGTAGAGACAAAACAAAGTAAGTCTGCAGCTTGCTACATAATGCAAGAGTAGTTATATAGTAGTACTACAACTTTTCTGGGGTATTTTCTGATTTTTATCACATTTAGCTGATAATGGACATTTCTAATAAAGTGAATTGTTAATTGAAAGTTTATTCTTTCAGTGGAATTTTTTATCTGTGTAGTACTAAAGTGATATTGGTATTTTGTGTTTTTTCCACCACTGTTTTATACTTTACACTTTCAGAGATAGAAATCTATCTTTTTATTTAACAAAATCATCTCGAAAACTAGAAATATTATATTATGAAAACTCTTGACCCCATGCAAATAAAGAGTAACTAGAGATACTTCACAACACAATAAAGCTAAAGAAAGAGACCTTTAGGTCAGTCAGCATTGTGAATATAGTGAAAAACTTTGACCAACTTCCAGAACTTCTGTTCTTACACTAAATGATTTTTTTGAGTGAAAACCTTATAACCAAACACCTAATATATCCGCATATTATTACTTTACATATATATTCACGCTGAGCAATGCTCAAAGAATCAGAAAAGATTTTTTTTTCAATTGTTACTTCCTGTTAGACAGCTTAGGTAGTTTGATCACTTCTCTAAAAAAAACCAAAAACTGTAAAAGTACTGCGTAGTCCAGATCAGGGTCGTTTGGGCTGGAGTCTATCAGCAATTAGCAGGGAAGAGACAGCGTATACCCTTGGACAGGTACTGTGTAAGTAATTACAACAAATAAATTACTAGCTGTACCTATTGAGGAAGACTTGTACTCTATGCTACCTGCTCTTCATCATGTCATCTTTCTCTCTCAGACTTTATCGCATAGGGGGCCTTCTTTAGTAGGATGCTCACAACATTCATACAAACATCTAACTTCTGCTGCTTCCCTTCAGATTAAAAATGGATCTACCTGACTTACCTGCACTTCTCCTTGAGGTGTAGGAGTCAGCTTCTGCTCATCTAGAAGATTCTTGTGTTGGGTCTTTCTTAAATTCAGTGAACAGAGAGCGAGGATGCAGGCTGAAGATCCCAGCGTGATGGTCAGGCTGCCTTTTCCCAGGAGACATCAGGTTGTCGGGTGCAGCATCTGAGCGGCGTGTTGTCCCAGCACCAAGTTATTTGTCCACGCAGGGTGCATGAAGAATAGCAGTGGCATCACAAGAGTATTTCCCCACAGACCTCCCTTCTCTCTCTTCCTCCTCCTCCTTCTCCTCCTCTTCCTCTCCCCACTCCCCCTTTCTTCCCACATCCCTGGTGCTCTATTTTTTGCTAGGAAGCAGGAGGGAAGTGGAATTGTTTTCTGAGATCAATGGTAATTCCGCTCAGAGTAAACTTCCAGAGTTCCTTTATTTACTGAGTGGTCCTTCAGGTTAACAGCTCTGTTGTCTGTGTGCTTATCCAATGATTGACCAGTAACAGTCAAATAAAGAAGCACTGATCTTTAGTTCTTCATTAGAGATCTATTTTTAAAATCAAAGCTGAGAATACTGAGAATACAAGCTGCAGAAGACGCAGTCACAAGGTTAAAGTTAAAACTGTACCTGCTTTGTTCATCTGTTCGTCTTTGGGTTTCGCTCCGTCCTCAGAAAACCGTGATGGGAAACCACTGCCGGATAATTGGGATTCCAACAAGGGTCACAGACTAAACTAAAAAAACAGTTTGTTGTCTTCCTCTTAGTTTTACTGTCTGTACAGAGATGTCACATCGTATAACAGAGATCTTTTAGGTTTGATTCCTCCTTGCTAAAGGCTAGTGTGCATTCAGATGGATGTAATTATGTGGTCAGGGCACACACATGTAACTCAAGTCAAAGTTCATGGCTTTGGCTAAGAAGTTAGAGTGAGTTGTTCACTAAATGGAAGGTCAGTGATATGATATCCAACTTCTCCGCTTCAATCTGTGACTTATACCCCCTCAAAAATGTGAAAATTCATCACCAGTTATATATTTAATGATTAAAGATGATGGTATGATCTGTAAGTAGAAACATCCATGTGAAAATATGTAATTTATAATAATATATTGATTATTAGTTTATATTTTTATCTTCAGGGGTGATGTGCTTTTTTGTGTCAAATTGATGAAAAAACATGTTTTCACAGTATAAATTTTGCACAGGTCAAACAAATCTACAATCATGGACTAGTTTAAGTGGAAATTACACTTTTAGACTTATTCCGGCGTATCTAAGGAGTTGGTAGCTACGACTACCAACTCAAGACTCATCATGACTCATGAACAACATGAATTAACAGAGACAAGACATTGGCATATTCTCAAAATGCCAAACCTTTCCATGAAGGAGTCGTTTCCACTGTTCCCTGTGGAATCAAACGCTTGTCACTTTTGCTCACAGTTGACTCAGTTTGCTTTTTCCTGGCAGTGACCTAATCAGGGATCTGAATGTTTAAATCCCCCCCCACATAACTGTGTCCTTGACCACTCAGCAGAGAAAATGCTTTTGGAGGTAAAAATAGCCAAGAAAACAAACTGATAAGGATCTCATGACAAATTCTTCTTTTCTGCTGACAAGGAGATGACAGGAGTTATGCCTCCAACATTATAGTAGTATTCTCTTGATAATGTGCTGGACTTTGGTTAATTCTACCTTTTCTTGTTCTTACAAGGATGTGTTTAGGCGCTCTCTGGTAGCACTTCCTTAAAGAAAATGGCTTCTTACAAAGAATGATGATAATGGTTAAGTAGTGAACCTTGTTTTCCATAGTTTGTTAAACAAAAGACTGATGGAGCATCAAAAATCCTTACGGGCGTCAAGGCAGCTTTTTAGACAAATGGAAATGTTGCTAATTCCTAATTGTGAAGCTTTCCTCAGTTTCCATTTTGGTGACCATCAGGTTGGATTTAGGAATGGAACAACCTTCAGCTTTTGTAACAAAAGAGGGGATTTTCCATGATTTCAGTAAGCTCATCACTTAAAGTTATATCAAGGCAGTGCCAGGTTAAGTCTGGATGTCTGTGCCTCTGTGTGTGACAGCTGGACTGCAAACAGCAAAGGAAGGCAAATGCATGTGTTTATTAGTATTTCTATGAACTCAGGGTATGTGTCTATGAACGCATGATGGAAAAAGCCCACACTGTCAGGATGCATTAATTTAATTATCCCCAGCAGCCTGCCAGACTGACCATTTGAATGCCATCCTGCTCACAACCCAGACTGTCCCCACTAACTCCGGTTTCAGGGAAGCCAAGTTTGATGGACATGTGTCTGTATGTGGTCATCACAACCTCAAAACACGTTCAAATCTGCAATCTGCTGATGGTTGCCTGTGTCATGGTTAAAAAGCAAATAAAAAGAAAGTGTTGGATCAATGTGGGGCTGCACGGTGGCGTAATGGTAGCATGTCACTGGTTCGAACCCTAGCTCAGATAGTGACCTTTCTGTATGGAGTTTGCATGTTCTCCCTGTGTTAGTGTGGGTTCTCTCTGGGTGCTCCGACTCCCTCCTAGTGTCCAAAAACATGCAGGTTTACGTTAATTGGCCATTCAAATTTGCCCTTACTGTGTGTC
This sequence comes from Pseudomugil tenellus, assembly GCA_037177515.1. NCBI lineage: Eukaryota > Metazoa > Chordata > Actinopteri > Atheriniformes > Pseudomugilidae > Pseudomugil > Pseudomugil tenellus. Next base: position 12,073,136 of record JBAMHX010000014.1, on the reverse strand, counting down.
TGGGTGTTTGTGTTTTTTTTTTTTTTTTAATATGAAGACTTCATTGGTCCTGTTAACAAAATGTAATAAAATGGATACATTTTTTTAGGGATGTTTATAATTTATTACCATATGATATGTCAAAACTGTTATTGTGTAATCTTCTGCTTTCAGGTGTTCATTAAGGTAAAAATCTGATTGTGATCCAGAGAATTTTGAGTTTGAATTTTTTACATAAAGTGAAGCAAAATGTCTGAGAAAGAATATGTATCATAGTGGGCTCTAATGGGTTAAAAAGTGTAAAGATAATGAGGTATGGATGGACATTTTACCCAACGCAGCAGTGTCCCTCACTTTTGTGTTTGAACAGTTTATAAACCATTTCAAACCATTAAATTAGTTTTTTGTATATAGATATTTAACGTTCACATTAACAAGCGTTATTATCATTTTATCAGCAAACTTTCTTAGCTCCCTTTAAAATAAAAATATGACTTAGAGACAGAATGCACTGACGCTGTTTGTCAAGGCAAGACGTTGTTTCACAGTAAGTGACGCACACTGCATGACTGAGCTGACCACCGTGAGAGAAAGCATACCATCAGTCTGCACTCTCTCCCCATCAACTAGTATAAAATAAACTATGGGTTATTATTAACTTGTTGCTGCTGATCTGATGACAAGCCCACAAAAGAGAACACATACAGGCTGTAAATAATTAGCTTTTGTTTGCTCATTATAGGGTGACAAAGCTCTGAATCAACAGGTGAGGGATTACGAGGGGCTGGCATGGCAGACTCACAGTCAGACGACATGTATTTTTGACTTGTGCCTTGTAAGTGTCTTTCATTTACCAGCTGTTAGACTTTCCGGCTTATATCTGCACCAAAGTGAAATGCTGTCCCAGCTGAAGAGCTATAATAGATGCCAAATTTATTATTAGGTGTCATAAATTTAGTTTCCATGTTCTCTTGGTTTTTGTTCTGTCAGTGTTTTAGATGGAAAAATTATGACATGTTGCTATACATTGACAAACTAGAAATGTGAACTTTTGTCATTTTGTTTCTTTCCAACTGATCCATAAATCAGCTTTTGCTTATAATTTTTCCACATTTTGTTATTTCATCTCATGTAATCTTGAAAGAAGACTAAAATTAAATAGTTTTTTCTAATCTGATGCAACAAAATAACTAACCAAAAACATTAAAGTTTTACTATGTAACTGTCATGCTCTGCTCCGGACTCTATCAGCCCAATTACCATCACCTGCCACCAGACTCGTTATCCCCGATCACCTGCACCTGTTCCCGATTCATTCACAGCCATAAAGCACTCAGCTCACCAGTCTTTCCTTGGTTGGACATTGAGTGAATGAAGATCTATGCTCGTTCCTGCTGCTCCTGGCCTTCCCTGTTCTGGATACCCCACAGCCTGCCTTCCTGCTCCGTGTCCCTGCATCCCTCCTGGACTCCTCCACCTTCCCTACAGGTTTTTGTTCATCCCTCCTTACTTCCAATAAATCCTGTTAACCTTCCGTTTGGCTCTGGCTCTCCATCGTTGCAGTAACTTTCTGACCCTAAAAATAAATATACATGTTTCACTCATTCTGAAGCAAAGTTACATTTATTTATATATATTTATAGATATATTAGGTCCATGTAAACACTGGCACAAATGTGAACAAATCCTGCAATAAAGATCAAAACAAGCATAATTCAGCAGGCACAACTCCAGTCCAGTTGTCTTCTTGCCTGCTGCTTTTAAAACTATTCTATTTGGTCATTTGTTCATTGGTCATGAAAGTCATATGATGACTTTCATGACCTTTCAACCTCTTTTTACAGCCCCTTATACATGAGCAGCAACTTGCGTTCCAAAGGGGTCCTATCCTACGCCTTTCCTTCTATCCTGTGGCTGCTCCACTATGAAGCACAGGGGTTTAATAACCAGGCAAAGCTGTTTGATATTAATCTTTTTATAAATCATTTCTGTTGCATCAATTTTAGCTGGTCTACCTTTATTGAAATGTAGACAGAATATCAAGGAAAAAATTGAAGTCTGCTTCACTTTTAATCTTGAATTGGTTTAAAATGTAAATAATACTAATATTACTAAAAATAGTAATAATTAAAGACTGATTGATTTAGTTGTTTTTACCTTCTATTTTTCTGCACAATTATCTTCACAATCAGCTACTTTGTTCAGTTTGTGGTTCTTTGGTTCTGTTGCAGCTGTCCCAACAAATGTATGCAAGATATGCAAAATAAATTGGTACAGATATTATCCTCATTAGCTAACGTTACTTATGAAACTGCAAAGTTACGTGGTCATGCACATTAATTTTGAAATGTACATTTTTAATTTGAATAATTATGCAAACATCATAACTGAAGGCCAGAATAAGTAATTATATTGCCGAACGCGGAGTGTCAGGGATATAACAGTTTCATCGTGTGAGCTTTGTGTGAGTGCAATAACTTGAACAGTTTGGAAACTCTGTGTACCCGTTTAGGTCCCCAAGAGGACGACCTGCATTGAATTTCACAGTTTCCACACCAGGTGGAGCTTTGGGAACATGTGTGGCTTATATTATTGTATTGTGTTTATTTGAGGATTGGGGAAAAGGAGGATTAGGGGTTTTCGGAGTTATACTCCTAGCCATCGCTTCTGACAGCATACGCCTTGTTACCACATGGAAATATGAAGTTATTTGTGATCTCTATGCTATGTATGAAGTAAAAACTTTCTGTGTAATACAGCTCTAGTTTCAAATATTCTGTATATGTTTAAACCATTTATCACTGTTTTTATTTCTAAAGTTTTCATTAGATTATTGAATGCTGAATAAAAGCAAACACAACTCTTATTGTGGACCTGGCCAGTTCCTGTCCATTCAACTCAGAACAAGGTTATCAAGATATGGAGGAAGCTGAAGGAAGCATGGACTCTTAATGCCACATTTTCCACTTGCCACCACTGCTGTGGAGCTACAGCATCCCAGGGTGCAGCTGTGGAGATTGAGCAGTCTAACAAATGCAGGAAGAGGGATATCTACAAGATCCCTCACCCAGGATGACCACCTAACATAGACATGACGACAGATGGTCATGCTGTATGTGTGTGTGCATGTGTGTGAACAGATTTACTTTGTCTTATATAGATGGCTTATACTTGCATGATTACTGAAGACAGACAAGGAGGTGTACGGCCCTTATATATATCCCTGAAAACAAACTTAGAATGAAAAGACAGGATTGTTCATCAAGTCTAGACGGTTGAAAAGGTCATTCAGAATCTGTTTCTTTTTCACCACAGTTGAAATTATTACAAACTGAACTAGATTTCTGAAGAAAATGTGATTGATTCAAATGCAGCTACTGCCTGCACTAAAGAGACTGATAGCCATGTTATAAAGATGGAAGACCTGTGTGACTATGGATACAGAAACGGTCCTAATGAGTGTGACAAATGACTGCAGACAGACACTTACATGTACAAACACCTACAGAATGATGCATACAGTGTGTTGTGTGTAAGAGAGAGAATGTGAAAAGAGGCATGCTGATGTTTGTCTGTTTAACACTGGATGATAGCACTGAATCACTGGCACCAGTTAAAAACTACTAAAAACTGTGGATTTTCATTAAATGCATCCTAATTATTTAATTACTGTAGGAAATAGGTATGTGCATGATTCCAGTTTTACACATAGGGTTGCTTGTTGGCGTTGCTACAATGACAGAGACCTACCACAAGGAAGCAGTTTTACAGCAAAATAAAATATAAAATAAAGGTAAATGAAATAAAATAAAAAAGAAAGCGCTCACATGAATGATCATTTAAAAATCTATCAAATACAAGTTGCTTAAATTTTAATCATATAAAACCTACAAAACCTTGTTTAAAGTTTTGGTCTGACTCTTCTAAGAAGATGTTTTAATATTACCATATTTAAATCTACTGGATTTAAAAAATGGACTTATGGATCTAACTGCACATTAGTTGGAACAAACAACTTGCATTATAGATTTAAATAAGTATGGTGCAAAATTAAATAATCTCATGCTAATATATATTATTACTATTATTACTTTGAAATGAAATGAAATGAAATTAGCATTACTTTTTTCCTTTCAGCAAGGTCTTGTTATGAGCTTTAGAGGTCTGTGGATGGACTCTACTTTTTGCTGTGCAAATTCTATGTATTATGCACTTTACCACACTGTTTTATGACTTCCTGGCTTTAAAGGTGATTGTTGAAATGATTCAACATCATTTTAGGAAACAGTGTTGAATAACTCCCTGAACATATGTGAGAAACTCTTCTGGGTGTTTGGCAGTGGATGGTTGACCGTGTGTGGCGACATTCCTATCTGCAGATAACATTGTGCGAGCGACCGTTTGACTGAGGGGACCTGTAGGCATTATATCATCTTGCTTTACCCTCATAGACATAAAGGGTGTTACCCTACTTTACAAGCTACCTCCTGCTCTTCAGTCATTATAGATGAAGCTGGATAAATACTGAAAGTTGACTCTGGACCATAGCTGCGATGGTATTTCTGTACATGTTAGAGCAGACCAGTAGGAATTTGGGAGGACTGGTGCAGTTATTGGCTGTTTCAACAGTACTGAAAAACTAGAAACTGTGATGAACACAGAACTTTACTACTTTTTTGCAACGCATGATCTCCACTGCTGGTAGTGTGTTCATATGAGGGGGTTGCGGGGGAGGGGCTCATTATTAATTCATAATTAATGGCATCACCAACATCATTTGACTGTTTAGTGTTCTAATAAAATAAAAATTTAATCTAAACTTCTTCTACTGATAAAGTAGCTTTAAATAGCTTCTTGTGTTGAGCAGGGTGGCTCTTCAACACTATGGAAGGAAAATAAAACACAATATTGAAAATTTGTTAATCCAACACTAAATTCTACATATTCGTGTTTCTGTCAAACTCCACGGTGCAATGGATATTCTTGGTTGTACTTGTCCTCTAATGCAGATAAATTAAAAAACAAGACACTGTGATGCTCCTGAGAGTAACTTGCTTATTTAAGAGATATAAACAAATGTTAGGTTATCAGATAAACTTTGTGACCATAAAATAAAAATAATTCTCTCAATAACACAAACGGAGAACATACAGTAGTATCTTTCAGCTGATAGACTAGATATAACAAAACTATTTGACAAAATAGAAATTGACAGCTTTGTAAAATTTCTTTCTTTCTAAACTTTTCTTATTGGATATCATTTAAAAAATTATATCAGACCAAGCCTAGTTTACAGGGCATTAAGGGAAAATTGCCCTGTCTCAGGGTACATTCATGTGTATCATCACCTTTTTTTCCTCCCTCTTCTCCACATATTCAGAATGATTTTGTCAAACAGTTTTGACCAAATGCAGCACACACACTTACACACACACAAACACAGAGACAAAGTTTAAACGCCACCACCATTGTACACTGGACGTCCGTGGTTCTTAAACATGTTTTCTTCTATTTTTTTCTCCTTGTTTTATTCTCTCTTCGCTCTTTCTCAACAGAAAGAAGTTTTGGCTCTCAAAGCCTTCTGGAAAATTAATGCTTCAGCTTAATCTTCCAAATTTACATTTGAACTCTGTCTTCACAAACAGCAGCAATTCCAGCAGTACAACTTATTTCTGGATATTTACCTTTACTGAGTTGGAATTATCTGAATTGTGGAAATAATATTTGTATATTTTGCTGAACAAGGAAAAATATTCAATTAAAAAAAGATATGTTCAATGCCAGGACCACCCCAGAGTTTTTAAGGGAAATTCTGAAAGTGCAATCTCGCATCAGAGCCTAAAATGGCTGAAATTTCTTCCCCAGAAATGTGTTAGGATTCCTATGAAATGGATAAAGCAAATGAAGGGTCCTTAGAAAGACAAATGCCGTTCCTGGGAACGGTTCCTGCAGTATAAATACAGCTTTTAAAACAGTTTTGTCCTCACAGACATGCCACCAACTCAAGTAGTTAAAAGTAGTTAAATGTTCTTCTGATGGTTTAAGTCTGGGGATTTTCTGACCCCATGGATGATTACACACCTCCTTGCTCACTATTTTACATGTCATCCAATTACAAATGAATGAAAAGGGAAATTTTAATTACTTAAATATGTTGTAAAACAATACAATGTGCATTAATAACTTTTCCAGCACTGATCAGGCTTTCAAAGACCTCAGTTGTTAAAATACAAATAAGAGCCCAACTCACACAGTCTTCATTTCTCATTCACTGTAACATTCTGGAATGAATTATCAAACTTAGAGTTTCCTATAATAACTGATGAGCAATACCAGGTAACTGACCTCACTAAAAGTCTTTATTCTAGTTTAATTTATTTATTTGTAAGCAATTTGTGAACAGCTTAAGAGGTTTAGGACATATTTGCTAAAAGACTAAACATTTCCATGCAATTTTTCTTTGCATTGTAAATCCAAAGTTCAGTCAGGTTGTGGAAACTGGTGCAACAAACAACACTCATCAAGAGTCTCAGTGTCATGTGAACTTCACAACATTTGTCCGAACCCACAATATCTCTCTTACAGGCCCTCACACTGCACTTACATCCTTCCTCAATTAATGCCTCCTGTCTACCCTCCTCCCACCCCTTTTCCATTGTGTGCACATCAATTCTCTTCTCCCTCCCAGGGTGCCCAGCGTAACACAGAAAGGAAGCTGCCTTTCCACTTCCTCCTTTACTGGTGAGAACAATTCATGCTTCGTCTCTCACCCCGTCTCCTTCTCCTAAAGACAGATTTGACAAAACTCTCAGGGTTGCCGGTTTCCTGACACAGGGCCTGATCCATTAAATCTGTCAAGAATTATACTTCTGATTTTCATAATGTGTGACTAATCATCTGTAATAACTCGATCTATGAGAAAGTAGTTCTGGGAAAGTGTTTGGTGTTAGACAATAACAGCCATAAGATGACTTAAATTCCTCTGAAAATACATTTAGTCTTTATATTTAGCAAAGTTTTATAATAACAGATGTGACTCAAAATGTTTAACTGAACACTAATGAGGTTAAATGTACTTTCTTAATATATTCATATTTCTAACATGGCATATCAGAGTCCTGAAATGTCAGGCTGCTTTGATTTGATCTATTTATTTCGAGCAGTTACAACACTTGTTGCACATTGAGAATCAAGCATATATATATATGTATGTACATACATATATTAGGTGGGAAGTGATATGTAATTTTCCAACAGGGAATCAGGGTTTACATGTAAAAATGTCTTCCACATTTGGTGCTGGTTTCAGTGAAACAACAACAAAAATAAATCCATAAAATTGTTGCTTTTTCCACCTTCTCACTGGGATGTATCCAAGCTGGCATTTCATTATTAAAGATAATGAGAAATAGACAAGTCATAGCTATATATATATAAAAAAAACAAAACAAAAGAATAATCTTCTGGCTAGAGGTCATACATTTTGTTTTAGATAAAAATTTCAATGAGATCTTCCAAATTCCATCTGTTGTCATGCTTCAACATGTCTTCACCGTGTACTGCGCTCAAAGTGAAAAAGTTTTAGCTTCAGTGCACAACACTGGACATAGAGAAAATCTGCTCTCCTATCACACAAGACCTGGTGAGTGGGTACGAAAGCTGAGTGCAAACGTTGGTTTATTTGTTTTTTTGAAGAAAATCTATTTATATTCAGCCAAAATGAAAACTAATACAGTAGGTTTTTGCATGAATATCTCAGATAATAAGGTGTTTATGAGTATTTGAAAACATGCATTTAGGATTATTATGTATGAAAAGGATTATATAAATATCAATAGTTTAATAAATCCTCTTATAATTAGATTATTTTAGATTAATTTACATTTACAATTAAAATAATTTATTCATATATAATCCTTTGAGAGCAACAATAAAAGAATTTCAGCTGGACGACAGGCAGAAAATGTAACGCTGGCATCATACAAGAAAGTTGAGATTTATCAGCGTTTCATGAGGGGACAAAATAAGTTGCGATTCTGGTTTTATTATCTATGTTGTGCTGAAAATATTTTGTTTAGAGTTCTCTCCTCCTGTGGTGTTCTCACTTTATTAGTGATAACAGATGTAGATGATCGCTGGCCAAATGACACTGAGGAAGAAAGAAGCTAAAGGCAAACTGGCGTGAAGCAGCGAGGCTCCATTACACAAAACTGGCAGTTATACCTCCCTGGTTGTGATTAACTACCCCTGGGGTTCTGGCCTTCACCACCTGCCACTCTGGGTTCCGCACCATCTCCTGCCTAGGTTGGAATAATTATCCTGAGGAGTTGATTGAAGCACTGAGAGCCACATTTGTTCTGCTCCCAGTTTGACGTGGAGGGGTGGTTGGCCATTATTTGTACAGCTTCTGTTGTGGATTTGCCACTTTAGAATAATCCAACAATGTAGTGCTTATGCCAGACCTCTAGTGGGCAGGGGAACTTTGCAACGATACAGCCAGATATGCGTGGCAGCATTGCATCTTTCATGCAAACTATCAGACGCATCCATGCATCTTTGTTGACGTTGTACATTTTCTATTGGACATGCGTTCCGTTTCAGGTTTCAACAAACCAAACATTTAAAGATGCAGCAACAAACATGACCAACATTGCTGTTGTGCTTTTTGCAGGTTAAACAGTGTTTAAGAGCAAGATTACATGAAAGATGTCATTATCAGACAAAGGTTGTATAACCAGTTTACACCAACAGCCTTGTGTTAGTAGAAAAATTCAATATGCATGCTTTTGTCAAATCTTTGCAGTTGTATCCACCGAAAACCCCGTTGATATGTAAACAAGGGACCAGAATGCAGGAGTGAAAAAATAACCAATTTTTCTCTGTTTGTATAAATAAACATTTTAGGGATTTTGGAATACATACACATGCACACTTCCTGGAGGAGATGGTGTTAGAAAGGTTTTCAGTTAGGGGAGGGGTGTGTGTGTGTGTGTGTGTGTTTGTGGGGGGGGGGGGTGTCTACCGTGCTGTCAGGCGTTTGCTCTGCTTAAGCTGCACTCTACTTTTTAAAACGATAAAACTACAAAAACACATGGAAAAAAAAAACTAATACTGGGATCGTTTTAAGGTACAATTAACACTTATAGAAGGCTAACAGCTAAAAAAAAAAAAAAAGTCCATTTTGCACAATACGGCCCCTTTAAGGTACAATTAATACTACTAAAAGTTCATAAAATGCTAATAAAAGGTTAGAAGCTCATAAAAGTCTTTTTTGGATAATATGGCCCCTTTATTGCTCTCACTGCATTTTGTTTGCGTGTACCTGTTAATCAAACCTTCATCATCATCATTTTATTTTAATATATAATTTGAGCCAATGTTTATGTCTAAACACATGCTACAACTCGTGAATAATAAAAATTAAAATAATACCTTTTCTTTTTAGGCGACAACAAAAAAAGTATTGCACATAACAGTCAAATTCAATCATAAATAAACCATAAATCAGAAATAAAGTGAAATTCCCGTACCTGTATTTCAGCAAACATAAGATGTGACGTGGATGGAAATAAGCTGAAGGCCTTTTAGTTAAAGATCATATAAGCACACACCAACCAAAAGACTGTTTACCAATTAAACTGACCAACACAGTGCTCTCCTAAACAAGTGAGTCCTGCCGCAGACACAGGGGGGTAGTGTGTGCTGCCGTTGTAACAGGACATGGAAGGGGAAACTTTAAGCACAAAAGTAGGTAGTGAGTCCAAACAGTTCAGTCTTCTCACCATTTAAACACACTCTTTTGTAATCTCAGCAACAATCAATTTGTATTTTACTCTCCAACAAACCGTCACACAATAACCGGTGAAAAATATTTACCAGGGAGCAAACTTTAAATTTTAAGCATCACTTTTCCTTCAAAGTGACGCATTTCGCTTTCTTCACTCTTAAACCCGTATAAATGTGTGTTTTGTTTGGGAGTTCCTGTAGTAAAGCATGCTTTACAGGCCTGGTTATGCACTTCCAGGCTCTAAATGACCCTGCCCAGGAGGCTGTTGTCTGTGTGTGCGTTTGAGCACATGAAGGACACTGGCCTGGTCCAAATTCAACAAATCTGACCTCCTGAACACAATGGTGACAAGAACACAACCCTCTGAAACACAATGCTGTGCTTGGAACCAGATGTGACACATGTTGGAGGGCATGTGTGTATGTGTTTTCACATAGTAAGAATGCCTGTATATAATACAAACATGTATTTAAACTTGATTGACTGGTTTAGATTTCAGTTTTAATTTATGACCATGGGTTCATGCTCCTGGATTGCAGCTTTTATCAACTTTTTCACCAGTTTCCGTTGGCTGATGAAGTCAGTGGCTGCAGTGTCACCGGTGTTTATTCAGTGAATATTTGATGCCATTGTAAATACATCCAGTTTCTCACTCTTGCAGGAAAGAAAAAAAAATAGTTTGGCTCTCAAAGGAAATTAAAAAATGATTTAGAATAATGTTCACAGTGGAAAATATAAAAAAATGATGTACGTCATATCTGCAAATGGAGAAAGGTAGTTGGTCAATAGATTTGCATTCTGAAGTCTAATAATTCCATCGAACACAAAGAAAAAGCCTCAAACAGTCGACTCATGAAAAAAAAGAACTGACAAGGAAAAAATAAAGTCGCTGAGGCAAATAGGGTTACCAAAACACAAAGAGAAATGATGAACCTCACTAATATTGACACAAATATGTATTGATGCCTGTTCAGACACTAAGCAAACAAGTGTTTGGAAACAAGTTTATCTCTATCTTTAAGCATAAGCCTCACACCATTCAGGTCTCGGAGTTGTGCAATGTCATGGGACACAGCGCTGCCCTCAGGTCATGTTCTATCTGTGAAGGGCATCGCTGATACCATCCATCTCTTTAAACTCGCAGTGAATGCATCCTCTGTGTATGTGAAGCTGACTGACGATTCATGTCTGAAGTTCATGTGATCACCAATGAATGGGTGAAAAAGGCAAAAACATCATGAGTGCAGAAACTTGGCATTTTCCTTTAAAGTGCAGAATAATAAAAATATATGGTAGATTATCATAGTAATAAATTATTACCATGCAATAATCACATATCACAGAAAGTTCCAATACGAAAGTACAGGATTGTAAATAAAAATCCTGCATTTAAGATGTTAAGCTGGCGAACAGAGGACTCATACATTATATAGTGAAGAGGATCACTGCTATTTGAATTCATAAAAACTTTTAGATCACAACATTAATTGGATTAAATAATTTTAAAAGACTATTTAAAAGCTTGTTATGCCCATTTCATATCTTAGCTTAATTACCCTACTCTTAATTAATATCTAGCCGAAAGGTATGACCATAATGCTCCTAAACTGATGTCATTCTGACCTTAGTAAGCCATCTGTCTGAGTTGTGTCCTTCCTATCATGGAAAATGTTTAGACGGGTCTTTATCTTCTTTACAACAGACTCTAGAGTATGATGCACACAAAGTCTTTAAACGAAGGTGTCTCCAAGTGACTCGGCAGAATTACTTTCGGACTTCTGTGTGACAACAGAACTCTGACATTATTCTCCCCGGGTTATAATCGTGTATCATGTCTGTCTTTTATGTATTTTCTCACTCCATCTTTTAATGTTTAATGTATGTATTTATATTCTTCTCAATCTAAGAAACCAGTCTCCTCATCCTGAGAGAAATGGTCATTTCAAGCTCTTTTGTCCTTAAGTAGCCCTGTTCTTAGAAAGGCTGAGACACTGCAAAATGTGAATAAAACATATTGATGTGCAATTCATTTAAACCTATTTCACATTTCAACAAAAGAACATTACTGTGAATTAAGAATAGGAAAAGCACTAAATGCTACAACTTAGAAATATAACATTTGAGAAAATAAATCAAGCTATAATTCGATTTAAGTTAAGTACAAAAAAGGAAAGTGGTGTTGTGTTGATTGTGATCCCACAATATGAACTGATGTTGCAGAATACGTTGAAACGCCTGTTCATTAAAAAAACTTTTCTTTATGAATAACTTTTCCATGTAAAACAAACTGCAACACAAATTGTTTTACATTAAAAACATAGTGAATAACAAAAATTAAATTCTGTCTTAACACATGAAGTCCTCTGGACCACAAAGACACTCATCACAAATACACAAAATACAATTAATACAATACAATAAAATACAAATACCCCACAAACAAGACAGTATTCTACAGTATTCTCCTGGTGGTGGCATGTATACCATGTATTTTTGTTACTGTAAAGTTATTTTAGACACAAGGCTTGGACATAAGCAAAGTCATCATGACCTTAAAATTAGGCCTGTATTTCTGGTCATTGGCATTCATGTTTTATTGTCCAGCTTCCGGTTAAATTTGCTCTTCAGCAGATGAGTCTATGCCAAAGGAGGAAGCTCAGGCCACAGATGTCAAAATACAAAGCACTTAGTGAATGTCTCAGACAATGGAGTCTATATATA
>JBAMHX010000014.1:12017541-12027648 GCA_037177515.1 Pseudomugil tenellus | reverse complement strand
TATATTATAATAAATATATTTTTTTAATGGATTCCGAAATTGGATGGGAACCAGCTGCCTAACTAGAAACAGGTTTCTTGAATGTCAACATTCAAGCAGCGCCAGTCTTGAAAAGACTCAAGACCAAATATTTATACACACACATACACCATACACCACACACACACATAAGTCCAGGCTGCACTAGGGCCTCACAGTAATAATGTTACTGATTTAAGCTGCCAATGTGGGAGGTCTAAACAGTGGCCTTTCCATGTGGAGTTTCCATGTTCTCCCCATGCTTGGGTTCTCTTCAGGTTCTCTGGCTTCCTCCCACCATCTAAAGACACAGTTGGTCACTGTAATTGTGACCAAGTTTGAACATGAGTGATTGTTTGTCTGTCGATGGACTGGTGACCTGTTCTTGGTTGCGTACCCTGCCTCTTGCCTGCTAATTGCTGCAATAGGCTCCAGCTTCCCAGCGATCCTGAATTAGGTTAAGTGCTGTAGCAAATGAATGAATGTTTTTAACCTTTGTTTAAAATGGCTTTTATAAATCTTGTTTTTACTGTCATCTATTAAAGTGAGCATTAATATAGAGCTAGTTTAACATTTGCAAGGCTGTTGACAAATGCTGTCTTTTGTCTGCAATTGAGTTTACAAGAGCAAACTGATGACATTAATGACACAAAGTTGCAGGAAAAATTAAACAAACACCTTTATTTGTGGAAAAAAAAAGCAATTTCCTAAGCTGGCGAAACTTACATTTTTACGGCATGACTGGTGTGGTTGTTGAAAAAGCATAATAGTGAATGATAAAGCAAGTCGCTGTAGCTGCAAAACAGGAACAATACAAACATTGGATAGAGTGATTTGCTTAACTTCTGGCTAAAAATTCAATTTAGGATAGCATTCCCAGCAGTGAAAGAATGTTTTTACTGTTTGTTGGGTGCTACTTGTCTGCTCAAATCATTTGCCTGAAATGTATGAAGGCAGGTACATATTAACCTCCTGTAGCCTGTTAGCTTAGCCTAGCTTAGCAGATGCCTCTATTTAAAATTTAAAGAGAATTTTCAAGTTCCCAATTGGAAAAATCAGCTAGAACAACCATGAAGTCTTAATTCTGACTTTGAAAAACAGAGATAGCTTTAAGCTCAGTAACATAATGAACACAAAAAAGCATTTTGTGACTCATTAACTCAGTTATAGAGATACACCCATCAGTGATCACTTAAGATCAGTGTTTGTCTGACCAAAACACATTGTAACACTCTGCAATTAGCTTATTGCAAACTACAATCATCATAGTTGGTGAACATAACTATGAGGAAATCCTTCTGGACTTTCTGAATTGCTCTCTTTACAGGATTAACTCAAATGGCAATTCATTTGCAGCTCTGACCGTAATAAAAGCAAAGGGCAGGCTGTTTGTATACTAGAAACAAGAGAATACAGCTCACTTTTTTTCTAACCAAGACTGTTAGCTTAAATTGCTAGCAGTTAGGAGATGTGAACAAATACACTTCTAAATATCACAAACTATACACTAGTATGTTCTTGGACACAGGTTGCCAAGCTACAGTTCCCAACCAAAAAAGAAAAGCTGAACACAAATCACTTTTAAACACAATTTTCAGACTTTGTGCTGAGGTTCCCACCTTCTCTTTATAGCTTTGTAATTATTCAAACATGAGAGCGGTATGAGTTTTCTCATTAAACTCTTGGTTAGACAGTAAGTTATTGTATTTCTGAAAATATTCCTCAAACGAGTGAAGACACAGAAGTACCAGTTGGCACTCAAGAAGACACAGCTGTTTAACACTGGGCTTTGTGGTGACGTCTTTGTTGAACTGCACAATTACAAGAAGAAGAAATAATTAGACACGTAACTGTTGCTTAATCATAGTCTAGATTTTCCATGAGTTACAACTAAACACAAGACAGGCCAGTTTAGACTTTATAGTGTAATGTAGCCGGTCATTAGGGCTTCAACTGCATCAACATTGCTCATAGCAGCCATACAAGCTCTCCCTGCTGACCTTCCTGTTTTTGCCTGTTGGCTGCTAAATGTGCCATTGTTCATCCGTATTGAATCCATAGTTGTGTTCTGTGAGGTATGGCATGGAGGAGACATAGCACACAGCAGGTTGTGCTGGGTGTAGTAAATGTGGATGCATTAGAAAGGCATCTATTCTCCAAAGGTAATTACCTTGACAATATATGGCCTGTTGAAGCCGTGGGAAGAGTGTGAAATGGCATACCAGCGTGCTGACCAAAGGAGGTCAACAAGTTGGGGCAAAGCCTTCTCAAAGGTGAGTCTTAGGAGCATATATGGGGGTGCATTTAGGTTGTGTTTAGATGTGGATAACTTAAAAAGAGATCAATTGATAGGAAAAAACATTCTGTTCTTTGGGTTGATATATCCTTTTATTTACAGGCATGAGCATGGCCTATTAAAATGAGGACACAAACTCCTGATTTATTATCAAAGAAAAATGTCTGTGCGCTTCCTGAGGTGAGAAATTGCAGCGTTTGAAGATAAGCTGCAACGTGGGTTGGTGGCTGGGGTCGGGACTCAGGGAGAGCTGAGTGTGTGTCTGCAGGCTGGAAGAGAGATACGCATCTTCTGGATGAAATGTTGATGTTTTACCAAAGCACACCAGGAGCTTGATATGTAAAAGAGGCTGCAAGCAGGAATAGTGAAAGTCATGAAATTTTGTCGCCTCGGGAGACGTGAGCAAACGCAGCCACATATAAACAAAGGAAGAGGAGTTGATACTGTTTTCATAGCTTACAGTTGGATTATTTTGGGTTCATTGGGACACAGTGCAATGACACAGTTGTTAATTTTGTTATTCGTGTGCTGAAATAAAAAAAACAGACTTTAAGAGGAAGCTCACCAAGTCAACTAATCAAGCTGTACTCTTCTAAAGTCACGAGGATAATGAAGAATGTTGTTGTGGTCCGGGATCTGTAGCAGGCCTAATTGAGTCATGCCCTCTCACGCAGGCACCCTGCCATGCTTCCATGTTGATGCTTGTTCTTTCTCATTCAAGGTGGGCTAAAAATATCTGTCCAGGTGGAGGGAACATGAGCATTAGAGGGACGCTGTGTCCTCTGTCTGTATCAGCCTGCTCTAATTACTGTAGCTCAACAGCCAGTCATGAATCCTGTGCAGGGATTGTGTGGGGAGCTGAGAGAGAGTGATGTAAAACAGAGCGGAGATGGAGCCACAGTCATGCAATTATAGCAGGGGAGATTGTAGAAGAGGTGAAATTCAGCTGTGTGAAAAAGGTGGGCCTGTGTTGTGTTTCATGTCCCTGTCATGTTTGTTCTCTTCATTCTTGGCTTGGCTTGAAAGTAGTCCCCATTTAGCTTACCAGCTGTACTGGTGTCTTATTACCAGAGGAACCAAACTCTTAAATTAACAAACAGATGCACAGATGACAGAATGGCACTTAAATATCTGTGTTTTTAGGGAAAACATAAGATGGAGTCATAGGTCCTAAAAGTTAAAAATATTTGAGGTTCTTTTTCAAAAGACTATAAACTAAAAGAGTCAGTTCTCAAATTTGATGAATGAGTTTTCACATTCAAATTACAGGCCCGGTTTTGGGATTAAAGCTCTTCAAATAAAGTTTATTCCAGTGTAGTCTAGTGTATACATGTAGGAGTTGTTCTGTCTTGAACTCCATCATGTGTTAGTTTGATTGCAAGCTTTAGTTTGTACTTTCTGTCAGACAAACATGCATTTCAGAGTCCAGTTTCATTTTAACCAATTACTATTTTTTTATAATGTCATGTAAATATGCAAATAAATTACTCCGACCCACAAGACAACCATTCCTGCAACATTATACCGCTGATACATGTTTCCAATCATGAGCCAATACTTTTTGTCCTGTAAATTTATTAGATTTTAGTTTTAGGTTTACATAACCTTTCAAGGAGTTTGTTTTATCTTTCCTGTTCTTGCTAGTCATCACTGGTTTATACCTTGTGTTTATCCACTACATCTTCCTTAAAATTGGACAGTGAAATGCTGTTCTCTTTGTGAATGTTCTTCTCTCATCCAGCACTGTTGTCTTTTATGGATATCTGTGATTTTCTAAGGGTGAGCTCACAAATGCAGTAGATTTATCAGCTTGAATAAAAACAACGTAAAGCTAAAATCACCTTTATGACACAGCTTTTAGGTATATTGTTAAATCACATTTGAACATGTTAAACATTGATACAGGGATGTTTTTTCTAACTCTTTCTCCAGGTATATGTGGAAAATATAATAGTCTGTACTTAGCTCTGTGTTCTTCAGACCAATGTAACGTGAATATGTTTTGGTCAACACTTAAAATAAGTGTTCTGTTAATTCTCAGCCTAACTGGATGTACTAGATCTTTCATTCATGCCTAATAGATTTTTAAATGCTAACAGTGTCTTAGGACAGGACAATTCATTTAAAATTAAACAAAACCAGCATTCAAGAATAATAATCAGCCTAGTTTTGATCATGTCCATTTTTAAATTATTTCTCTTTAGCATATTAAAACATAGTTAAATAGTTAAACTGGGTTCAATTTGTATATATGTTTTAAAATTAATATCTATTCTCATATCATGAAAAATATTTTCAACAAAAATCCTCAAAGCTACAGGGACTAAAACTTAACTAATCAAAATGTTAAAGAAGTGCTAATTAATTATAATCAAGTTATAATTAATTGTGATATTGATTTGAGGTCATATTGCCCAGTTATAGTCAACTTTCTCCTTGGCTGACAGGCAAACTATATGACATAAGACTGATTTGATTTATTCATAATTTACCCCCTCAAGAAAAAAAAACAACAACAAAAAAACAAACAAACAATCAAACAACAAAAAATCAGGAAAAAGGACTGAACCTAAATTATGTGATTTCAAACAATGCCTTGTGTCCAGCAGCTTGCTGGTTTGTCTGCTTGATTTGCAACATGATGAATGTTAACAGCCATTTCTCTCCTCCATCATTATTCAGAAAGCATAAAAACAACCTCAAGATAAAAATTACCTTATTAGAATCCACAAGATTTATGCAGCAATTGTAATTTTCCTGGGATCGGAAATGCTTTGCAAGGAAAAATTATTTCACCATTTAAATTTAATTAACCTCAAGGTAGCCCACGGTTAAATGCAAACGCTGTAAATAGTTTGCTTTATATTAAAAAATGACTAGCAGCTTATAAAACTAAGTTGAATATAATATCTGTAGACTGTAAACGGTGTAATATGACCTACTAGTTTGCAGATTACTACTTTGCTGAAGACAGTTCAATGATCTCTTTGCTTAACATGTCTGCAATGATCTGTAATTAGACCCTCAATTAGACCACTTTAACTTGACCACTGCAGTACAGATAAGAAAGAAGATCTTGGAAGAGAGGATATGTAGTTGAACTGTGAAATCTGGATAAGTTTTTAAAGCAGCAGGGAAATTTTTGGCTATTGTCTTAGTCATTCTGAGCCAAAGTGATTCAGTTGCAGCCTGTCATATTTCATGTAACATTCATGTCATATTTCACGTAACATTCATTCATTTTATAACCTGACTGGCCTCTGCATGTACCACCCAAAAGAACATATTTAATGTCTAGCAAATATTTAGTGGAAATAACGAGTAAACCTCTGATGGCTAAGTGCAACTTAATGCAGCATGTTACACATCATCACTACCATGTTCTAAATTATAATGCAAGATTTATGCAGCATCATCATCAGCATCCATTCATTTCCTGTACAACTTAATGTAAATAAGGAGCGTGGGGAAGCTGGAGACTAACTTAGCAACAACTAGCAGGCAGGGTAACCGTGAACAGGTCACCAGTCCATCATTAGACTACAACAAACAAGCAAACAACCATTCATGCTCCTCCTCCAAGGGTTAATTTAGAGTATCTGCCTTCATGTGTATTCATATTTACCTGTTCACACTTTTTACATTTTATGTAGAGGATCAACAATGTCCCAATATCTCCAGATGTAACAGCTATGTCAAAGTAACAAGCAATAATGCTAAAAAATAAAAGACCCCTAGATGCTTAAATATTCTAGGCCCCTCCACCTTTTTATGTACATATTATACTATATTTCTCTGCACCAATTTCCCATTAAATAATCTCAAATGGTTTCCATTTAATTATCTTTAATTGTTTATATGTATGTTACTTTGCACTTTAAGGAAAACTATACACAGTTTTGCTTCATCAGAGCGGATTAAAACCTGGATAGATTTATTTTAGCTGCTCAGATCGCATGTTCATAATCAAGCAGTTTCAACACATCGAGCAGTCGGTAAAAAGACTTTCCTTCGACCAGCATGTTCAAGCTGTAGGTTTCTAACTTCAAGCCCCAGTATTGGCCTCAGTGAGGGAGAGGAGGGAAGTACAGGGAATCAACTCGTTCCCCCAGCTGGAGTCTAAGCCCGGCCCTCCCTCCTCACCCTTTCTTCACCTCCCTTATGATGGAAAAAAAGAAACTCAGAACAGAGTAGGGGAGAGTTTGAGACGGTGGAAAAGTGGCAAACTGGGAAGAAAAAGCAAGTCAGAAAGAAGTAAAGATAAAAGTCTAGTTTATCTGGTTAATAAGGGTAAGATGTAGATAAAAGCTCTGAACAGGGTGATGAAAGAGAAGTGCAGAGTATTGGATGAATAGAAGTGGTAGAAAGACAGGTGGTGAGGACACAGTCGTCCCAGCAGAGTGACAACATGGGAAGCAGAGCCGAGGTTGGGGCTGTGTTAGGTGTTTTATGTCCTCTGCTGACGTTTTAACTGCTAGCAGATGTAGCTCTGCCCAGACCGTGACTTATTTCCTGCTTTCTTTAGTTGCTCTTTGTCTCTTGTTTTTACTTTTTCTATTTTTTTCTGTCCCTTCTCTGCCTTTCTTTCTTCCAATCCTTATCTCAAATTGCTGTTTCTGAACTTCCGTTATGTTTTTGTGTGTTTATTTAGTTTTTTTTGGTCTAGTTTTTCTGGGTGTAGCTACCACATTTTTTGCGGTGGAACAACAGACTCAGTGGGTGTAAAATAACGGGGGTGACATCATCCTGTCCGTTGGTGCATTCCTTTCACACTGAATAAGAACAGGGAGAAGAATAACAGGCAGTGCAAACTGGTCATTATCCAAAGCCTCTTTGTTTCTGCTGGTTTAAACTTAAACCTGCCCCCCAAGAAGGAGATTGAGACCACCCTTTAAGCTCATTCATATCTTGGTAGCACATAAATCTTAGTTTGGCCTTGTTGCTCAATGGAGAAACCTGACCTTCATGTCATCAACTATCAACCAATTACTATTCAATTCTTGAAATACTAACCCCACGTTTGAGCTTACATGAAGCACGTTGGTAGGTTGTCTCATTTCAGGGCCTCAAGAAGCATTTAACAACAAAAGAAAGTTGGTGAAACTGATCTAATACAGATGAATGTACAGTTGATCCCCTCAGGTCTTATTAGAATAGTGAGGTTGTATTCTGCATATTTCTGTAATGAGTCAGTACTGTAGCATGATAATCTTGTCATGTTTCTCCTCTGTGTGATGGATTTAGCCACAAGCTTGCTGAAATTCCTTAAACAAGGAAACTGGATCATAGTTAGCTTACAGTCTGGGGTAAAAGTGGTTCTCATTCTTTTTTGGTTCCCTTCCACTTCTCTTCTGGGAAGTCCTGCTTAAAGAAAAGCAAGATGGAGGTCCCTGTAGGTTGAAGGAAGCGTGGTGCTAAGTTTGTGCCCTGTCTGTTCTCTTCCCTCCTGGCACGAGCCCATGTCGCATAAAGCTGAGGAGAGTTGGAGTTTTAAGAGCTGGAAGCGCATCATGGGGAAGAACTTGAAATGTTGGTAAGGCGAAGAGCAGAGGCACCTCTTTGACCCAGATACGGAGGAGGCTTTGGCTCAAGAAAGAAACATAGCTCAGGAATGCAACCCTACCTCTCTTTCTCCTGATTCTGCCCCTGCTTCCCACTAAAGACAATATATATATATATATATATATATATATATATATAAACTATTAGTATACTTGGAGTTTCATACCAGCATTTTTTTTAATTACTTTTTTTTACTTTTTCTTATTCTCATGCAGCAAACACTCAACGTGCACAAATCTTTACATAAATGACTTCGCTTTACAAGCATGCAGCATATCTGAAAGAATAATTTCAATGTGCTAAAAATGGAATACTTTTCCCACTTAAGCAGCTTCATTTTGCTGTTTTTTTCACGCCTCCTACTCAGTTTATAATGATTAGATGTATTATAGCCTGTGTTCCCCTGAAAGCACTGAAAACACAGTTATATGATCTAAGCCGGTTATTGAAGGTCTATGATATCTGCTTTATTTTGCACTTCAGAAATGTTCCCCACATTTGTTGTGACACATGGCCATCTTGGAGATCTTGGAGATACAAGTTAATCTTTTTAATCAATTACAGGCCAATACAAATTCATTAGTTTATTAGTTATGATGTCACCTTGATTTCATGAGTAGTGAAATAAAATATATTATCTCCAAACAGAAAATGTATAACGTGCAAGATATTATTGTATAATGTTTGTGTTTTTGTTGTCAGCTTGAGTAATAGTTTTGAGTCTTGATTTCTTGTCTGTCTTTTAAGAAGACAGATACTAAATGTATTATGTATGTTGTGCTGATACAGAGCTGATGCAGTGGTTGAGAAGGCATTTTATAAAGTAGTGCTTGTCTGATTGAAAAGCAGCATAAAAGAAAGGCAGACTAATCCCTTGGAGTCTTTTTCAACTCCCTTAAAAACTGGCAGAAACTGAAATTCTCATTTACATATTATGAAGGATTTTGACTTGGTTCATTTTGTATTCCACTTTTGTTTTGTGAGCCATTTCTTACAATGTTTGTGCGGGTTTCCTGGGGCTTGAATGTTGCTATTGTTGCCATTAGCCTTGCTTTTAATATTGTTAATCCTCTTTACTCTGAAGGATGCTGAAAAATTAGTGCATGATACTGAAATGCAGATATCTTTTGTATTTTTATCACGTTTTCTTCTAAATTTGTTATTTTTGTTGTTTTATTTCACATAATAAATAACAGGTGTAAATGGTTATTTGTCCGTGTGTTGGCTCTTTTTATATGCAGTCTACAGTTGGTTCTGAGGCGACTGGCAACCTGTCCAGGGTGTACCCTGCCTATCGCCTGCTAATTGCTGGGATTGATTCCAGTTTCCCAATGACCCTAAATTGGCTTTAGTGGTATAGAAAATGAATAAATAACTAAATTAACAATTGAAGAAATGGATGAATGAATGGATGGATAGCATAGCATTCATTGAGTGTGTCAGGTTTTGAAAAGTTGAGACAGCTCACATGCTGGGAATGTTTTAATAAAACGTAAAGTAAGTTCACTAAGTGGATATTTTGAGGGTGTGCTTTTTTATATAAAATACAGTTATTTACTATTGCTAAAAGTTAGATTAAAATATGAACAATAAGTCTTTAAAACCATTAAGCTAGCTAGTGCCTAAACACCTAGCAGCTTAACTTAAAAAAAACAAACTGATGGATAGACTGTTATTTAAAGTAAAAAAATATTATTTCAAATATATTAAGATTTTCTCTCCTTCTGTGCTCTTTAGAGGCATAATATCACATAAAAGTAAAAAGCTTTCATAAACATAAACATAAAAGCTTTGATATTATATCCTGTTTATGTACCATAAAACAGATTTCACGCTTGCTGTTTCTGTCACTTTATGCTAACGTTAGCTAATCTATTATACTAAGATAAACTAAGTTTGCTAGATCATTAAAAGAGGTAGTGAGAAAACAAAATAATGTAAAATTACTCCTTTGCTTCCCTCATATGTATGGAGTGTCCCAGAAGTTAGATATAAAAACATAAAAGTATATAAATGGAGAGTTGGCATTTTATACTGTTTGGGCCGAATTTACTAAGATCTCATTTTGCGTGTACTAATTAGCGTTTGGCATCTAGAATTTAGTGTGTGAGGCGGGTGAATCTCGAGAGCTTGGAAACCTAATAAATGTCGTGTTCTGGCGCGACATTGCATTTAGGAATTCAGTCAACACATGTAAAAGACGTGACTGAGAGATCGCTGCTGTGTTGGCT
>JBAMHX010000014.1:11989360-12013201 GCA_037177515.1 Pseudomugil tenellus | reverse complement strand
GTGTGTGTGTGTGTGTGTGTGTGTGTGTGTGTGTGTGTGTGTGTGTGTGTGTGTGTGTGTGTGTGTGTGTGTTTGAACTATGTATGGAAATGAAGTAAGTCCCTACAACCCTCCCCTTGCAAGTTTTGAGTTAAAGTTCCTACAGTGTGATGCAAGCATGTGACTACCCCTTCCCCTCCTCCTTAGCAATGAATCTACCCCTTTATATTTTTCATTAGAGGGATTGAAGGGGTTGTGATAACAATCTACTGGTTTTCAAATATGTAAGCCAGACAGTCCAGTCAGGAACACACACACTGAAACTTGGAATCCAGCTCTCGTGCAGTCAGAACACAAACTTTCTGTCTCGGTCACACAGGAAACAGCAGCTTAGAGAGAAGGAGGAGGAGGAGATGAAGTCTGGAGAAGAAGGGGGAAGAAAAAAGATTTCACTTAGCATGGGAATGGGTCAGACTCCAGATGTGGAAACACCCTGTACACACATTCAAGTCAAACACACACACAAATATACAAAGACATGAAGACAGGGAGAGGAGGGGTAATGAGGTTTAACAAATGGCTTTGGATCTCTGGCATCTTGTGACTGGCTGCAATGTACCTATGGTGACCTTTTGTTTTTTACTCTGTTGGTATTCTTCTAAATAAATGTTTTAAACAGTAATGATTTAATATAAATAATAAATAGATAAATAAATAAATATAGGTTGAACATTTGAATCAGTCGCTATAGTTTTAATTTTTCTTTGTTCTTTTTTTGTTAGCTTTGCACCCCCACATGATGAAATATGATTTTAATTTGCAGCAGATCAAGAGTACCAGTCAGTGATTTATCAAGGCAACAAGCAGCAACCTCAATAAAAAACACAAAACTTGAAAAACTGATCAAATATTAAATGATAAAAATAAGGTCAAAAACAAGACACATTTGTTTAAATCATGTTGTAAAATATAAGACAGTTATCAAATCATTCATGGTTGTTTCTGCAAACATGTCCTTTTACATTAAAAGGACATAAATAGTTAGAATTTATTCTTATAAATATATTTGAAATTTAAAAAACAGGTTTTATTACATCTATTTTTAATGTTAAAATTGGATATTTATGTCTTTCATAAGAATGTGCGAACCTGAAACAAGGGATTGTGTTCATTTTAATTGCTTCAGCATGAGCCTTCCACATATGCAACAGCACCACCATGTGTGCCAAACTTGCAACTTTTACCAACTTTTTGTCTTCATCCAGGATCTGCAGAGCAAAAGCAAAGTGTGTGCCAATGTGTTTTGCGGGGCCGGCAGAGAGTGTGCTGTCAGTGAGAAAGGGGAACCAAGCTGTCTGTGCATAGAGGTGAGAGACGGATGTGAGGTTCAGCGAAGGTCAAGGGCCTCCACTTCCACTCAACAAGAATAGAAACAAGTTTTCACTTCATTTGGTTTCTATTCCTCTTTATTTGTAGAGCTGCAAACCCCACAAGAGGTCAGTGTGTGGCAGCAATGGAAAAACCTACAGGAATCACTGTGAGCTCCACAGGGACGCATGTCTGACTGGACTGAAGATTCAAGTGGCCCACGATGGACACTGCAAGGGTACAATCAACAGCACACAGCAAATAACAGGAGGGGAGCATTTATAACACCACCATGTACAAAGACTAGATGCTTTCATGATGTTTTTATAAGCTTGCTTCGGTGGTTTCACCTCATGTGCCAACAGAGGAAACTACTACTGGCTCCTGAGAAAGACCCAACATATGGAACACACTGCTTTCTGTATCTAACTGGGATGGGTAAAATGCAGAAACCTTTTTGTCCAAATTAAGATTTCTAAAGTAAAAATGATAATACTTTGTTCCTAAAACCACTTAAGATTGATGATAATTTTGGGTAAACTTATTGATTAATCAGTTAAAGACTCTTTTCTGTCTGTTTGGAAGGATGATTTCTGAAAATGATATTCATTCTCAGGATATGCAGCTTTCAGGAGTGGAGCTGCATGTTACATGTATAAACCAGAGATCTTATCCAGCGCTAGATAAGCATCACTAAACCCTCGTATAGGGTTGTAGATGGATCACATGAACTTCATATATGTTCAAGGTATATTCCTGACTTGCTGACATCTTTACTAAATAACTCTGACTTAACTTTGAACTTATTTATTTTCCCCTCTTGGTGTATTAGTGAAACTTGGACTAGAATAACGTGTCAGTGACGCAACACTGTATTATTATTCTGCTCTAACTATATAACATGTTCATATATTGACAAAGACAACTTGTATCTGTTGTCACTTATTTTTATTTTTGGTGTAGAGGCACGTACGTATGTGGACATACACAGGAAGATAAACATGATTAAATTTCCTCCTTCCTTACTCATAAGAAAAATAAAATGCAGTAAAACACATTTTTTTCTGTGAAAATGACCCCTCCATGCCTTCAAGTGTCTTTGGTATAACTCAAATTCAAATATTCTTATTATCTTTAACCTTTATCTAAACTGCATGCTGATGTCATAAAACTTGATAAACTTTGCTCTTCATCACCAGCCTTGATAAGTCCCACCCAGTAAGGAATGGTTTCTCGCATGATATGTATGTCACGACTGCTATAAAAGTTTTTTTTAAAACTGTCGTAATCATGCTGCTGTGTCAAGAAGTGCTGATACAACAGATACAAATTAAATCTATCTTTGCATGTCTAATCGGACTAAATGTAAAAAGTTGATGCTTCACATCTGATTTGCATTCATTAATCAACGTTCTTACACTTTATAGGGTGATATTATAAAACAATTCCTCTGCTAGTCCATGAAATCATAGAACAACAAATGAAAGATCAAGCTACAACCCAATTTCTTCTTTGAGATAACTTTTCAGCATATAAACGTGAAATCACTGCTAGTAGTGACCTGCTACCCTTCATTGGAATAAGCGGTACAGATAATGGCTGATGGCTGTTAGCTGAGCACCGGCTACTATACAACTTCAGCTATTTTAGAAAAAGTATCAAACTTTTAAAGTCTTGTAACATCCTCTTTTATAAGATTGAAACTTTGAACTTTCAAATATTTCCATTAGAAATTACCTAAAAAGGTTAAAATAAAAAAAAAAAAACCTGACAAACAAAACGGTTTTATTGCTGAAACAGAAATTGGTTCACAGAGTGTAATGTACAGATGATGCACACCACATGGTTTAAAGCGACCTTGCGTTGTACAGGCCAGCCTGTGTTTGCTAATGCGACACACAGCTGTTATTAGAGAGACATAATTCTGATGTTTCAGTATATCCAAGTATGGTCTAAAATGCATCAACATGTCTCTAACGCTAAACACGATGCAGTGAGTGGACAATGCCAATAAAGCTAATGAATGCAGGTGAAATAGCTGGTATTACTGCAGAAACTTACTGTAATATTGGTGGTATTTATGCTCATTCCTGTCCAGTGGCTGCTGGGTAAAGTGCTATAATGATTTGTGACAAATTAGTTAACTTCTCAATTTCATAAAAATAGAGGAAGGTAAGAATGTGAATATTTATTGAAACACTGCAATAAGTTGATATTAATGACACGGATTCTTCTATATAATAGTATTATGTAAATTAAATGTGTTTTTAATGTCATTGCGTTTTATCAAAGTGAATACCACTTCCTCAAATAGAAAAAAATTGACTCATAATGCAAAAGAGCCCCCCTGACTGTAAATCCGCTTCTGTGTTAACCATTGTGCTAAACAGCTGTCACACCCATGCATCTGTCATCTAAAGTAACATGTGGAGTTTGACGTCAGATGCAGGGTATATGCACAACTAACTGTTTTAATATATAACAACCATCTGAGAATATTTTAATGAGAACCACAAATTATCTCTTGACTTGTTATTAACACATGTGAAGAAAAAGGCAAGACTGCTTTATTTGTTTAGTGCATTCATGTACAATTCTGTTGTTGAATTTTGCTGCACAAATAAATTTCCCTTGCCTTAAAAAAATTCAAAGTTCTTTACGTAAAAACATCAAACGCATGTAAACGGCAGTTTGAGTTCCCTGAAGAGTGTCTTAGGTGCTGATAATACCTCTGATTGTTAATTAACTGATTACCATGTGACCTCTGAACTAACATTCAAAGATATGATAATCTGAGGTGAATGGGTTTGCAATGACGAATGTGCGACTAAACTCATGCCTCTGACCTGGACTATTTATTAAAACACCTGATATTAGCATGTTATCTTAACTGAACCTTTCACTGTCCACACAGCACATGTAACACTGT
The DNA here is from genome assembly GCA_037177515.1 of Pseudomugil tenellus. Classification (NCBI taxonomy): domain Eukaryota; kingdom Metazoa; phylum Chordata; class Actinopteri; order Atheriniformes; family Pseudomugilidae; genus Pseudomugil; species Pseudomugil tenellus. Next base: position 12,008,925 of record JBAMHX010000014.1, on the reverse strand, counting down.
GTCCCTGCTGCTCTGAACATTGAACAAGTGGAAAAGGCAGAGTAGCTTCTGAAGACTGTTGTGCCAGACAGTCCGCTTTCCAGACTTATGTTCACTGACGGCCTAGTTTATTCCCATGAATCTGAATCCGCCTTATTTTCCTTTAGTTCTCATATTTTGTTTCTGTCTCCTTTAGAAAAGAAAAAGCAGCAGACTGCCGCCAACCCAGGTGAGTTTCTGTATATGCAAATGCATGCTTACATCTTTGCATTTGCAGCCATGAGAAAAAAAGACTTATTTCTCTCTGGGTATTAAAAATGTTAATACATTTTTACAGCAACCTGGGAATACAGTGGATGAGTTGCTGTCTAGTGCTGCTAATCTAACAAGTTAAATGTAAAAGTTTGCACAAATTCAGTCAAATAATGCACTTGGAAAGGAACTTGTTTGAAAATGTTGCACGACAAAAATATAAAAATGTTTTTTTCAACACAAAGTGACAGCATCTAACAGCAAGATTTCCGGAACTGTCCTTGTACCTTTAAGACCCAGCAAAACTAGATACATTTATATTAAAGTGGTATTTTATTAAGGCCTGGAAAGAATGTGCTCTCTTTAAAACCAAAAAATTATAGAAAAAATATTTTAAATCAATTTTAACTGCATTTAAAATTGCTTTATCTCTTATGTGAAGTTGTATCTGTTATCTGAGAGCAATCAAGATTACGGCTTGATGAAAAGGTCACATCGACACTGGAAATGGAGCACATGTACAAAAGGACAGAAGCCAGCTGTGAAAAAGTTTTCCAGATAACATTTATCCTTTGGACTGTGAAATCATGCCTCTGACCTTTGGAAATATTGTTTCTGTGGCAGTGGTGTGCTACGCTGCTGACCGCAATGAGTTGAGGAGTCGTGTAATTCAGTGGCTGCAGACTGAGGTCGTCCCAGACGGCTGGTTTGTCAAAGGGTCCAACTTCTCTGATACACTCCTCAAGTACTTTAAGGTAGGCCACTTCTCTCTGCTGGCATTCAGTGGGGGAGGGGGGGGGGATGTTGGGCAGAATTTACACTTGTTTTCTATTTGTCATCCTTCACCATTTTTAAATCTTCTTTGTACACGCCATCTTTCCAAGAAGCCCGATCCTCATCGCTGCATTCACACAGAGACCAATTATTCATGAGACAGACCAAGCTTGTCTCCTAATGGTTGTAATTCATTTTAACGAGCATCTCTTCTCCGCAGTTTCTTTAACTGAAGAGCACTAAAGCAGAGGAACAGATGGTTCTTGTTGGAACATAGAAAAGTTTATCTAGTCTTCTGTGATCATAGAAACGTGCTGCACATGTTGAGTGCACTCACTGCTAAACGTATATGTACAACATCTCATGAATATTTTAGACAATCTATCTTGTGCAAACACAGCATATGGCCTCAGCATAATGGATAAATAATGAAAGATCCAACACTGCCAAATCACCTCCAAAGCCTTTTTTGTTGCCCTGTAGTGAGAAATGTAAAGCTTGTATTCTGTTCATGTAATTGTATGAGGAAGCATGCCAGAAAAGATTACATGTCATGCTATAATCCCCCCACCAGGAGAAGAAAAAAGAACAGCATGCTTTACATCGTCCTGGTGCTTGAGATGCTTCAGCTGAAAGGACATCCTCTAGCGTAGCCACAGTGGTTCATTTTCAGTGCTTCTATCTAAGAACGGTTGTAAATGTGTTCCTATTTTGTGGCATTGTTGTGTTAATCTGTGTTTCTGCAGTCATATGACAATGGCGATTCTCTCCTGGACTCCTCCGAGCTGCTCAAGTTCATCCAGCACAACGAGTCAGTGGTGGAGTTGCAGTCCTATGCTGACCAGGAGAGCAACAAGCTGCTCAGGTCAGTGTGTTTGTGGAAGTTCATGCCTACGTAGTAATGTGTGGGGAGGCAAGGACACAGCAGCTTCCTCAGTTTGCACGCTTTCCCCGTTCTTTTTTAAATATTTGCTTTTGTGACAATGCTCATGATTAAAGGTCATAGCGGTGATACTATTTTAAGACTCGTTTTACAGTATAAGGACCAGAGCAAACATTACTGAAGGTTTCCTGTGAGAGCTTGTAGTAGCATAAAAACCTGTGCTCTGTGGAATAAAACTCTTTCAACGAAATATATATTTTTTTTGCTTCTTGCTATTCAAAATCGCTGTAGTCACCATATGCATGGGGATGATAATATTTTGTGTTTGTTTTTTGTGATCCTCAGGAGTCTGTGTGTTGATGCCCTCATTGAGCTCTCTGATGAAAATGCTGATTGGAAGCTGAGCTTTGATGAGTTCCTCAACTGTCTAAAGCCTGGTTTCAACCCTCCAGAGAAGAGTGAGCTTAAATAAATGCTTCATATTAATGCACCCTGGAGTTGCAGTAAAGCTGCAGGCTTGAAAGCTCCCAGTAAACTTCTGAAATGAGCTAAGCTTTGTGGCTGTTGCTTCAGTAAGCTCAGTCTATAATTTGTGCACTAGCCTTGTACACATCAATTCCACTCATTTTGTCATGGAAATCAAGATTTTAAAAACCTATTAATTTGAACTAACAATGCATTTCCTAGATGCATTTTTATCTATTTTATTTTGCTTGTTTCTTTTTTATTGAGGGGGGATTTCTATTGAGGAATAAAAACTGCCATAATCAAAAATAAATAAATAGTTGTCGAAATGAATAAATGGGGAAATAAAATTAAACATTTCCACTTTTCCTAATGCGCACATTTATTTTCACATTATTACTTTTCCTCACTTATTTTTAATCCCTTAACCCCATGCTAATGAGGTGGACGTTGTTAACGTTGGATTAGTCAGCTAGCACGACAACTGTCAGCCAATTACCACTCAGGCTCTGTCCAACGACCTCTGCTCTGTTGTTACAAGCCTGAGGAGAGTGGTGGCCTTCCGTCAGGACCAAATTACTGACTTAAGTCAGAGCAGTATAAACAGTGATGATTATCTCTTTTTTTGTGTAAATGTTGTGACCGAAAGAATTAGGATTTTTATTAAAGACGTGCCCGAAGGGCTATCTGCGCTAGCGCTGGTTGCTAGCCACTTGCTACCTGTTGGTTCACCGACAGGAGTCAGACTGAAACCTTCAGACGTGGCTGAAGTTATCTTGCGATTCACAGCTCCCGATGCGCCAAACCTGTAAAGGGCAGTTCCACAGATTTTTTTCTTTTTTTGTATTAGGTCACACTAAATCAGGTCCTGATAAAAACTATAACACTCTCTTAACACACTCCTCAAACCTGGACGAAAATAGTCTACATGCTGTGTAGTTTCATTAACACATAATTTCTGACTATATTCTATTTGTTAACATGAAAAATAGGCTCAATTTAGGATATTTCTTTTACATCTGAACACATTGGAACCGGTCCGGCTAAAAAAAAAAAACTGGAATACATAGACTCTTTAGAATTGAACTGAAATACTTTAAATATTATGTAAACTAACTGAAATAAAGTTTCTGATTTGTGAAATCTTTATTCTATTTGTGAAAATGCAAAATAGGCTAGGTATTGTAGATTTTTATCTGGACCCGGTCCAATGTGTCCAGATGTAAAAAATGTCCTAAAATTGAGCCTATTTCGCATTTTCATTGGAATTGCAGTGAATTTCAGTGGAATTCCCCTTTACAGATTTGGCACATCATAGTTGGAAACAGTTAAAAGGTTTACTGCCTACTTGTCTTTTCTTCTCTTCTACTCATTATGATTTCATTTATTTCCTCATTTATTCATTTACTTCCTCATTTATTTATTTGCTCCTTTATTTAGTTACTTATTTCCTAAAGTATTCATTTATTCCATTATTTCCTCATTTTTATTTATTTACATATTTTAGATTATGGCAGTTTTGGTCCTCAATACATTTTACAAACACCAGTGTTTAGTAGGCATATTTGCAGAGTCCTCGTGACTAAGCTAAAAGTAGTTAGCGGTATTCTGCATAGCCGTAATCCTACTCTGTGAAGTTTGTGACGTTGATAAAAACTGACAAGGTGTGGTCATAAAAGTTGATATCAGGGTCAATGGCTCCTGGCTGATTAGCTTGCTGTTTTGTGCGTGTGTGTGCAGAATGTGCCCTGGAGGATGATATGTACGAGGACGGTGCAGACACCCAGGTTGATTGTAACCGCTGCGTCTGTGCATGCGGCAACTGGGTGTGCACTGCTATGACCTGCACTGGTAATGATTTCTTTAACCTGTTCATGCCAACAATCATTTGAGCGGCTTAAGGGAATCATTTCTAATAATGTATGCTTTTTGGTCTTTTTTATTATCTTTTCCAGACAAACAGGCGGCCGTTGATGAGTCAGCACATCCTGGAGCACAGATGACGGAGGAGGAGTGGAATCTCCGCGTGGCTGAGCTTAACAAACATCAGGTCTGTAAATATCATCTGAAAATCTATCAATACAATGAAGACTCAATATTTTTGTTTATCAATATTACTTTCAATATTCAACTGCGTAGTTAGTCATCAACCTTATTAATATAAACCTGGCAAAAAAAAGGAAGAAAATAAATATAAGCTTGATTATTCTTTCATCCCTGTAAAACTACAAACTAGCCTTGTGTTATACATCGTTGGCTATCTTGTGGCTTGGTTGTTGTGTTGCTACAGAACAAATATTGATGGTACTGTAGTGGCCCTGGCTCTGTGAGGGACAGTGTTAGCATCTTGGAGGATGCAGTTATATCCCAGGTTCTTCATATGACTTCACCTTGGGTCCAGAATTTTATTCTGATATTTATATCACGACCGTTGCCGGCAGATATCCTTCGTCTGAGCATGATCACTCAAACAGTTTTCACAACTGGATTTTGATACTCTATTTACCTGTTTAGGTCCCCATGGGGATTTCAGCATTTTGAGATTCATGGTTTCCTCACTAGGTGGTGCTTTATGCACAAAAATTCTATTTTTTTCCTGTATCTTCGGAACTATTTACAATTAGATTTTGATACTCAGTATACATGATTATGTCCCCAAGAGAAGGATCTGTATCGGATTTCACGATTATTGGATTTATTATTTACCCAGCAGGTGGCGCTTTATACACAAAAAAATCTGATTTTTGGCTATATATCTGGAACCATTTGTCTGATTAACCTCAAATCAAGTGCAAATAAAAGGTCATGACCTCAGGATGTATCGTGTTCTGATGCCATACCGGACTGGTTCAAAGTTTCCACACCAGATGGAGCTTTGTGACTGAACATATGCATCTTTATATTATTGTAAAACGTGTGTATTTTGTTCAGTACTTATGGTGTCATGGGCACCGGACACCCTCATATGCAGCTCTGAATTGTGTGGTGTTAACATTTGGGTATGTATTTTGTTTCTATCTTCTTAAGAAGCACATCTGTGATTTTATGAAATATATTTCCACTTGTAATTCAGCAAACAAGAGGAAAGTTTTATTTTTAGCCTCAGTCGTTTGGATCCAGAAGAGGCAACTTTTTTTTTTATTAGTGGAGCGGCATAGCTCCAAATATAAGCATAGTTCATTCTGTGATTTTTAAAAAATTCCTTTTTTTTGTTATTTTAATATTTAACAAATTTGTAGCAATTTTCTCAGTGATCCATCCCATATTGATTGGTAATACAACATCCATCCTTCACCTGTTCTATGAGCCAGTAACAGAGTGTAATCTTGATTTTCGTTTTGTTTTCTTCTTTTGCTCTGATAATGTTTTTTTTTTTTTTCATTTGCTCTGTTGAATCAGTCACAGAGCGTGTTTAAAACAGCTGCTGTAATTTTATCAATTTCCCAGCATGTGACGTGGTACACAAAACAAAACAGCTGCGCATTCATACAGCATCCCAGATGAAAAAGTTTTTATAGTGCGCTTGTTCAGCCTCTGGCTGTTGTTGTGGAGCAATGGCTCCAGAAGCGCACATGATCGATGTCAGTGTGCTCTCCACTCAGTTCGGAAAGCAGTGTTTTAAGTTTGGAAAGTTACATGAAGTTCCCAACAGGTTTAGCAAGATATGAGAGATGGATCTGGATCCCAGTTAAATTCTGGATACTGCTTTCTAGAAAGGGAAAAAATAGAGGATCTTTGGACTTTTCATCAATGCAAGAGGACAAATTAATCCATAAGAGCCCATAAGAGTGACGTATATGATACATTTACTTTCTCAGACATTTTGCATCACTTCATTTTTTTTTTACTTCGCTCAAAATTATGTGGAACACAATCAGATTTTTGTGTTCTGCCTCTTAATGGACACCAGAACGCAGAAGGTTACACAATATGAATTTTGACATATCACATGAATGGTAAGAATCCTTTAAATATTGTGATGCATTTTTAAATATATTTTTGTTAAAGGGACAAATAAGGACCTTGTATTAAAAAAATACTTTACTTACCACTTGTTCATAGGTTGGATATTTAAGGGTTAAGTTATGAACATGCAACAACAGCTGTGTGAGTAGTCAGCATGACTGGAAAAGTATATTCCAGTGCTTCTTGTTCTCTATGTATCCTATTTTCTACTTATATTTCATTCGCTTCTTAGAAATGTCTTTTAATTGTGCAATGCTTAAAGGTCAAAGAATTTTATCACCGGTAATCAGGTTTCATCCACATGTAGAACTCGCCATGTCCGTTGCGTCCGTTTTGCTGAACTGATGCATCTTTGTATTTACACATACCATCTTAACCCACACGTGTTTTTCCTGCATGTGTTGCTAAGGACAACTTCCTTGTTGCCCACTTCATGCATGATATGTAGGCCTAAACTCTAAATGTCTCACGGCTGCCGTGCCGCTTGAGAGACAGATGACACACTGGCTTCTGATCATTAAACATGAGAGCTTAAATACAAATCAGGATTTCCTCGTACACCGCACTCCTGGAGGTCAGTCTAAGAACTGAAATGTGAAATGTGCGTATTCTTTCTCTCCACCTAAGTGTTGTTTTTATTTTAGTAGAAGAAGAAAGTTTAATCCTGTAGGTGCTGAGACAGTTATACTCAGTTTGTTCAGATTGTTAAACCTTGAACACCGTAAATCATCTCTTCTTATTTCAATGTGTTTAAACGCAGGACACGATTGAGAAGATGAAGACCAGCACTAAGGAAGCCTAATAAGGACACTAAGAAGAGGATGCCTGCCATCACTATTCTTCCATACTTGATATCCCTTGTGGCCGAGTGTTATTAAACTGACTTTTTCATGTTGCTTAGTTATGTTAATTATTATACTTTTTTATTTACAGTGTTTCAATGTTTGTGCTGATGTTTCTTAGATTCAAGGGCAATCCCTAAATGTAATCTGATTCCCTTTGATCAGTACTGTCATATATGATTGTATCACTGCTCCGCTACACTAGTCTTGGGGCTTTTTTTTTATTACAATTCTTTTTTATTTCCTGATTTGTTACAAAAGAAACCTGAACGTCACTGTTTTGGAGTATGGAAGTCAGTGGTAGCAGAAGGTAGCTGGATTTTGAGCTTGTTGGTGCATTATGTTTCTTTTCACCAGTGTGTCGGCAGGCATGTTAAACATACTGGATGAAGAACACACCACAACACATCATTCTAAGTTTTATTTGTCATTTAGAACTGCCACAGCATGACACTACTTGACCGTTGCACTTTTCTGTTTTTCTCTTTATCTCTCCTAGGTTTTAGTTGATCACAATAATTCGTTTTTTACAGCTTTAGTGGTATTTTTACTTAAAAAAAAAACTTTGTTTCTGTGTACAGTGTGTTATTGGCTTGAGTTAGCTCAGTCTGTTCCCATTTTATGCTACGAAGAGTCCCTCTGGTGCTTGTGGTTGATTTCTTCTGTCTTGTTTCTGAGACAGATAGATAGCAGTCCAGTTCTGTGCACCCAGGTGAGATCTGATCAAAGCTTTTTATGGGGAACGCTAAAACCAAAGTCTTGATAAAGTGTTTGAATGATGTAAAAATGAAAAAAACTCTCCAGGTAAAACATTACTCTGGACCCAGCAACAACACTATACCTGTTCTTTCAAAATCACTAACCGAAGGATTAGCCTCATTGTCAGCTGAAGTAGCGTAGATGCATAAATATTGGGGTGAAAATCGTGTGTGTGTTATTAACGTGATGTTGAGAGTTGTTTGGCTTGTTGATTGTGTTAATTTGTTTTAGTTTTGTTTCTAAAATAGGATGTTTGATAGTAAAAATCAGTGCCTTAGACCTACAAACAGTCTTGGTCTTAACCTGTGCTTGCACGTCAGCGATTTTGCAAGAGCTGATTGCAAGAATGAGCGTGCTTAGCTGAGGTATAGCAGTAGACTAGTGCTTTGTAACGGTCCCTATTAAAGGTCTGCGTGAATGGCACATTACTGGTTTTGAGTTAGATCGCTCTATTCCACTGAAAGTGCAAAGACTGTAAGGAAAATGTATGTATGCCAATAAATCCCCTACACAACAAAGCCTTGTGATTTTCTCTGCATTAATATGGCAAATTTTATATACAAATACTAAATCCAATAAAAAAAAACTTTGGAGCGAAAAAATGAACTGTTTAAATTAGAAACGATGAGATAAAGTTCTTGTTTTCTAACAATGGATGGAGCAGATTTCAACAGTACTGGCTGATTGCTGCTGTGGTTTCAAGGAAAATGTTCTCTTTTTTTAGGACTTATGCAAGCCGCAAAGTACTCTGTACACTTCGTTGTTCTACCAACATAGTAAGTTAAGGATTTACAAACTGGCAAATCAGTAACTGCAGGTTGATACAGCGTGTTGATTCAAGAGACAACTTATTTTACTAACAGATTATGTCATCATAATGTTGAAAAATCCATTCTTCCATACTTAGAAATCAGAATTGTGATAGTAAAATGTTCCATTTTTGCTTGAAGAAAAATTTTAGCTCCCTAACAGATGTGTTGCGCTACCCTGTAGCAATGTAATTTGGCATTGTCTTACAGAAGTAAACAAGACTTTCCTTAAAATCCACTTAATGGCACCACATTTACGTGTAAAACTTGTTTCTCACTACCACAATGTCACATGGGTATGATTATATAATAGACTATAACATCATTAGTGACTTGTAGTGCAGGGTTTGAAAGGTCAATAGAGCTAAGAACGAGCTTTGTTCTTAGCCTTTTTCCATCTTTTATCATGACCCTTTACTGTTGCATAAATTTAATTTTAATTTCTATTTAATTTAAAGGGTTCTTGTGTTATTTGGTTGCAACGGTGCAATATAATCAAGGAATATCTGGATCCTGAGTCTTTGTGTTACAATAAAACTCAGTTGTGCAGTTTTACACTAAGAAATATTATTGTTGAACTGTTTATTGGTTAAAGTCTGCTGAGGTGTTCCTAACTCACCAGCAGGGGAGCTGATTTGGTTTGTAATGTCAATCAACAAATAACATTTATTTGTGCAGCTTGAAATTTAAAAAAGGGTTAAAGATGAAATCTAACACAGCAAGCCTTGTTGTATTCTAATGATTTCCGTGACAAACCCTCCAGTTTGAATCATGCAAAGCCTCCTACAGTATGATCTTTGCAGAAAATATGCAGATACATAGAGCAGATGGCAACTCCAGTCCTCAAGGGCCACCCTTCTGCAGGTGTTTGGGAGTTTCCCTGCTGCACCACACCTGACTCACATCAGACTTCATTAGCAGATTTGAGATCAAACTTTGCACAAGGCTTCTAATTACCCATTGGCTTGAGTTGTTTGTTGCAGCAGGGAAACTCCACAGTAGCAGGACTGCAGCCCTGGTCTACCTCTAATATAGGCTATTTGTAAATTGAAATGTTGTGCTATTTGCACTGTTATAGATGAAAGTTGCAGAACTTGTGTTACTTTTTTTTCCTCTCTGTGTGAAAGTAGAAGGTTGGCAATCAAAAGGAAATTTCCCCCCACCATTGAAGAAGAAAGTAATAAATGAACACTTGACTTTTTAAATTACTCACTGTCTCCAGTCTGAGTGAGAAGAAATGTAAGTTTCTGTAACATTTTCTGCTTATTCACATGGTCTTAGACAAAAATTGCTCATTTGTGAGACACCGGTTATGACCTACACATTATTTTATATTGACTGAGATTAAGTTATGACTGATAAACAACCTTTGAGTATGGTGTGATCTGTGATTTGTACATTTTTTCTGTAATAACTTGTTATAATGAGAAGAATGACATGTTTTTCTCTTTTTTGTACAATAATAGTTTACAGGTGTAGGACAGAATGCATTTGTGGGTATTTTAGCAGTAAAAGAAAGGTCCTCCTGTACCTTTATTCTAGTGTGCATATCAAGCCAGCAGAGCATTATATAATATGAGAAAACCGTTGCATAATAACTGGTGGATCTTCAGCAAGCTTTGTCCCGTTGTTGCAAGACTTAAAGCTGAATTACAGCTATAAAACTACATGGAGTGATTTTTGGGGGCTATAAACTGCGAGTAAGCCATGCAGTAAAGATGTTATAATATGGGCTTTTGTAATATTACAGGCAGAAGAAGTAACCAATCAGGGGCGGGACTTGGATGGAGACTCGACCAATCAAAACGTGTAGCAGATAGAAGGCTGGGTTGTAAAAGCTGCTCACGCTGGTGAGACTGGTTAAAAGTGACTGTAGAGACGCACAGTTCTTAAAGTGGTCTATATATAAATATATAGACCTAGAGATGTTGTTTAGTGTTATTGACCAGTATGTGGAACTCATTCCGTTCTCTATGTTGGAAATAGACCAAACCTGGTGCTAAGGAGTTGCATGTGGGTGGCTAAACTTTCGCAAGGACATTGCACAGTGTTAAAATCCTCGCCAAAACGGACAAAATGGAGAATCACGGAGGGGCTGCTGCAGCTAGAGACCGTGTGCTCGATTTTTCACGTTTGAGTTTAAATACTTTCATGGCTGATAATATTAGCGACGAGAGGAAAAGGGACACCAAACAGCTCTATCTGAACTACAACCGACTAGACTCGCTGCCCTCGTCTCTTAGTCTTTTCCAGAACCTGGAGTTTTTGGACATCAGCAACAACAGACTGTCGACCATTTGTGAAGGCATTACGCGACTCAGCAAACTTCGAACACTTTTGGCCAAGAACAACCGTCTGGACGAGTTTTCTCTGCCCAAGGAGTTCGGTTCTCTGCCGCTGGAGGTGTTAAACTTTAGCGGGAACAGGTTTGAAGAGATGCCGCTGCAATGTACCAAACTGCTGCGTCTGCAGTCGCTTTCACTCGGTGGGAACAGACTGAAAAGTATCCCCACAGAGATAGAAAATTTAACCAGGTAAGTAAAAAAGTGCAGTAGTTCGTATAGTTAGAAAGTAACACGTAACTGCAAACAGTTTTTAATTCAGCTCTTGGTTATTCAACTTGAGCATATTGCTCAATAATAATGAAGTAGAGATGAAGACACCAAAAGTTCCTCCTTATTGTATAAGTCATGCAATGACACCTGATAGTCAAACTACTATATAAAAATCCAAAAGAAATGCATTTTAATTGTAATGAATTCTTTATCGCTACCACAAGCAACCAATTTAATTAAGTAGAAAGAAATGGGAATGTATTTTGGGTAAAATGAGTTCCAGATGCAGGACTTGCAGCCAGAATCCTGCATTTTGTTTAAGGTGTAAGAAAGTTAACCTGTAAAATACCTTTTTGGTTTTGACATTTTACGTGTACTACTATATCTGGATGACAGTAGTATTTTCTTATCTTTTTCTATTTTTTTTTTAAATTAATTGTTGTGTGTTTTGGATATTAAAATAATAGGAACAGTTTCCCATAAAATAGGGCGCTGTGGTTGTCTTATTTTTGGGACTGAACGTATGATTCGGCAATGAAAACACTGTTTAAACCAGGGGATCATGGATGTTTTGTTCTTACAAAGCAATCAATTCAAAATAATATTGCTGAGTGCTGCAGAATTTCAGAAAGATAATACACTGCCTTGTCAAAAAAGAAAGTCACCAACTGCATTTAACTACAGAAAGTCAGCAGCAACAAGTTACCTAACCTAATTTGATGAAGAAATGTTGCATTATAAAAACAAGGAGGATATTTGGGAACCATGATGTTCGAAGAAGGAAAGTGGTTGGCGACAAAATACTGAGGGGTGGTGATGAGTGATCTCTTAAGGGTTTAGTGAAATCATATAGAAGAAAAACAACAGTAGACCTTAGTGCTATTATAGGAGCATTTCGATATGCACGAAGAGAGAAATCCAAAGATTGGGACTGAACAGAAAACCACTAACTCGTGAAGCTAAGCAGAGGAAAAGGCTCCAGTTTGCTAGTGAGCATAACGTTGCGATGATTTATCCTGGTCCGGAGTGATGAATGCATCAGGGTAAGAACATAGGCAGATGCCTGCAGTACATGTGGGGGCAGCAGTGTCATGATCTAGGAATGCTGCATCTGGTAAGGTCTAGGTTGAGCAACATTATGTGCCCAAAACTTCAGGTCAGTTGATGACCTGAATATACTGAACTACCCGATAATAACATCAGTGGATGTTTCCTTATGTGACGGCACTTCCTGTTCCAAGATATCAATGCCAGCATGATACACCATCGTCACACAAGGTTCAGTCACCATAATGTCCAGACCCGAACACCATTGAGAATCTTTGGAATATGTTGGAGAAGGCATTGTGGAGTGATCAGACTCGCCCATCACTAATATAAGATTATGTCGAAAAATTAATGCAGCAGCATTGAACGGAAATAAATTCAAAGTTAAAGTTGCTCCAACAAAATATTAGTGTGTTACCTTTATTTCCTGGTTGGACTCTTTTTATGTCCGGGCTGTGTGGGATTCACTCCAATATGATGCAAGTCATGTGCATACTCCTCTGATAATAATGATTGTTAGATGTGGTTTATTATGTTTGCATCACAGTTTGTGTAGCGATTTATAGCAACAGATTGAGTTCAGATTAGCTTTGGAGATAGCCGCGAGTATTGGGTCATATAGTAATTATCATAACACGTGTGCATTGGTTCTGGTTGAAAAATGGGACCTTTGTGAGATTTAGGTAATTCATATTTCCTTCTATGCAACTAAAATGGGACATTTTAACATTTATAATCTCTTATAAGTGCAAATATGTCATTTTATTTAGCTGGATGTCTTGTTCATGGTATCCAAGCAGGTTTTCATGTTATGCACCACTTGGTTTGAATCCAATTCAGACTTGTAGGGAAGCTGGAGCCTATCCCAGCAATTAGCAGGCGAGCGGCAGGGTACATCCTGGACAGTTTTCCAATCCATCACCCTGAACGTTGTAAAAGGCTGTCATGACAAAACATCTTAACACATTCTGCAAAATGATTGGGCTGACGAACCTTTACTGTAGAAAATCTCAGAAGAACACTTAATTAACTTTATGCACCTTAGAAGAGGTTTCTTTCCATCAAGTAACAGAAAATATTAGTTACTTAACTGCTGGAAGCATTTTTTATTTGTTTTCTTACATTCAAACTGAACACTTAATAAAAATAAAAAGTAACAGATTCATCAGGATCGAAAATCAGACCTTGATTCAGAATATTTTCACAAAAATTTGGCCCTGTCCAGGCAGTGGATGGGAATGCGAAAGAGATAAAAAGGACTACTTTCCGTCTGACGCAAGAGATTGATGACATTATATTTATACTCTATGTTTATGTCATGTCCCCGCTCGCTACTTTCTGTACACATCAAATGATAATCATTGAAATTGTTCTGTTCCTCTCAGGTTGACATTTCCAGAGTCAGCTTTTATCTGTCACAGCTGATTATGCTGCATTTGCTTCGTCAACCTTTCTGTAAGCCGTGTGGATAAAGTGCCATAAACCTACTAACCTGCTGTTTGACAGACACACTTTGACCCATTTATTTGAACCGTCTAAAGCCACAGTCCAGGAAGTTGTTGCATTGTTTGAAAGTGAATGAAAGTGTGAAGAGTTTGTTTCCTTCTCTCTTCGTCTGCAAAATATTTACTATTTGTTTTTTTTTTTTCACATTTATTGTGACTCATGGCATATACAGGACAACCCTGTCCTCTTCCAGGAACCATCTTCACTTATTTTGAAAATATTTTAATGAGTTAAAGTTTGTTGTGGCACAAAAGTGTCATAAACGACAAAGTAAAAGTTTCAGTTTGGAGAAAAAAAATGGCAAAGCAGTTATTCAAACAAACATGTAATATTTGAATTTACCAGCAACAGTTTGTTAAACAATGATGGAGGTTGGTTGTTGGTGTATTCTGTGACAGTGGGATAAACAAGTCAAAAGACTTTTTCAATATCTTATCTTGTGTTTATTTTAACAGTCGTTAGTCACTGTGACCTGATGCAAGGCCAAAGGTCAAACATTCAAACACTATAATAATAAAAAACACACAAGGATATATGTTGTAATAGAGAATAATAAGGATGGTCTGATTTATCACTTACATTCATATCTTCTGTTTATTTTTTTATTGGAGTCTGAAGAGTAATATTTTAGTTAGAAAACTGCTTAGTCAACCAAAACACTGAGCTCTAACATTAATCCACAAATCCATAGCAAGACTCCAGTCTGGATGCTGGTTTGCATAGATCTGAAAGATTTTATTTATCAAGCAGATGTGGATTTTTATAAAGCTGACTTGCGCAGAACTTGCTAAATAAAATGTCATTTCTGAAATATCATATCATGAAAAATAATTATAGCAGGGTCAAGTTGTCTTGTTTTTAGAAGGAGCACTTTTCCCCGTTTCCTCCTCGCTCTTCATCGCTTCCTCTCAGCACACATCACAGTAAATTTGTCAACATTTAGTATATTTCAGCATTTAAAATTTGCTTTTATAAGATTGCTGATAAGATTTAAAGCAGCTTAGTGTTTAACTAATGGAAAAACAGGTGTTTTTACATAGGGTCAATGATAGTCCTACATTTCCATCAACGTTCGTGAAAATCTTGTGAGCTTTATTTGTGCTGTTAATGCTAGAAATGATATTTCTGTGCTGATGGTTCAGTCACAACAAACACTGAAAAGTGCCTTTAAAAAACTCGACAAATTCACAAAAAACAGTCAGAAAGCCACTGCAATAACGGACAAAATATTGGAGTTCATTGTCGTGGATGACCAGCTTCCATCTGTCGTAGAAAACTTTGGTTTTCGCCGTCTTATTGAACATTTAGAGCCACGGTACACTTTGCCTGGACGGAAACACATCAGTGAAACGTTACTCCCCAAATATGAAACTGTGAGTAAATATATTTTACACATGCTAGAAGGATTCCCTGCAATAAGTTTTACGACAGACATTTTGACCTCAAGACGTGTCATCGATGTCTTTATTGAGTTTGATGGCACACTGGGTGGACGCAGGTTATGCTCCTCAGAGTGCTGTGCTACATGCTAATGAGATTCGCAATCTCATACAGGAAAGGCAATAGCTGAAGCCGTGCAGGGAACGCTGGCCAAATGGAAAATACAAGTGCCCCTTTTAATTTTTTATATTAATAATTGTTCTTTAAAAGAAGAAATGTTTTAGAGAAGGTTTTTTATTGTTGAAAAGTCAAATCCAACACAGGGACCTGTTTATTTAATATATTTCTAACTTATTTTAGAGTCATCTTTTGTGGCTTTATTATAGTTGCTGCTATACTTGAGGGTTTTTTGTTCTGTTAAAATATTTTCAAAAGCTGCTCTTTTAATTTATCTTTTTAACTCTTCATCAAAAGGATTTTATTGGATTTTTTTGTACTGGCCAAACTTGGCCCTATATTAAGTTCACATATCTGTTTAGTAGATTTAGTATTTGTTCATTACACTTTAATCTGATGGGTATCACAAGAAGTTTCATTTCAAGATTTAAAAAACAAAAGGTATTTTATTTGAGTATATTTACACAAATAAAAATATCTTTGGCAGTCATCATTTCTGTATATTCATATTTGACAGTTTAGTATATGCTAGGTCATAAAAAGACAGTAAAATGATAAAAATTATATACATTTATTGAATAATAAATTAAATGGATCTCCTAATATAGCACTGGTATTGGATCGGTACTCGGTATCGGTGGATACCAACTATAGATTCGGAATTGGTATCGGAGAGAAAAAAGTAGTATCGGAGCATCCCTAGTTACATCACAGGAGGTAAATGAACTCTGTTTATTCTTCCGTCTACAACCTGCAAACATGGATGGGGAACCCTTTTATTTTAGTTTATGATTATTCCAGTGCAGAGGCTAAATAAAACATTAGAAGAAACATTTAATCAGGACAATAAAAGCAAACATAAAATATGACAATAAGAATAACTGAAATAGGGACAGAAACTATATTTAACATCCACAAAAGGAAGTGAGATTGATTTTTAGTTTTATTTGAACATAATTAAAAAAAATAAATAGAGATAAAACACAATGAAAGAAAAGCTGTTCGAAACGAGTGGAAAGAAGCTGAAGCAATGGTCCCCATTTTTTTTCATGTGTGGCTGAGCGGGGAAAGGGCTGCAGCAGCCACAGGTGACATATTTCTAGGCTTGGTGAGCCGCAAAGATAAAAATCTCGCCTTCTTAATGAAAAAAAAAAAGTAGACGGGCATATTGGTATGTCAAGAGGTACAGGCCAACGCTATTTCGGCCAGAACGCTTATAAATTATTTCATTTCTGTGCGGCCCAGTGCCAAATGAGCCATGGACCGGTACCGGTCCCCGGCCCGGCGGATGGGTACCTCTGCTATATACTATACAATAAATCAACAGTCACGGTGACAACATAGTATAGCAATAATACCTGAATAAAAGTAATAAACTATGTATCTAATCTATAATTAATTTCAATAATAAAATTATGCAGTAATAAAATAGAATATTTATAAAAACAGCAACTATAGCAACAATTACAAATAACAGCTTGGCTGCCACATCACAGGAGGTAAATGAACTCTGTATGTTCATTTTTATCCGTCTAAAATCAGAGCAGGTTGTTGCCAACAAAATTCCAGCAGTGCAGCATAAGTCATCTGTTACAACTTTCAGTATTTTTTTCTTTTATATATATTTCTCACAGGATTTGAGAAAATCACAGCAGTGTTTTTTTTTTCAATATGGTCCAGTTATAAAGCAAATCAATAAGTCAAAAATCATTTTATATTTCCATGATATTACATGACATACATACAATATATTTATTTTGACTATATTTTTGGTCTCTTAAGTAAATAAATAAAATTATAAAAAAGACAGATCATTTACCAACAAGCCTTTTCTTTGGTCCTTTTGCTAATATGTTTCTGTGTTTGTAATTTTATAAACTTTTGCAAAACAGTTAAAAACTAATGATGCATTCAAAGCACCTAAAAACACAAGTACAACAGATTTGAACTATATATTCATGTAGCCATGAGTTTTACCCATGGACATATTAAAAAGAGTAAAATAAACTGTATTTGTAGCCAAAAGTTGTATCCGGTTCAGACTCGAGCTTCTGTGCTGTGAATCTCACCATTCATACTTTAGAAGCTCCATGAGGATCCAGCGGAGCCTTATATCAACATAATTAGGACAAAAAACATAGGTACTTTTATAAAAGGTTGTTTATTCCAACCTACTTACCGGATTTTGCTTCAGTTTTTGAGTGTATTTTACAGACTTCCTAAGCTGTATCGAAGGTACAACTTTAATCCAGTGCCTAAAGTTTGACTGCCAGCTTTTTACATCCGTTTCATTATGACTATTTTCCAAAGGCTTTTCTTTAGATTTTATCTTGTTGCAGAATGCAGAGAAAGCCTAAACGCACTCTCGCTTGGACAATATATTCTAGAAAAGTGGACACAAATTTGCACGGTTATGGAATTTATAAGTGTTTATTGTCCACTTTAAAAACCGCACATCTAACAAGGACATTTGTGTTCCTCTGATGTGGGAGGTGAGCAGGAGGGGAGTTTGCTCGGTGCTCATCCACCAAGGACACTATAATGGCTTCCTGTTTCGCAGTGGCTGTGTCATCAGTTCCAGCAGGCAGATGGCCTAAAAACTTACTTTTGCTGACCAACCATCCATAGCGACCCCCCCTGTCTGTGTCTTTTTGACTCCCAGTGAGCAATCTTTACCTTTTATGAATCTAACTTTGTCTTTTTGTCGTTTTAACTTCACAAATGTGATCTAATTTCATCCTCATAGATCAAAGTTGTCTGTTAATCTCACACTTGTGAGTGAGTGCAAGCAAACATGCACAAAATGTCATGTTTGCAATGTCACTTCACCCTCTGTTTTTAAAGATACATGCAGGCAGACTGGTCATGCAAACACGTTTATAGACAGTCAATGGTTTGAACTCTTCATCATGAACCTGGGATTTTACTGCCCCCTTGTGGCAAGTTGTTGTAAATGCACTGTAGTGTTAAAATTGTGGACAAATATTAGACGTTTATAAATGATCACAGTGACAACAGGGAGTTTAATAAAAGTCCATTTAATACAGCAATGCTCAACTGGTGAGAATACTATAGAACTATGCACAATTTTATATATGAAAACAAAATGTGATCCTATTTTTGTTGTTGATATTTCCAATAGAATGTTTCATAGTTAACCCCTCAAGCCACGCTCTGTTAAACTGTTATTAGCTAGATGTTGTATTTAGTCAAGCTTCTTTTGACATGTAAATTACATGTTGGTCTTGATTTTGGTGCTTTATTCTAATCTTGTTTTTCTTTTGTTTTGAGTACATTTGTTCTGTCGTTATTTAAAAATCCATATAGTTAATATAAAACCACAATAGTTGAAGATGGAAAACACGCTATTGATTATTAAATAAAATGAAAAGGCTTTAAAATACAAAAATAGCCTGTATATGTATCCCTTTTTAAAAGGGAAGCTATTTCCAAAGTAAGATGTAGTGCATTATAAAGGCAAAACCAGATAAAGAATTCTGCAGGTTGGACCTGAATGAAACCGCTAACATGAGTGAAGCTGTAGTAAAATGTGATCGTTATATAATGAGTTTTTTGTTTGTTTGTTTTGCTGTTGTCTATCAGTTTGGAGATGTTGTACTTGGGTGGCAACCTCATCTCAGCCATTCCTGCAGAAGTGGCAAACCTGCCCTACCTCAGCTACCTGGTCCTCTGTGACAACCGCATCCAAAGTGTTCCACCACAATTCACCAGGTAATATCAGCACTATAAACCATCTCTAATCGCCAGTGTCCTTCGAGCCGTAATTATACACGTATACTTTATGTTTCTAAGATCGTGCTTAATAAATAAACTTTTCTGTGATTTTAGGCTTCACTCACTGCGATCTCTAAGTCTCCACAACAACTTACTGACTTACCTGCCGAGAGAGATCCTCAGCCTGGTGCAGCTGCAGGAGCTCAGTCTAAGAGGCAACCCACTGGTGGTGCGCTTTGTTAAGGAGATGACCTATGACCCTCCTTCCCTGCTGGAGCTGGCAGGACGTACCATCAAGAGCAGAAATATTCCTTACTCTCCCTGTGACCTGCCTTCAAACCTACTGCGCTACTTAGACCTAGCAAGCAAGTGTCCTAATCCCAAGTGTGCTGGTAAGATTTTCCCCTTCGTATGTTCCCTTTTAAATCTAAATCTA
>JBAMHX010000014.1:11975630-11989260 GCA_037177515.1 Pseudomugil tenellus | reverse complement strand
TATATAGCTTAATTCCCAAAATGAATCTGCTTCTAATTTCTACCTTCTTCCAACATACATCCAGTATGACGACCAGCTAATGTGAACTACTGCGTTTGCATTCATACTTTACTTCTTTGCTGCCTGAAAGTCCATGTTTGCTTACAAATTCACAATTATTTAGCCCATCATTCTAAATTATCTTTGCTTTTGTCGCTTCTTCTGACCCTTTCCAGGTGTGTACTTTGATTCCTGCGTGCGTCACATCAAATTTGTTGACTTCTGCGGGAAGTACCGGCTACCCCTTATGCACTACCTGTGTTCCCCAGAGTGCACCTCTCCCTGCAGCTCCAACCCTCAGAGTGATGCAGAATCTGAGGATGAGAACAGTGTTCCAGCTGACCGCCTTCAGAGGGTGCTACTGGGATAGAACAAAAAGGCCGAAGGTCCGAGCATCTCACCAGTAAAGGTTTTGCCGGGCTGTCGGCATCATCCCATAAAGTGGAACTTTGAGGCTTTACCAGACAGATACATAAACCCAAACTACAATTTAGCTTCTTATACGCACAGAATTTAAACGGTCATCTGCAATACCTTGCAAATTTCTTTTTAGCTCCTAAAGGATCACAGTTGTCCACATCTATGTCAGTAAACGGCTAAAGGGGGGGTTGTGTTTTTCACGGAGCAGTGGAAACGTGTGCTTGTCCGTCTCATGTTAATGAATCTGCTTGTCTGACGGTGGAACACAGGAGGGCAGTAAAGCTCTTAGACTGGGAGAACTTATGCAGCAACAGGTTTTCCTTTTTTCAGGACAACATATTTAATCTATTATAACTATTAAGGCTTTTTATCAGCTAAAGCATTTTATTCAATGTTTTCAATTTGGATAAAGTATTTTTTTCTGCTGCTGAAGCAATTTTCATCTAATTTTTCTGACAATGAGCATCAGTAAAGTTTTTTTTTTTCTCATTTAAACATGTCAGCAGAAAGTAATTGTGCATTACAGCACCCTGATATGGGAGATGGCTTAGTTGCACCTTATAGCGATATTAAGCAAGGTTTGCATCTTTACCAATGTTTACTAGTGTTTTTAAACACATTAAATTGTTGCCATGTGGCTTATGTGAACTCAGACTCTAAGGCTTAAAAGCGTAGAGGTATGCCTGCTCGGTCTTACTCACAGGAAGTGGGTGTGGGCTGGACCACTGTGTTAGACAGAAACAATAGATATTTAATCAACCCAGTTACAGCCTTCATGATAATATGCAGGACTCTCTCTGAACGTAAACACGCAGCAAACATAAAGCTCCAAGGGTTTTTTGTTTCTGAGTTGATTGTTTAGGAGACAAACCAGCAGTTGTTTCAAACAGGAAGCTCTGTTTGTCCTGCTAAAGCTTTCTGCTTGTGTGAAAAGTTATTCAGTCTGTGTCTATTAGAGAAGAAGAGGAATTCCTTTAGCAAGCAGAAGAATGTTCTATGTTACAACACTGCCTGCATTGCAGAAACTGCTACGTGCCTTAATAACGGTGACTTCTAACACTACAATAAAATGCACCCTGAAATGTGACAAATCTAACAATCAAAGGTAATTCTAAATTAATTTGATCAGATTTTTGTACTGATTTGTTTAGCTACACTAAAGAGAAAATGTTCAGCTTTTATAACAGAATAAAATGCTTTTATACTGAATTTTTTTTCAAATGTCAAGTTTGCAACATTTTAAATGACCTGCAGAATAAATCACGCTAATAGTATATTGATATATAATATATGTATGTACTTTTATTCTTCTGATAATCTAGATTGTACAGTGTGTAACAGTGGCAATAAAAACTCAAACATTAACAGTCATTAACTGTGTTTTTTTTATAATTTTCTAGATGCTAAAAAAGTGAAATGAAAAAGTTTAGCAACACTTTTTTGTTTTTTCTCACTGTCTCATTATTTATTTTCTGCAAAGACTGTGTAATTTTAGCTTTTTATATGACTAACTAAGACTTCAGAGCCATTAAACTTGCTTGGACTACAACTTCTTCATGATCATTCCGGGGAAAGGAAAGGTGGTGCAGATTTCCAAGCTTTTTAAACAAACTTAGTCCTCAAGCTTTGTCTCATTAATTAGCTGCCTTGTGCTGCTCCAAGCAGATGCTTACTGTAGCACCTTGAAAATTTAAATAATTGATTCCCAAATATCCAGAAGGCTGTGAGAATGCACCAAAGTGATTTCTGGTCAGCGTTTTCCTAGTTTATAATGGAAATGAGAATAGCTACTGGAACTTTGAAGGTCAAGTTCTGGTCTAATTGTGCACAAATGTTGGCAGTAGACTCCTCGTCGTAAACATCAGCAGCATCAGCGCTGTCACGTCATCAAAAGACGTGTCCTGCACTTTTAACAGCAAGATTACCCAAAGAAAATAAATGGAAGTTGGACTAATATTGGACAAATTGTGTGAAACGTGATGCACGTGGTGCTTGCTAACACTGAGTATGTTTGCATGTGAACATGCGATGCAACTCGATCCAAATAGATCTTAGTGCTCTGCACATGGTTTACTTTTGATTTATTTTTTGTCTTTGTATTGACAGTAGATTATAGCTGCATGGATTTCAAATTATTGTCTTAATAAAGCTGCTCTTATTCCTATTTTTTCAAACCACATCAGAGGGTGTGACTGAAAAATGAACATTAAGACATTTTATTTAGAATCATTTAAAGTCTTTCCAGACTGTAGCTGTGTTTAAAGAAAATATTCATTTTAAAACTGTTGCATTTATTTCCCATTCCCATTAAATCAACTGGACCTACCCCCACCTTCCATCAAACAAGATGTGAGGCACACATTAGACTGGTCACCTGTCCACAGACCCCACATCCACAGGAAGAACATGCAAACTCCTCACAGAAAGACCCCAGCAGATATTCAAACCATAATAACATCACAGAGTGATGTAAAAGTAACATAGTACAGCTTTATCTGCAGCATATTTTCACAAAAATCACCATACAAGTAGCCAATTACCATTTAAATAAGATAAGGATGTTGGATGCCTTTAGCTTTTTTCTCACTCTACAGCTTTGCGGTGAGGAAAATACTGAGACACTTGCCTTTTGAAATGGACACTTTAAGAAAAGACTCAAGCCCAACTCAAACTTCTAAATAAACAGCTGAACAGACTTCATGCATTTTGCGCTGATAAAGTGCAAGAAAAAGATCCGTTTCATCAAAGCATTGTTTGGATGATAAAAAGATGCAGCATACAAAAATGAAAGAAAAGAAAGTACTCTTATCTGTGGGCACAGTGTTGTCACAGGGAATATTTCACTGGTGAAGGAAAAAAGTTATTCAGGTACCAGCAAAGTTCACACTAAACATAATATCATCAGTTTAAAACAAAACAGGTGTGTTCTTTTCCTTTCAGTGGAAACCATTAAGCACTGGCAGGGTGTCAGCAATTTACCGGCAAAAGTATATTTTTGATATGGTAAAAGGGGAGCATTTTAAATATTAAATGTGTTACTGATTCACACATTGCCTTTGAAAACTATGTAAACTATGTAATTCTTTTTTCTCGATTGACTGCTTAGGAAATTTGAATTTTTTAGCCCAAACCGTTGCATTTTATTGTCCTTATCTGTGTGTGTGTGTGTGTGTGTGTGTGCGGAGATTACAACTTTTGAAGAGTTCCGTGTGTGCTCTTGTGTCTGTTGGTTTAATGCAAATGAAAGCATTTTTTTCTCGAATATGTTGAGCTTGTATTTGCATAACCATTCTTGAATCTGAATGCAGCTGGACCATTTCTGTAACCCAGAACTAAAAGATTTAAGACCAAGTGCAACAGTTCTGACGCGCACAATCTGCAAATTTCCTAACATCACATCCCAAGAGCACACAAGTAGTTTGTTTCCTTTTTTTCAGCTCTTTTGATCGTTTGTATCACCTGACTGTTTTCTTTTCAGCCAGGCTGGTACAAATAATGCTCTGAGTTCCACATATTTAGTTTGCTTTGAATGGTCTTTAACCAAGTCACAGTTGGGTTCCTGTGTTCTTAAAATGTGTTCCCACTTGATTATTTCCACTCAACACTGGCAGGGCCCTTCTGCCAATAGCTAGGAAACCTGGGAACCATCCTACAACGAGCCGACACACACACACTTCGTCATAAATGCAATGGGGGATGCATGTGAAGATGAACAGTATTGACTTACAGATGAGAAGATTAGATGTTACATGCATCCAGAAGTGACAGAATAAAAAAAAAATAAAATCGGTCGCCTAGGAAACTGAAGTGGGACTGAACCCAGAGAAAGAAAATGTCGTCTCTGTTCTTCTGTATCTACAACATTTTAAGGTACATATAGTCTGTATCGTCACTTTTCTCCTGCATCATGTTTTCCCTTTTGCAGCGATGAATTGATCTCATATGTCCTAATCAGTACCCGTGGCATCCTCTTTCTCTGCCCTGCCTTTGTAGTGTGTTGGGTTTGCATGAGAAACGCACAAATCAGAGCAAAATAACAGTAAAGGGAATGCATTTTCTCCGAGTCTAATGGACTTCTATTCATTGATGTTGCCATCATGAGTGGAAAAGCTTTGTGATGAACACTGATGAACTTCCTTACTATTGCAGAACCTGCTGTTTGGACTAGTTGTCTTAGTCGCCTTTTCCACCAATAGCAGGGTGGTCGTACTCATTTTATTTGATGGGTCACATAAGGCAATGAGATCTAAAATGGGCCGGACCAGTAAAATAATAAAATCTGTAAATAATGAAAACTCCAAATGTTTTCTTTATCTTAGTGAAAAGAAGTTCATGTTTAAAATCATGTAACGACTCATACAAATTGTATTAATCTAATATAATGTATTTTTAAAATAAAAATATTTTTTAAAAGTTAATGTATTTGTTTAATAAATGTTTTAATTTTTCATTTATAAATTGATCAGGTTTTTACTTTATACTTTTTAATTACTTTCAAATTAATTTACTTTTTATATTTGATTAGATAATTCCTCTATATTTATTGTGTGTATTAGTTTATTTTATTTTTACATGTTTAACTTATTCTTATATATTTATTTGATCTTATTCATGCATATATAAGATCAAATAAAATTAGATAAAACTTGTTTAAATTTTTACACATTAGGGCTGCACGGTGGTGGTGTGGTTAGCACTACAATCTTACAACGAAAAGTTTGGGTGGGGTGACATTTGAAAAAAATGTCCTCTTTCTGGGTGGAGTTTGCATGTTCTCCCTGTGGGTTCTCTCTGGATACTCTGGATTTCTTCCACATCCAAAAACATGCATGAGAGGTTACTTGGTCATTCTGCCTCTTACCTGGAAATTCCAGGGATATGCTCCTTCTCTTCAAACATGAATTGGACAATATTAATAAGAAATTAATTAATTTACATATTTATAAACTAACCTATTTACACATATGTTACAACATACAAATAACAGATCTACACGATCACAAAACATTTAATCACAAAAAATACAGTATGAGTAGAGTTTTCAAGAGCTTGACGTTACTTAAACATTTCCACATCTGTGTAGATTTCACAGATGCTGCTTTGGTAGCAAATTATTGTTATAATGACATGTGAAAATCTCTTGATGAACTTATCTCATTACTCTTGTTTTCTAAAATTCACCAATAATCCTAAAAATAATACCCGTTCCAACAAAACATATGCACAGCTCTGCAGATGATTAGTAGATCAAAGTGTTTTAAGAGAAGTTTTAGTACAATAATCCTCTTACTGCCTCAAGTCAGAGGCATACCAACCCCTATCAGCTCACTAGTCAGTGTGCTGCGACCCCACACATGACCAGTTCCAAATTTACAATAACTTCCCATGATGGCCACACACTGCAGACACCCGGGCAACAATCAAGCTTTAGTCTAAAGTTATACTGCTAATCCTCCAGGAGAAAATCATAACAGAGTCCAAAGCTGAGGGGATGTGAGGTACTTACCAGGAAGAAAAAGCTTGAGTGCTAGTTTCTTTTGTTAATAACTTTTAGTTAATAACACCCATTTTCCTCCACAAATAGGAAACAAAAATGTTTTTAGTTGGGAGAAATAAAAAACTAGATATGCTGAATAGTCGGAAATTTATAGTTCAACCATGTTAAAGAATTATCTGAAGAAATCATATGCACATCCAAACTGAAAATCTCTATTTGAATCATCCTGAAGTGTAGCTTAAAAAGAGTGTTTACAAAAGGAATAAAGAAACCTGTGTAATTTTAAAAGGCAGTTCAAGACAAGTGTCGGAAAAAAGAGAAAAAAATGCTTTTTTTTTTATTGTTACAGACTTAATAACTTTCCAGACTTTTTACATGCGCAGAAAGACTACTGTTGCATAAGGAAAGGCAAAGAGCCATTGTGTACAATCGGATCTCATGGCAGAGCTTGTAATTACTGTGGCCAACAGAACAAACCAGAAACTTAATACAATGACTAAATTTTTCACCTCATTTCCCTTTTTCTATACAGAGATACAGCTTTTGTTTTGTTGTATAGGTTCAATATCCACCCATGTTGAAATTAAACTGCTACATGTCTCTGCATGATCATATGATCCACCTGCAAAGTCTTGCTACATCACAGCATGCACATGTTGCACGCAGCGGAGCAGTTTTAAGCCTCTGTAGCTCAAAAGACCACAAGATGAATCCCATCGGAAAAAATGTTTTCAAAGTTTCTTTCACTTTTTTTCATTTGTTCTCAGTACATAATACAGTACCATGTCAACATGTTGAGAAAGTCATTTTCCATTTCAGCTTTAATTCATTTTAATTCAGCTTTATTTGTCACAACAATGTCATCTTAGACATAGATGACTTTGACATTGGAGAGTTTGTCAATGTTGGAGAGCTTTATGGTTTACATGTAAGGGGAATTTTAAATTCTATCCTAAGTTTAACAGGGAGCCAATGAAGAGCGGCTAAAACAGGAGAAATATGATCTCTTTAGTTAGTTCTTGTCAGAAGCCTCGCTGCAGCATTTTGGATCAGCTAGAGGCTTTTCAAGACATATTTAGGACAGCCTATGAAAAAAGAAATTGCAGTAGTCCATTTTTGAAGAAACAAAGACATGAACAAATTTTTCTGCATCATTCTGAGACAGGACGTCCTTAATTTTCGCTATATTACGTAGGTGGAAGAAAGCGGTTCTAGAAAACTTTAAATGCGAGCCAAAGGACAAATCTTGCTCAAGAATAACTCCAAGGCTCCTTACTGTAGTACTGGAAGCCAAGTTAACGTCTGAGTTTAAAAGGAGAAAGTTCAGAGTCATCCTGGTCTCTATGTCTTTGAGACATCTTTGTAATCTAATGGACTGATTGGTTTCATCGGGCTTCATGGATAAGTAAATCTGAGTATCATCGGCATAGCAATGAAAATTAATACCATGTTGTCTGATGATATTACCTAAGGGAAGCATGTTTAACGTGAAAAGTTTTGGTCTAAGTACAGAACCCTGAAGAACTCCATGACCTACTCTGGTGTAGGAAGACTCATCATTTGGATTAACAAACCGAAATCTGTCTGATAAATATGACTCCAACTAACCTAATGTGGTCCCTTTAATACAAATAACAAGTTACAGCCTCTGTAGCAAATTGTTGTGATCTATGGTGTCGAATGCAGCACTGAGATCTAACAAGATAAGAACAGAGAGCAGTCTTTTATCTGAAGCCATGAGAAGATCATTAGTAACTTTCACCAGTGCTGTCTCTGTGCTATGATGAGCTCTAAATCCTGACTGAAATCCCTCAAACAGATTGTTTCTGGTCAGATGGGCACATAGTTAAGTAGAAACTATTTTCTCCAGAATTTTAGACATGAAGATGAGGTTGATAATGGTTTATAATTAGCAAACTTTCCTGTACTATATTGCCAAGAAAACAGGTGTACTGATTTTAAAATACAACATATGAGGCAAAATGCAGCTTTCCCTATTCTAACAAGGATGAAACTCAATATTTAGTATGATCACTTTTAATATTCAACATAGTCTGAAATTCAGGACTCAGAGCATGAATCATTCCAGATGATCAGTATTGTAATTTATTTAAGTAGTTTTCAGAAATAGTTAACCAGGCTTCTTGAAGGACATTTTTAAACCTCTCTGTAAGGATGATTCCACATTGCTTAATAGGTGTTAAGGTCTGGGTTGTTTGTATGATTCATCACTTCATCGGACATGATGAATCCTTTCTAGAGCTCTCTGTAATGAAAGATTTTCAATCCAGTGTTTGAGTCATTTTAAACAACTTTGCCTTTTCTTGTAATGTTAAATGTCCTCCAGTTGAGAATCTACATACACACAACCAAACTAAGGAAACACCATTTTATAATACATGTGTTTGATAAAAGCCAAACATGTCATATTTGATACATACCGTTTCTGAGAGATTTTGTATCATTTCATGGTAGAAACATTATTCAAAACTAGTTGAACACCATATGATACTGGTCTCCTTTCCCCTGGTGAGCACCAAAAAATAAAACCAGATTACACTACAATAATTTTGATCCATAAATGGTAATAAATAATAAAAATGCTTTTATTGTTTGATTTTGTTAAAGGGCCAAATAAAGACTTCAAATTTAAAAAATGTTCTTCTGCCCAGTTGTTCTTAGATTGAGTTTTAAAAAGTCAAATATTCAAACCAAAGAAAGGTATAACTACAATACAAACAACCCAATAAATGCAAATAATGAAACTGCAAGGAGCAGAGGTGGAAATGAAAAATAAAACAGGAAAACAAGACAGATTATGATTGAAGTTATAGGTATTGCTAACATGTGATTTATAATTTCATTATATATCATTTTTAATTGGAATAGGACTTATGAGGGTGAAGATTAGCCTTCAACATACCATGACCAGAAGCTAGTTGGGAGCTTTAGTCCATTGTTGCTAATCCAAATCCATAAAAAACACTACAGGAGGAGCAGCAGCGTTTTCAGTGAGGGATTTGTCTTTGGGCATGTTAGTGTTCGAACCCGGGCATGTCAGAGGAGTGTCCAACAAAAGGCTGCACAGGGTTAGAGATGCTTTGCACGCAGAACAATACACTTCCACCCACACACTCCAACGCCATAGAAAAGTGGGAGTCACTGGCACTGTGGGATGTTGTACCACAGCTGCAGATGCTTCCATGTCAGGAAACAGTGGGGTAATCTGTCATCAGCGGTTCAACAGGAAATGGCGTGTCAAGAGCGTAAAAACTTTTCTTGTTATTTGTTTTATTTGGTAGCCTTCCAGCTACATGTGCCCAAAGTGGTAGCCCAGATGAGAGGGAGGCTGTAACTAACACCTGTATCTAGTGATTATTAAATCTTAATGCATTGAATTGATCCCTGGTAACCCCAGAAGAGCAACATGTGTTGTGTTTCATCCAATCCATCCTAACAAGCCAGCCTCTCTGCTCTGACTCTTGATTTCTTGAGTAGCAGCCTGTGACGTGAGATGAAATATTTAAAGTCCCAGTAATCTGAGTATGTGTGTGGTCCACCTGCTGCTGCTGGAGTCTAATTGAAGTTGATTGTGGAGGAAACCTGAGAGTGACTGCCACGCTTTGGGTGTAACACAGCTTGCAAAAGTGTTTCAGTCCTTCTTTGGGGAACTAATTTGATATTATTAAAATTTACATATTAAAATAGCAAGTTGTCCTGAATTTACTACCTTTTCATCCATGGTAACATCTGTTTCTGTTAATCTAATAAATTCAGGTATTGATGGCAAGAGGTGATTCATGGAAGCTCCTATATGTTGTGCTTTGTTCTTTCCTCTATATTTTGATGCTGATAATGAAGATAATGGGATCTTAAAAACAATCTGTTGTATTTAAATTTTATCAGCTTTGTTTCACACTGTGAGATTGGTCTAAAATAAATCTACTTTCTGAACATGTACGTGCAAAGCTTCACAGTCTGTCAGGTCATAACACTGCCTCACTCTGTAGCGCAGAGAGGGAATAGTCCCAGAAGTTGGTGATTAATCGGAAGCTCATATTGTATTTTATACAATCAGCAGAGTCTTTGAATCGTAAAAGTGCTCTGTGTTTCATGTTTATTTCCCCTCTTATGGAGTTAATTTGATGATGTTATTAAAGCATGTCTGTTCATATGTGAGCATTCTTCATTTTCATTTTAACAATTTACGGAAGTACACTTTAAATGAAATTTTGTGGATTGAATCATCCAAGTGAAGGAAATCCTGGAGACTAAACACTTTCAAGAACCAAGGAAAGAAGACTACTTGTTTTGTATTCAATAATTTTAAAGATTAAAAGAAATAAAATAGAGCAATCTATCTGAAAATCAGTTAGCACATAAATCAATGAAAATGACTGATGGGGCCACTGACTGCTTGAATAAAAATCTGCATATTTATCTCATCTAATATCTCCGCATGCCTCCTGTTTCCCAGAAAGAGGCACTCCCTCATCAGGAATGACACTGAGTGGAGGCTCACACTGTAAATCTCTGTGACGTCTTAATAACACCTTTTTGCCTCTTATAGCTGGTGGAACGAATGCTGGAATATCTTCCCTGGCACACAAATCCAAAAGTTAAACTCTTCATGAATTTATTTTGTCAGCTTTCTGCAACTCTCCATGCATGCTCAGTTTAAAAAACAAAATTTGAGATAACTTGTGTTGCTCTTTCAATTTAAGCAAACACAGTTTCAGCCTATTTGTTTGCACTGCGGACAGATACCACGCCGCCCTTTTTTGTCACATGCGCCACCAGCAGATCCCAGGGGCCTCTGTAACAAGCTGCACCCACACACTATCACAAACCTCCTGCACCACATGGTCACATCACACTCTGAAGCTGGGAAGCTAACGAAAGAGAGAGGGAGCACAGCCACCTCCTATCCTGACATACGCGCCTCCTCCCTCCACTTCAAATGGAAACTCCAGCGGACTGGTGAACTTTTCCTGAGTGACAGGATCCTCGCGGACTGACAGTTTTGACGGCGAGATGTGCTCGTAGGAGTGTGAACTACGTAGCAATGCTGGATAACTTACGCTGTAAAATTGGGTCAGTTTTTATCACACATCTTTGGAGTCTTGAGCGATGGAGTTTGATGCGTTGCGCGGCGATGGGATCCTCTCTGCGCGTTGAAGACCGAGGTTTGCACATTGAAATTTTTTTTAACCTTTTTTCTCCGACCTGTCTTGTCTTTCTTATTGTATTTCGGCTTTGTTTAAAAAATTTGCTGTTTTACTGCAGATGTCAAGTGATGCAAACGGCGCGTAAATGTGTGTTATTACCAAACAGGAGCAAAACAGATTATAGCTGACTGAGCCTATTAGTGATTGATTCGGTATTATCACTAATTAAATCATTTTTTACTATCAGTTATACCGCATTAGGCCTAATAATATTTTTAAATGTGAGTTCCTGTGAACATCTACAACAGTGTTGCACAGTGCGTCCTGAAATGCCGAACAGACCCAAATCTGCATTTCTCTGCCAGTAATTGCATTCTAACTCAGATTAAAGAATAAACTTATAAACGGATTATTGCCCCAGAAAGAATGTTTCAATACTGGTCCCATAAACCAAAACCTGGCTTGGATCTAATCTTCAAAACCTATGATTGACAGCACAATGAATGGCTTTACTAAATTTCTATTAACTCCCCAAACCACGAGTCTCTTCTTTTTTTATTTTACGACCCAGTAGCCCCTCAGAACCGAGTTGAAATATGTAGCTACCTAATAGATTATTACATTTAAGGGAAATTTTGACTGTAAAAGAGTAAATGAAGAAGTGAAAGCTAAGCCTCAAGATTAGGCCCATCCCACATCCACTGGTAAATCAGGTAATAGTTAGCTTTTAGAACTTCAAAAGACACTTCTCTTGAATATCCTGAACTGTCAAAACATGTCCTTAAAATCCGAAGCAGCTTGAAGTTTCTTACTGTTGTGCTACCACACGGACCCCTTCCTCACACACACAGCTAAATGATGCAGGCCTTTGATGACCTCTGCATGGTGGCCACTGTCTTCCAAATTAAAACCTATGGAGCAAAAGCTTGAAAAGCAGGAGGAAATGCCTTTCTCTGCCGGCTTTTCCTGCAGCAAGAAACTAAACGGTGATCTAAACTTGGAAAGTGACGACAGGACATGAACAGGAACTCCAGACATTTCCCAGATATGATGCCTACAGAGGTTCTTTGTTCTGTTAACATAATTAAATTAGCATAAGTAGATCACTTAATCATTATATTTAGGGTCCTATATGTAAAGAAAAATCTCCATGTCCGATGGGCTCTTATATTTCCACACTTTTTCTCCTAACTCAGCTGATTCCTGTTAGATTGTTTTACTCATTTTACAGACAAAGACAAGACACATATGTCTAATAAACACTCTGTCTGCTAATTTGTATTAATACATTAAATCGTCTAGGCAAAATGTAGCTGAGTCACTTCAGCAATTACAATGATCATAGTGTAGTCTAGTTCCAGCTCAGAGTATCAGGTGTGCCTCATAACTGAATCTTCAGCATGTCAGTGCAGCTTGGTGTAGCCTCGTAAAAATGCCTGTGGGAAGAGTGACAAAGTGTCGTTTGCTGGTAAAGTTTACATCTTCAGTCTCAGACGTTCCAAAAAAACTGAGTAGATTACAGGTTAAGTGTCTGTCAGTGAAATTGTAAATGAAGGATTATGTGTTTTACAACTGTGATACTTTATTTTACTCAGTTGCTCTGAGATATGTGTTTTTAGTAGCAGACTGTTGGTAATTTACTTCTGTGATGACGCAGTAAAAATAGCATAAGTAAAAATACACATGTAGACATGCTGCCAGACAACGTTCCTGGCTTCTCTGTGTGTTTTCTATAGTTAAAAATGATAATAAGGCATATTTGGTTTGATCTAAAACCAGATATATTTGTTGTCAAAAACACAAGCTCTTCTCCTGCCATTTTGTTATAAAATCAATGTCCCCATCACTCCATGTGTTGTCAGCCAGAGCACCACACTGTGGTGGACAGAGGCTTTACAGGTGTTTGTTAGATTAATCTGTAAATAAAAGTAGGACTTTACACATCTTCTGTGCTTTCGTTGCTGGAATTATGTACAACATATCATCACCGAGACACCATTAGATTAAAACATATTATAGGATTGACAGCAGTTTTTTTTTTACATTATATATAAAAATGTGTTTAAATCACAGCCAAATGAGCATGAGTTCTGAACATTATACTTAC
Source organism: Pseudomugil tenellus (assembly GCA_037177515.1). Taxonomy (NCBI): domain Eukaryota; kingdom Metazoa; phylum Chordata; class Actinopteri; order Atheriniformes; family Pseudomugilidae; genus Pseudomugil; species Pseudomugil tenellus. Next base: position 11,976,029 of record JBAMHX010000014.1, on the reverse strand, counting down.
ATGATTAATATACATTGTTGCCCTAGTGCTGAAATGTGTTTACACACATTGTTTTAGATCATTCACGTTTCCAAACCTTATCCTCACAACATGATCTTTTAAATCTGGTGCAGGTTAATCAGTGCAAATATATGGTTTATCGTGATTATTCTTTTTTCATTTTTGTAGCTCTAATGCTTTTTAAAAATTCATTTGCACATAGTGTTACACCCTCCTGTATTATGTCTTATTTTTATGATAAACTTAGGTGGGAATTTTTCTTCCTCCTGAAGAGTTTCCTCCTGATTTTTCTGTAATGCAGCTGGCGTTGCAAAGCTCTTTAAAAGTACCAGACTGCTGATTTTGATGACTTCGGTGATGATCTTTCTGTCCTCTTATTTATGTTCACCATGTATATAT
>JBAMHX010000014.1:11964126-11975016 GCA_037177515.1 Pseudomugil tenellus | reverse complement strand
TATACACATAAAAAGTCTAACAAATAAGAAATGAGCTTGATGGCTTCATATCAACAAAGTAAAATCAATATGTTTTTTTTCCCCCAATGTGATCCATCATGTCTTTTGATTGGTCTGCAGGATGTGTATGTGATGGTGGACAGACTGGGGCTAGTCATGGCGCCTGAGCTAAACTGTAGCACCCAATGTGATTCCCCACTTTGCTTGATCCAGTCCGGATTCAACTGGCAGGACAGCCTTGATATTCTGCAAAGACTATGTGGACTCAAAACGGTAATCTCTTTCTCTTGAATACACACATTCAGACAAGATCATCATGATTTATTTATTGATCACAAATCTGTAGTTTTGATGTCCATGCCATATTTGTGGTATCCAGATGGTGGATTGTTTTATACAGTATATATACATTGCTGACATAACTTTATTCTCCAGCATGAGCAATCAATCGAACATTTAGTCAACCTAAAACATTTAAAGAGTAAATATTACGTCTAGGATAATACCACACATTAATGCAGATCGTCAATGTGGTGTCAACAAATATTCTCTCAGACACTGGCACATTGAGTACTAAATTCCCCTGACTATCATTTGGTTTCAGGCACCAGGTTGTTAGTGGTAGAAATATGTAAGTTCTATGTACTTTGTGGTTTTATCTGATCAAGTTTTAAAATTTGGGAACTAAGATACCTGAGTTAATGCCTCAAGTTCTGTCATGTTCTTCAAAGCATACCTAGACAACTATTAAAGATAGGCAGGAAGTGCTGTCCTACCAAGAAAGCCCACTCTATTTGCATTTTGTTTACAGTCTTTGATGTAAGTTTGAAATATTTGAAATATTAAGAATGTCATCACATTTTTGTTTTCAGCCACTGTTTTGAATGGTTTGAGTGTTAGACTGTCTGAAATGGGTTTTTTTTTCTAATCTCACCATGACAACAATGTCTCACTGCCCAGAACAGTGAAAGGTAACACTAAAGAGGGCATTAAAAACTCACATCAGCTTACTAAGTGGTTATATGATGAGTGAAACATGAGAATGGATTGGGGTGGAACATGTTAAAGGAACATCCAAATAAATACCAAGATCTAAGATTTCACAGCAGGAAACATACTAAATCATTCCCTACAACAATCTCTTCTCAAGTAAAACGTACATATGCACCATCTAATTTGGAAGTTATGCCCATAACCAATGTTCTCTGAAGGAAGCGCGCCCATATCTACAGTTTAGAGAAAAATGTCACATTCCGCCGAAGTTGGCGACAGTGGTCACATGACTCTGGGTTGGCAAGTCCAATTTTTGCATGCAACATGCCGAGACACACTGGACCAGCATCGTGTGTATCCAACTCTGAGAGAAAAAACCCACATTGTGCAGGGGCAAGGACGAGAAGCACCGGCTCGCTTTGCCTAGCTTTGCCAGACCTGCCATGTTCTTGTTTTAAATACAAAAAATACAAGTTAGCAACAAAATTTGTTTGCTTAGCTAAAGACATTTAGTTAGCAACGCTAAACAGGGAAATTTTGCAGAACAAATTAGCCACTTAGCGAGCTAAACACGCTAATTGTCAACTTGGTTGTTAGCAAGCTAAATCATAAAAAGTGTGAAAAACTTTGTGGTGACACCCTAGGTAGGGAACTAGCTCACCTCCAAGCAGTCAGTTAAATCACCAACAACTATAGCTACACGACACAGGTAGCGAAGTGAAGTGCAATAAGACTAAGGAAATGAGGTGGTGCAGTGTATTTATACTCCAGGCAGACAGAGCTCCCTGGGACTGCACCTCAGCCTCATTTGGCCTTGGCAGGCATGTTGATAGAAACGCCTTCATGTTGGTCTCGCGAGTGCGCAGTCCCCATACTTGTGTTGTACCGAAGGAACCGGCCGAAAAGGAACCACCTAATTTGAAACACAAACCTAACAGAATGCAGTGATTTGCAATGATCTGTACATAACTAACCTTTAATTTGCATGGCACAGGGAATTTTATTCATGCGCAGAAATCTCTGAAGTGTTCCTGAGCCCATGCAGGTATTTCCAGTTCCGATTTTTCTCAGAAGTCTTCAGATTCTCTTAATCTCCACACAACAGTATTTCATACAGATGAAAAGGTATTACAATTTTTTATGTTTTGCTGAAATAGTTGCATTTTACTGTAATGGACTGGCGACCTGTCCAGGGTGTACCCCCCGCGACCCTGTTCGGAAATAAGCGGTAGATAATGGATGGTTGGATGGATAGTTGCATTTTAATAGCTGAATCTGTCATATTTCCTTCTGAGAGACTCTATCTCTTTAAGGTGCTCTTTTTAAACACATACTCATAACTTACTCATAACTAACTTGTCATTTGATAACAAATTGTTTCATAATCCTTCAGCTCTTGTTGAACAAAGAAATGTTCAACTTTTTTGATACATGCTGTTGCCTTTGAATTCAACATGAGCTGATATTTTTCATGAAGTTTAATTTTCAGCATTTGATATGATTTCTGTGTTTTACTGTGAGTAAAAAGTGGCTAATCATTTGATGATGATAACTTTGCCTACATCGTGTATAGTGTCCTAACTTTACACTTGTGCACGCTGAAGGTGGGCAGCTTGGACACCTAAAATGCTCTGGAGTTATGCAGCCTCTAGAAAGCTGCAATACACTGCATACTGTGGCATCTTTCTTTCATATCAACCATTAAAGTACTTCACTGAATGTGAGATTTTACAATTGAGCATATTTTCCAGGCTTTTCTCCTCACGTGAGTCTCAAGCACCAGCAACAATGAATGATGGCTCTCTGGTTGTTCGTCTTTGGGACACAATCAATATTATGACATGAACATTCCTCAAAACCTTATAAAAATCATCACTTTCTACCGTTCCATTGTAACCAAATGACCAGTAATGTTAGCTTTTATTTTTACATCTTATTAAATTCTACTGGATGATTCTTGGTCTTAATTGTTTCATTTTCCCACCTATTTTTTAAGTTATTTAACTTTTTAATCAGATATTTAACTTATGCACTGTTTGTGCTTTGTACGGCAGATTGCACCAAAAACATTTTACTTGTCCGGTAGAAATGTGGTACTATTCCACTCAAGGTATCAGTTGTGCAGCAGAGATCGGGTAAGGTAATGGGGATGTACTCCCAAAGCTATGTTTAGCTTTGTCTCTGTTGCTGATGCCTTTAGGAGAGAGACAGCAAAGCTCAACACCCTAAGTTGCTCAAGAGGAGGGATAGAGTGACTTTCCAAATAAAATAGTGGAGACGCTGTAGAGAGACATAACCAGGCATTTCTTTCTTTGCTGCGCCATACACAAAAAGCAAGGTAAGTTAACTCTTTGATTTATTTCATGCTGCGTGATGGCTGTGACATTCATCAGTTGGCCATAAACTGTGTCTATCACCTTCACCCAGAGAAAAGGAAACCAAGGCCCCCTCTGGTATTGTGCTATTGTAATAAGAAAGTGTTATAATGCACCATTTACTTGAAGTTAAATGCTTCACAATCCCTCTTTATTAGTCTGTGTTGTGCTTGTTTGCCTTGGAAAATGTGTATTTAAAGGAAATACCCCTTGATGAAATGTAACACCATGCAGTTGTTGCTATTTGTGGATGTAGACAGCTCACATAGCACAAGTGTTTCTAAGCCTGATAGTATAGTGGACAAACAAAAATACAAGTAGCCATCTTCTTCCATTAAATCCCACCTGTTTTCTTTCTTCCTGGATTTGTTCCCAGATATGGCTTCTGCTGCCAGCGTCTTGTCCAAGGAGCAGCTTCTTTGCCCCATCTGTCTGGATATGTTCAACCAGCCTGTCTCTACTCCTTGTGGGCACAACTTCTGCAAGGACTGTATACAGGGATACTGGCAGACCACTCATCTGCCACAGTGTCCCATGTGCAAGCACAAGTTTTACAAGAGACCTGACCTCAAAGTTAACACATTTATTTCAGAAGTGGCCTCTCAGTTCAAGGAGTTTGGCGAAAAGAAATATCAGGATGAAACCAGTGCTGTAGGCCAGTCAGCAGGCCATACAGGAGATGTTTCTTGTGATGTTTGCATTGGAAAGAAAGTGAAAGCTTTAAAATCATGCCTGGACTGTTTGGCTTCATTTTGCCAGACTCATTTAGAGCCCCATAATGTTGTAGGTGCCCTGAAGAAACACAGACTTATTAACCCTATGATGAACATGCAAGACAGGGTATGTAAGAAGCACGAGAGCCTCCTGGTCCGGTTCTGTAATACCGATCAGACATATGTGTGCTGTGCCTGCCTTATGATGGACCACAAGGCTCATCACACTGTTCACATAGAGGATGAAAGCAGAGACAGGAGAGCTCAGATTGGAAGAATGAATGCAGATTTGCAAGAAATGATCCATGACCGGCTGCAGAAAATCTGTGAGATAAATCAAGCTGCTCATCTCAGCAAAAGAAACACAGAAAGAGAGAATGAGGAAAGTTCGCAAGTCTTCAGCAAATTGCTCCAAGTTGTCCAGAGAGGCCAAGCCGAGATGGCTGAGGTGATAAAAGCCAAGCAGAGGCAAGTCGAAAGCAGGGCCAGTGAGATTGTAACAGAGCTGAATCAGGAGGTTGATCAGCTGAGGCATAGGATAACAGAGCTGGAGCAACTGTCACACACTGAAGATGATTTCTACCTTTTGCAGCGCTTTCCTGCTTTTTTCACCATGCCGATCATGAAAGACTGGTCTAAAACCTGGGTGGAAAGTGCTGAATATATTGGCACAATAAGGCGGGCGGTCAGGAGAGCCACGTGTCAGCTGGAGGAAACGGTAAAGGCTGAGGTGAAGAGGCTTTGTGAGACTGAATTTAAACGGGCTCAAGCGTGGGCTGTGGACGTGAACTTGGATCCTGACACAGCTCATCCCAAACTGGTGCTGTCTGAAAACAAGAAACAGGTCTACCATGGTGATCAGGCTGGGAGTCTCCCTGACAACCCCAAGAGATTTTACCCTTGTGTTAGTGTTCTGGGAAAGGAGGGTTTCTCGTCCGGAAGATTCTACTATGAGGTCCAGGTGAAAGGGAAGACAGAGTGGGATATTGGAGTTGGACTTGAATCAGTCAACAGAAAAGGAGGGAATTTGCTAAATCCTGAACAAGGCTTCTGGACTCTGGGGATGAGAGTGGGTGGGAAATACTGGGCCTTTGGCAGCCCTCCTGTATGTGTGCCATTGGTGGACAAGCCCCAGACAGTCGGCGTGTATGTGGATTTGGAGTGTGGGCAGGTTTCCTTTTACAACGCAAACTCTCACTCTCACATCTACACCTTCACTGGATACACTTTCAGTGAAAGGCTTTTCCCCTACTTCAACCCCCGGCGGAATCATGGCGGGGTCAACTCGGCCCCTCTTGTCATCTTGCCTGCAAAAATCTGAAATTTTTGAAGTTTTTTTTATTACCTTTTCCTGTTACTTAAATGTTTTCAGATATGTTTTTATTGATCAGTTTCAGCTGAAAAAAGACAGACCTGCTGTGTGATGTTTGTTTCTCTACTTCCTCAAATAAACTTTTACCTGCTGAGATGAACTCATGCTTTCTTTCATTGCATTTGCATCTATTATATATGTGACTTGGGAACAAATATAACATTAAACATGTAATGATCACATATGAGCTACATCTATGTGTTTTTAAGAGATTGAATATCTATGTGTGTTTGTGTATGTGTGTGTGTGTCCAGCAGGCATTGAAACTCCCAAGGGATTCAATCTCCCCACTGCTAAGTGCTGTTGTGTGGACGCTGCTCTCCTGCGGCATCCTGCTGGCATTCTGCTTCCTTTTCTTCACCCTGCGCTTCAAAAACAACAGGTAGTGCATGAATTGTACATAAACTTGACATTAAAATGTATTTTAAGGTAATTAAAACTGATGTCTTATTTATCAGGATAGTGAAGATGTCCAGTCCCAACCTGAATATCTTGACTCTCTTTGGAAGTGTCCTCACTTACATCAGCGCCTTCTTGTTTGCCATCGATGATAGAGCATACGTACAAGGTGTAAGATCTACAGATGTGCTGCAAGTAAGCATCCATGTGAACCTGGAATACTTGTCTGGATTGTTTTTTGGTAAAGTAATCTTATGGCTTGGTCTTCTTTAGGCTCGTATGTGGACGCTTTGTGTTGGCAGCACCTTGGTGTTTGGCCCAATTCTGGGAAAGACATGGAGACTTTATAGAGTGTTCACTCAGCGAGTACCTGACAAAAGAGTGGTAGGGATGCATGCTCTTCTGGCTACCTGTTTGTCCTGTCTGTAGTGTTCATTATGTATATTATATGTTCAGCCCACTTTTAGGAGAACATTTTTTCAGTCATCCTTTAATCTCCTGTACTACTTAATCCAGTTCAGGGATGGAGCCTTACCCAGCAATTAATCCAAAGAGATGTGTGTTAGGTTAGTTGGTCACTTCTCCCTAGCAGTAAATGTGTGTAACTGGAGGTTTCTCTCTCTTTATTGGCTCTGTGATGGACTGGAGATCTGTTCAGGGTGTAACGTGCCTGCTAATTGCTGGGATAGGCTTCAGCTAACCTGCAACCATGAATTCAACTAAGTGGTGCAGAAAATGAATGAATGAATAAAGGATACATTAATAATAGCAATGTCTGAGACAATGTTTCTTCCTTTAAAACAATGTGAGATTGTTTCCATGGAGAACCTTAAGCACACTGGCAATAAGAAAATCTGTGTTTATCCATCTCCACCGTTTCACCATCTGCACTAGGGTCACTGTGGTAGGTTAAAGTGAATAGTATATCTTATGGATGTGATGACAGTTGTTGTTTTACTGTCAGCCTCAAATGGCCAGTCTTGGAACTGCAGGTTTTGGGATCTGCATTGGCTTCATTTCACAGTTCTTGAAGCTGCTGAAAGACTTGATCTATTCTACATCACTACATCACAATACTGTTGTTAATAAATTATTAATCTTCTTTTTAGATTTTTTAAAAATTAAATTAATCTTTCTTGGAGCTTTACGCTGTAGTGTTAGCAGGGACTTCTTAGAATTTGACATACATTTTCCACAACAACATTATCCATAGATATTCATTTTCAGTGTTCTTTTAATTGGCAGAGTGTTACTAAAATGTTTTCAAAGATTATTCCTGATCTTTGTCCCAAATCAGAAGCATTCAGCCTTCTGTTTTTCAATACAAGGTCATCCAAAATACTGATAATGTATGTGGTCTGTTTTTGGGAGACCCGCTAAATCTTCTGTTGCTATCAGTATGGCTCTCCTCATAAATTAATATCTCTTCATTATTCCAACAGTAGTAGTAGTGACCTTCTGGCGCTTTTTTGGTATTGTGGTCTCACAATCTAATTTCCAATTTATTAAGGCAATTTCTTATCATGTGGAGCCATCTTATATCAGACAGAAAACAGGCCATAATATAAAAGCCTCTTGTGCTCATTGGCTCTTTTTGACTTTCTCTTTATAAGGAATTACTTTTGTCACATTTGTCACAGAATTTCCTAAAGAAAACTTTGTTTAATTAAATTGAGATTGTAATTTAATTTTAGAATAGTCATAGTGTTTAGCCTTTTATATAAAATGCACCTCCTTACTTTAACATCTTACATAATAAAATAGTAGAATTTATGTAAGATAATACAATCTGAATCATTTTCCAAATTACTAACATAAACGGGTATACTAAATCGTGTTTTACACAGTGAGTGGATGTTTTACTGAGCTATACAGAACATTGTTTTCACTAACTTTTGAAGCATTATATATGTATATATTATATTATATATGTATGTACAAACTTCTCTAAGATCCTGTTTAGATGAAAGGGGGTTTGTTTTACAGTGTGACCACTTTTCATGTTACAGATCATTCGAGACATTCAGCTGATTGGTTTAGTGGCTTTGCTAATCCTGGTGGACATACTTACTCTCACTGCTTGGAACGTGGCAGACCCCATCCGGTGTTCACGATCCATTGGAGCTGTTGTCAAGGTAGAATAAATATGAAGCAGAGTTAAAACAGTGTGAGGCGGACTTCATTTGATCGTTTGAGTCTGTTTGTCATTTTATTCATGATGTTATACTGTGTGGGTCGGAAACATCACAGATTTTGCATGGTTTTCACTGGTACAGGTGGTGAAAAGCGACGTTTCCTACTCTTTGTCTGAGCTGGACACTTGTTCTTCTGTTTACTCAAACGTGTGGATCATCATAATTGCTTTCCAGAAGGTATGTTTCTATTTCAGAGACGTAGAATTGTCTAGACTGATCTTCTACATTTTTTTGCTATTCAGCTGTTTAGATTTAGCCTTTATGTATGTATTTATTTATATTTAGTAATATGAGATGAAAGATTATCAGTAAAAACTATTCCACAGCAGAAATTTGATCACTGGCAACAGTTAGGTCTTAAAGATTATATTTATTTTTCATGTCATTTTTCATTTAGCCCTTTTTAAGGTTTATATATAAGTTTATATATCAGACTTTGTTAAAATTGTGTTCATTAAAAAAGAAAGGAAAAACCCAAAATAAAACACTGGAAATAATTAGAAAAAAATTGAAATAGTTTTTCTTGTACCGTAAATGGAAAGTTTATTACTATATAACTTTTGTTTGCAGATCAAAGGATTACAATATACCATCAAAGATAAAATGATGAGACTACTATTTTGTTTTCCAAAATGTCATAATCATTTTAATGCCTGATACAACTAATAGTACTTTTTAAGGAGGGTGGGGGGGGGGGGGCATGCTCTTTTAAATGCTGTTAAATTCAAATCTAAAAGTTAATTAGGAGTTTTCTTTCCATGGTATTTTTAGTAGCAACATAGGATCAAATTACTAAAAAAAATAGAGAAAGATATAACATTTTCTCTGTTTTTTTCTTCCACGCCTCTCTTTAGGGTTGTCTTCTCCTCTATGGCACTTACCTGGCTGGACTTACCAGCAACGTCAGCCATCCTCCAGTCAACCAGTCTCCCTCCATCATAACTGCCGTTACTCTAGTCACCCTTTCCTCTGCTGTGGCCATCCCTGTGTCGATTTTTCTGCAGGGTTGGCCCAACCTGGTCTACAGCATTGTGGCGGGAGTCATCTTCATCTGCACTCTGGCTACTAACTGCATGCTGTTTGTGCCCCAGGTTGGGAAAAAAAACACCATCAAATAAAATAAATGAACAACAACAAAAAAAAGTAGTTTGTCATATTAAACAGAGAGAAAAAAAAACAAACTAGCTGCTCTTTTTGAAGTCCATTTTCTTTTTGGACAAACACCTCTAGCATGTCTTTGTTTCTTAGAGTCTCTAAGTTAGAGATGACATCTTTGTTGTAAAAAACATAAAGTGCAGGGACCTTTTGTCAGATCCATCATCAAATAATCAACCAGACTGGCAGAAACAGTAGGTGGATATAGATCCAGACTGATGGATTACCTACATTCATGACTTTCTTGTTTTATTTGAGTGAAACTAATACACACCTGAAGTTTCAGTAAGTGTGTCAGCTTTCCATGTTTATCAGCAACGTATGAGTCACACAGAAGGTGTCTGTTTATGGTTCTTGAGTCTGACAGGTTTATGTTACAATAAAAGAATGCAGCTTTAGTGAGAAGGAAGGAAATATTTGAACAATGACCAGCACGCTGCACCAACATACCTGTTAAAACTTCCTGGTAATAGTTGCAATTTACATGTGGGTAGAAATCAGCATAGCAAACTGTTATACAATCTTAAACATCTTCTTACCTTGCAGCTTACCCAGTGGCGGCAGTTTGAAGAGGATCAGAACAACCCAAGTCAGATGGCCAAGTATTTCAGCAGCCCCAGTAAGAGCCAGCCATCTGTGTACAGCCAGGATGAGATTTACTACCTGCTGGGAGAAAACAGCTCCATGAAAAAACTCCTGACTGAGGTAAGGGATTGTTTTTATTGTTCATTTTTCTTTTCTTTTTTTCCAATAACAAAATTAAGAGCAGAACTTTTTTCCTAATTTCTTTATTCATTGGGTTTTTGCACATAGATAGCTCATAGCTTTGTGTGGATGGCTATGGTAGAGTCAAAGTTTGAAATACTACTAATTATGCTGAAGATTTCTGGGAAAATCAACTTTTTTGATACTGTGGATCTGAAACATATGACATTGTGGCTTAAATAAAGTGCCCACACACCATTAGGGTAGTGTTTACAGCCATTATAACCACCTCGGGGTCACCTCTGATGATGGCTGTTCCCATCTTGTTCTGTGGAGTCAGAAACACAATGTATGACCATAATTGGACACAACTGGACTCTTTTATGTAATTGTAGTGATAGCTGAGTCCATCATGATGACTTGTGGACTAAAATTGATTTTTTATATCTGAGATTTCTTTTAGCCACAATATTACTCTGCAGTCATACAACAGAGCCATGCATTTCTGCATTTGTTAGCGTAAAAATGATCTGGAGGCCATCCCACTACATGTAGTGGGCGATCTCTTTGACAAGCTTAGTGATGAAGACCATCCAGAGAAATCACACAACAGACAGACCTGAAAAAGTGCATTCCAGGTGACAGGAGAGCCCTTAGGACTCTTACACACCAAAGTGAGGGGTAGTGAGAGACCCTGTACTTGATCTCCAGATGCTAACAAAGATACTTGCAAACACTGAAAAGGCTACTCCCAATCTTTGGCTTCGCGAGAAGACACTGCTCACCAGTGCACAAGGGGCAATGGAACAGATATTATGCTTTAAGGAAAGTAGTAGACATAACAATAAAAATAAGCATGAGCATGCCTGCATGTGCATCATGGTTTTATGTAATATTAACAGCTGGTTTCTCTTGAGTCATAATTATCAGTTAGTCTTCAGTTTCTCTTCTCAATGTTCTCAATGTTTTGCACTAATGAAGAT
>JBAMHX010000014.1:11946192-11963274 GCA_037177515.1 Pseudomugil tenellus | reverse complement strand
GGTTTGATTTTGGTAATTGTTTTCACCTGTGTCTTGTTCAGTTTCCAGTGTATTTATACCCTTGCTTTTCTTTCCCCATTGTTGGTTCATTATGTTCCATTGCATCTTTCTGAGCGCTTCGTTTAGTCTGTGTTTTGGTCATTAATGTAATAAATCTAGTTCCTCCACATTTCGGTTGTCCTCCTGGTCTGCATTTGGGTCCACATCCTCCAGCGCTTCCTAACATAAACTGTGCAGCAAGTCAGAGTATTTTCAGAGAAAGATGATTCTACAAGTGAATTCAGCTAAAATAAGAGAATCCGTTCAGCGAAATTAGGCGCACAGACAACGTAAAAGACGGACAGACATTCCCTGATCGTCCAGATATGAACAACTACTGATTAACTTGTTGTTTAAGGCTTCTTAGGAAAAACATGAAACATTTTGTTTGTCATATAAATGGCAGTCAGATCCATCTGCATGATGAAACAATTGTCTTAATTTGATTGTTGTATGACATATTTTTATTGAATTATAAATTTGTTTTTGAAGATTCAATCGAAGTCTAGACGTTAATAAATAAATTGCCCTTATTCGTTAAATAGATTTTGCTTTAACTGGTACGAACAGTCTTAACATGCTTCATCCACTGTAAGAAATTTATGATTAATATGATGTTTGGACAAAAATCTCTTGCTCTGAAAAGCTGCCTGAAATCTGAAATCCATGGCATTAACCAAATACTATGTTTATATCGCTTAGATTCTTTGGTGTTTTCACAGCAGCATGTTTAATCCTGTTTACGCTTTAAAATCTATATCAGATATGATTAGTGCACAGTTAGAATTCAGATGACCCTGACATTTAAGATTATCTGTCATTTTGTCTTTGCTGCTAAAAGATCTTTATTTTGTCACCCGAGGAAACTTCTAGGAACTACAACATAAATGTTTGTCGCATTAATCTCCTAAAGTTGAAAATCTTTACTGTAACATCTCATCAAATCCTTTAGTGTGGTTAAGAAGACTTATAAAAAAGTTGAATAATTTGACCCCCGTTTCCTTAAAAAGGCAGATAAATGATTTTCAATTGTCTTTTTAAATGTTAATTCTTCTCTTTTTTCTCCAACTTTCAGAAGAACGCTGTGATTGACAGTCTACAGGAGCAAGTAAACAACGCCAAGGATAAACTCCTGCGACTCATGACGGCAACTCGGTCCCTTGAGGACCAGGACATGGACTCCTCCACCACTAACCTCAATTCCTCCTCCACGCAGACAACCGAGCTTACATTTGAAGGCCCCTCTTCTTCCTCTAGGTGTCAGAGAGACACTAAACCCAAGCTGTCAGCATCTCTTCTCTCCTCAAATCTCATTCCTGCTCTTGCTTTGTCCAATGCTGTCACAGAGCCTCCTGAGCCTTCATCTGTTCCAAAGTCCTCCATCCTTGCTCCTGCTTCTTCCCCGTCCCCCATCCCCGAGGATATTTATGTGAGTGAAACCCAGAAAAATGTTTTCCCCTCTCGCGATGCAGACACAGACAGAACTAAGCCCAAGACAGAAGAGGATCTTCAGCAACTCATACCATTTAAATTCCCTGGCAGGACAGCAGAGGAGACAGTTCACTTTGTCACCTCTCTTCAAACCCGCAGAGGACTAAAAGCCTCTCAGATAAAATCATTTGGCAGTCATAATAGTCTAGCGTTTCAGTCGAGCCAAAATGGCAAAACAACTGGTTTTGTTAGCAGTGAACAGTTGCAGGAGATCCTCCAGGAACTGAGCGTGGATGCAGTCACAGAGACTAACCTTCGATCTTCCAGTCAAACGTCAATGGCATTTTCCCAGTTAAAGCTGAACACAATGTCCCCTCTGTCCCTGAAGACACCCTGCTCCCCTCACCCACCTGTGCTCTTCCGCTATCCAAGCATCTCCCCCTATGTGATGAGAAAACGACGACCACCTTTTCACTCTAGCAGAAGAAGCTTGGCTCCTCCATGCTTCTACACAGGAACAGAGGTTCCTCGCTGCAGAGCGAAGAGAAACACCTGTTCGCAGCAAAATCCAGGGGTCGTCACTTTGGATGAAACACTTCTCCATGTTCACAACAGTGACCATGAAAGAGAGGAGGAAGAGGAGGAGGAGGAAGATGCAGACAAGCAGGAAGTAAGGAGAAAATGTCATGGATGTGCTTCAAAGTCTCACAGATGTTCGGTGTGGGGTTGTGCAGCTCCACGTGTTGCGGAAGAGGGTGGTGTCAGCGAGCAGCACCGTCAACACATCCGAGACTCCAGTGGATACTGGGATTCAGACTCCAGCAGCTCAACAGACTATTGCTACTACCACCGCCCATACTGCGACTCTTGCCTGCAGCGAAACTCGCTGCTGTGCTCAGACAGCTCCTCTGACTCATCTGACAGCGAGTATGAGGACTATACAAACCTCTGCCACTCCCCACGGCCTGTGGTGTTCAAAGATGACCTCAAACCCACTTTAGTATGAATAAATGTTAACTGGACGCTACATTTTCTATTTATCAATATTCACCAGTAGAGTACAGGTTCTCAAAGCAGCACTTTGATGGAAGATCAATGTTAAAGGTTAATACACCTTAATGATGGTAGCTGGTTTGGCCCTATGCTTTAGCAGGAGAGGGCTTTCTCCTTCTCTATAAAAACAAGACTTTCTTGAAAAGTTGTCATTCAAAAGCACAAAAATGATGGATATATATTGTTATTACAGTTACTGATGGCGTTAGTGAGTTTTCCTTGTTAGATCCTTTAACCACTCTTAACTTAAATTCACGTTTTTAAATGAGAAGAGTAAAGATGAAATGAATAAAAGGTGACTCGGATTTGAGAGGACATAAGATAGATTATATTTAGTTATTATGAAAAGTTAGTATTTATTTTCATATTTATTTCTTTTGCCTGTAATTATTTCAGTTTTTTGCATTGACTTACATACAGATCTCTTACAATATTTTCATGTAATTTTTTTCTAGAGACATTGTCTTAATTTACTTATTTCCCTAATAACTCACGGTTTACTATTTTTGTAGTATTTCTAATTTATTGGACAATATGTGCTCACACTGTCATACCATGCAATGTTAGTGCCCTGCCTTGTTTATTATATTATTGTATTTATAAGTAAAAATCACATTTATTTGAAGTGTGTGTGTCAATATGTTTGAGAGAAAAATACCTCCTGACTTTCAGATTTATATCTTTGAAAAGAAAAAATTCCATTCATTCTGCATCTAATGAGCCAGCTTAGCATGAAACAAAGTTTGAAAGGCCACCTTTTGCAGGATCAGATACCTGCAAAATAATCCAATGTATTTGTTCATGTAAACCTTTTAATCTGATTTATTTTGTTCTTTTATATCTGCACATGCGTGAAAAAGAGGAGAAGAGCTAATCACGAAAAAAGGTGCATGTAGCCAAAGTGACTTCAGTTATTCTGAACTCGCTTCGAAACCTCAAGCTTTTTATTTTGGTTGTCATGACGCGTCTTTGAATGTCCTTCGGACGGCTGTAACTTGTCTCATCGCAACCACCTCAGCTCGGACTTTAACAGTTACAGGTCAGAAGTCTCCTGCTAGATAAAATAAAACTTTTGAATCATTTCTGCATTTGCCTCCTCTTACAAATCTGAGAGCTAGTTAGTGTTTTATATGCAGCCTAATCCTTCGCAGACATCCCAGTACAGACATGGACATTGAGTGTAGAGACAGAAGTAGATTCATCACTGACCATAATGCCTGTTTAAATGTCCAAACTGCAATTTAAGATGAGGTGAAGGGATTTGCAGCCATTTCTGTATAATTTATTATTGTTTATAACAAGGAGTTAAAGATATGACCCAATAATAGAAGCTAATTTATACCTAAATGACATTAACAAAGTTGCGTTTACATTGACAGACATGTTTTATATGGTTACATATGTTTTAGAAGTGAACACGTGCTCATTTCTGCTCCCACTTTTTACTTCAGAAATTAAAAATATATAGATAATAACACAAATTCCAGAAAATCAGCACAACAATTCTCTTCCCAAATTCTATCATTTCCCGTACTGCTTAATCCAATTCATGGTTGTGAGGAGCTGGAGCCTATCCCAGCTATTAGCAGGTAGGAGGTCCAGGGCCAACACGGAGAGGCAAACAACCAATCACACTCATACTCTTAGGGACAATTTAGAGTGACCAGTTAACCCAGCATACATGCCTTTGAAAGGTGGGAGGAAGCCGGAGTACCTAGAGAGAACCCACACATACACAGGGAGAACATGCAAACTGCAGAGAAAAGTCACTGTGTAAACTTCACCCAGCCAAGGCTCGAACCAGCGACCTTGTTGTGAGGCTGTAGTGCTAACCTCTTTTCACTATTCACCATTATTCTAACCTACAGGTACACCCACTGTGTAAGCATCAAACCTCCTTTCAACAGAGCCTGAATAAAATAACAGAATTTATTTTAAATTGTGCTTTGATGGTTTATGGAATGAATGACGAAATGAAATGAAAAATACTTTATTTATTCCTTTTCAAAGTATTTTTCATTTTTTCATTTTTTCATATTTTTATTATCAAATGTTGCCAGGCAACATTTCAACTGACTTCAATCATGAACAAAATAGATGGATGCATTTTTTGAAAAAATAACATTCCTGCAAAATGGGTGTAAAATAAATCTTTATCTATCTTTTTTTACTTGTTCTTGTCTTCTGCTCAAATCTGTCTCTCTCTATTCTGTATCCTCTTTCTTATCTGTATTTTGTATTCTGTCCTTCCACTCATGGGAAATATGTGTTTGCCTCAGGAAGTGTTGCTGTGAAGAAAAAAAAGAGTCTTGCATTACTTCTGCTCTGCTGTCTGTGTTTGATATGCAGCTTTTTATTCTGCACAAGAACCATTGAAGGGCAGCCTCAGAGAAATTCTCTTTGATACAAAACACAACAAAGTATAAATAGATCACATAAAGGACAGACTGCAAGCCCTCTGATTACTGTGAGCAGGAAAGACTTCCCAGCTAAGTCACCTGCAATTAATTTACGATAGTAATGCTGACACATACTGGGAAGTTAAAAAAAAATAAACAAGTGGAAATTAAATAGACTGCAGTAATACAAATTATTAAATGACATGCTGGGAATGTTAATATGGGTGTGTATGCAAGTGAGACAGACTTTAGAAAAACAATAAAGTGCTATCAGTGAAGCCTTTGTGACTGCTTCATTATTTAACATGCTAAAGATAAGTTACAGCTCACACATAATAATTGTGGTTGCTGGTCCTGTTGATGGATCCAGTGAATTATGGATGGATTATGAAGCTTTAATGAATTGTTTAAATTTCCCACAATAACAGCACATATTCAAAGCACAAACATCAGACATTTTTTTAACATATTTCCATCTTTAAATGGTTGTGCCCAAATGAATGTCGTTAGATGGAAAGTAATGTTCATGATTAATTAGAACAAAAAGATAAAGTTGTGCAAGCAGCGATGGAAACATGGACGCAGAAATTACTGAGCAAAATGGCACGTGCTAAATGTGTGCCTCTGATAAACAAAAACATAGAAACAAACTAAAATAATTGACAATAAAGAAAAATTGTCTGTCGAAAAGAGGTGCAGGATAAGCTTTTGTGGCTAACATAGCAACAGTACTACATGAACACCGGTGCTCTGTGACAGCTGGGTAATTTTAAACAGACAGTGTGGTTTTGGTGCTTCATTGGTTGACAAAATCATCAATCCCGAAAGTAGCCACTCCCGTTGTCCTCTCCACGGCACGGAAAAAAGCCTTTGAAGTAGTGAAGGCGGTGCCTTGGAAATTATGCCATGTGGTGCTCAATATCTACCTTATCATTGGTCCAAAGAAACATAGTTACGCCCATTTCTAAAGGAAACGCTCTCTGATTGGATAAATCGGCCACCCTAGATTTAGCGTATGCTCGTTCAGTGTTTTCCTATTCTCCATTATAGGTTACGTCAGTAACGTGAACTCGTTCCACTATTCACATACCCATATACGGAACAGACGTACAAAACATGCGCAGCGACAAAGACTGCCAGCCCGAAACCTTTGGGGAAGGAATAAAAAAAGACGTTCCGTACCGTCTTACTCTGTACCTTAAGACCATTATTTTCTGAGGAGCTCGTTACCTCAGGGCTTCGGTACAGACGCCAAAAAATTGACGACGGCAAGACCGACTTTAGTGTCAGCGTTAAGCTAGCGAATTCGTATAAGAAGGCTGTGGCAAGCCGCAGATTTTCCGTTGGACGGTCTGTAGGCTAGTATAGCGAGGGAGCCGCCATGGCAGTCGGATCATTGAGCCTCCACATCGGGATATGAAGAGGAACTGCATGTGACCCCGAAACCGCAACAAAAGGCCACATTTATCTTTGATCCGTGCCGGATCACCATTTGAACCAACCCGCATTCATATTTGTGGAATTCATCCAGATAGAAATCGCATTTGGTTTTAACAGAGGGGCCACAGGGAGAGGCCAGATTCATGACTATTTTAGTCGGAGACGTGTCTTCTCAGGCCAGTTGAAAGAAAACCTGGAAGATAAGGAGGAAATGATGCTTTAATTGACGTCGTGGGCAAAGAAAGGGTAGTTTATTAGGTGATAAAGTAGTGAAAAGGTTCGTGGGGAGAAAGGGGTCTTTCCTGGCAGCCTTTCTGTGAATCAAAGTGATATTTATTTACTGCCATCCTTTTTGGATGAGAAGGTTCGGCAAATCGATCAGCCCTGCCGTTTAGCAAGCCGCAGTCTCCGTGTCGAGAGAATTTAAGGGATTGGATCATGTCGGGTCGGCCTAGGACCACATCCTTCGCAGAGAGCTGCAAACCTGTGCCGCAGCCCTCTGCTTTCGGCAGCATGAAAGTCAGCAGTAAGTACACCTCTGCAGTCCTATGGTAGCTTTCTTTACCCCTCTGCATGCCCAGCTTGCTCTCTAAATGTGTCCTCATTAACCAAGTCGAGAATGTGTCAAGCTAGCATACGGTTAGCTCTGAATAGCCCAACCCTGTCAAATTTCTGTGTCACGGGCTGAGATTGGATGGAGCCCAGTGGCTTTCCCCAGTGTGAATCCACACCACCGCACTCTGACGCGCCTCCCCGGGGCTGGGCTGCCTAGCAGGCCGCGCCGGTGCAGGGCCGGGCCGGGCGGAGGCGGGTAATGTTGGCACCGGCCCAGGTCAAAATCCGAGCCCACTTCTGTTACTGCAGATCCGGTCTTATTATTATGCATTTGAATGTAGATTGGATCTCTAAAGCAGCATTACCACACAGCGATAGGGCCGGTCTATTACGCAAGAGTCTAAGCAGGAGGTGCGCCCATAGTTGTCTCGGGCTAAACCAGTCAACGCGGCCCAGGAAAGGTCTGGATTGCGGGCCACATATTTTATGGGCTG
Source organism: Pseudomugil tenellus (assembly GCA_037177515.1). Taxonomy (NCBI): domain Eukaryota; kingdom Metazoa; phylum Chordata; class Actinopteri; order Atheriniformes; family Pseudomugilidae; genus Pseudomugil; species Pseudomugil tenellus. The sequence goes on along the minus strand of JBAMHX010000014.1, from coordinate 11,955,863 downwards.
TGTCGAAATTAGACGTCGCGGCGACTAAAGTAGTATGACTTGTACTACCCTTTTCATGAAGCCACGCGACTGACTTGGTTTGCCAGTGGGACACAGTGGTCTGGTTAGTGCTGCTTAATACAAAGACTTGCAGATGTGATTTATGATATCCATGCTGCAACATCACGCCTAATTTTATGTCTAGTTTCCTCTTCGAAAAATAGATATAACATTTGATCAATGAGTATATGCCTGTTCATTGTTATATTTTAGTTAAAACTGGCTGTGGTGTCATGTCATGGGTAAAAGTCCCCATTACAAGGGGATGACACATATTTCGTTATTAGACTGAAATAAAATTCTCACAGGTATCCAAATAGTGCTCTGCTCATGGCAGAGACATGTATTACTCACGTGTGTGTGTGTCTGTGTGTGTGTGTGACACAAATAAGTGCGTTAAGGAATGTGGACTGTGCATCGGGGCGGTTACGTGATCAGGATATGTGTTAGCAGGGTGAGGCCTTGGGCTGAGGCTCTCATCTAGGTTTTTCTCACCGGAAACCACTTAGTGGACTATGACACATGCAAATAGTGATGCACACCAGTCCCACACCTGATATATTACCTCAGAAGCAGACATGGTTTCATAGTTTCCCTGTCATTGTGGTCAAAGTGGAAACGGATGGAAGATACTTCAAAGGTTATTTAGTACATAACATTTTTTTGTAATAAGTAAGCTGAATGTGTGAGGAGTGATTTTTTTTTATTTACTTAATTGAAATACACTTTTAAATAAGTAGGAAAAAAGCATTTCAGTAAATTTATTGACACTTGAAAAAAAATAGCCGTTTTTGTTAGCTAGTAAAAGTAAAAACTGGCATTATGTATTCATCCATTCATTTACTAAACCGCTTCATCCAATTCAGGTTTGTGGGTTACTGGAGCCTATCATTGTCCATTTAATGAACTGTAATAATTTTTTTTCTGTCGAGTGCTCTTTTCCACACAGAATTGTACAGACTTCCATACAAATAATATTTTATTTATGTAATATTTTAGATAAATAAAAAAATTGCTTTGAACGGGCAAGAGAAATTGGCTTGTAAAAATATATCTTTTGGATATACGTGCAACCTTTTTTAGTCTATAGCTTTGTTTGGTCATTTGGTAAAGAGTTAATACTAGAGCGTTGTGAAAAGTCCTCTTATGCTTTGTAATTATGGTTTGAATTACAGTCCAGTATTCATACGTAGCAACAACTTGGCGAGAAGCTCGAGAAATCTGCAAACAAGATGTCAAACTGACTAGTTGCAACGGAGTACTTCCCTGTAATTGTGCTGCAAGCAGCAGTGAATGTCAGGTCTGGAAGAGTTGCTCGTTCAGCCTCCACAGAACTATGTCAGGCATACGGCATAAGTATATGATGCCGTAAACAACTTTACGCAGGCGATGCGTGAGTATAAATCCAGCTTAAGTCACACAGTTTGCTTTAATTCCAAATAACTGAAGGGAATGTAATTTGGTCCGGTTGCCTTCCCTGCTGTGAAATGCTTCTGTTTAAAAGCAAAAATCATCTAAATTGAACTTTTGAAAATGTCATTGGAAAAAGAAAATTCAAACAACAAAGAGGCATACTTTTGTGACCTACTTTAATGTGTGTAAACTACATTGGATGGTGTCATAAGCAGAGGTGGCTTACTGAAAGAGTTGCATAGAAATTTCTTTAAATGTTTCTACACATGGTGCAATCCTGAAAATATTTTGACAATTTTGCGAAGGTTTTTCTGTGTGAGCGTCAAATGTCCACAACTTTTATTGGATATATTGCAAAGATTTTTTCAGCTAGCTACACTTCAAAGCCAGGATCAAGCTAGAAAGTTGATGTCTTTGTCATATTGTTCCATTATTCACATACAGCAAAGGTCAGTTTGAGTAGTATTCTCTTCATTCAGTACAATATTGCAATATTGATGTTTAGCTGAAGTGTTGGACGTCTTCAAGGACACCTCTGTTCCCATATATGAAACTTTAGCTCAGCTTTTAATGATGGCTGATCAATCTTTGCTTTTGTATTGGGCCATTTTTGAGTAATCTTAGAATTGGTCTCAAAATCTTGTAGTTTTGAGGGTAACAATTCAGATAAGTTCAAATACTTGTGAAATTTATATCTGCTTGAAGAGAGCTAAGTTTATGGATTGGTGATGATTCTCATCTGGCGTTCTTGATGTATTGCAAAAAAGAGGATACTATTCTCTATTCCTGTGAAACACAGTTGCAAACAGCAGCTGTGGGGAATCTGTAGACATAATTCCCTTCCTATATTTTAAAAAGAATCCTCAAATATATTTGTTTGATTGAATAGTAGTCAAATTGTTTTTGTAAAAATTGAGCATTTCCCAGTAACGAGTAACTCAACAAATGTTCTCTTAAAATGATACTTGCCATTCGGAGGTAGATTATATGACCATATCACATGTGTCATGGATGTACTTTGAACTGAATTCACAAAAGGACATGTCAACATTCTGTAATCTACCTAGACTTGTTTTTTTTTTCTTTTCACTGTCCTTTGCCATTGGTCGCTTTCTGCTGTCCTGTCACAAATGTGCATGCGCCCACAAATGTACAAGGTCCGTGCTTACACTTGTGCATGTGTGAAATAACTTTTCTGGTCATCCTAACCAGCTGTATCATGTGCATGATCATGAAGAAAGGCCCTTTAACCCCTCACACACAATCAGATGGTAATGTGCATGTATATACATTTACACACCCACACAAGCACTCCTAGGTTTTGTTTTTAGGGGTAAAGCAGCTGGCCAAGAACAATGAGCACCTTGTTTTGCATTTCAAAGCTGTAGCTCTTTCCTCCTTGGCCTTCCTGTCCCTCCCTCACATTTTACTAGTGATAATGGAAACAAAATGAAGTAATAATTGTATGCTTTGATGCCAAATGAAACAGCAGGGCTTACAGGCAAGACAAAAACTGTCCAAGTTATTCAGGATGTTATAGACTAATATCTAGACTATCAGTTTCTGCTCAATCTACCAGGTAAAGTCAGTTTGGTAGCTGTAGCTCTGTAGACTCCACACCTCTCTGTTGTCTAAAATTGTTGCACCCACATCATATTATGGCCAAGAAACTGTCTCCGTCTCAGTTCTGTTTGGCAAAGTTTGCTTTTTGTATGTGTTGACATTCCTGTTACTGGATGTTCCAGTAATGCTGTGCATTATGTCATCAGCTGTGCAACAGCAGTGGAAACGCTTTGCCTGTATCTGAACATCAATGTAGTCCACAGCAGTCCACACTTCTGCTCACAGCGCAGTCCTGGCACGCAGCAAATTAGAAGCTGGTTATCCAAAGGTTTCAGAAGGAAGATTAGCCAAACAAGAGGAAGATGATGTGGGTGTAAAAAGTAAGGAAGCAGCATTCAGTAGTTCGTTATCAACACTGTGGTACCCTTAAACAAGACCCTAAAGCCCAAATAGGTTCAAGTTGGCTCTCCATGCAGCTTGGAGTTTGATAGATGTCAATCATCCACCGCCAAGCTTGTAGCCCCCCTCTCAGCTCCATTTCTTTGCTCACTTTTGTATTTTCTGGGAGTGACGGCATGGGTGACGCTACCAAGATGGCGAGAGTAGGAACTGCCCAATTAGCTTTTATATGCAGTCTATGGTAGACCAGGGGTAGGCAACTCCGGCCCTAGAGAGCTGCCCTCCTGCAAGTGTGAGTGTCTCTGCTGCATCACATCTGATTAAATTCAATGGGTAATCAGGAGACTTGTGCAGAGTTTAATGGCAAGCTCTGGACAAGGCTGCTAAATAAGACTGATGTGTGTCAGGTGTGTTGTAGAACGGGAAACTCCCGGCTGTCTAAGACCACAGTTGCCTGTCCCTGGTTTGGACAGATAAAGCATAGTGCCTCCTAGGGCTGCACAATTAATCGTTCAAAAAATTGCGATCTCATTCCATATGACAATTTTTTTTTTTAAAACATAGACCATGATTGTACTGCTCAGCATAAAAACAAGTGCTCCCCCTTTCTATCAACAAATGAACAGCGGAAAATTATTCAAAGGCTGTGCAGGTAAGAGAAGAGAAAAGTGACATTTATTGTTTTTATATTCAGTGTCAGCCATTGCAAAGTTGATGTGCCAGTAATATGTGCAATAAATATTTATATTAGAAAAAATTGTGAGAGAATCTTGATCTCAGTTCTTGACAAAAAAATCCTAATTCTCATTTTACCCAGAATTGTGCATCCCTGATGTGTGCATCACCGCTTAAGCACCTCATTACCAGTACTGAAACCACGGAGAGTTGGAAATGGGAATATGTCAACATATTGCACAAGTTTGAGTGTTGTGTTGGGTAACAATGGCATGTGAATGCATTATTTCTTGTATGGCTTAATGTTTGCTGATTTTTATCTCGTTTTCATAATATTTATTTCAGCTTATGTATCGGGGAAGGTGAACAATGTATTGTATCTGAGAGATCTTTCTTGTTTAAATGCTTGTGGCAAAGTCATCCTAGATGGTGTATTCTAAAGCAAGAAGCAAAGTAATACCAGAAACTGGTATTACTTTGGTCTGTGCAGGGCTCCAGGCTCATTTTTTTTTCTCTTGGACCCCAGAGAATTTTAGGGGTTTTGATATTTCCTGCAGAAACTACAGTGTTTACTGCTGCAAATGTGAATTGTAGACAACATGAACATCGCAGTGAAATAGAATCAACATCTGTTTATGTTAAAATTCAGCATCAGTTATGTCCCCTCGGTGCTGGTTAGCGCCTTTCTGATGTCTACTTACAACTGAGTGGTGTTGCATTTTTATTAAACAGGTCGCAGCATATTTTGTCTTTCAGAAAGCCATAAGTGCTGTGTTTTCATTGTGTGTAGTGCCAGTTTTATCAGTAAATGTTGTGCTCCCCACATGTTTTGGGTTTTAAATTTGTAGACGTCTTTGGACTCCTTTCTGAATCTGAACTGCCGAAAACAGCCAAAGACATACCTTGCGGTTATGGTTTTACTTTATGTGGAAAGCCGATTTGGCCAGGTGCTTGTGTCAAAACGTCCCCAAAATGCCCTCACTTGAGTGCGCTCCCAGCGCGTAGCCAACTTGTTACGAATCTGCTCCTTGTACTCCTAAGATGTTCCGACACATGCAAATCAGCCCTTCACATCTGCAGTTCCTGAACTCCGGCCCTTTCAGGACACAGTAACCGGGTAATGTCTGGATGTTTAACACCCACACTTTACCTGGACATGCCTATTCAGACATGCAACTCCATTACTTGGAGATTACACGGTAAATTCAGACATGGGCGTGTAAGACCGTCATCCTGGTAACCGTATATGGTCTATCATTGCGCGGCAGTGACTTAAATGACAACACCAAAACATATTTGATCAGAATAAAATGTATCTGTTGTGGATGGCTTGTTTACTGTTGCGATGTCTAGTTCAACGTTAGCTTCGCCATCCATTATAGTCGTTGACCTCGTGGTATTGCCCCTTCATAGTTTTGCGCTTGTTAGTCACTTGCGGTTTGGCTTTATTTATATGGTGTTCCTCCAACTTGATGCTGTCATAAACGACAAAATCCCAAGCTGTTCCCTGCACACATTTTCTTATACTTTCATCAACCATTGCTACCAGGAGTTCTTTGACTTCTTGTCTCATCAGTTGCTTAGTATTTTCTTATCTCGGTTATTCACGTTAAGTTCTAGTCTTCGTGTTTATGTTTTGTAGGAACAAACCTACATGTCTGAACAGGATTAGTCTACTCTGTAATTAAGCAGACATTGTACTAGGTCTTCAAGTGGGTAAAGTCCATGTCGATCTACCTGCTTATTGTCCAGACTGTAGCTTTCAGACATGAGGGACGAAAAGTCAATGTCCGCGTAATGTCAGGGTAACAGAGCAAGTCTGAAAGGGGCTTTATCAGTGTTATGTGGATCTGAAAGATGAGCCTAAATACTCCAAAACCCCAGGAGCATGGGGCTCTGCTACAGCAATGTCTTGCAGCCCATGAGTTAAAATACCTCAGCCAGGTGAACTGGTTCAGACACTCATCGAAAAACAAGATTTTCATGGCTTTTTTGCAACAATCTTCTCCTCTCAATCGGATTCAGTCACTGTCAGCATTTGTCTCTTCTGGAGTACGAGGTTCTGTTAGTTCTCTTTGCTGTCAGATCCCTCTTTGCCCATTTTTAAGTTTCTTGGAGCCATGGCTCCCCCCATCCAATCTCTCACATACATATTTGCTTTCTTCTGTGCCGTTTGTCTCCTTTCATGTATTGAACTTAATTTCACTAATTAACACATCACTTAACTACTGGGCGGAAAAGGGAAGCATGTGTTTGTCAGTGAAAAAACAAATTGGGGGGGGGCAAAATTATTGCTCGCAAATGCATGAGTAGCTGAAAAATTCTCTCGCACTGTCCCATATTTTAGTCGCAAAATGTGACTATTTGGTCAGAGTCTGGAGCTCTGCTATGATCTGAAAACTGTTGCAACAGAGCTTTTCCAGTGGCACTGTAGGCCAACTAACAAATTAACAGTCTCTTTCGTTTTATATCACATGTAAATGGCATTCACTTGCATAGCGCTTTCATCTCTCGAAGTGCTTTACAGTTCCAAAGGGGCAGGCTTACCTGTTTTTACCGAAATGTCATGAATCTTTTAAATAATCTTTAATCCTGCTTTAGAAATACATGGAACATAAAAATGCATACAATTTTTTACCTACAAACCGATTTCACTTAAAACCTTTACCATAGAGCCACCATGTAGATTTTTCTCCATTATTTCTTCTTTAGTGGTGTAACTAATATGATTCTGCATTGTCAGATATTAAGTTGTTGTTCAAATTTAATGCAATTTTCAAAATTGTTAGTAACACCCTGCTCCAGTTGTGTCCTATATCTACTTGAGTGTAGTAGCTGTTTGTCCTGAATACATGCACATGTCAGCCAGCTCTGGTTGTGGACTGAGCGAGACTGGTGACCTGAATTGACTATTGATGTCTCTGGCTAAATGTTGACTGTTTCTCTTGTGCCACTTTGCAGCTGACTTTTAAGCATATGTACATGAACTTATTCTCTGATTGTTACCTTACTTTTTTCATTTTCTTACTTAATTTTTATTTTGTGTCAAGCTTTATGACTTCAATGTGAACTAGTAACACTGAAGGCAAATGCTGCATGATGCATAGATTTTTTTTAAAGCTTGTGAATGATTTTTTTTTTTTTTACTTTTAATTATTTTAAAGGGCATTGTTTATACTACAGTGTAGGATTTTAGCATTTAGCTTTTTAATTGTTCACATTAGAGAGTTTTTAATTTGGGGGGGAGGGGTGTTTGTAGCTAGGGAAAAAAGAGACTTTATTTGTGTAGCTAAGCCTTGGTTTGTTAATTGTGATTGTGAAGATTATCATATAGTAGTCTGCAAATATTCAAATATATTCAGAATGACTTGAGGCCATTAGAAATCCAGTTGGATTTCTTGGTCATCCCTTATTAGCACCAGTGTGGGATCTCACTGTGAACTATATGCTTGTGTGAGAGTGCACAGACATTTCTCACGGTTTGAGGAAGTGCAGAGGCGTCATAAAATTTACCCTGCTGAAATATGTAGGCAGATTTCTCTTTCTCTTACACATGCAGGCTGTTTCTGTTTTTCCAAACTCATTCAGTTTATTCTCTGTACACTCTGTTCTAGTGAGGGAAGATCGGCTGGTTACTCTGACCTCTCACTCACTTTTTTCAGTCCTTTCCACATTCCTGGATTCTCAGTATATCCTTGGTAGTTTACATCCAAACCGGTCTCGCAGCAACAAAATGAAATGGACGTAAGCACACATGAAGACTTAAAGTGATATTTTATTCTGTCTGGGGAGAACCCCAGCATTTTTTGTGGATTGTTTATTTGCCTGTTTATCTAGATATATATTCAGCTCTCTATCGCAGATTTAAATGTGTCCATGCAGGCACTACATCTTTCAGAATCAATAACCCTGCTGGAAAATAACCCCAGCCAGCCAGTGGGAAATAAAATTGATAAGACCAATAAACCCCCATGCTAGGTCAGCAAAAACCTTGATTTTTTTTTTTCTTTTCTAATTTGAAAATTCAACACATTCTTGGTAATTAGGGTAAGCTGTAGAGCCTGACTGTTGTATTGGCTGGCTAGTATTATCAGGCAATATTGACCAAACACAGATTATTTAGCAGTTTTGATCCTTTCATCAACTATATTTTGCTGCACTGAACTCTTGTAAATGTGTTGGTAACTAATTATCTGAAACTCTGGTAAATACAGGTAAAAAAAAAATCTGGGAAATATCTGATTTTTGTGTGTTTCTCTGAAAGATGCATATATTTACAAAATGAGCTTTCTTAATAGTTTAAGCTAGAGTTTAGAAGATAATACAAGTTTTGTAGATTATGTTTTATGGGAATGTAGGAGTTAATCACAGACTTTAGCCCTTAACTTCAATGCAGAAAGTTGGAGGGAAGGCAATGTTAGTGGCAACAACACAAGAACTAACCTACCAACCTCCTATTTTAGTGCTGACTTTAAGCTTGAACACAAAGTTAGAAACAGAGCCTTCAGCACTGATGTACCCTACTTAGGATTTCCTGTAGCCTCAACTCTCAAAAACTGAATGACACCTTTCAGCGAATGAAACTGCAGCGGTGGATTGATGGATCACTTGACACAAGATCATCTAGCACATTTTGATGTTAAATACAGCATCCCTGAAGATCAGTAACATGAAACATCATCAGTTTTAACTTTTATTTGGTTTGCTTATAACATTAAAGCAAGAAGTAATATTTTGCCTTCAGATATTGTTAAAATGACATAAAGAATATTTTGACACCATCTTTTCAACGTCTTTACACTCAAATCACTGTAGTCCAGTAATCAACTGTACATTTACTAACTTCATTCACTGAGGGTGCCTTTCTATTTTGCCACCAAGAAGTGTGAATGAAGATCAGTGCAGGAACTTGGCTGACGCCGCTGTTCCTGCACTGTTAGTTTTACATTGACTCCATTTACATGCACATTAATACCTGATTTGTGTAGTTATCAGAAACTCAACTGGTCAAATTAACAGCATAATTGGATATTCTTAGATAATGGCAGTTAAAAGATTGTGAGAAATTTGACTAACACTTGTGGATTTCTCCTCAGTTTTTTGTAATGTCTTTGTGCATATACACCAGTATGTTAAATTTGTTTTGTTTTATTAGATCTGCGCATGTGCAAAAACTGCATCACTATCTTTAAAGCGTCTTCCATTTTAAAAGAAAGAAATGTTGTGGCAAGTATTTACAGAGTTAACTGTTCACGTGTAGTCTCATTTGAAGCTTGTTGCCATATAAGCTGCTAATGCACAGACCGTAGGTCCAGACATTAAATTTATTTTTATATGTACTCCAAGACAAAACCAATAATAGACTGGAAAATGTAGCCAAGGATTTTTTGGGATATCACATTTTCAAAGTCCATGTAGACTCATTGGATCGGAATACTAAAATTATCGGATGAGTCCCAGCTTATGGATGTAATGGTAAATTAAAGAATAATTCAGCCGGAAGGAGGAAGGGGGAGGGGGGGGGGGGGGGGGGGGGGGGGGGGGGGGGGGGGGGGGGGGGGGGGGGGGGGGGGGGGGGGGGG
>JBAMHX010000014.1:11904116-11927197 GCA_037177515.1 Pseudomugil tenellus | reverse complement strand
GTTTATAATACAAAATTAGATCTGAGGTCCCGGTTTGGCCATAAAAGAAGAGCAATAGTAGAATTAAATTAAACTAGCAATATAAGCTAAATAAAATAGAAATATACTACAAGTAAAATATAAATATAAACTAAATACACATGGAATTTCTACATAAATAGCAATAAAAAAAAGGCCAGGTTAGCATGTGCAAAACGTGTGCATGAGGTAGTCGGATAGTCAAAAGTATTTACAAGGCGTGGCAAGATTTCAGTTCATGTATTTGGATAATCACTGATGTTTGGTCTTTTTAAACCAAAGTTCCCTGTCAAAGAAATACATTTTTTTTGTTTTTGAATCAGATCAGTGAAACGATACATTTAAAAGATTTATCTTAAAATCAAACTAGTGAAACTTCCTGTATACAAATATTGCAGTATTTCTACAGATGTTGGACATATAGTTGGCGCTGCTTCTTTTTAAATTTGATTCCTATACTCCCCAACTATCCTCATCTTTTGCTTGTCTTTGAATTGCGTTTTCTCTTTGGTGACCTTCTTTTTCCTGCAGATGTGTGGTCAGCTGGCTGTGTACTGGCAGAGCTGTTGCTAGGACAACCAATCTTCCCAGGCGACAGTGGAGTGGATCAGTTGGTTGAAATCATCAAGGTATTGGCCCACTTGTGGATTTTGCATTCATGTGGCCGAGTCTTATAACTCAAGTTCACCACACAATGTGAAAGAGCTTAATGGTCCCACTATCTCTCTCTCAGGTTCTCGGCACCCCAACCAGGGAGCAGATCCGTGAGATGAACCCCAACTACACTGAGTTCAAATTCCCCCAGATTAAGGCACATCCATGGACTAAGGTGAGTCAACAGGTACAGGAGAACTTTTACTTCCTTAAGTCTTGGTGCAGCTGCATTTCACTGCTTTTCATTTGCTAACATACCATCGCACTGCTTCATCTCCACCCAGGAGAACTGCACGCTAATTTAATAGCTTTACTCTGACTCTGATCATTTTAAAGAAGAAAAACAAATAAAAGAAAAGTTCATTTTGCAGCTAAGGGTGTCTTTTTTTTCTTCTTTGAACCATTACCTGTAGACTTTTTTTTTTTTTTTTGGCTGTGAAGCACTTTTGCAAGCCTCTTTCTTGTTTTACGTTTGTATGGTGTTTTTATACTTTCACCGCCTCAGTTGTAGCTTTTATTTATCTGTTATCATCCAATCAGCATGCAGCTTGAGATGTTCCTTTTCTCTATTTAAATGCATTTAGTTCACTGCTGTTAGGTTGTAATTTTTCATTTCATCATTCCCTGAGTAAGCCATAACATTCAGTCATATTTCTGCAGCATGTCTTCATTTTGTATGCTTGTGTTTGTGTGAATATTATCTATTGCTCTACTGCACTGCTGAAGAGGTTTTGTCTGATCCCTGTTGACTTTCTGTAATTGACGTTCAGGTCTTCCGGCCTCGTACACCTCCAGAGGCAATCGCCTTGTGCTCCCGCCTGCTGGAGTACACGCCCACGGCTCGCCTCACCCCTCTAGAGGCCTGCGCACACTCCTTCTTTGATGAGCTGCGTGACCCCAACGTTAAACTGCCCAACGGGAGAGAAAAGCCCTCTCTCTTTAACTTCACCACCCAGGGTACAAACAGAAGCTTATTAACACACACTTGAAGAGGAAAATACATATTTTTATTCCTGAATTTTAGCACAAAATATGGTATTTGTTTGTCTGGCAGTGGTTATTTCTGGTTAGAGTAGTCACTGGAAGGCAAAGTGTACCATCTGCAGCGTTTTAGTCCCTTGCAGCACAACTGGCAGCTACTTCAGCATTTCTCCGTCCCCCAAAGGTAGCCTGTGACAACTTCATGAAGTGTAGCTACACAGTTTTTCCCACAGCTATGCAAACACAAAACGCTGTTTCTATTTGTAACAGTTAGCATGCTAACATGACCTCACTCCTCCCTGATAGCTCAGTGACTCGCAAACCGTCTACCTGTAAAAGCTCATCTTCCAAAAAAAAGAAAAAGAATACAAAATGAAACTTTATACTTTGCTGAGATACTTGGAAGCTGTTCTGCAGGGCTATTGAGCTTGGATCATCACATTAATGCAAACGGCGCAGCAGCCTGTAGTGTGCAAGCCTTGTGTGTTTAGTTTTTATCAGGGCTATCTACATTTTTGACCCAGCAACTGCTGCTTTGTGGTTGTGTATGATCTTTGTCAACAAAACAATTTTGTCAGTCTGGTTGTATCATGGAAACTTTTTCCCACGGGTGGGGGGGTGGTTTTACTACATGCGTATTTTCTAATAGTATTTCAAAGGTACTGGCATTTATAGCCATTAGGGCTTCAATTTGAAACTTATTTCTACTTTCCATCTCAGGAATTTCTGCAGGTAGCTTAGCAACAACATAAGTTGGTAACATTTATTTCCTTTCAGAGCTATCTAGTAATCCCTCTTTGGCCTCCATACTCATCCCTGCCCACGCCCGCAGTCAGGCTGCCGCCTCTACCCCAACCAACGCATCCGCCAACACAGGTCAGAGGCACACTTCCTTCAGCAGACTTTGTTTTACGCGGGTATGGCCTCTCTATTTAGTACTTTGAAGTTCTGACTGTGGCTCTTTTGTTGCTAACATATAAAAAATGAAAAACAGTTTTACCCCCTAAATAGTTCAGTACATTTTGAATGAGTTCAAAAACTGACGCACTACATTGCAAGTTCTTCTTTGAGCAGAAACTTGATTTAAAACAAATAGTAGTTTCTGTTTGCTTGGATGACACATTTCACCTTCTTCACTTGTTTCCCAGGTTGTCTGGAATCTTTCCTGTGTTGCCCAAATACTTGAGCACAGAGGTTGAGCCCAGTTGGAGTTTTTTTTTTTTTTCATGGATCTCTGATTTAAAAACAATGCCACAGTAAAAAGGATGAGTTGGAGAAAAAAGCATGGGTCTATACTTATTCTGAATATAAACTTTACAGGAGAATCATCAGTATCCAGACTTGATACTGTCAAATAAATACATGACCACATGTGAAGTTTTTAACCCAAAGTGTAGCATCAGTATTGTTTTATATATTTAGACAGGAAGCCTTTACATTTGCGTTCAAATCCGCATCACACATGGATGCTTCTTTTCATGAGCAGCTGAAAACTTCTAGTGTTTCCTTTTAGGAATATTTTTTTCTCTTTGTGGATCATGATGAGTTTCTGGATTGTGCTAAATGCATTGGATACAGAGTTATAGCTCCTCCATTTGGTTCTTAAGGTTTTTTGAAATGGAAACATTTTACCTCTTTATTTGCTTGTATAGTCACGGCCCTGAAAGTCTCTCCAAACTAACTACAACCCCCTTTTTCTGCTCACAGATGGCAACAGCACAGAGCGAGGTCCCAGCACCACCACCGCTTCTGCCTCGGCCTCCAATTCCACCTCCTGAACCCACAGGCCACCTTCCGTGCCCCGGTCTCAGCCCCAGCTCACAGCCTCTCCATTGCACCGGCCGGGGGGTGAGCTCCGCTCTGCTCCTGCCCTGCTCTCCACCCTGATGGCGGTGCAGCGACGCTGAGGCAACCTGGGGTCGACGGCTAAACAGCCCCATGCCATGACCGTTAACCAAGCATCCCTAACCGCCGTCTTTTCTTCCCACCCGGCCTCCTCGTAGAGCTGTTTGAACTCTTCTCCATCCTCCGTCAGTGACATCTCTCTGTGCCCTTTTTAACAGGGAAGCAAAGCGCAGGGCCGGGGGTGTTGCCGACTGTTCTATAGACAAAAGTACACTGTACATGTATACACAAAACTAGCCTGCTAATGTTTGTAAGAGGACAATTTGTAGAAAAGTCCTTTGCTGTTCCCTTTTGCCCTTCCTACTCCCCTTATATTGTTCCATTTCTCTGCATCCTCCACCTCCTCTTCGTCTGGTTCCCTCTGTAGTGCATGACCCGATTACAGCAGGATCAACCAGAGGTGGGGGAGAGGTGATCATACCCGTTGCCCTCCCAGCGCCACTTCCGCAGTCAAGGCATGAGGCTCTCGCACACCTGTACATGCACTCAGACACACGCACATCCTCTCACATTTGGATGCATGATGATCCTGATGTATGCAGAAAGATGCAGTCCGCTCGGGATAGGGGTGGGGGGGGGTTCATATTTGGGCAGTTTAGTTTCATTGCCTGGGGTGTTTTTACAATGGTTAGCAAGCTGTTTTACTCAAATTGCTTTTATTTCTTTTGATTTTGTACTCCTGGGCAGATGTGCGATGGATGTGACATGTATCTGGTCCTGTGTGCTTGTATAACATATACATACAGTACAAACCAACATCCATATATTGCTTTTCCTTATGTATAAAAAGTATATATAGATATATGTATATTAACTACAATGGTTCAGAAATCATTTATGATGAGCTCATATCTGGCAGAGCAGCAGCAATATTTGCTGCTGCCTAAAGAAAATGGAGTAAGATAAGGTGATGTTTTATTTTGTCGTATTTTTTATGTCTTTGCTGGAGTGTTGGTAGATTCCAGCAGCCTTTTCCTTCTTCTCTTGTGTTGCGTGTTATTAAGGCTGTAGATGGATTTAGGGCACCGCTCTATTCCGACTGTGACAGCACATCTGTGTCAGTGCAGAGTTGGGACGAACACGTCCCTGTCCTCCTCCTCCTTTCTCCTCCAGATGATCATGCTTTTCTCTTCTCGCCTCTTTCAGGGGTCCTGTCGGTGGTCTTTGGCGCACCAGTGTTGTGACCACTGACGAAAGTGTTAGCCTAGCTTTCTCTCCCATCCTTCCTCTCTCTCTCACATGCAGCAGAGCACATAGAACCGCTTGGTACAGCCTGTCAAAATCGTCTTTATTTACGAAGAATACTCACTACATAAAAAAAAGAAAGGAAAGAGAAAACAAACTGAATTTGTATATACAGTATAAATGCTCCTCACCAAATTCTGACTTGTATGAATTGTATGTTGTTTTTTTCCATGTTATGTTCAAGGTATGTATATACGCAGACCCATGTACTGTTTATGAGCAAAAACAAAGACGACAAATGGGTGGTGTATGGGGCGATTAAAAAAAAAAGAAAAAAAAAGAATCAGGGCAAACTGATATTGTTTATGGATATTGTAGATGATGATGATGAGCTTTATCCAGCCATATGTTCAATCTTACCTGTACAGTAGATGACAGCTGTATTATTGTAACAAGAACTAGTCATGTATAGTGTATCTATAGTTTGGAGTGCCTTTGCTTTCATACACCTTCGCCTTGTCTCCATCCTCACCCAGCCCCTCCCCCACCATTACCTCACCCCATATTGTGACTCTCCCTTTGGTGCTGTTGAATGTCCTACTACCCTGCTACACGCACACACAAGTATTTCATCTTTACCCTTTTCATTGCACAGGTCATGTAATATATATAAAACTTAATTGTGAGGATTATTTTCTTTAACTGAGGATCGCTTGACAAGTGTTTATTTTAATAGATGTTTTATCTTGGACACACATGTATTGTGGGGTGTTGTGGGTGGAAGCAAGAGTTCAGAAAAAATATTAAACAGTACTGTATATATATATATATATATATATATATATATATATATAGTACAGCGTATATACACAATACAGTAGAGTGTCTGTATCACTCAAAGTCTTGGTTCTGCTACCAAAGCCGCCAACCTATGATGTAGTTGTGAAATGCCATCCTCAGAGGCAATAACTGGTCTGGTGTCTTCTCTGTCTGGATATTTTGTTTGTCTTTTTTTTTTTTTTTTTTTTTTTGTCTGCTTGGTCCGCATGTTCGGGTGGGTGAATTCAGTAGCACCTAAGGGGGTCGAGTCATGTAGCCTTTCTCCTGCTTGCTGTAACTTTGCATTCATGAACTTGTTGCTATTCTCCACCAGGAGGTTTGACCACTTCACCCTACCCTTAACTCCCAGTTCAATAAAAATGCCAGACTGGTTACCAAAAAAGAAGTATATATACTAGTATTGCATAGTGTACTAGCATATATACTAGAAGAACATACCGACTGGGTTTAACTGGGGTTAAAAGAAAAATGTAAGAAAATACTACAAAAACATCCTGTATAACAGTACTACTACTTGAATGCCTCTGTTTGTGACTGAAATTTTTATTTCATTTGTTTAATTTTTGTTTGTTTCTTTTGTTCTGTGAAGGTATGCTACATGTGCACCTCTGTAAATACTCCCTCTGCGTGCTCCGAGGAATAGTTCCCTGGTACTGTAATTTGCATTAAATAAAGAGTAGGATAGCCTGGAAATGATCAAGAAATGGCCGTCTAGTCTTTTTTTCTTTGTTTGTTTTCTATTGCATTTAGCTGTTATTTTTATATATGTGAAGTCAAACTATTTTGTAGAACACATAATGTTTGTTACAGCTTAAAGTAAGCCATCAACACTTTATATAGATTTTCATTGACAATTCCATGGACTGTCAGGAAATACAAAAAGTGTATTTCTGCATCAATGAAAGCAGCTTCAGTGTACCAACCATTCAGTCAAACAACTTGTAAATGCAGCATCTAAACACGCATTTCCTCTGCATGGCATCATCTTGCTCTCTGGCTTTAGGATCATCTTAGTTCACCTGTGTTATATTCTGACAATTGGAAAAGATTATGCCAAAGTGATTGCAATGAAAGAGTTAATAAATTAGTCACCTCTGGCTTGGACTGCTGCAGTTACATAGATGTCTACCTATCTTCCCACATCTCCACTTGATCTCATATTCTGCAGCGAGAGCTCAGATGAGGAGAGGTAATATTTTTCCAGTTTTAGCTTCTTTTAAGGGAAATCTACATTAGAATTTCAAGTCAGGCTTACATATAGAGCTCTTAATGGTCAAACTTATACCGTAAAGCCTTGAAGACATCATAGTTCTGGACTTTGAGCAGAAAATTCTCCGACTGCAGGCTCGCTATTGGGATATAAGTAGACTGAGAAGCAGCCTTCAGCTGTCATCTCCTTGAAACCACTTTGCTTCAGGAGGATGTAGGTGCACTTTATTGTTCTGATTGGAGTAGAAAAAGAAAAACATTTAAGTATATTTAAGGATTGCTCTGTAAGGTCAGGTTTGGGAACCTCATGATACACTAAACCCCTTTATACTTGTGTGCCATAAGTGTTATTAAATCAGGTCACCAACTTTAGATTATGACACCCAACCCCCCACCCTCCTCATTTGACATGCATCTTCATTGTCCAGGTGTAAGATTGAACTAAAATAAGTTCAAACACATTAGTCTAGGTGTGGCGTGATGGAAATCTTAGGGTCGTGTGTTACATTTGCTTTTTACTGCATGACAAAAACTTAAACCAGTTTCTGCATGTAGAGCATAACACTTCAGCATGGGCTGATATCTTAGTTAAACATTACCCACTTGCAGCAAAAAGCTCTGTTTCAAGGTGGTGGTTACACAGAGGAATTAAGAAGACTGAAATAAAACGCTGTGACAAACGTTTCCTGGATGTGATCAGTGATGGACAGGAGGAAGAATCTTGAGCCATATATATCACTGCAGCCATGACTTCCCCGGGACACCTATAGGTTTTGTTCAACAAAGTCAACAAACCTGTCACCAGCACTATTAATAATTACACAGTGGTTAAGCACCATAGATGGCATGTTATCTGTAAAAATCCTCCTAAAATGTAGTTAAATTCCATTTTATCCCACCGGAATGGAGGGAACATTCTTTATTACAACATGGCCACAATATACCATACAAAGCAATGCAATATTTTCCCACTTCAGTCAAAAAGATGGTTTAATATATCAAATAGAGAATGAAATAAACTGTTTTCCATATTCACCATTTTATTAAATTGTGTTTATGTTGTATGGAACCATATATACATTTTTCTAACCCGTTCATTTCCAGGTTTTTACAGTAGCAACACATCAGCAAAGTGAGCAACTATGACCACAGTGTGGCAGTGTTTACAGCCCACATAACATAATCATACCTCATAAACTGAGTCACTTTTATCTTTTATGCAAAGAGTACACGAGTTTCTGTTTTACATGAAAACCTAAACACAACCTGAGGTAGCAAATATACGAGGCAAAAAACCTGTCATCTTAGCCTTCCCTCATTTTCAGAGAAAATACCTGAAAGCCTCAGAGTTTGCAGCATTTACAAGTAAACATCAAGCTGTACAAAATTAACTTAACATAAGCAGAGTAACATGGCAATAACTTGTCAAAATAAACACTTTGAGAAATAATATTAGCAGGACTGAGCTTAATTCTGTTCTTAAAGGCATCTTGTAGTTTGGCAGCAAAATGGTGATTTAAATTGAAGTCAGCGTGCACATATAGTTTAAAGTTTTCTTTCTAAATAATATCACAGTTCTTGAGCTGTTCATGAAGGCTATAAGTCAGCTTCAGAAGTTGTCACAAGAGGTGTTTTTACTGACCACTTCCATAATAAGAGGAGAAATCATGTTGGGCTGGATGTCCTGGATCTGCAGAATCTGTTTGCTGTACTCTTCAGCCATTGTTCTCAACTCTGTCAAGCAGGCTATCACTTTGGGGAACAGCAAGCTGACAAAAAAAAGCAGACAAAGTTTGATAAACATGTGGAAGGTTTCACATGGAGTGGACCGAGCGGGACCCTTTACTCACTGTTTATTTGGATCTGTTTTCTTGCAGTCAATCCAAGTTTTCAGTGTGAGTGCCAGGTTTTCATGAACTCTGTCGATCACGCAGTGCTGCTGCACTCCGGGACGATCTGGTGGATCAAATGAAAAGCAAATCTCTTTGAATTCGGCTTGTTGTCTGTAAATGCATTTCTATGTTTTGCCGGCAACAAATGCATGTTTGTGGGTTTAAATATTTACAGACTTAATAAATGATTGATTTGCACGGGCGGGGTTGAACTGAAGACCTGCTGCTACCTGGAGAAAACAGGGACATGGCCTGAATGATGGCATACTCCTCCTCCTGCAGGTCCAGCTTGCGCAGCGTGTGGTGAAATTTGTAGATGGGCTCAATGAGGGACGGCTGGAAACCCGCTGCAACACAATGGAGAGCAGCTCAGTGACAGGACGTGAATATAAGAACTGGGTCAGCACCACCCAGACAACCTCTAATGCTAGAATTTTTCATATATATATTACAGAAAACTCTGAATATCCAATCATTACCAGATGCAATGAAGAAATCCGTTCACTGCATACCATATAATCTGTTCAAGAGTCCAGATTTACATAATATGCTAAGAATGAGCTCTGATAGTGAAAGCACACAGCTACAAGAAGACAAACAATATTCAAAGCAGCAAGAATTACTAAGTGAAACCACCAGTCTCATTCAAATATATTATCCAATTAGTCCGTCTGCATGAATTTCTTAATCTTGGCATCTCATGATTATCTGGTCATTTTGAAGAGTTGTCTATCATTCTGTTTTACAGTTCACATAGTTAAATGTGGATGTTTGGTTAATGAGATCTGCATTTCAAAACAAAGCCTATGCTGTCGGAAGCCACGGCGAGGGGTGTATGCCCGAACGCCCACAATCCTCCAATATACACAATACAAAAAATAAAAATGCACATGTTCAGTCACAAAGCTCCAACTGGTGTTAAAACTTTGAACCAGCCCGATATGGCATCAGGACAGGATGCATCCTGAGGTCCATGATTTGAGGTCAATAGTTCCCTTTGGGGACCTAAACAGGTCCACTGAATATCAAATTCCAGGTGTGAAAACATTTTGAGTTATCGTGCTCACACAAAGGATAGTGGTCATAATGAAACTATTATATCCCGACACTTTGGGTTCGGGGATATGAATATGCTGCATGAGTCTCCAGATATTTACCTAAAAAGGATAGAAAAACAAACAAAAACATGGATATTTGCCTGCAGTTGTTCTGAGATTCAAGCTGGTAAACGTGGGGTAAAAGGGTAAAAGATGATCATGTTGTTGTCGTTTAGTTCTTTTAATTATCCATCATAAGGTTTCATCCATAAAAATGCCTGTAAAACCCATTTATTCACTAAAACCTATTCTTATTTTGACTATGATGAAACTAGAAACATGGAATAAACTTTTGATAGAAGTTGAAACTTTGACATAAAGTTATTTGCTTATAAATATATAAGTAAAATAAGTTTTATTCCTTGAAATTGTTTACTTTGCTTTAAGATTAAATGGTAAAAGTATTTGGACAGCATTAGGTTATAATGGGTTCATATCTAGTCTTTACTCATTGGAGACGAATTAAAAGATGATGTGTGTTTGGATACTTTGCTTTAATATCTCATCTTTTCCTAATTTCTTTCAGAAAAAATTCATTCTACATTAAAACCATCGGTTACCTGCTGTCAAAGGGTGAAAAGCAGGATACACGTTAGACAGTTCATCACAAGTGCAACATAAAAACAATAACTATACAGATTCACAATCACATTCAATTTATAATAATTAGTTATCCTACGATGACTATTTTTAGACTGTGAAATCTTCTTGCTGTGTTAACCTCAGTGCTAACCATCACACCACATGTTGCCAGTAGTTCTTACTTTGCGCTTTACAGAGCGTGTAGACAAGGCTCACTAGAAACAGTTCCTGCCTGCTGCAGCCTTACTGGTCAGGCTTGTTCGACCGACAGATCCCATCTGACCCAGTTCAGCGTGACCTGAAGGTAAAATCACTGCAGTCTTTACATACACCCTCTGGACTATCACAAACATCTCAATGATCACATAAAACTACGCCGCAACTTGCCACAACGGCGGCATTCCTGTCTCTGAACGTACAAGCAGAAACAGGAGCAGAGTGAACCAGTGTGAACTCCAGTTTGGTTTCTGAAGAAGCAGGACCAGTCTGACTGGATTCTGACAAGTGTTGCGAGTCGTGGAAAGAGCCGAGGCAGAACGCTAACATGTTACATCTTCCTCCTCGCACACTTTGTTCTAAAAGCGATATTTCCGTGCACATTAGCAATTTTGCAAATGAGATGAAACATCCACAAAGAGCACCCTGGCTGAAAGTGAAAGTGACACCTTGAATTTCATTCGGTTTTCTGAATGTTCTTGAACTGCTTTTGTTTTGATTGAGATCCCTGATGTGAACTCTGACCTTCATTCCTGCCTCTGTGCTGCTGCTTCACTCATCAGAAGCTAATAAAGTAAATATATAGTTAATATTTACACTTTTGATACTGATATGTGTATAAATCAGTATCAAATGCAACTCCAATGCATTTCAGGCATCACAAAATACATTGCTGAGTCTCAAATTGGTTTTAAATACAGAGAAAACAAAGTTTATGGTCTTCTCAAAAACTCAATCAAAGCTACTTAACAATTGTTATATCATATCTTTTGATGGGAAATCCATAGAAAGAGTATCTTCCTACAAGAATTTGGGGATATGCATGGATGATAACCTCTCCTTCAATGTTCATATTGCAGCTTTAGTCAAAAAGCTTAAACTAAAACTTATCTCTTATTTTAAAAATTAACCTTGTTTTACATTTAGTCCTAGAAAGAAACTTGTGGAAGCTACTTTTTTATCTGTGATTGGCTAAGGGGATATATTGTATATCCATGCTGTGTCATAGTGATTCAGTATATCATGCTTCACTACGATTCATTACAAACTCCAGGTCCCTTACTCATCACTGCACTCTTTATGATTTAGCTGGCTGGACATCTCTTACAGCTCGTAGACAACAGCATTGAGTCAGAAAAGAATACCAGTGATGTGGAAAACATCCTGCCTTGTTCCAGTGCCTGAAAAACTCCACCCAGCTGGACCAAATAACTACAGAATTGGAATTTTCCTTTGGGATTAATAAAGTATTTTTCATTCATTTCATTCTTTTTCATTTCTTTCATTCATTATATTTTCATTTATAACGCTATACTTGGCAAACTTCCATTATACCTTTGTAACCTTCTTCTGTATGCACAAATACCTAACAATTACAAAATTCAAGGTTGTTCATTTTTAATGTTCCCAGAGTTAAAATTGAATTGGGAAAAAACGCTTTCTTCCTATTCAGCACCTTGGGGATGGAATAAGATACAGAAAGATCTTAAATGAGATACTCTTGTGTCCTTAAATGATTTTAAGAATTCCATAAAGAAAGTGAAGATGGAGACATATACTTATTTTTCTTGATTTTTTTTTAGAACTATGTATTTTCTGTCTTATTATGTAAATGTAAATTGTTATAATATGTACTCTGGTTTAATGTGTGGTTTGGCTGTTACCTTGACCAGGTCTCACTTGAAAAAGAGATTTTGAATCTCAGTGTGACTTTCTGGTTAAATAAAGGTTAAATAAAGAAATAAAAATAAATAAATATTCTGACATTGCAGCCTATGTTTGCATTAGTAGTCTCACCTCGAACAATATCGTGTATGCAGTATGTTATATGGCCACATTCCCATTTCTTTGTTGTTGAGTTGAACACCATGTTGAAACGAATCAGCATGATTTCAAATGTAGCTCCCTTCAGCAGGGATATCTGGTCCTCTGTGCTTAAAGACCTGTAAGAAACCAGACTACAGGCTACAAGCATAAAAGCTGCGCAGATTGAAGCATTTTGAATATAAACTTCTTTACCGGAAGTCTCGAAGACTTTTGGAAAAACGAATGACATCCTGGATCATGTATGTTATTAGGTCAGCCATATGCGGAAGAGCTGTGTAAACACGTCTGTTTCCATCTCCTTCCTGGTTGTCACAGTAACCAAAGGGGCTGATGGGGGAGGAGCAGGTGTGGAAGGATGCTATGGGGTCAGCTGAGGATTTATCATCTGTAAGACAAGTCTCTGTAGGGCAGCTGGTCAATGGGTGAGATGGGCTGTGCTCATTGTCGGTCAGGATGTCTCTGTCTATTGGCTGAAGGAAATAAAATATTAGACGAGTTCAAAGATATGAATGATGAACACTTTTAAGTCAATCACCCACCCTGAATCCAGTGAAGCGGGAAAATGCAGAGTCGAACGTGCTGCGGTGGCCACAGAGCAGCTCCTGAATTATTTCTTCTTGTTGGGATGAAAGCTGTGTTAATGCATTATGCATCTTTTTCTTCTTTATACGAATCCTCCTCTCCAATACTTCCTTCTCAGACATGACCACTACACACACATAAAGAAACAAAGGAAATATATGTTTGTGCATCACGATGAAATGTAATTAACAGCTAATCAAATACAGATCATTTGGAAATTGTGTCTACAGATGACGTGAAGCAGTAAAATTCATCAAAAGATGTTTTTTTAAAACTGACATGTCCTCTTTCTCTAAAGAAGTTATTAGTGTAACTAATACATTCTTTCAGATAAATGTACAATATGGACAAACACATTCTATAACACAGAATATGAGCAGCAACAAGCAATTAGATACTGAAGATTTCCCAACATCTCATCTAGTCAGTGCCACATTAAAAAAACAAAGAGCAGACATTAATTTTACAGGATACACTACAAAAAGTGCCTTTAAAAAAACAAGAAAAAAACCCTACAAAAATTAGGTTAATTTTCCTTGAAATAAGATACCATTTCTTTTTCTGTTGGCAGATAATTTATCTTATTTCAAGGAACATTAACCTGTCAAGAATTTCTAAAAGAAGTAAAAAAATATTTAAAAAAAAAAAACCTTAAACGTTAAAAAAATAAGCATATGTGTCGTTGATTTGAGATGTTTTGAGATCTTACTTAGATTCTTAGTTTTTGGAGTATAATGGAGGTTTTCTCATCCATGAACAGTGAGATACAATGAAACTTTGTTTCATAACAATCTCTGTTTGCAGTTACATATTAATGTACATTTATACATATAAATTAAGTGTAAAATCAGACATATAGCAAAATACTGGAGCCACTAGGCAATAGCAAAGCAAATGCATTAACTAAAAAGTGTAAAGAGTTATAAAGTTCAAACGGTTATTATAAGAATATTTGGGGGGGTCTACACAGCCATGTGGAAGAAGCAATGTCTGAATGTGTTGGTCCAGGTTTTCATCACTGAGGGGGGTTTCCTGAGTGTCCTTTTTGCACCTTGCAACTTACTCTCTTTGCGCATGCCAATGGCCTGGCATTTACGGAACCGGCAGGCTTGACACGACCGGCGGTTGTCTTTTGTTATCATGCATTTGTTCAGGAACGGACATTGGGGCTGCATTGACCTCTTTATAGCCCGTCTGAAATAATTAGGAAAGAAAAATCCACTTAGTAACAACTAACAATCAATCTGACTCAAAGTGAAAATAAACATTGTGTTGCACAGATAACAGGAGGAGGCCATGGCCTATCGGGCCGCTCCTTTTGCTGCAACCTGTGTCTAAATTAGATGATAATATTTTTTTTTTTAACTAAAAATGGTAACATTATACAAAATACTAAACCCTTTAAAGCACAACTTAAGTATAACTAAGCAGAAAAGTCCCATTTTAAAATCTTAAGTCTTTATTTGACCCTTTAACAAAATCTGAAAAAACATTAACAATGAATTTTTTGTCATTTTTACTATTCCACCCAACACTTTGAAGGGTTAAGAAAAAAAGGTTTCAGTAATCAAAACTGAACTGACTGAAGTAAAAGGTCATCGGAAACAAGAGGAATGAAACATTTACAGCATCATGTAACAACTAAGAAATATTTCAATGTGATTAGCGGAAGTTATCCATGAATTAGATCAGAGTTATAATCATAGTCATAGCATTCATAGTCCGATCCGATAAAGTCTGCACAGGTGTAGTATATATGGGGATAAA
Source organism: Pseudomugil tenellus (assembly GCA_037177515.1). Classification (NCBI taxonomy): domain Eukaryota; kingdom Metazoa; phylum Chordata; class Actinopteri; order Atheriniformes; family Pseudomugilidae; genus Pseudomugil; species Pseudomugil tenellus. The sequence goes on along the minus strand of JBAMHX010000014.1, from coordinate 11,912,442 downwards.
GTGTCCCCACTTGATGAAGTGATAGCATCAGACAGATCTGAGTTGTAGTCCAGTATGTTTGGCCTGAATATTGCCAGAAGCAGTAGATGCACAGCCTCAGACAGGGAAGCAGAAGTTAGAGTGTGGTGAAATGAGACAGGAATTACATTTGGAAATAATATTAATTTAGTGCAAAATCAGAATCTGCAGATGTATCACAATACTGACTCATGTCAAGTCAAGTCAAATTTATTTATAAAGCACATTTAAAACAACTTTCATTGACCAAAGTGCTCTACATAGGAGTCAGACAACTAATAACATATACAAACAAATGAATACATTAAATCTAGTATTAAAAGCCAACGTGCACTGCTTATGTAGTGTTAAAAGCCAACAAGTACAGGTGAGTCTTCAGTCTACTTTTAAACTGTTGCTGTAAGAATGTCATGGCAACAGAAGCGATGCAGAACCTGTAACGTCCATAGAACCGGAAAGCTATCAAGAGTTAACTGAGTACTGCAATAAATAATCATTTATAATGTACAGAACTCTAACCGGTCAAAGCAGAGATGACAGAGTGAAGGAAGGAAGGAAGGAGAGAAACTTCACCTGAAGAAGCCTTTGCAGCCTTCACATGTCAGGGCGTTGAAATGGTACCCTTTGGCCACATCTCCACATACACCACATTCTCTGGGCTCATCATCATCTGAAAGGTTACCCTCCTCATCCTCTTCATTTTGCTTGGTGTCCACGTCGTACACAGTTTGCATACCAGCTGCACTAATGCTCATTCTTACCTGAAAGATAATTCAATAATTGTCTTAATACTGACATTTTTTTTTGTCTTTTTCCATGAAAAAAATTTTCACTCCAAACGTTTGAGGCCATTGTGTGCACGACCACATGATTCATATATTCTGTTAATGTAATGTTTTTTGTTTGTATTCAGTAAATTTATTACTATGTTGTATTGGCTGCTGTGTATCTTGGCCAGGTCTCTTGAAAACTATGTTTTCAATCTGAGTAGAATTTTCCAGGGCAAATGAAGGCAAAATATAAAAAAAGAAACAACGAAAGACTGTTGTTTTGTTCTCTGGAAAACTCTTTTTAAAAAAAAAAAAAAAAAAAAAAAAAAAAACCTGGTGCATTTTCTTTGCTCGATTTGAAATAATTACCATTTTCTTGGGTTGCTGGGTAAATTGATGTAATGGTTTTGCTTTTCATTTAGTAATAAAACATAATTTTCTCAAATGTTTTCTTGTAAATAAAAAAAAAAACCTAAAACATTATCTTGTAAAATGTTGTTTTGCACCTCAGGTATTTTTTCTAAAGTAATTCACAGAAGAAAATATAATGGGGAGCTTCAGCTGTCTGCCTTTAAGAACAAGAGCAGAGAATAAAAGCAGCCTAATTTTCCTCTTTTCTCTCTTTAAAGAGCGTAATGACGCATAGGCCTACTAATGTATGAATTAAGCCTGATTATAAATCATCTAAGATTATTAAGTACCTTTTATTCTAATCTATTCACTAAAGTTAAGTGTTCACAGTAGGGAACCATCTCAAACTGAGTCCAAGGGTAATGTCCACAAATCGCCGCTGTACAGAAACAATATAAAGCTTTTTATAGCATTAATTCCAGTGAAAACATTTAAAAGATTTCCTTGAATGAATGGCAATTAGCATATGTTAGACAGTGAAATACACACACACACACACACACATACACACATCTATATATATATAAATGTGTGTGTGTGTCATGAAAATAGCATTTATTAGTGGTAGTTTACGCTGATCAAATGTTCTTGCATCCCTGAAATGTCTTTAGAGCCAGAATGAAGCTTTGTGTTGTGTAATATTGTGTGTAGCTCGTGTCCTTTATAAAACCAGCACCAGCAATTAACTCCAACCAAGTTGAAACTACTGCAGGCAGACTCTAGTTGACATAAACCCTCCTGTAGTGGATAAAAATAAGTTTATTGACTAAATCCTAAATGAAACCCTTGTTTGGAAAAACTCCTTTTACACAGTTCACCTTACAGTAAAGTTACCTTACAGCTAAAGTGAAAAATAAACATATTTTCTAAACAAACCACCAGTAACCTCTGCTTTACTCAGTGAAACGCGGGCTTTCAGTGAAAGGGAGCGCAGAGGCAAGCCAGCCACTCACCTGATGACTCCAGATGAGCTTGTTCCAGATGGAGCTTGTTTGGTTCTGGATGTTCAGCCTCGCGCTCGCTTAGGGCTGATTTTCTATTTCCTGAACACACAGCAGGTGTGAACGACACTCGTATTCCTGCCTGACTAGTTCCTAGCTGAATTGATAACAAGGCCGGTTGATAAAAGTACACCTGTAAACAGCCCCTGGGACCAAGTGAGAGACCAAGCCCCGCCCACCTGGATTAAGGCGGTTACCGTGGCACCAGCGTGATCTCACGCGCTCTGCGTAAGCAGAGGACTGTTGTGGGATTATTTCTGTCTCATCTGTCTCAAGCAGTGGGGTGACGAATGAACGTTTTTCTTAACCCATTAGGACTCTTAAAGACTTTTAATGGGTTGCTGAAGAGTTTTGTTTGAGGTACTGCCGCCATCTTGTGGCCACATCTCAGATGAAACATATTTTGTTCTAAACTACTGTCGCCCTCAAATGAATTCATAGCCTCCCATAAAAAAATGGCTAAATTCACAGTAGTCACTCAAATAAATGTAGACAAAAAGTAATAATAATAAGATTAATTATTATTGAATGGAAAAAAGACATTGCTTCTGAACAGAATTTCATTAAAAAGATGTGTTTAAGTCAAACTGAAGCACTTTGTTGGTCATTATTGATGAAAATACTTGTAAACAAGTGCAGAAATCTGGTTGAGAGTTAAAAGAAGCATTTCATTGACTGACTCTGACTTCCTCAGTCCTGCCTCAGGTTTTTTTCCATAAAATATTTGTTTATAAATGCGGTAAACTTTTATCATGTCTGTTTACTTGTTTTATACCTACCTTTTATACCAATGTCATAATTAACATTATTTATATCTAATGGCAAAACTTCCTCATCCTCTATGAAGCAGCACATGTAAAAAACAAAGGTAATGCTTCATGCGTTTTTTTAAGGAAATCATCCTCCTTTTTTGCAAAATAGTGAAAAAATGTATTTATTATGAAATAATTATAAACATAATAGTGTGTGATGTGTTACTGCTGTATTACTTATGGTTAAGTCAGTGTTACGAGGATTCAAGACAATTATATTTCATAGAGAACATTTTTTCCTCTGTCACCAAATTACTAAGTATGAGTAGCAAAAATAGATCTGTCAAAATGAAGTGAACGTGCTTCACCGATATAAAAAGATAAATATATGTACACTCAACTCTGAATTTTTAATATTTTTATAACCTCTGTGTCTAAGTTCTGTCCCCATCAGACTTGTAACATTTACTTGGTAGCTTTCAGACAGGCTGCAAATATACGGTTTCATTCCTGAAACAAGTTGCGAGTACTAAAAACAAAAAAGAAAGAGATACAAAACAATTTCCTTAAACACAAGAACACACAATTTAATATTAGATGTCAGACACTTTAGTCAGTTTTAGCGTGGTGCTGCTCTGTTTGCTTCCCCTGCTCTGCTTGGGTGATTATCTCCTCAAGACCTCCGCTGGAGGTTTCTGCAGCAGGACTAGTTCTTTGTGAGGCCACTGGAGGATGGATCCCAGCAGGTGCAGCAGTCCCCTGAATGATACTCTGAGCAGCCTGCAAGTGTTTAAGCTGCTTCTGGTGCACTAGGAGAGAGACAAGGTCACATAAAATCATTTCATTTTCTTTGCTTCTATTAACACAAAGCCTTTATGCTGCAAAAAAGCTTTATGGTATATTTTTAATATGTTACTATTCTTTAATTCTACTGATTGTCAAACTATGCAAACACACACCTCTTTGTCTGACATTGATCTTCTCGATTTCTGGGACGACAAAGCTGTACATGAGCTCAGACACAACCTCCTCTGACTGAAGGCTGTTCTGGCTGCTTCCACACACACAAATGAAATTTCAATGTTATTTTTCGGTTGGAATTTCTTTGGAATAAAAGCATCAGCAGACATATAAAAGCATCCCTTACCTTTCCTCCACGGAATCAACAATATCACTGAGATCTTTTGCCTTCTTGCGGATCTCTTCTCTGGCCTGCTGGTCAGCTACCTGCTCCAATGTCTCTAATATAATGTCCTCTAAATACATATCCACACTTTCCTGGTGCACTTGTACCACCTGTGACACAATATCGACGACAATTAGCGTTAAAATATGTTTAATAAAAATGCTTTCCTCATTATATTCAGTTTTTTGTTATGAACCCCTTCCCCCCAATTGTTAAGGAAAAATTCACGTACTTGTCTGAAGATCTCATCCTCCTCTTTGCGCCTGATTTCTTCCGCCTGTCTCCTTCCACTCTCCTCAGCTTCTCTCCTTCGACGCTCTCTCTCAGCCAAAAGGGCAAAAGCATGGATCCTGCGCTCCTCCTGGAAATGAATCAACTCTTTGGACAAAGTGTCGAACACCTGCTCCAGCTCTGCACCCACCACTCTGGCATGAGATGCCTCTTCTTGACAGATCTAGGAAAAAAAGAGGACGATGGGGTGATGAGATGGATGTTGTTAAACATTTCAATGACGTGACTTTAAGAGTTCGCTTTACCTTTTGCCTTTGTAGGTTTCTCTGCTTCTGCAGGGTCAACACCAGTTCTTTGTCTGCTTTCTGTAGCTGCTGCTCATCACTCTGGAGAGCATGTACTGTCCTTAGTTCCTGGATTAGCTCCAGTTGGTTTTCTTTGGCCTTCAACATCTGCAGAACAAGATAAATGAACCTGAAATAAAAAACTAAGATAAAATATGGACGATCTCAAGCACACACGCAGACCTGATACTGGATACTTCTTCCTCGCAGGAATTTCTGCAGGTGTATTGCTGCAAGCTCTGCCTCTTCGTCTCCCTTAATACAGACACACAGATTAGCAGACGACGTATATAATGCATGATGAACTAACACATGATCAATCACGTATATGTAAGAGAATACTTCTAAAGGTTTTTCCACACTGGGAGTGACAGGAAGAGGATCTGGCTTCTTCTTTTTTACAAGGAAACGGCAGGACTTTTCTTTCATTTGCTCTTTCATCTCCTCTCTCTGGGCCTGTGGAGCAATAATTGGTGAATTGTAAGCAGCAAAATATGAAATTATTTGTCTGATTAATTATGTTTTACTGCTTTACCTTGTATTCCTTCAGTAGTTCCACTGCTCTGATCACAGGGAGCTCGATCACACCATTGATGACTTTGGGTTTGGGTCTTTTCATTGGAGACTTAAAGACTGATGCGTTGAGTCGTGCCTCTACCTCCAGCAAGCCTGTGGTGAGCATAAATAAAGTTGCAATGACCATAAAGTTTTATTCTATTCTATTCTTAATATAGTTGCCTTAAGAATTAATAGATTTTGTAGTATGTGAAGTGTTTCTTAGAAAAACTCTGAATAGTTAGGAAGTATCTATATTCAGACCTTCATAAGTGATCAAGTTGTCGCATTTTAACTTGTCTGTCCCGTCGTTAGGGAAAATGTTTCTGGGGATCTGTTTCTGGGAATAAGTGACAATGTCCCGTCGCTGTAGGTTCCCCTCCACATTTTTTCTTTTAGCTTCCAGTTTTCTCAGGGCTACGGACAAATGGAAAAAGTGAGGACTTGATGGCAAGGACGGAAAAATAGCCTGATTAATCGATGATCAACACTAGAGGAAGTCTTACATCTGAGATAGTCATTGTGAATTTTTTGTAGCTTGGTCTCCTTGTTTTTTTGCCTCTCCGAATATATCTGGTTCAGTCTCTCCATTGTGAGATCCCTCTGCTCCTCTTCGTTCTGCCTCAACAGGTCCTTCAGCACAGCAAGACGAGCCTCATGCAACCTGGAACACAGAAGTTACAGAAGGGTACGTTTCTTTTGTTGTAAAAAGGGATGGGGCATAACACAGAATTGTTCACAATTATTACTCAATAAGGCATCCAATCGGTACATAAGTTTTGGTTTGTAGATTTGTAGATTTATTGAAACAGGCAAAAATACTGTGTATCTTTTTCTAGTATGTGTAAATAAGTAAATGGCATGCAAAATGGATCTATTAGACTCAATTTATCAAGACTTTTGTTAAGTTACAGGCTCATACATGTCAAAATTGACAGCTGAAAGACACAAATTAATCTATGAGAAACTGAAATAACATGTCTTTAAAGTCTTTTTAAATGGGTAGATGCACTTCTACCTACTTCTGTATTTTTCCTTCTCTGAAAGCCCACTGTTTGGCCTCCATCTCCTCCATCAGATGCCTCCTCTTGTTGAGCTGGCTCAAGTCATTCAGTGGAGGAAGGGTTGCCTCCCAAGCCCGCTTTGCCCGTAACTGCTCTATCATTTCCACCTCAGCCAGGCCTACTGGTAAACCATGACCTGAGGAGAAATGACATTACAAAGACAGTGTGATACAACAAATTCTGTACCCAGGAACAGAAGAAATCTCAGAGATTTATTTTTTATTAAGATTATTATTTGTTTCTAGCTATGTCATCAGTTTATCTTGTACCCCAAGTCAAAGCGGCTAGTTGCAGAAGCTCGGAGGGATTTGTCCCCGATTGTACAACATACTCAGGGTTGTATGGATCGGTTTGCGTTTCACTCTCTCTGTAGTCTGTCTGAACCCCAACGGTGTAGTGAGTGGGTTGTTGCTCGTCATCTTTCCCATCAGTGGTAAAAAAGTTTGTTCTAAGATGACACAAATAACATAACTCAGAAAGAAATAAAAGTAGAGTAACAAATATAAAGACATATGAAGAACCTGGGGGACATACCTTGGCGATGCCAAAATCAAATTAGAGGGAAACTCCTGTTCTAAGGGAATCAGTGGGCTGAAGGAAAAAATGGACACAAGAGCCAGAAGCTTGACCAACATATACGGCTAACAGAGAAGTCAGTTTTTTTTTAACATTGTGTTAGGATTGCAACTGCACTATATTTAGTATAAATTGAAGCTTCAGTTTGCTGAGTAGCAGGTCAAACCGTTTTAAGTATTTCCAGTAGTCAGCCCCGGTCACACGGCACTCCTTCCTTTGCCATGTGTGAGAATTAGGAATGATCCTGACAAAGAGAAAGAAAAAAGTCCCAAACTCAAAGTGATAAACAACACACTGAATATAACATTTAAATGACTGTGGTTTCATACCCAGCTAGCTGTTGCAGCACGTCTCTGCACTGCTCTGCATGTCCTCGCCAGCGATTATCTGGTACTGGATCTACAGGGTCCAGTTTGACAGTGTAGTTTGGGTTGTCACTTAACATGGATGCAAACTCAGGAACTCTCCTCTGAGTATGCAGAGAATACATGTTAGTTATTGAACACATTTCCCATTCAGTCCATTTCTTTTTATAGCCCAACACTAACAACTCAGATACTATTAAGTAACAAGCCCCAGGTAAGAGTTTGGCAGCTGAGTAGTGAAGAAGACAGCTTGTAACAGGAAATTAAGGGAGACTAAGTTTTTATATGTTGTGGTCAACATTAAAACGTTAAATAAGTGTTTTTCTGTCATATTATGAAAATGAAATGAATGAAAAATACTTTATTTATCTCATTTTCAGGGAAATTCAAAGACAAATATAGCCTATTGAGGGTAAAAATAAATGCTGTATATGAATTAATGCTTGAGCAGAACAAAGAGACTACAATGAAAAAGAAAATGTAATCATTCACTCACACATTCGTCCAACCTTTAAATTCGGCAACAACCAAACAATAGTTATGGCCTAATTATAAACAGTCTATGGTTGTGGCTCAAGCTGTGAAAGTGAAAATCTAATACGTAATATTTAATTGGTACAACTTACAATGCGACCCTTCATGGCATATGCCGCGGCTCTGTTGTGGTCCAGCTCCGATGACACCGTGAACACTGGATCTGAGGCGAACAGTTCAGCAAATAGCAACAAGCTAGCAGAACGTTCAAACGTCTACCTTCAGGTAATGTTGCTTACCGTATAAGTAGTCATAAGGCCGCTCCCGTGTGGCAGCTTTAAGAGAATAATGTTTCTTAGTGAATGTGTGGCTCATTACAGATATTTGCTTTCTTCTAGTAGCCAGTAAACCCCGTTTTTAACAAACTTCTAACAAGAATAGCAATATCCAAACCGGTCCAAGCGTACCACAGTCACCATGGAGATGGTAAAGCAACTGTCTACCCGGAAAAAGGAGGAGTTATCTCAGCTGCTGAAATGATCAGCCAATGAGTGGAGTTGTAGGCGTGGTTTTAAGGGC
>JBAMHX010000014.1:11874093-11888746 GCA_037177515.1 Pseudomugil tenellus | reverse complement strand
CCCCCCCCCCCCCCCCCCCCCCCCCCCCCCCCCCCCCCCCCCCCCCCCCCCCCCCCCCCCCCCCCCCCAACCCTATTTATAACTGTTCTGGTTTAGTTCAGTATTGACTATCCATCTTGACCTGGAAGCTGCAAAACTGGCCTAAAACATGATAGTATCACCACCATGCTGCACAACTGGAACATGTGGTAAAAACAACGTTTTTTAAAGTTACTGGTCCTCGCCTAAAACAAAACATTGCAGATGGACTGTGGTTCCCCCTTAATCTCCTCCTTTTAACAATATGTGTCATACAGAGATAAATTGTTCAGTTTCCTCTTGAAAAATATTAATAGAAATCAGTCTTAGAGAAGGTTATAAATCTTTAAACGTAACCCTTATTTATTCTGCATTCCACCATTTTTGTAAAATGTCACAGTGGATTAGTGGAACCAAACCTCTCGAGAAACTGTACCTACAGTAAACAACATAAACAACATTTATGTTTTTATTTTTACTCCCAAAAATTTCATTCTGTATTATGATTCACTTCCAAAAACACATGTCGAATATAATAATACAAGGAAGATTTTTAATATGAAACTTTTTGTCTTATATATTTACTTTCTTTACTTTTATGACATTTGTGATACATTTGATCAAATTCAAGAAGAAATATGTATTTTTTAAAACCCTCACAAATGTTAAAATAGCACAAATATCTAGTGTTTTGTTCATCCGTCTCTGCTTCAGAATGCAGTGCAGCTTCATATCTTCATAAACACTTTGAAAGAACACAAACATGTGACTAAAAAGAAAGGAAACTGCTGTCTTAACTTATGAGACATCTTCCTGTGTGGGAGAAAAAAGACAGATGTTCGAGTGGAAAGTGGTTTGGAGAGGGAGAAGAGCAATAATAAGAAGGGAGGGATTAATTTGTCACATCTTATATATTTCTTTTTCATAGGCTGTGAAGTGTTTATAGGCAGTTTATCTGGATGAGAAGAAGCAGTGGCTTTACTTGATCCTTGAGTTTATTGAGCGCATGTGCATGTAGAAAGAAAGTGAAGTCATATAAGTAAAGAAAAGACATCTTGACTGGTTCTGAATGTTTAGGGACTAAAATATGTTATGTGTCAGAGGCACTACTGCAGCAAGATTACAAAGGAACCTGAAGACTAATTGAAATGAGAGCCATGATGTGGATTTATATCGTGATTTTCTTTTTCTCTCAAGCTTGGAGCCATGAAGCAGGTTTGTAACATGGTTTTCTATCATTTTCAAAGACTCTTCTTTTGATACAAAATGTTATTGGTCCTCCATAAGGACGATGAAAGAAATTATCTTGATGGATAATTTCTTTGGTAGTTTATATATTTTACTGGAACACTGGAAAAGAAATCATTTTATGTGTGAACGCATTTTAAAGCTTGTGAGAACATGATAGTGTACGTTCAGTTTTCAATATAAGGTAGCTGGTTACTTCGTCTATTCTTGATCGATTAGTAAACTGAGATTTCTTTTAAGCTGTTGTGACTCATAACATGGATATGGGTCTATTGTGGAAACTACATGCATGAAGGTGGGCACATCCTGAAGCTGATACGGAAAACAAACCACGGATGTATGAAAAAGTTGCCTCATACGTTCTGAATGAGTAGACGGCTGACTGCCTCTTGCTTCTGCAGTGGAAATCCTGCATTCAGCTGAATACTGTACCATCATGATGCAGCTTTTCTCCATTGTGGGGTCTCTTAGCTGTGGTTTCACTCTCCCACCTCAGTGTACAATGTTTGGCTAAGAAGTAAACAAATGTCAGTCTGCATATAACTCAGCAGTTAATATTATGAGATATAAGGGGCGGTGATTGTTCAAGAAGAAACGCTACATATTTCTTTAATTTCAAATAATAACTAGACATGTTAATAGAATCATTGAGATGAGAGTTTGTTGTGTTGTTCAGATCTGCAGATTAAATCCCTTTTGTTTCTATAACAAAGTCCTTCTCACCTTCAATAACTCACAAACTCATTAACTAACAGAATAACTAACAATGAAAATCTTGTTTGTTCTGCTGATTGAACACTTTAGAATGAATCACAACTCAGAGACTAAAGAAGCTAATCACACTATTACTAACCTTATTCTTACATCCACCTCCTTCTTTCCCAGGAACTAATGGAAACAACTCTATGATCTCCAACACAACTTCTCCTCTTAAGGTTTATGGTAAATTCATTTTCTCTGCTTCTTTTTCAACGACTTTGCTTTATGTTCCTGATTTTTTTACATTGAAATGTATACAAGTTCTGATAAGACGGAGAGTTACTATGAAAAATACATTTAAATGATTTCTTTTTTCCTTTTTTCAAGTAGTTTAAATGTGAAATCACTTGAAAGGCATCAAATAGAGTGTATTTCATAAAAGAGGAAGATGTGTTATGACTAGTAAAGAACTATTAACATACCTTATTCTATGACTGTCAGTTTGAAACAAACAAAAACCAAGGCACGTTTTTTGTGTAGCATCTTTCATACAACAATTCAAAGTGCTTTACATAAACACATCGGAAGCACTACATATGTTGAATATAAATGAAAAAATAATAAAAACAGAGCAAGAATCATAATAAAATCATAAATTAACTTAAAATCATTAGGAAGAACTTTAAACGTAACATTAAAAAGTTACCTTGTAGGTTGTATTCATAGCTGCACAATAAGAGAAAAGTTTTTAACCAGGATTAAAACCTACATTTAGCTTTTACTTGTTGGAATTTTATTCCTTTATTTTCTTCTTAGTTGTTTAAGACGTAAGTAAAACGGATGATTAAAAAGCCAATCTAGATTAAGTTCTGGGAAAATGGGACATGTGACACATGTATCATTTCAACAACTTTTTCTTTTACAAACTTAAGTTTATGCCTACATTGTCTTACATACTTTGTTGTAGATTTTAATTTGTTTTCTTAGTTACCAAATGTAGTCTTTATTTGTTAAATCTTTATTTCTTTCTTTGATTTTTCATTTGTGATATAATAATATATCAATAAACTATTTAATCATCATTTGCTAAACTCATGCAACTTTGCTTTTAATTTTTTTCTCCAGTTCACATCAAGGCAGATTTCCTCAATGGAAGTGATGCCAAACTGACAAGTGGGAATAAGACATGGACTGATTTAATATATGTTATCTGGAAAATAAAGCTGAAACACAGACCCGAAGCCTGTCTGATCTCACATAGCAGTGATGGTCAAAGCTTAAACAACTGCAGTGATGGCAAGACTCTTCAAAACACTTCCAGAGCTCAGCCATACCTGCTCATCCCAAACTTTTCAGCTGATGATGAAGGGATCTACACAAGTGAATCAGCTTACAGAGGAGGAAATGAAAATTTCAACATTACAGTAAAAGCAATAGGTAGGACTTTATTTTACCCTTACACTGACTTATTTCATGTTATAATTTTGTTGTATCTCCAGCACACAAGGAATAGTAAAAGAATGTTTTTAAGAAGTTATTGAACTTTGATGTTTTAAGCTAAAACCTTATATTCTCTGTGATTATTTTTCCTGATTTAGTTCCTCCTAACGCATCTGCCTGGTGGGACTTTAAACACAACAAGGTGATAGCAGTATGTAGAGCTGAAGGAGGGAATCCTGCTGCCAACATCAGCTGGACTAACAAAGGAAACGCAACGGTTTTGACAGAACAACATGAGAAAGAGGGATATTTCACAGTAGAAAGTTCTCTGGAGTTCCCTGATAGCAAGATTCCCGAAAACCTGACCTGTGTTATTAGTCACAAGTCCTGGAAGGAAGACATGATACTGGTACCAAAGCAAAAAGGTCAGACTACTGCAAATGGGACAGAACAGGATGGAAATTTTTTAGGTGAGATATTTGTCTTTTCTTTGGGTGCGCTCTGACTTTTTATTATGTAGTTTATTATTTGTAAAAGTCGCAACATGGAGGTTTGTAGCATTTTTAACTTGCCTTTAAACTCTCTGCAGCTCTTTATCCTTGGCTGTGGCCCACTGTGCTCTCAGCAATCTCTGTATTAATGGTGGGAATATCACTTTTTGCACTAAAGAAATTAAATATCCTGAGGTAAGTAGGTAGTCATAATGAAAAGTATTATAAGATTGTGTCTCATAATTAGAAAAAATAATAATATAGATATCAATATTTGAAAGTAATTGATTAACTGTCTAACTTTTGGCAGAATATGTCGCCAGACAGACACAGCGACATCCAAACCACCACGGGTAGGTCATTTTAAAAATGTTTGGAGTTTTAGCATACTTTGTTTCATTTGACCTCTGACAACCCTCTGATTTTATTTATTTGTTCTTCCAGATAGACGATGTGGAGGAAGTGGAGCCCTATGCTTGCTATATTCAACGTGTGAACTCAATCTATAACTAATCAGCGTACATTGATGCATGAACATTCTGCACATGCATTGCCTTCACACACTTAGATGCACGTACTGGAACTTTATGAGAAACCAAAGACGGTGAAACTGAGAAATGGTTATATAGTAAAAAAAGAAAAAAAAGGAGAGATGGTAGTGAGATGAATGACTTCCTTTAAAAGAGGGAAGCCTACCAGACTGCAGAGACTGGTGGAACAGGGGATGTACCTGCCGGTTTACAGCACACGCTGCCCACTGCTCTATGAGTGGGTCTAATGGAGAACATTAACAATTGCTACAAGCGCACTGAACTGAACTGAAACTGGAAAAAATGGCATTGTAAGCCAAATGTGGGCTGGGATGAACACAGAACTACAGACTTTTGCTTATTCTTGTCCAGCATTAAACCAGGCAGATAATGTGGATCTGTCTGTTGTGTCTTGCTGAACAACTTTCCTCCCTCAAGAGGAACTATATGTATATATGCATATACAAAGTTCCTCTTGATGATCTGAATTCTTTATTTATTTTGGTTTCATCATCGTTTGTCAAGATTTCAATGTGCTGCTGGACATGACCAGAGGGGACAGAAAAAGAATAAGAAAACAGGAGAAAGGGAGAAACAAACAATACAGAATGAAGAGACCGATATACACACCACAAAAGAGAACCGCAATCCAACCATACATACAAATACATACACACATATACACAGAATATAAATATGAGGCCCATACATACGTAGGAAAGATTGGTGCTAGCAGTGCCGCGATGCAGAACATACAAAGTGAAAAAGTGCTCACGGGAAAGTGAACATGCTCAGGTATCCCCCTCTACTCAGAAGGTCCGAGGCAGGCCAGGTCCACAAGACCAGGAAAAACGGCAGGCAGTCCCGAACAAGGACCCCAGAACCAGCCCACCGTCCACACGGGAGGGGGGACAGGGCGATCCCGACCATAGCCCCCGCAGCCCAGGGGAACGAACCCCTGCGGGCCCAGACCGGTAATCGAGGACCCCGACAACCCCCCATCGGTCTCCAGCGGCCAACCAGCCCGAGCTCCTGGTGGGCAGGCAACAGCAGGCCCTGGTGGAGGCCCAGGGAATGTTTATTCTGATTAAATACAATACAAATTACATCTATTTATAAATCCATCTTTTAATGTATTATCACTGAAGTCAGCTGAGCAAGACCAGATAACTTGTGCAATGTAGACACATATGAAATGATAATGTTGATAAGATTAGTGTTATATTTCAGTGTGTAATTATGTAATTATGTGTATTAAAAGACGTTTAAAAGACTAATTACTTTTTGCACGAATCACGTTCTGATCACAGCACTGATAATGGCACAAAATACCGACATCAGCAGACTGTGTAAGAATAAAAGGACTGCAGATGTTTTTTTTATTGTGGTTTCTTGATATTTAAGAAGATTTAGAGTCGAGATGACCTTTATATTATTCCTCTTGAGATGACCTTTATATTATATTTTGTAGATAAACAGCAGTAGAGAACTGAAACCTGTTGGAAATCTATCTTTGGTCTCCTTTTTCATGAACATGGAAATAATGGACCTTCAAATTCAAGGTGGGTTTATGAGTTTATCCCACGCACACTCACATAAAATCTACAAATCTATTTAAAGAGAAAAGAAACTGATGGGAAATAAATGGACTGTTCTGCCCTCTACTGGTAGATGTTCCTCTGTGCTAAATACACCACAAAACATATCCAGAAATGTATTAAGTTTACTCACATAGCATCAGATCCAAATTATTTATTTTAGGTTGAAAAGAGTCTGCTTGGTTTTACCTCTGATTTCAGCTTTTGCCTAATTTTTTTTTAAAAATTTTTTAATACATGGAAGCAAGTGAGGATCTTTTAGTAGCTAATTTTGGCATCAGAAATGCTTAAAGTAAAAAAAAAAAAACCTGTGAATGATAAAGCGAAGTGTGAATCTAACTTTTAGTTAGCTTAGTGTTTCTGCTATTAGTTAATATCTGATAAGTTTTCTTGTAAAGGTCATTTAGATCTGAACTGGAGACTACTGCTATCGTTTCTCATTGAGTAGTAAGCCAATCAGCATTGACAAAACAAACTTTTTTGGAGCTCACAAGTGCATTTTGGTCTACACTTCATGCCTCATTTAATTATTCTTCCCCATTTAACCACATATACTGTGAGCAAGCTGACATAAAAGAAATTACTCTGACGTTCAGTTAAACAGACTATTGCTCGGGCGGTTTTGAAATATTTTAAGATAAGCAGTTGCTTCATATGAGAGAATGATAAACAAAGCCTTTACTCTGTTAAATTTAATTAAATAATTGATTAAAACATAAGTTACCACAATAAATCTAATAACAGTATTTTCTCCTACACATACAGTCAAACATACAAAGAACTCTGTAGGTATAAAATAACATACATACATGGAAGCTGAAAATGCTGCAAATAATATTAAACAAAATGAAGCCTTTACCTATATGTGTATATATTTATACATACATACATAAATACATACATATAGTCTCATGTTTAAGAAGTGTGCAGTAATTCTCAGAAGTTCTGTTCTGTAAATGAACAGATTCTCTCATCAACACCACAACGTTCAGTATTTTACCATGCAAACCATGAAGTTGCACTCAGGCTTAAACATCATTAATGTTTTCCGTTCAGATGAAGTGAGGCAGCTCAGTATGGGGTTACTTATAGGTTGTGAAACTTGGGTTATAGGTGTTGCAAGTTTTTCTTTGGCTTTGACTCAACAACATCAACAGTCTTTAGATAAAGATCAAACCTCCATCTGCAGAGGAACATTATCAAGTGACAGCAGATGTACTCATGTTAACAAATACACTGTTGTTTTGCTTCGTTAGCTTCCACTTTCTGCAAAAAACGTTTTCTTCTTATTCTTTTTCTAATTTCAAACAGAACAAAAAAAGCACAAACACTCTTATATAGTATGTCAACACTATCTTTCTGTTACTCACATAAATAAAACAACAGGACTCAGAGTTCCTTTTTGATTCTCAAATATTTAAATATATAGTTGAATTTTTGGAGGTTCACTTTCAAAGCAATTTCAACATGTTGAAGAACATTTTGTCACAGTTTTCTCTGACTAACTGCTTTTAATTTGTCAGAAAATATGGTGTAAAGTCATTTTTTATGCAGGCTGTACCTTAAAGAGCACTGGGGTTATTGAGGCTGCTTGTTTTTCTGTTTTGTAGCTGTTGTCTTCATTAAAGATGCTCAGAAGTGAAGATTGTTTTCTTCTCTTTGCCCCTCGAAAACCTCCATTTATAACGAAGACTTTGGTGTTACCAACATCCACTGAATAAAAAGAACCCCATATTCCCCTGAGCTGCTTGTGTGAAAATATCAATTACAAATGTCTTTGCTTAAAGAAGCAACACTACAGTTGTGTCCTGGTTAGATGCTATCTCAGGGAGGGTAAAGTAACAGATCGAGGTTAAACACGTCTGAAGGCAGCTGCAGCTTTCCACTGTTTCTCTTTGATGATCAAGATTTGTTCTTGATTCACCGAACAATGTGAAAGTTCATGCGGAAAAAGCTTTTCCATGTCATTATGAGTCAATTGACATTATGGGGATTATGTTTTACTTGTCAATAAGAGGTATTCCTCGTCTCTTCTTTACCCCATCAGTACATAATCATCTGTACATTCATCTTTAGAAGAGCAATCAGATTCAGCCTCAGGTGGAGATGCTTCTGGGATGTTAACTATAGCATAGTCACAGTCATCATCATTGGTTGGTTTAACCCGTCTTGATCCTTGGACATTGCTGTGGTTAATAGAGGCGTATGTTACATCCTCATTAGCCTGTAAGAAACAGTGCAGAGAGTGAGAAGGACAGCATCTCAAACATAAACTGCATGCAAATATATATCATCATGTTTTCTAATTCTGAAATCTGATCTCATGGGAATAGGAGGGTGAGAAATGAATGGATGTGAATGTGTTACATTACATTAGTTATTTTGCAGACTAATGTAATGTGGTTAATGTTGTCTCTTGCTAATGTTATCCCAGTATGCAAACCTATCACTGTGCCGTCATAAAAGCAGCATCACACACAGCTTCCATAAAAAGCTGTAGCAGGAAATCATGCAAATTAATGACCAACAGAAATAGACATGGGAAAGTCTACCTTATCTTTGCTTGTATCACCTGCTGTAGAAAGAGAAAGTGAACATATCAGTGTAGAAAGCATCAGTGTTATATCATATTGTGTTGTGTATAGAGGTGTCAAGTCCTGGTCCAGGAAGTAAAAAATCCCGTCCAACAGCTGTTCTGACCAGTAACCGTAACCAGTAACAGCTGAATTTAGTGAGCCTGTTAGCACAAACACCTGTTCTACATGTACAGGTAGATCCAAAAAACATGGCAGGACTTCTTCTTTATGACACGTGGATTTGACACCTCTGTGTATAAGGTCTGGACACCATGAACTAAATCTTTTTATGTGTAAAGTTTTAGTTTTACCTTCCCTGGTCTTCTTTAGCCTGGTAATAAAAAAAAATGAAAGGGTGAAACTTGCTGAAATGCATGTAATCAGCAGCATTTCCATGAAGCAAAATAACAGTCACAATGTTTTTCATTTCATTCTTATTCACGAAAAGCCAGATATATTTCCACAAAATATATCTGCAGCAGCATTTTAGAGATGCAGGTTTACCCCACAGCTGTGGTTCTGTGACAGTTTAACAGATATGTATGCTGCAACAGGAAACCCTTTACACAGACCTTCAACCAATACTTGTCTACAGGCAAATGTGTTATGACCAACAGCTCTGGACCTTTGCATGTTTCTAGATAAACATTTCAGATAATGCTGAAACAAGAAAATATTTCTAAGGTGCAACAATTATATTTAGATTTGACTTTGTACTAACTATTATACCCTAACTGAAACCAGGTCTATTTTTATCGACTAACCACTATTTCCTTGATAAAGCAAATGCAGCACTGCTATGAATCCAACCCATGCAGCTTCTTTTTATTCAAACTGTGTTTTTAGTCTAAAAATTGTCATTTTAAAATATTAAATTGTTTTATCCAACAAAAATGGAACTGTAGTTTAATAATCTTTGTTTAAAAGACACTTTCTATATACGTAGCTATTATAAAGGAACTTCAGAGTGCATTTATTATTGCTTTGTAATTTGTAAGTATATATTTTTGGTTACCTACCTGGAGCTGCAGATTCCCATGCTGATCCCTTAGAAAGTTCCTGGTTGTTGGAGAAAAACCCCAACCGTAGCACTGTTGCTGCCCCTGATGCCACTGAGCTCTCTGCTGCTGCATCAGAGAGAAGAGAAGACACTAGCGCGAGGGAGGGAGAAGAGACTACACAAAGGCCTGCTTGTGTGTGGCTTTGTTTGCTATTTTGTTTTCCTGTATGCACGCACACACACCCGACCATGCATCACCCACCAACACAGGTATTCACGCTGAAGAAAACCTTGAATGCCGGACATAAAAAGAATCGATTCACCTGAATGTATCTCTGTGGGTACTCACTTTTGACATAATGCATTTCTCAGTAACTTCTCCTTTACCCATTACAACACAACACTTAAACATCAACTTAAGTTTAACATAATGCTTAAGTTTTCCCTAAAATCAAGTTTTGACCCTTAGAGAGCCTTTAAATGTGGGATTTTTAGCATTTAATTACCATAAAGTTATCAAAGGATGAAGACTCTAAATTTATATTCACTCATCAACTATAAAATGAAGCATTATTAAAACATTGACTATTGAGCTGGTGGGAAAATTTCATGATTAAAAGACATCATCTGAATTGTTCAATAACACAGATGAACACCTGACTTCAGCTACAATTTTTGCGCTCTTCACAGAGTTTCTCATATGAATAAGTTTGCAACCATTTATGATGAGAAATATGAGGAAGTTTTGCAACAAACAGTGGAAAGCTTGGTTTATATTTGCATTTATATTTACAGCACTTTCCCACAAACAGACTGAATGTGAAACAGTCTCTAGCTGTTGGTGGGCCGTAAGGTTTAAGAGTAAGTCTAAGCTTTTTTTAGCTAGTTTAACTCGGTTTGTTTGAGTGTAAATTTGACACATGTAATATATAGTTGTGAACCAGTTCCTCCTGTCTTTGCCCAGGTCATTAGCAGTTAGTGCAGACACACTTTCAATTTGTGTGTTCCAAAAGTATATTTGACTGTTAGACAGCAGCTTTGTAATGAGGCTGAATTTTGCACTTGAGCTTGCTGGAAAGTGTTTAGTAACAGAAAATAATCCATTAGACCCTGAACCAACATTAATTGTGTCCTACCTATAAACATGTTGCAATAAAAGAAATAAAAGAAAATAAATCACCCATCCATTTTCTACCTCTTATTCCCAAACAATGTCACGGGGGGAGCCAATCCCAGCTGACATTGGGCGAGAGGCGGGGTAGACCCTGGACAGGTTGTGAATCATAACTTCTCTTTATTAATTAATAGATGCAAACATGTGTGCTGGTAGTAATATTACAGTTCTACAGCAGATGGGGATGTTTGCATACAACAGGATGGTAGCATCAACTGGCACCATCTACTGGTTGTGTCAAGGGAAAAAACAAATACATTAATAAAATACATTAAAAAATACATTAAAAAAGGATGAACCAAACAAACCTTTTACTTATCTGCTTGCATGGATTGATCATCATTTTCCTGGCCTACAATAACTTCTAATTAGCACAGCTTTATGCTCCTTTCTCTGTACATACAAGCATTTATTTTTGAATGTGTGCAGGAGAAAAAAATTATTTCACAAAGTTGATGAAAACATTTATATTCTTGGCGTTAAAGCCGTTCACTAACATGATCTGTTTGCAAGTAAATGTAAACTAAAGTCTGTAAAATCTGGGAATTTATCCATTTGAGCTTAAAATGAAAATAAATTCCTTCATATAAGGAACGTTATATTGGTTTCATGCTGAAATGTTCTGCAGCACACATGTGTCCATTAAATATTTAGTTTCATCATGACATTTAGAAATACTCTCATGTTCAGGAAGTTGTCAGAATGAACAGAGGGTGTCAGGAAGTGGTGAGCTCTGTTGTAAACCTCATGCAGTGGCTTTTTATAGTTATTCTCTGCTCTTTATGAGCTGTTTGAGGCTAATGGGCAAGCTAAGCTTTTCCTTTCTGTATTATATGAATCTGTATCTGTGGCAAAGCTGAAAGATAAAGATTAGCATTATCTGGTTTCTAATATGACTATCATGAGGGCATGATGGGATTTTTTTTTAATATTAGCAAATTGTACTTATAAGTATAAATAAACAGCTGCTACCATCAAAAGTACACAGAAAAGAGACAAGAAATTCAAATGCAACCAAGAGTGTTTTGCCAATTCAAAGACTTAAAACTTAGTTTGACTATAAATGTAGATCATGATGTGATCTAATCATGACAAGTTGACAAAAGATAACATAAGCATTCTTGCATGTACTCACATGCAAAATAAACCACCAAAATGAATTTATGATATCCAAGAAATTTGTGGTGAGAAAAACATCTTCTAAAAATAAAGAAGGCTGATCCGAAACCAGCAGCGAATAGGAAGAATAACTGATTATAAGTGTATGCACTATTTTTATACAATATTTGTGTGATTCATGTGATGCTTTGGCGACAGTGAGGAGAGACCGTCTGGAGTCCTGCACCAACACCAGTCAGCTGTCCCGTTAAATGATGTGGGGAGTCACAAAAAGATCACCTGGTGCAAACTTCCCTGCTCATCTCAGCTTTATTTATAAAGCACATCAACACAGCAATAGTGAAAAACAAAGTGATGAACACAATGAATTAAAATAGCTTTGTTATGAACTTGTGAACAGATTGTTGACTCGCTGAAAGTGGAAGATTGACATGATTTCGTGAAGCTGTTTAAATCTGAAGTGTGTCACTTATATGACTCTTTTCAGCTGTCGCTACATTGCAGAGGTTTAGAAAATAATTCAATCCACCCATTCTGCTGCTGTTTCCTGTGGGGGGACAATGTTGACCTAGAAAGGAGAAAATGTATGTATAAGAAACCCAGACTGTGCAGGGGAATACAGAAAAGAGAAAAGTGCTTGATGTACTGCTTTTACATCAAGTGCTACTTGAAAGCTTCTGAACTGCAAAAAAGCCCCCAAATTGGTGTATATGAATGATGCGAAATACTTTTGACACATTTAAAAAAATACGGACAAAAAAATCGAGAGGAGATAAAAAGCACATAAAGTGTTAATAACTAAAAAAAATTCCAGTTATTGAATATTCATTTGACATAAATAAAAATATCCTGAGCGGACAACTGACATAGCTTTCCATCGTTCTCCTGATTTTTAGTCATTTCCTGTTTTATTTTCATACAAGCTGCAACATAGTGCCGTGATTACTGTTCATCTTACCTGTGGGAAGTTTGTCAAATTTCTGTTTTCCTGCACCTCGTCTGCTAGGACCTATAACCTCATCCTGTTTTAAGATGTCACACTGACTGAAAACTGCTCGGTAAAAGTTAAACCAGCATTTGACTTTTTCAGTTGCACAATAATTAGACTCACATAAATTGTGAACTGAGTAAGACTGAGTAAGTATAATTAAATATACTTTAGAAACCACCAGTTCTTTTCCTGCCCTATAAATATGTAACAAAATCTGTTAAAAGTAACATTTTATGGCTCAGTGGATAAACGGGGGAAGCTGGTTTACACAGGAAATAAAGTAGAACTACAGTACACTTTACTATTCTCTGCACTAGATGGTGCTGTTTGGAAAATCTGGGAAAGGGTCCACATAATACTGACAAAATACAACCACAATCTACAACACAAGGGTGCTTCCATTAGCACCAGCTGCTGGTTTCATGGAAAGGAGTCTAAAATAAAACTAAACTCTCTTTTTTTTTAATCAATTTATTTTTATAAGAAAGTACAACCACATCCACAAGTCAGCCTGTCCTACCAATGAAGTAACTGACATTTATATTAGACATAAACATTTTAGAAAAGTTACTGGTCCTGCTAGCCTTTATAGATGTTTCAGTGCTTCTTCTTTGTTTTTTATTACATGAGAAAAAGCTGTTTAATCATCACTTAAAGCCTTTAATTATTCATTTTACCTAAAACTGATTTAATCCAATTTTGTTCCCACCTTAGCGTGGGACCACAGTATAAGGAGATTTTTTGAAGCTTCTGGACCCCTGGTATGAATCTGTGTGTTGCATTTGGCCCAGAGTTAACTCTAACATAGAAAATAATAAAATAGCAACAAATGTGTTTGTTTCTGTGCTGAAGGAGCCCTTCATACAACGCAATTATTTGAAATTGTGCTGCTGTGTTTCTTATGTAATACTGATACTAATAGCGGATGCAGATTTTTCATCTTAGTGCTGACTGGAAACATTTTTACCTCATGACATATTGAAATTGACACATGCAGGATGGCCGTAGAGAGTGTGTAGGAGTTCAGGAAGTGGTTTGCTTGTCACAAGTAAAGTCGACCCTGCAGTAGCTGAGAAATTTGAAGTGATGAACATGGAGAGAAAGCTGAGCTATGTGGTGGTTTGGTGCTTTATGCTCGTCAGCATCTGTGGAAAAGGTCAAGGTAAATATGTCTTTGTGTGATATAATGGTCAAGAGAGCACAGAGAAACATTTTATTTGTCTAATGGATAGCTATGTGTGAGAGATGAAAGAAGGTTCAGCAATGAGGAAGGTTGTTAACAGACATAAACCTGTTTTTGTAGGCTGTAAAATCATATATATATATAATATATACTGCAATAACTGTACACATAAAAAGCAAAGAAGAAGCACTGAAACATCTATAAAGGCTAGCAGGACCAGTAACTTTTCTAAAATGTTTATGTCTAGTATAAATGTCAGTTACTTCATTGGGAGGACAGGCTGTTTAATCATATAGTTAATTATAGTTATATAGTTATATTATATATTATATGTATTATATATTATATAACTATATAACTATAATATATATATTTTACACATATGATTAAACAGTCTACATAAACAGATTTTTGTAACACCCTTCCTCATTGCTGAACCTTCTTTCATTTCTCACACATAGCAATCCATTAGACAAATAAAATTGTAAGAATATAAGTATAGCGAGTATGACTTTACAGGTAAGTTATGTTGATGTAGTTTAATGGTTAAATAATGAGACACTGAGGCACAGAAATGTGTTATATA
>JBAMHX010000014.1:11858188-11873993 GCA_037177515.1 Pseudomugil tenellus | reverse complement strand
ATTGCGTATATATATATATATATATATATATATATATATATATATATATATATGCCTGCCAAGCCAAATACAGACTTTTATTACTAACACATTAATCATCTTTTTAATATAATCACCAGTTAATGCTTTTTCTGACCATTTTTAACTTTCTAACACTTTAATCAGTTAACTTATCAACTGTAAATTTAAGACGAATGTACTAGAATATTGTGTGTATGCACCTCATGCTTTATAAAACTAAAATAAAAAAAAACAAAAAAGACAATGGAGAATAAATAAAGTTACACTTTGTTTAGAAAAACGTTGGCATGTAACCTTTTCTGTACCTTGATAATGCTGCAGTTTTGTCATGTGCAACAGTTTTAGGTCTGAAAAGACATTTGTAAATGTTGAAATAACAAGTTTTACTCAAGTATTACTTACTAAGATATAATCTTTTATAAGGAGTAATGTCAATCTCTGATCCAGAAAGTAAAAATCATGTCCAGCAGTCACCAAACCAGCTGAATTTAATGAGAACAGTTAATCTCCCAGGTAAACAAGCCTATTTGTGAAAACACCGGTTCTAGATGTACAGGTAGCCCCACAAACATGGCAGGACTTCTTCTTTACGGCACCTGGTTTTGACATCTCTGATCAGTAGTCACAAAAGTCTCATTCACTTTTTTTGGGGCAGGCAAACAGACTGAGAAACAGGTTATTGTCAAAAGAAGATGAAATGTACAAGAAAAAGTAAAAGAAGACTTGTTCCTAAATATGATGCATTTGCTTTCATTTTAGGTGTGTCGACTTCATGTGCGGTTATCCTGAAGGTGAGCAAGAGCACAGTCTTAAGAGCTGCTCCAGCCAACCATGTGACAATCAGCTGTCCAGTCAAAAACTGCAGTGAATCACTTAATGTCACCTGGTGTAAACTCAGCACCAGCAGCTGTGAACAGATTTATAATTCAGAGAATGTAGAAATAAGACAAACTTATGAGACTGAGGATCTGGTCTCCTATCTGAGTTTCAAGCAGGTTTCAGTTGATGATGATGGTCTGTACAGATGTGTTGTAACTGGACCCAATCTGTTGGACATTAGTTATGCCATTAACATCTCGGTTTCAGGTAAGCATTTTCCTATTCTTTCATATCAGATCATTCAGATATATACATGCTATGTTTTTTCTTAATTTCTGTTTATTATTTCCTATAGACAAGTTCCAAGGGGTTGAACACTTCAGTTATAGAGCAGGTGGGAAAATAAAGAAACCTGCACTTAATTATATTTAGTTATATTTTTGACACATTGATGGGATTTGCCTCGTTCTGCAGCTGAATTACCGAGCAGCAATGACCCTGAAGTTACAGTTGACTGGGTGCCCTACTTCTCCATCTGTACTGGCCTTGCTTTTCTCATCACCTCACTGGCAGTGTTAAACATCTTGTGCTTTAATGGAGGGAATCGTAAGAGCATTAACTGTTTTTATGGTTTTTATTACTTCAACATAATGAGTGTCTTCTAACCTTCTAAAGTGCTATTTTTCATCTTTTCTATTTACAGGAAAATTAACCTCCAACTCCACAAAGGGAGAGGTATGTCATGCTTTGAGTTAGGTATACATGTTTTTGGTAACTACATATGAATATAAAGTTTTTAACAGACTTAGACCAACTGTACTGCACAGAAATGGCTAATTATCTTTCCTTCAGTTAAGTTCCGCAGCTTTACACAATCTTCATTCTGGTATTTTTTTTTCTTTGATAGGAAATGCCAGTTCATATGATTCCAACCCTTCCAAACAGGAGCATCCCTTATGCTTATGCCCTGCACACCAATTTGTCGGTTTTAAATGACATTTACGCTTCAGGTTCTGCAGAAACACCAACTTCGCCTTCATTCATCATCACTGCTGAGAACCAACCTGCTGCCACAAACACAACTAAAAGTCCAGAATCAGAGAATGCAGTGTATGCTGTCATCAACCACAAGCAGCATGAGACTCCCCATGCTACTTCTAAAAGGGACAAAAACCCAACATATGCTGTTATCAATCTGCCCTGAAGGGTTGTGTTTGTAAGGTTGATAGATGAGGTAGCGTCAAGGAAAAAGACATTGCTTTAGCGACACGGTGAAAGGAATGGATGGAAGAGCTTGTGGTCATGTGTCATGTGAAGTTAACCAGAGAGGCAACAATAGCTTTTTTCCATCCGTCGCTGTCTATGACTCATCTGTTGCTTTGTTTCTAAATGTATTTTCCCTCTAGTCCTTGGATTTACGTGACTTGGAGGACTGCTTTTTCTTCAATAACTTTGCTGGCCAAAGCTCTGGCAGTTTCTTAAAAAAAAGAGAGAAAAACTTATTGAAGGCTACATTCTTTTGACTGATTTGGTATGAAGCCTGAAGTTTGGGAGGAATTGTGAAAAATGAACAGTCTTGCATTTTAATCCGTATTTGATCTGTTTCTTTAGATTTTTTTTTAAAGGCTAATGTCATGTCTATACAAATTTCTTTGTATTCTCTTGTTTTGAATTCCTGATTTAGACATTCAAAAGAAAACCTATAACCCCATAAAGAGCTGTGTAACTTGTGAGAACACTGAGACGTGGGCAACATCTTATTTCACACTATTTTATGTTGAGTGGTTTTTTCTCTAAGACTATAGTAGCATACCACCTGGCTTGTTGACCACATATATGTCTTTTAGTTGTACAGGAAATTAGAGATATGCTTGTGTGACTTCGTGTGCACTTAGAGAATTGCTGCCTCAACCACACATGGATAGATAGTGAGAGACCACATTTCAGTCACTGACTTTGTTGTTGTGATTGGCCTTTGTCATATTTTGCTAAAAATATAAATAATAGGCATATTTTTAGGTGAGAAACCATTAGAAAAAATGACAAGATACAGGAAAAGGAATTCAACTGATATAAACATATCTTACTTTATTTAAAAATATGCACTGCCATGAGTAATATCAAAATAAATAAAAATGAGAAACCATTAGAAAAAAATTTAAAAATACAGGAAATAATTAAAATTGATATAAATATATCCATCCATCCATCTATTTTCTACCGCTTATTCCCAAACGGGGTCGCAGGGGGGCTGGAGCCAATCCTAGCAGCCAACGGGCGAGAGGCGGGGTACAGCCTGGACAGGTCGCCAGTCTATCACAGGGCCACACAAATAAATATATATTTTTAAAAATACCAACAGAGCAATAATAAAAGAATCAATTTACCAAAGCAGAAATCCTTTACCTAAGTGCTAACACTAAAATATAGTTCATGTACTTGACATGAGTAAATTACTGTATCAACTAAAATGCATCTGAGTGTTTGGAGAAAGATGCTGTTGCAGTTACTGACAGAATAGCTGGTTTGGTTCATGTTGCATGCAGTTTATTCGAGAAAAGTTTGAAGGGTTGTCATATGATACATGCTGATTTGATGGTAAAATGAATGAAGAACAACGTTTTGTTGTACAAATTTGTTTTCCGTTTTAGGGCTTTTTCACTAGATTACTTATGTAATAAAAGGCAAATTTTTCCAATCCCCAACAACTCTCCACTGGAAGACCTTTCTAAACCCTAGGGGCCTTTCCAAAATAAACAGCTAGTGGCTCAATTCTCATGTCACTACAGCACACATAACACCCTCTTGTATCTTTATCAAAAGATAACCCGACTGTCTCAGTATAAGTATCTACTTACATCTCATGTAGAAGCCCTGAAATACATGGTAATTATTTAAACACATCACAAACTAGATTAAAATTAACGTTATTCTTTGTTCTCTTTTTCCTTTTACGTTGTAAAGACAACTAGAAGCTTATTTGCTGTCCTGTTGTGTATGGTTGATGTCCATCATGCATCTAGACTTATTGAATACAATGTAATCACAACTTTAATTCTTAAAGATAAAAAAAAGTAAAAATCTGTTTATGTTTGGCTAAGTGACTTTTGTCCTCTTCCATTCAGTTTCCAGCTCAGCTGAGACTAGGCTGAATTAATTCGATATGTTCTGCAAACGTTATTTTGTCTGAATGGGAGAGATTAGGCCACCAAAAAGGGGAAAAAAAGAGTTTGCTGCTTTAATGCCCAGCTCACCTTATTCAACCCATCAAGCCACAAGCCTTCGCTCATCCTGCTGATCATACGCAGTGAGTCACACGGATAATTCAGTTTACTCTATCCAGGAGAGCACAGTGTTCATTTATTTCTAAATTCTTATTTTACAGACTCACAAAAAAAGGAAGAAAAAAGTACATTTTGGAGCAGTTAAAGAAAGTGCCTTTAAAAACATAACTACTATTTTACTACACGCTATGGTACTCTTGCCCATAAGGTGAATGGAATAAGTTCAACTGAAGCTGTATCTCGAGTCAAGGGGACTGAGTGGAACTTTTTCATTTAGCAGTCGTGTCTGGCACTCACAGCTTACACACAACTTCTACGCGTATACTCTCTTTAAGATTTGCACAGAGACATACATACATTTGTAATTGTATTTTTCTCTGGTGGAAATAGCCCTCATTCACACAACAAGAGGTTGAAAGCATCGTGGCTTGTGCTAAGGTCTGATTAGATCGGTCTTGAGGTCACTTCAAGGGTGTGTGAACTAGTTTGCAGCACCACAGAACAAACACAGAAAAGGTGTGTTCCTGCTTGTCATTCTGCATGAAAGCATTGTCCTCAAACCTCAGACTTTAAAAAAAAGATTACAAGAGGTATAAAATATGAAATAATATAAATGTTGAATAATCCTTTACATAGGCACACTAACAGAACTACAAATCCTCTGAGAGGACTTGTGGATTTGTAACCTGCAGTTAAATTAAATTATAATTTACTTCGGTTTATTACAATTTACTTGGACTGCTACTTATCTTTTAGAACATTTCAACCATTCACCGTAAAAAACATCAACACCAACATCCTTTAACACTTTTCCCCTTTAAAACATGCAGACCTACACTTAAAAATACATTGACTCTTAAATGCATCCAGGCCTTAAGACCAATTCCCCCCCTGCATGGGAAATAATACAGTTTTGTCCTATGGTCTTTAGAAACAGAGCTTAAAATTTTAAAATCAACGGTATTTAATGTTAATCATTTAAACATATCAGCGCTATGTGATGTGAGCCAGTATGTGGGTGGATATGTGGGTATGTAGGTGGGTGGATGTAGCTTGAGTCTGTTGTAAAGAACATTGATAGTCTCTGACAGTGTTGGCAGGAAGGCTGAAGGCATGTGGCTTTGCTGTAAAAATATACATTTCCAAAGCACAGCAAAGGACAAAATCTGATAGTTTTTTTCGTCAACTGTGTGTCTTTTCACCACCCGAAGGCATGAAGGCAATTCTAATTTAAAGCAGCTTCTCTGGTGTAAATTATTTATAGTGTTGAACAGCTGTTTTTAATTTTATCTGATATCTAAGTTGAATATATAAAAAAAGAAATTCCAGAGAAAATACAAATATTTCATATTATTCCTGTACCTGTAGTTGTTTTATATA
Source organism: Pseudomugil tenellus (assembly GCA_037177515.1). Classification (NCBI taxonomy): domain Eukaryota; kingdom Metazoa; phylum Chordata; class Actinopteri; order Atheriniformes; family Pseudomugilidae; genus Pseudomugil; species Pseudomugil tenellus. Next base: position 11,868,489 of record JBAMHX010000014.1, on the reverse strand, counting down.
ATTTATACTTTTTTTTTATTGTTGATAGTAACTAACCTTTGCTGCCTCTTGACCAGGCCTCACTTGAATAAGTACTATAGTTTAGGAATACATCAAAGCATCAGAGAATTGAGATACTGTAAGATATCAGCATAAGTCACTGTCTGTGTATTTTTATTTACTTTTTGTATTTTATCCCAAGAATTTCCCTGACTTTGGATAAAAAAAGGACCCAAAAAATAAGCATCTGGCATGCAGGTTTGGCACACATGAAAGGAATCTGATGTTTCCCTGGATCCAATTTTCGATGTTCAAAGTTGAGCTGAAAAATGAGTGACAGTGTGTGTTTTTTCCTTCTTTTTATTATTTGTTTGATTTATTACATTAACTTTACATGCACAGTTGGTGATAATGCATATTCTCTGACTTGCCATGTAAAATATATATTCAGACGTGATCGACTCTGTTAGTGAACAAGAGAAACATACTACTCAGAAAAATGAGACGGTCCTCATCATATTATACGAATGTTGAAAAAGTAAGCAACTCACAGATGCAAATCATATGCTTCAGTACTTTTTCAACAAATTTTTTTTAAAAGTCACTGGGTACATGTGAACATGATCTTACAGAGAAGCATCATTGCAATTTAATCATAGACCAGTAAATTGTGGCTCTTTGATCCACAACAACATAAAAGTGAGTGTCTCTTTGGGATATTTAACCTGGAGTCCTCAAGTCATTTATTTTAAACCACTGACACACAAAGTAACCAACCACACGACCAGAAACAAGATACACATTCCTTTCTGGGGCACCTAAAAGGTTTCCCAGTTGCTTCTTCAGGCAACTGATTCAAGCCATCTGACCGTGGAATTTAACTTCTAACAAATACACACATACACACACGTGTACACACCACAAATTGACTGAACTATGCAGACAGGTTTTCAATAGCTACAACAGATTATATGGGTATACGGACCTGATAGTTAATTTATAGTGTCTATAAACCTACCCAGCTCTTCAATACTGATGTCCTTGAGGAAAGAAGACAAGCCTTAAATGTCAGCTCATTAAAACAATTAGCTGGATAATCAAAAGCATAAGGTCTGCAATTACTTTTATTTTATTATAAAAATCACAGGCCACTAATGTGTCTTGGGTCATTTAATTGGATCTGAAGAATCCCACATCACCACTTCATCACCACTTCTACTTTAAATGAAGAAATAAAGACATAGGACAACAGAAAGAGGTATTCAGGAAACACAACATGCTGCAGAAATACTGTACTTGCCTCATACAGAGAATCTGCTGTTGGCTGCGGAATGTGTGACTGTACACTCAATCAATTACAGATCCAGTGAGAGAGAAATAAAATCTGCTAAATCTCACTGACGTCATGTGAGGACAGCCTGGCGATTACACAAGAGTCAGATGGAGAGGCAGCAGAGAACAGCTGAATGTCGTCCAGTTGATGCTTATATGTGGGATTGTACTGGACATCTTGTGGAGGTGCGTCAGAACATCTTCCCTTTGCACTTTTGTAACCAAGAAAGATGATGTTGATGATGATGCAGCTGGGAAACAGTCTCCTGAGGCTGGTTGTAGGAAGCATGGCGTCTTCTTTTTAGCCTCTGGTCACTTTAGATTAATCATCTGAAAACACATGAAAGCAGTTATCACCGAATCCTCCTATTCCACAATCCTTGAATAGACACAATACAATAATATAAAGCCGCACATGTTCAGTCACAAAGCTCCACCTGATGTTGAAACTTTGTACCAGCCTGGTATGACATCATGACAAGATGCATCCTGAGGTCATGACCTTTCATTTCCACTTGATTTGAGGTCAATTAGACAAATGGTTCGAGAAATATAGCCAAAATATGATTTCTCAAGCTTAAAGCGCCACCTGGTGGGGAAAACATAAATCCAAAATAGTGTGAAATCCCCCCCCCCCCCCCCGCTTGGGGACACAGATATACAGAGTATCAAAATGAAATTGTAAATAATTTCAGAGATGTAGTCAAAAGTAATATTTTTCGTGCATAATGCACCACCTAGTTGAGAAACCGTGAATCCCAAAATCGTGAAATTCAACCCAGGTTGTCCCCTTGGGGACCTAAACAGGTATAGAGGACGTAGCTGACGTCACTGAGCCACCTGACATTTTTTTTGGAAAGCACCCGACCGATCTCTAAACCAATTAAACTGGGACTGATTGTAGTATGTGGGGTTTCCTCTTAGCCGACCAAAATTACACAATCCAGACAATAAGCATGGACACTTACTACGTTCAGGCTGCAGAACATAATGCTCAATTCAGATAATTTAGAGGAATTTGATTTTGCTGAGAGTTCTGTCACATTTCCAGTTAAATGCGACATGTTTGTGTTCTCCCGTATAAACCTTATGCACACCAAAAGTGTCCTGCTTGATTACAAGACCATGGTAAATATACAACAACATGAAAAACGTCATCGTGTTTGCGGAAGTAAAGATGATGGTAAGAGCTATTATCTTGCTATTTTAAAGTTATTGTCCAGATTTAGCTGACACATTTTCAATAGTATTGTTTTAAAACGATTATAAAAGAGGAGAGCCAGGTAGCTTTATGTGTAGCAGCGGCAACAACGTCTCTACAGAGAAACGTGTGGATACAAAGTCGCAGCAGGAGTGGTAGGAGGTGGATGCAAATGCTTTTACAGATGTTCAACAAAATCAGATAATTGTTCACGCGAACTTGATCCAGCTATTTCTGATATATTATGTGAGTGTTTGATATTGGATCTATACTGGCTGTGTGTGTGTTTATGCCAAATTTATGCCTAAGTTCATGTACATGCTACACTTACAGTGGTTATCGCTGGATGCTTGCCGTCCAACATGGTGGCATAAACAATGGGGATCACGTGACTGCACATCTTCTATTCTGAGTATCAATATCCAATTGTAAAAATCGAGTTATCGTCAGGCGGCAATCTCTGGCTGTTGATGGTGACGTTAATGCGGAAGTCGGATTAATTGCAGATCACCCCTTACCGCTAGATGCCTGCCTCCAATAGAGAGCAAAGCCCATAGGCTCCCATGTTAAAATGTCCAATTTCACAGAGAGAGAAAGAGACATCATACCCCTCCAAACAGAGAAACGTCTGTTCTACCACAACTATGGCTTGTAAGTGTTCCCATAAGTAATGTGTTAAAACACCAAAGCAAATCAATGTTAGGGCAAAGGGCATGTAGAGGCCAGATGTGCAGAAACCGTTGTCATAGTAAAAATAGGAGGTTTTTGGATATAATTTATCAACTTAGCGTTCTCCTCCATTACAAGGTTTTGCGAAGATATCTAGAGGTGTACAAATATGACGTTGCACTTTTAAACATACTGAGCTCTTTTCACAACTTGAGTGAATTAGAGTTTTGTTGTACTCCATAACTTTAAAACATTGTGCTTCTGACTTGTTTCTATGGCAGAGAGAAATTTATTATGTGCATTCCTGGAGCCATCATTGCCACAGTCATTCTGTCTAAACTGATATTATTGCAGCAGTCTCTTAGGTGCCAAAACTACAACTATTACATGAGTGACAACGTGATCCTATTGTGCGATTACCTTTCAAATCTCACAAAAAACAGGCTACTTGATTAATTATGACTGTTACAAATCCAAACAAACAAACAAAAATACAAACAGCTCATTGTTTATATTAGACTCAGAAACTTCTCCATTACCAAACAAGCTCTCTCTCTCTCTCTCTCTCTCTCTTTCTTTCTCTCTCTCATTACATGAAACCGTGTTGCAGGGGATCCCAGGAGACCTGTTACTTCATTGTTTCTGAAACACCCCTCCAAATTGCCAAAACCCACATTATGAAAGAGGCTTTGGCATGAAATGCTGTTGACTGTGAAATAAAATTTTGGGTTTGATGATGATGAGAATTATTGCAGGAGAGAACAACTGCAAAACTGGCTCCAATCATATACTTAAAAGTTGCAGAAAAACAAAAAAACTGTTACATTTATTTTGTAATTCAAAAATAATCAAGTGGTGTTTTTAAACAGTTGGGATGCCTGATTAGTTAGCTTTACAGTAGTGTCTAACTTATAAGAATTATTCATTTGTAGACTGAGAAACACAGCTAAATATGTGGGCACTGCCCATCAGAAAATATGTCACATCCCCTACAACTGTTTTCTTGTTGCTCTTTGCTCTTATTTTGAGTTTCTTGGTAGATTGGATGATTATGTGCTTCCATAGTGACAAGAAAATAACTTATCACTACTTACTTTATCCATTTTACACTGTCAGGGACCTCAGTAACATAATGGGTAAGATCCATGCACAACCAAAATAGCATGGGGCCTACTCCTCATTTTGCCTGATTACATTTTCCATTTAGATGCATCAAATTCTTCTAACATAATTTTTTAAGGTTTTCTTAGTATGGTAGTGTAAGTACTGCATGCTCAAGCTGATCCTACTAGTTTTCTGTTTGGTTCATGACAACTGTGACTGGTACATACATAGCAGCACTTAAAGGGGCCATATTATGCAAAATGGACCTTTATGAGCTGTTGACCTTCTATAAGTGTTAATTGTACCTCAAAATGATCCCCGAAGTTTGTTTTTTTTTATCCATGTGTTTTGTAGTTTTATTGCTTCAAAAAGAAGAGTGCTGCTTAAGCAGAGCAATTTGCTGACACTACTGTGCAGCATCGATACGGTGAAGACTCCCCCCTTCCCTAGTGCTCCAAGAAATGTGCATGTGGCTGTACTGCGCTCTAGTTAACAGACACACATGTAACTTATGCAGCGCTTCTCTCGCTGCTGCATGGCGGGGGCAGGGGAGCAGATACAGAAGGAGAGAAAGAGAGATACAGACCCAGGCGTTCACAGTTCTGACTAGAAATCTCTCGGCAACAAGTGAGTGGTATGGCAAAGCTATAGTTTGGTGCATGTTTCAAAATACATAAAATGATCATAGATGTGCATAGGATAGACTATGAGACAGCAAATATAGCATAATATGCCCCCTTTAAATCTTGAAACACAGGTGAATACCAATAGAATAATGGAAATGATATCCTTTGGGGGCACTCTACACATGTTTAGCTGTAGAGTGGATGACTAACTGAACACAAATTCCCTTACTTACTGTTTATAAATAAAATATTTAGATTTTTTGTAAATGTTTTATTTCTTTGTTTATAGCTTCCAGAAAAATGTGAAAAATATTCTAACCATTATTTATTCAGTCAATTTGACTTCACATGTTATAAAATCACATTTGATAATTTTGGGTCACAATAAAGAGAACTGAAATTATTACAGTAAAAAGAACTGCAAATTATTAAAAACAATCTGAATGCAAAGCTTAAAAATGAAAAATCTAATAATATAGTAGAAAAAACATATAAACAAGTGCGTACCTTCTTTACGCAAAAAACACTTCCAAAGGCAGAAGCATAGGGACATAACCAGCAGAGCTGCTACTGTGGTGACTGAGATCAGGATGGTGAGAGCGGTGCCAACTACAAGGAAAAGAGAGGAAGACTCAATCAGGAGATTTATCATTATCCGATTAAACATATTATTTACTCACTTTGATTTAGTTGCTGGTGTTTGTACTAATCTGAACAATGTTTCCTTATTTTTAACCTCTCTAAAAGATGTTAAGTTTAATTTATAGCGTTCTGATTTCGCTTATGTGTGCACAACTGACCCAATAAACCATGATAAACTGAAGACCACCAACAAACTAAAGCTGCATCAGAGCATAATGTGAATATTAAAAGGGAATAGGAGATGGCTATATTAATGTTCTAGCATAGATTTGTATGCGATGTAGTGCTCTTTTGCTTTATAAAGTCATGCAGTAATATTAGGTGTCTTGGACTTATGTAATAATTATAAAAAGGTTAATCTTGGTTTTATAACTTTCATTACATTTCAATTATTCTAATGTAATTAAATGGAGATAAATTAATTAAATAAAGGTTAATTTGTTTATACCAGAAGGTGACTTCAGTGTTGTTGTAGGATTTTAATAGAGAAGCTGTAATGGCAAAATTAGCCCCAAATTTCCATGAAGAAAACTGAAAGAAAAAATACATATTAAAAGTTCCTAAATCCAGGTAGTGATAAGGAATATCTTTCCAATTTTTTTTAAAATTAAAATCGGTCCATGAATTATGTTGCTAATAACGTATTGGCAAGAATCCGGTGATACAATACGTATCACACTACAGAGGTAATGATACAATATATTGCAATATAATATGATACTATAAATAATGTGATAAATGTAGTATTTAGAATGAATTTAATGCTGTTAAAACTGTCACAGCCTAATAAATTTTCTAAATAAGAACAGATTAAATAGAGATTAAATAAAACTCTTTTTGTACGAAATGAATAAGAAAATTAAAATCATGGGAAAAATCTCTGGTAGGCTACGTTTCTTGTTCCTGTTCAGTTTTTCCATTTGTTTCTTGACTGCTGGAGAAATAGATGCAAGAGATGGAGGTAAAAGATATCTCAGTATGTTCTGATGTGGAAAGAGATGAGGTTGTATTAAGGTTCATGATAGCGGTGTGATGGGAAAACTGTGGGCTCGTTGGGTTGGGCTAGAGGAAGAGGGTGAATATATTCATCTCATTAACTGTTCATACTTCCATCAGTTTTAACTTCCTTTAACCTGAACTCAATGTTTGTTTGTTTTTTTATTTATGACCACACATCCTTCATGTTATTCTGCTACAGCTAACTTTTTTACCGTTTCCTATAGATATTCATATTCTTCTTAATCTTTATTTTAGTTGCTTTTGTGTTGTCTTCAAAAAACCCTGCTGAAAGATTTAATTTAGATGTTTTGCAGCTTTTTCAGGTCATCAATGTTTCAAGGTTTGTAATTGGGGAAACAGCTCATAACATCTGCCTCACATTCAGGTTCACAGAGGACATTCCAGTCATCGTCTCAAAGCACCTACTCGGAGCATCTTTATCTTGGTTAAAATAGCGTGTGATGATGACTAGCTACTGCTGTATGACTGGTTTGTAGAAGTGAGAAGAGCCACGTTATGGTTTAATCTTAGCTCCATGCATTCTTAAAATGTTTTATAAAATCAATTCAACATCTCGTTTTCCCTGATGGAGTAGCTGACAAATTGTTGGAATGTTGGTAGTGTTGCAAGGAGGGAGACATTGAAATTACCAGAGATTGCAAAAAAATGAAGAGGCTGTGTTTGAGTCCTAGCAACATGTCCTAGCACCAATCTTAACACCAAAATTCATTTATTAACTTAGGTGTTAATCTAACACCTAATCTATGTTAGCTTAGTTTTGCCCAGTTCTCTGTCCTGGTTACTGTCTTTATATTTGCCCCTTGTTTTTGCTTTGTCCTTTAACCTGGATTTATGTTTTAGGAATATCTGAATCTTTGACATTCTGAATGTAATCTGAATAAAGTTTTTTAATTTCTTAAACCACTGCCTGTTTAATATTTCTGTGTTTGGGTCCTTCCATGACCATTGAACATGACGTTGTAGCTTCCCTGTAAAGAAGAACTTCCACTTTCCAGAAAATATATATCAGGAGGGGGACTGACTCTGTAAAAATAAATCTGCAAAACCAAAATCAAGCAAATTTAGAGATTTTCATGAGAGCAAGTCTTAAGTTGGACAGTAGCTGCTTAAATCTAATATCGTTTATTATCAGGTTTCTATGCAGGATGTTTAGGACCGAAATAGAAAGACAAATCCATCAAGGAGTGGGATTGTGTATATGGTAAGAAAAGCAACCCCATCTGTAACATTGAAATATAACAAATACTTCCACTATGATGCATTACCCTTGGCTGCATCCATCCGCCTAACAGTTCTGGCTTCATCCCGGGAATGCCTCTCCTAGAGATAGCCTTGCAACACTATAGGCATGACATCGTCAGCACATCCCCATGGTGGCACCTCCTTAAACACACTTCGATTTGGCTTCAATTCATTTGCACAGTGGGAGGTGCAAAAATCATGCCAGCAGTTCAGTTTCTCCGCTTTACACTTACAACTACAGCTATATGTTAAAAAAAAGCCACAATAATGCCACCTCCTGTCAACCCCACAGAAATATGCATATAAGCTGTACAGTGGCTTTGATGTCGTGACTAAACTACTTTACAACTTCCATTCATGCAATATAAAACATTTTCTATTCATTCCTGTAAAATAGAAAACTAATATTTTTAAAATATAGCTATGAAATAATGTGTATAATCACAATGTAGCCCAATCAATAAAGTATGAAAGTAACAGTGACTTGCATTCAAACTGAAGAGTCAGAATTTCACTCTTCCTATCAGTGAATGAGAACTGGAATACCTGAAGATGAACTGCAGCTCAGATTTACAACTGATCGAATTGATGGATGACACTAACCTCGACCTTTAAAGACTTTCTGGCAAATGTCAATTTTTGCATATATTATTAAAAGTTCTCCACAAGCCTTGCAATGATTTGCAATAATAACTATTGGCCAGACAATAAATCCCACGTGTCCTCTAAATGTTAAAAGCTTGAACATAGTCATCTTGGGTGTGACGGTATTTTAGAGTCCAACATTCAAATTATTATTTCAGGAAGATTATGTTGTACTGGGAGTGAAGAGGAAGTCAGCTGGCCTGTTCAGCAGGAAAATAATATGTACATGCTCCTAAAAACTTGATGTAGAAAAGCAGTTGTATAAAGTCAAAACAGAGAAATAGACCTAGACATAAATAAATACACATTATTGCTGATTTTATATTCAATATGCATTTTGATGCAAAGGTTGACTGATTAAAAACTTACTTTTAGTGTTCATGGATACAGCTATAGGTGATTCAAGCCCTTTGTGGTGCACCAGGCATTTTACAGACACATCTTTCAGCAACCCTGATTGGACAGTCAATGTACTGATGACCAACGTGGTCCCATCCCCCTGGGGGAACTGTGTGGTGACAGGGGGACCTATAGTGCGGTTGTCTCTCTCAACATTCCACGCAATCTCCGCCGGGGGCCGAGACACAGAGGTGCAGTTGGCCTCGATCACACCTGGAGAGGTGGTCTTGTAGCTCACTTGAGGTTTTGGCAGCACTGCAAGAAGTCATAAAAGCAACATATTAAAACTAACATTGTGACACATAATTACATATTTACAGATAAACAATGTCATAGATAACGTCTATCTTTTGTCACTTTTAGTGTGTGTAAAACACACAATCTGGAACACTCTGGAGATGTTATATCACCATAGAAAAGAATGAAAAACATGCTGTGGTAGGGAGGGCACATACAGTTTATTTATCTGGCCAAATCCATATGCCAGTAGAGCTTGTGTTTGTGTATTATGTAGGTGATACCTGAGATAAAAGCCTGAATACCTTGGATCAACTAAGATGTGAACTCCTGCTTTCATAAGATCAACGAGTAAATCTCTGAATGTTTTCAATTCCCTGTTCTCAGGGCTATGTGAGGAATTTCATGCACTGGAACCCAGAACATTTTTGTTGGCAGAACATATTTAGCCACAGATATTTGGCCCTTCTAGTTTTCACCCACTTCACCCACCACAGGCGGGATGAAGTCAGATTAAGAGGTGGATTTGGAATTGAAAAAATAAAAAGAGAAGCACCTACAGATAACACTGCAAACCTTAATAATACATAAAAGAATCTGCCGTTTTTTTGTGAGTACAGGTCCACAACAACAATTTTATTACACACACACACACATATATACACACACACATACACACACATATATACACACACACACATATATATATACATATATATATATATACATGTACATGCTATATGTACATGTATATATATATATGTATATATATATACATATATATATATACATGCTACATGTAAGACACTGTCATAAAGACAAGAGTTCATGAGAACAAATTCAGAGAAATAAAAACAAGTATAAAATAAATTTTAAAAAAAAGGCAGAAATATTTTTAACAAGCTTAAACTGTTCTATTAGAGCAATTTTTGTAAAAGCAAAACTAAGACCATCATTTACCAAAATGAAAACATTAAACAGCTTGTGATTTGAAAACTACATCATCTGTAAAACATGTGGAGACAGTGTGATGAACCAGGTATGCGTGGCGTCCACAGACACAGTGACTACAGTGCATTGAAGCCAGAAGCAGCGGGATGGAGGTAATAAGAACATACTTTCTGTTAAGTTCAAAAGCCAGATGCAGCAAAGTAGACTGTCTAGTTCTTCACATATATACACACACACACACACACACACACACA
>JBAMHX010000014.1:11834556-11857934 GCA_037177515.1 Pseudomugil tenellus | reverse complement strand
TATCACATTTAATAGTTAGTGATGTAGGGTGGCAAATGTGCCACATGTGGCAAATACATAACCTGCTTCTGACTGGCTAATAATAGTACCCCCTGATAGATGGTTTGGTGGAAATTATGGCACCAGTTTCATCCTGATACTTCACTCCCTGATGTTCAGCATTAAAACATGTGCAGCAGTGTGCACATGCAACAGGCCCCTTTTGCTTACAAATAGTATTTCAGATAGTCCAGGTTTATCCAGACACCTACAAAATAATTACACTTCTGTGTGTCTTCCTTATCACTGTTTATTGCATTATGTTGAAAAGTGGGATTAAAGCAGGGGTGAGGTGTAGGGCATTATGTCATTAACAGTAGGATGAGGGCAGAAGCATGTCGGCAGAAACAGGGAGCAAAAAATAAAAACAAAAAACAAACAAAAAAAACTGTATTAATGCTAATCATGCCTCAGCGCTAGGAACACCTACTGTATTGTACAGTTCAATTTCAAACAAAAGCACATCTGTTAGGTGAGATTACTATGAGCGAAAGGGAACGGGAGAGAAGTGGAAAGGCAAATGAGCACAAAGGGAGGCAGACAAAGTACAGAAGGAATCACTGTCTGGTGGAAACAGTGACACAGTCATACATCAGGACCTCACTCCCTGCCTCCATCATTCTTTCGAATGGTCCATTATTCAAGTGGAAACAATTGCTTTGTGTTTGTGTGTTGGCAAAATGACTTACACTCTGTTGCTTTATCATAAATGGATTCAGCAACCATGATGAGGAAGAGAAGAATAACATTCCTCTCTAAATCCCAGATGTACGTGTGTTTCCTGCCTGTAAAGTCCAGGTTAAGCCTTCTTGAACTTGCACCAAAGTCTACCTCCTTCATTTACCTTTTGTCCTCCTTCATTTGCTGCAAGGCCAATTCTCTCACAACTACGAGCTTTGGAGAAAAGTGTCTGCTAAATAACTGTAATGTAATGTAATGCATTCAAAATGCTATTTTTCCTACTTTTATTCATAACAGTGACACTCTAGTCAGATGATTAGAAACTATCAGTAAAATGGCAGCGTTTGACTTTATTCATGATCACACTGTAGGGATGCAAATGTTGATCAGTCTTTTGCTCCAAAGTGAATGATTGTACTTTAGATTAATGGATTGCCATTAAATTAGGTGTGAAACTGAGTAGTCCATGTATTGCAAACATTGACAGCTTTAAAATGAAGACTTATAGTGACTATTTTTCTTCCATAACTTCTCATTTATCAACACCAGCATGTCAGAATTCCCATTGTATAAATATCAACTTTAAGAACTAATGACTGAATTCTGAGAATAAAGAATAAAAACTAAATACTCGATGGGATCTGAAGAGAGACGCTTCTGTACTCTTTCACATGTCTTTCCAAAGTCAGGTTATAGATGCTCGGATATATAAATGAATTAATTTTTCTGCACATCCACCTTTTGTAAAAGATGTTTCCCAGCAAATCATCTTTTATGCTGCCTGAACACCTGCAGCAGTAGCTGACTTTGGGGACATGACATACCGTTTCAGACTAAGCCCTGCTCAACTTTCCATAGAAGTTCTGAAATGGCTTTTTGTCTCTCATCTCCAGTTTGTTTCTAATGTTTTTGCACAAATAAAGTTGTCAATAAGGTTGTCAATATGCATCAATGATGTGTCCGTGCAAAACTGTCTATTTGCCTTTAGAGGCTGTGCAGAAGAGCAAAAAAGGAGCAGGCAACTTGTGGGTTGCATAGTACTGCCAAAGCGGGTGTCTTGTGAATTGAAAACTGATGCTCCTCGCTCCCACATGCGTGAAAAGCTCAGAGTGATCACAGATCACCAGGGAAATGTTTAAGTCCGATGACTGTTAGTCAGAAGAAATCTGTCAACAGAGCACCTTGACCTGAAGAAAATGGCCGCTTGAGGAGTACAGAGAAAAAGTTAGTTTCTTCTGTTCTTTTCCTCTTTTCTCAACTTATCAGTAATTCCTAAGAGCTTTCTGATTCAATAATTTAACTCAGACAAATCGGGTTGGGCTTTAGACTGAAATGCCTCAAGGAAATATTTGAAAACCAGATTAATATTCATTCCCGCATGTGCATATAATTACTTACTGGCAGATTCTCTAAGTTTAAAGCTATTGTAGAAATAAATGTTCAGGTCAGATTAAAAGAGAATTCATCACAAAAAGAAACACAAAAGCACCATGTTGTAGGTTTCTGCTCAATAATGTTAGCACTTATATATAAAACATTTAACATTTCGAGCTGTGTCAGTGGAAATAGTTGCTCTCCAGTACACTAAATTGGCTTAGCACAGTTGTGTGCTATTGAGACGCAATTGACCTTTAATATATGTAACGTTTTTTAAATACAATCGTTTAGTTTAAAAAAGGTGGTCTGTATGAAACAGGGTCAATAATTCTTTCAGAGACTTTGGGGCATATAAATCAGTGAGAATATTTCTGCATGTTCCTTTCGCTTACAAAATTAATGGACACTTGTTTGAAAAAGCACAACTTAGGGAGGAAAAACACCTCTATTTTTTTTGAAAAAGGATAAATTTACCAGTCTCAGCTCAATAGTAAAAACAGATGTGTACAAACTGGGAAAATCAACATACATTTCTGGCCTATGAAGAGCAGGTGTTGGGCTCAATATGAGCTCATAGAAAGAAAACAAGAACCTCACTCGCTGCAGGGACACAATTTCCCTTTTTTATAACAATTAAAATGTGGACAAAAACCAAAACCTGAAAATGTGTGTGTCATTTGTTTCTCTCTAAATGTGAAAACAAACATTTACCATAGGTGGACAGGCAAACCACAGAGCTCTTCAGCCCATCTTGATGTGTTTCATACAGGCAGGTGTAGCAGCCTTCGTCCTGAATGGCAACGGGTTGGATGGTGAGTTGGCTGTCCGAAAGGGAGGCAGCAAGCCAGACTCTTCCCTGGTACATTGGCTCAATCATGGGGTCGCTCCGCTTTGCAAAGGAAGCCACTTCTGTGGAGTCGCCTTGGGCAGAAGTGTGTTTCCATGTAACCTGCTGCACCTTTTCAGGCAAACCGTAGGAGCAGGACAGGGAGGCTTTCTTGCCGCTCACAGCTGTTTTATTTCTGTCAGCTGTGACTTGTGCTGAAAATTTGAATGAAAAAAAAAATGGATTAAAAAAGGAAGATTATACATGAGAAAAGATACTGAAAGGGAGGACAGAGGATGAAAACAGGGGAAAAAAGAAATATGAGGCACCCAAACAGAAACCAGTCACCGAAATCTGCACCAGCTGTTTCTGGTTAGTGGAGTAAGCCTTCACTGTCCCAGTGCTCCACAACCCTTTATTAACATGACTGGCTCCCTCTCTGCAGGCTCATCGGCTTGTGTTCAGAGGTTAAGAGTGGTTAGGGAAATCTGTATGCGCATATTTTCAATTTTAATGGTTGTATGCAAAGGGAAGGCATCCAAAATCAGTCAAGCCATGAAACACCAGCAGGGACAAACGATGGAATCCAGACAACTACTTTTTACGATCCTCCTGCGGCATTCCTGTCTTTAGCCAGGTTATCCCTCACTTATTCTGATGCTCACTCTATGCTGAACAATTACTGGAACAAATGTATCATTTTCATACTTTTGAACAGAAAACAGATGTGCAATGATATTAATGTTGTTTCAAAGAGATGACAGGTGAGCTCACAAGATTTCAATTAGCGATTCTGGGTATTTGAGTTTATCTCTGAGGGTCAGGTCTGTCTCCCCTCAATACGTCACTGAAATCGTAACTCAATCAGGTTTCACGTGGAGGATTATTACACTCAGCTCAAAGACTCTTCTCACCGTACCGCAACACCAAGATTCTCTTCATTTCCTGTTCATTTGGGATGGGGTCTCAGGGGTAGTAGCCTAAGTAGGAAAGTCAAGACTATCCCTTTCTCCAGACACTTTTTCCACCTTATCCAGCAGAATCCCCATGGTCAGCGGAGAGACATAGTCCTCCAACATACCCTCAAACTTCCACAGTGCTTCCTCTCAGTAGACTGTCCCTGGAACACCTTGCCAAAGAGGCATCCAGGAGGCATCCTAACCAGAGGCCCAAACCACTTCATCTGGATCACTCTGACATCCTCCCAGATTAACAGACTTCTCACTGTTTCTCTGCAAAGGACATCTGAGAGACTTTTAAGAGGAAACTCATTTCAGCCACTTGTGCAACCTTGTTCTTTCTGCTACCACCCACAACTTGTGACCATAGTAGAAGGTGGGAACGTAGACAGCTCATTTTTGTCTTTTGGCTAAGCTGTTTCTTCACCACAAGAGATTGATGTAAGATTCTCTTCTAAGCAAAAAATTAGTTTTTTCCCATCTTTTAAGAAAAAAAAATTCTCTGTTTTTGCTAAATAGAAAAAAGAAAAATTCTGAGCTGCATTACAACAAAACAGAAGTTGCAGAACGGGATTAAAGACCATAGTTTGACTCCAACAACCTAAATAAACAACAATTATTCATTGTAACCCAAGTTTGTTCCACTTATCCTCCTTTTAAAATTGCTTTAAATAAAATAGTAGTTACAGACCAATGTGGATGGTCCTTTTTGTGGTGCTTTTACATTCATGCTGTATATACAGCAGATCAATGGCTCATATAAAGGATAACTTCTGACACCAGAGAATAACCTGCAAAAGTGAGATGCATGCATGCTTTGCTGGTTTAATTCGTGCAAGACCATAATAATGCACTTTATATAATCCTAAAGCTCTTCAACACAGCTACACCCTGAATCCCAGCCTGTGGCCCTTTGTTAACCCTTTCCAGTCAAGCTACTGCTGAGTACAACAGCTAAATACATTTTTAAGAATTGCCTTTTTTCAATTCAGCATTCAGCTGTTGTATGTTTGAGGTTAAAGAGGTCATATTTGGATAAAAGTGAAGAAATTTATTAGACAACAGTGTATTGTTTGAAGACATGATGTGATATAAATTATATCCACAGCACTCCTCAACTGAAACTAGCTTTGAAGAACATGATTCTGTGAGCATTTTACATGTTTCCTAATAGATTTTTGGTTTTAGAACAACTAGTTTATCCCATAAATCCGCTTATACAGATAATTTTAGTCATCAGCTTTATTTGTAGCTCCATTGGATCCTTTTATATTTGGTAAAACAGCAGACTGAGTATTTTGACATCATTAATTAATGCTAAAAAGCCACATTCATTATCCTCCAGTCAGTTGACTGTTTGGAGGTCTATAGATTCCCAAATGAGACATACATTAATTTTGTTTTATTGTTAACCAATAAATGCAAGATGTATAAATAAGTGACTCACCTGTAACAGTGAGACATGTCTGTCCCTGCTTTGAACCTGAAGGATGCAGGTCAAAGATGCAGGTATAGCAGCCTTCATCGCGGAAGCTTACCCGGCGGATGGTGATAACCGAGGAGTCTTTCGGGGAGGAAGCAAGCTCCACATGCTGTTGGCCACTCACACTGTCTCTGTTGCCCGGCTGGTAGCTCAGCAGGGTCTGGTTCTGGCTGTCCAGCCAAAGCACATGCTTCACGGTTTCACCTCGATCCCTGGAAACACTGCAGGTCAGAGTGAAGGGCTTGTCCACTGGAGCTTGCAAATACCCCGGTGCTGTTACTCTGCCTGGGACATCCACAATGTGTAATGTTAGAAACAGCAAGCTCTATGTAGTTTCACAGCTTTGCCTTCACTTCCTTGACTGGATTGGCATAGTCATACTCACAATGCAGCTGTTGCACCAACAGTAGAAGTAAACACAATGGCAGACCTTTCCTACTAGAGGTAGGAATCATCATCTTCACTGCTCTGAGAGAAAAGATGAAGAGTAGTCGGAGAATCAGCACCTCCTATAAGTAATAAAACTATAACTATAACTATAAGTAATAAAACTATAAGTAACTATAAGTAATAAAAACTATCAAGATAATTTTCTCTTCGAATAAAGTACGCTTTTTATATCCAGAGTTTTATCCAGAGCTTATTCCACTCCTATCATCAGTTCCATCATACACTATCAAGTGTAACTGCAGATTGAAGCTCAACATAAACAAAATCTCTAATTACTTTAAAGCTCTTCACTTGTTGTCAAGTTAGAAAATTATTGTAAATTATAAAAAGGTAAATTAAAATAAAGTTATGTGCTTACGAAAAAATGTTAATTCACCTGGTTCAATATTTCCATGTGATGTTATGGCTACATAACTGCAATGGGAAATATGGCTTTTTTGTAATGTTATCTATCAGCAGAATATGATATCCATCCATCCATCCATCCATTTTCTACCACTCATTGCTGGAGCAATCCCAGCAGGGTACACCCTGGACAGGTCGCCAGCCTATCACAGGGTATAGACAAACAACCACACACTCTCACACCTATTTAGAGTCTTCATCCAGCCTATCCCCAAGATGCATGTCTTTGGACTGTGTGAGGAAACCGGAGAACCCGGTGAGAACCCACGCTAACACAGGGAGAACATGCAAACTACACACAGATAGGCCACCGCCCAAGCCGGGGATCGACCCAGCAACCTGCTTGCTTTGAGGCTACAGTGCTAAACATGACGTCACCATGCAGCCCAGAATACAATATAAGTCATATTCTGATAAGATAAAACTGTTCTTATAGCAAATTAAGACCAATTTGCAATTTAATATCAAACTTTCAACATTATGCAATTCATCAGAAAACAACAAAAATCTAACTTGAGCTTGTGAATAAGCAATAACAATAACAAAACAAACACAAACAGAAACTGTACATGTGATGGTTTTAATTAATTGAAAGTTCAGCTTGATTTGGGTGACAACTGCATCCACATGTAATTAACATTTTTAAGATTTGGCACAAAGACTTTGCTAATAATATTTGTTCTCTTTTTTTCTTTGTTCACTTTTAATTATATAAAAATATTTTTTAACCCCCATTGGTATATGAAAAGAACATAGTGGAGCCAAGTCTGTCAGATTTTCTTTATAGTCCCAACAGATTTATTTTATAAATACATAAGACACAGATACTCACCGCTTTCGTCTTTATGAAACAAGTAAAAAGCCACAGCTTAGAAGTTCTACCTCTGCAACATGTCTGGCATTTTACAATCCAACGGTCTTTGGGCACATCATGCAGCTAGAGACTATTCTTCTGTCCTCTAAACGCTTTATGCTGTGCGCTCCACGAACTCAGTGAGCACCAGCCTACAGCAGCACTAAAGGTCAGACAACTATGACTATAAAACTTTTAGACAAGACATAAGTAAATTTTTTGGCGCCCTCTTGTGTGAGTTGTGTGTACTGCTGATTATATTTATATCACTTTCTGTACATCGTGGATAAAGCAATACAATAAAAACACAATTTGTCCCACATAAACCTCATTATATTTCCCCTTTTCGTATCATATCTTAAAAATGTATTCTGCGATCTGGTTCTGGTTTTAGTTTGTTCTGTTTTTATTTATTTTATCCACTTTTTTGTTTATGTTCTTTGAAATACCATGAAGTTATTTGTTAATAAAATTAGCTATAAAAATATGCCCATCTCGTCTTGACTATCTTTTTTATTTAAAATTGTTCTTTCATGTTTTTAATCACAATTAAAACGTCACTTCTCTGCGCCGGAAGTCAATTCAAAGGACTATTCTCAGTGACGTAGTTCGAAGCGACTGTTGTAGCATGGAAGCTATAGAGCTACTCTCAAAATGAGCTCTTTAGTGACATAATTGCTCTTTACGTTCAAACTGGGCTGTTTTTACTGTCGTGTCAACATGAACTGAAACCGACCTCGATGCTGACACGCGCGTAGGGTGAATTTTCATTGCACTGGACGCTGCTTCACAAACACCATCATGTCGTTTCTGGTAGATTCAGTCATCATGTTCACCTCTCAGGTAATGATGACTTGGAATAGTCCAATAAGTTTTGTTTGTATTTCTTTTCCGTAAGAGAAATAACAGGAGGGCTCAGAAAGCTTACGTGCAATAACGATTATCATTGTGAACCTTCCTGGTATCTTAACTAATGTTTTTAAACTGTCAATGGAGACTTTGACATATTTTAGGGCTGTAGCAGCCGTAAACAGTCATTACGATAATGGCGAAATTAACTTTTTGGTGTATCTTAATCTTAAGCGATAGTGAAAGAGAGCAAACTAAAGGATTCTGTAACATTTGGGCTTTAATAATGTGTTGTCGTTAAAAGAAGTTTATATTAAAATAGCTGATTTATTCTATTTATTTATTTTTGTAGAAAGATGCTAGATTGGCCCAAGAAGCAGAATTTAACGAATACTATTAATCCGTGTCAGATCTAATTATGGAAATTGTTAGAAAATTATTGCATATAATTTGTTATATACTGTATTTTTAGATGTACTTGTTTATATTTCTTGATGTTATGCTGCTGCTGCGATTCGATTTCACTATGAGGATAAAGTAAATCTTAGTTATGCTGTCAATGGAAATGTAGTCACCAGTACAGAGCTATTTTTATTAAATTCAACTTACTCAAATACATATTGACAAAAATGCTTAAACCTGTGGTTTTGAAACCATTTTCCTATTTTTGTGATTACTTTTCACCGATTTTTTTTTTTAATGCTGAAAAAGTTTTATACTTGTATTTGACAGTTTAGATTTTTTAAAAAAAATCATTTTGGTAAAGTTATTTGCTGAATGGCGTGACAACGTGCTGCATTATGTGAAAGAAAAGCAAATATCACAGCAGCAAACACTGTAACTAATATTTTAGCAATTGGAAAACAAAAACATAAAGTCAGGCACGCTTTTTGATTTGCTTTATTATTTTTTTCTGTTATTAAACTTGTTTGTGCATTAAATTATTCAGTCATTAATTCAGCGTAAATGCTGGAAGACATGAGAATCATGAATATTGACTCAGTTGCTTAATCTTGTTATACGACTGTGTATTGCCATATAACTATTAAGATATAATGGATATTTTTACATTTGTGTCTAGCTATGCTTTTCAAATACAGAAATGCAAATGTGGAGGTAGGTTTCTCTGCACATGAAAAAAGTAGTTTTGTTTTTAGGATAATAGTGTTTATGATTTTAGCTGGTTATTTTGTCTTCAGACATGTTGGTAGACATTGAAAAAAAAGCTGCAAGCGAGGCATTTGTATGGCAATTGGGAACACTTAATTAAAACTTCTTTAGTTTGATTTTTTTTAAAAAGAAATTTTTGCAAAAGCAAAAATGTAAAACGTAATATTGTATTTGCTTCTTTTCTTCTTCCACCACTTCATTTATTTCAGGTGCTGTTCTTCGGGTTTGGCTGGTTGTTCTTTATGCGACAGCTGTTTAAAGACTATGAGGTGTGTTGTTAAAAGACGTTTAGCAAATGACCACTTTGTTGCCGTGCACTTCATCACCATTAGTTGATGTGTGAAAGAAAAATAATCTTGTCTCGATATTCCGCTTTTGCTTACAGGTGCGACAATACGTTGTCCAGGTGGTTTTCTCTGTCACATTTGCTTTTTCGTGTACAATGTTTGAGCTCATTATCTTTGAGATTTTGGGTGCCTTAAGCAGTAGGTGAGTGTTGTGACGAAATGATATTTTACTGCTCACAGTTAATGAAAGATGCTAATCCTCGTGTTGTCACAGTTCCAGATATTTCCACTGGAAGCTGAACCTGTATGTGATCCTGCTGGTTCTTATCTTTGTGGTGCCTTTCTACATTGGCTACTTTGTTGTTAGCAACATACGCCTGTGTGAGTGAAACCACTGTGAACGACCTAAAGTAAATTACATGGAACCCTTGTTTGTTTCTGCTGAAATGATTTCAGTTCACAGTCATAATAAAGTGTTTGTTTTGTGTTGTCTAGTTCAGAGACAACGGCTTCTTTTTGCCTGCATGGTGTGGTTCACATTCATGTACATTTTTTGGAAGCTGGGAGACCCATTCCCCATCTTAAGTCCAAAACACGGTAAGAATGGAGGACTTTCTTAACTTGTCATCTTTATAGTCACCAGCTGTTCATAACCGCAGCCATTTAGCTGTATGATAAAAAAAAATATCAAGTGAACTGCTGATTTAGCTGCTTTCAGTCTGTTGATGTCTTCTTTGTAGGGATTTTGTCGATCGAGCAGCTAATCAGCCGCGTCGGTGTGATCGGTGTCACTCTCATGGCTCTGCTGTCTGGGTTTGGTGCTGTCAACTGTCCCTACACATACATGTCATATTTCCTGAGGTAAGCGCATCTATGGTTTCCTCTCGCGCCATCTGCAGCTGAGCCCATTTGTGAATCATAAATTATTGTACTCGTCCCAGATCACCCATCAAACAAAGGATGACGTTGCTTTTAAGTGGTGTGCTTCTGTTCACTTCACAGAAATGTAACAGACAGTGATATTCTTGCTCTGGAGAGGCGGCTGCTTCAAACCATGGACATGATTGTCAGCAAAAAGAAACGGTAAAAAAAAGGGATTTAGACAGCTGATAGATATGTTTGCGCATCTATTTTTAAAGAAACGTTTTGTTGTATTTTGGAAGGATTGCCATGACGCGGA
Source organism: Pseudomugil tenellus (assembly GCA_037177515.1). Classification (NCBI taxonomy): domain Eukaryota; kingdom Metazoa; phylum Chordata; class Actinopteri; order Atheriniformes; family Pseudomugilidae; genus Pseudomugil; species Pseudomugil tenellus. Next base: position 11,847,375 of record JBAMHX010000014.1, on the reverse strand, counting down.
GGCAGATGTACCAGCGTGGAGAGGACCAGAACAAGCAAACAGGGTTTTGGGGCATGATCAAGAGTGTCACTGCTACACAAACGAGCAGTGAAAGTATCCTTAACACAAAGATTTTAAAATAGCAACAAAACAGACAAACAAATCTTTTCCAGCCGCATTTCACTTGTCCAGTGTTTTTTGGGAATCAATATCAGGCTTAACTTCTTCAAACCAGATCTCTCTCTGATCCAGCAGGAGGTCGACGCTCTGGAGGAGTTGAGTCGACAACTCTTCCTTGAGACTGTGGACCTGCAAGCCACCAAGGTAATGCACGTGCATGCTCACACAAGCACACTTTGTTCCACTTAATCACACAGTCCTCTGAAATCAACAAAAAAGAGCTAAATTAAGCTTGGGAATATTGGAATGAGTTTCTGTCTCTAACAGATTGAGTGGTTAGAAATTCTTTTCATCAGCTTGTCAGTTGTAGGTTTGATCTTTTGCTGGATACAAGGCTAGTTAACAATGACACCTCGCTTCTAAATAAATCAATAATCATCCATCCATCCATTATCTGTAGTGCTTGTGTAGCATCTACCTCATGTTAAAGACACACACTCTTTACTTTGTCAATGTGAACAGTTACCCGGATGATAACACGGGGTTAACAACCACACTTAAGTTTTGTATACCAGCATCTAATGATGATTTATTTATATTGGCGATGTATCTATCGCCTTTCTTTTTGGTTTATTTAATAACTTATTTGGAGCAAAATGACACATAACTTATCTCAGAAATTTTAATATGTTGTTTGCATATTTTTTTTTTAAAAAGTGCTTTAATGTTTCCAGCAGAATTCTGTCACCAGGATGATCCATCAACCTTTCAACTTCCAGCTGTATTACTGCTCATATATAATAAATGTACCAATTCTTTTATCTGACTTGTCATGGTTTTTAGGAGCGGATTGAGTACTCAAAAACATTCCAGGGGAAATACTTCAACTTCCTGGGTTACTTCTTTTCCATCTATTGTGTTTGGAAAATCTTCATGGTAAGAAAGGCAACACTTAGAACATGTAACCTCTAACTCACACACTATAGATAAGGGTTCTTCACTGGTTGAACTACTGCCCTGCAAATGTTACTGATTTCCTCCAACACATCTTCTCAACGGCTTGTCTTTAAGTTGTACAAAAGCCCCTTAATGACTTATTTGAAGCCAGCTGAGTTGGAGAAGGGATGCTTCAAATCCAGCAGGGTAGTGGCCTCTGAGCCGAGGACCAAAGTGGGAGAACCCTGCTGTAGATCTTATCAGCTGCAGTATCGACTGCTGTGTGTTTAAGTTAAAAATGAGTATTTTTCATTAGGAACATGTCTCTTTCATAGGCCACCATAAACATTGTGTTTGATCGAGTTGGAAAGACGGATCCTGTGACAAGGGGCATTGAAATTACTGTGAACTACTTGGGCATCCAGTTTGACGTGAGACACACATATTCACACACACATTAAGTCAGTATTCTAACCTGATCTGTAGCCACTGTTTAGTTTAAACTCTTCATTACCAGCAGGTCGCTGACAATCCACTTGTACTCTTTACTGGGGTAATGAAGAGGTTCACCTTTAAACTAACCATAAAGCTTCAGTTTCCACAACAGAGTTGAAAGAGTTAGGGTTAGCCGCAGTGACCCTCTTGTAACAGTAATGATTGTCCTTCTGTCATCTTACATGCTCTCTGTTCTGCAAACCAAAACATACTCAGAATTAGTCTTTTTTTTTTTACACTGACAATGAATAGTTCTAATTAACCTAAATAATAAATAAATATTTTTTCTCATTCCCCCCTTCCCCAGGTTAAGTTTTGGTCTCAACACATCTCTTTTATTTTGGTTGGAATAATAATCGTAACGTCCATACGAGGCTTACTCATCACACTTACCAAGGTAAGACTGCACACACTCTTAGTTTTTGAGTGATACATATTGATCAAATGCTACTATTTCTGATTCAAAACAAAAATGATAAATTTTATGTAATTGGTTTTAAAGATGAAAAAAATGTGTAAATTTAGCTTCTAACTTGTTTATTTTCCACGTAATGTGATTTTTTAATCAGAACATTGTCTGCCACCTCCTTTTTAGTTCTTCTATGCAATATCAAGCAGCAAATCTTCAAATGTCATCGTGCTCGTCCTTGCTCAGATCATGGTAAGTATTTTTCCTTCTAAGTTAACTTTTCTTGACAAACTGCAGTTAAATTGAGATTTTGTTTGTCCGTGTTGCAATCTAACAGGGGATGTATTTTGTCTCATCCGTACTGCTGATGCGTATGAGCATGCCATTGGAGTATCGCTCCATTGTGACGGAGGTTCTGGGAGAGCTGCAGTTCAACTTCTACCACCGCTGGTTTGATGTTATCTTCCTGGTCAGTGCTCTGTCCAGCATCCTTTTCCTTTATCTCGCCCACAAGCAGGCTCCAGAAAAACACATGGCCCTCTGAGCTCCTGCTGTGCAACTCTTGCTTAAAATACATTTTTGATGACTTTTTATGCGGAACTGAGAGAAATCCAGAGATCAAGTTGATATACTTAGATTCCTGAATCAGGAATGGCGGATTTCTGGGTCCAAGTTTTAGAGAATTGTGGAAATGTGATTCAAAACTGGACTGTCAATGAAATAAATTGGATAACAAATGAAAATGTTAATTTTTTTTCCAGTAAAAGAATCAACTGCTTGTTGTGCTTTTCACTTCGTATTGTCAACATGGCCATTTCTTTTTGTCTAAATACACTGGATCAAATATGTTCATCAGATATTCCTGTTTCATTCCCACTAACATGCATAAATATGCAACCGGCCAGACATGGAAGTTGCCTGAGAAGATAAACAAACTTCAACATTTGACCTTTCTGTTGTAAGTTTGTGTTTATTTTGGTCATATAATGTTACTTTTATCCAGAAAGTAGAATTTTTTTTTCATTCTTTTTTTTTTCACTTTTTACTTTTTAAAGGCAACAATTCATGGATATATACATGAAACACCACTGTTGATGACATTAATAATAATTTTAATGCAGGTAACATTTGTAATCTCAGGTATGGGAAAACTGTCATTTCACATGTTTTGATCAACAACATAAAAGTGCATGATCACATGTTTTAACTTGTTCAAGAAACAGCTGCTCTGTTCTAAATCAGATTATTTTACAGTGAAATTCAACAAAAATCTTTCCTGTCTTTATTCTGGGCTTGGGTCTTTTCATATTTACTGTTAATTTTACTTGGTGTGTGAACCATATAGAGCGGGGGTGCCCAAATCCTCTCCAGGAGGTGTACCACCCTGCAACGTTTAGGTGCATGCCTTCTCCATCACACATGAATCACATGACAGAATTGCCTGTTCTGCATGTCATTCAGCTCTTCAGAGGCCTGGTAACAAGCCACTCCTTTAATTCAGGAGAAGGGTTGCAGGATGGTAGATCTCCAGGAGCAAACTTCAGCACTGCTGGTGTGTTTCTTCAGGAAAAAAAAAAATCAGATTTTTCCAGATGAGAAACATCCTTCAGGTTTCTCAGAGTCTTTCATCAATGCTGTCTGCAGATGATGATGATGATGATGATGACAAAGATGAAGTCTAAAATGCAGAAAATGAGGATATTTAAGTGCAGTAAATATATTTCCACATTTAAACTCTATTAAAAAGTTCATGGCTAATACTGTGACATCCTTAAGGTGGAGATTTTGCTCAGTAGTGCTGTTGCATGATAAAATATTAGCGGTGAGGAAGTGCAAAGAAATGCGTCCATTACCATGATCCTTTATATTGGTCACTATCCCAGTGGACATTAGTCTTGATTTGTTTATAATCAAAGCCACATGTGGTTTTCCTTTATGTTGTATAGTATTTATGTGTACTGTGTACATATTGCAAGCCTATAACGCTTAGACATTCACATTGACTGTATCAGGAGGCTTGTATTTTAACAAGTGAATTTTACCTAACGCTATTCTAATAGTCCTGATAATTACTATTGAATGCACTATGGGTGAGTGGGACAAGATTTTGGTTCTGAGAACTTAAAAACTTTATTTGAAACTTTCACATCTTGTCATGGAAAGATTGTAAAGTCCACATTCTGAAGAGGGCAGACATGATTTAAGACAGTTTTTCAGGATGTCACCTTTAAATACTAGAAAAACCAACATTAAGAAGATGGCTTCAGGTATTTAACACTTATAACGCAGCACCGACTTTCAGATAATTTCACCTCAAAACTTGTAAACATGTCACTCAGGTTGATACACCACTCACAGGTGACATTAACCCAGTTTTACTCAATTCCAGGTCCACAGGAACCCCTGCTCTGCATGTCTTAAGTGCGTTCCTACTCCAACACACATGAATAAGATTCATGAACCTACCTACTTTGACTACTTGAAACGTGCAGGACAGGAAGTCCTGAGGACCAGAATTGAGAAACACTACATTGACCAAAATGGCCCACAGCACTGTCTGCGTTCACACCTCCTTAAATGAGAAAGGCTAGTGCAGAGAGAATCCAGTTTCAGAACCACATTTATTTAAATAAATGCCTCATTAAAGCTAAAAGAATAATTAGGTGTTACATTTTTGGGATAAGGAATCTGTAGCAAAAATATCCATTCAATACAGAAACATTAGATGTTGCTTTACAGAGCCAAACTGACTGACAAATGTAATATCTATAGCTAAAAAGAAAAAAAATACATTGGTGGTGAAGGTTTAAAAAGCACCACTTACCCTCTGCCTTTCTGGTTCAGTTGGAGTTTCAGGTCTGATTTCCTGTTTCTTCTCACTGGTTGTTGGACTGTCTGGACTGGGCGCTCCAGTATCATTCCTTTCTCCCAGGAGGTGATGTGTGATGGCCACTCCTTTAGCTTTAAGCTGTTCATAGACCCTCCTGCTCGCTACCAGCATCTCCAGGTTGTTGCCACTACTGCGGATCATTTCCACTACCTCGTCATATCCTCTCTGCTCCACATTCACTCCATTCACTTCCACTACAACGTCATCATTCTCCAGACCTGCTTTGTCAGCTGCTCCACCCTTCACCACCTGAAAAAAAAAAAGAACGCCTCAACACTTGCTTTCAAAATAGTTATGACTACATATTGGACTTTATTGTTATTCTTACATCCTCAATGTATTGACCAGAAATGCCCTGGATGCCATTTAAGTGAAAGCCATAACCAGCAGCGGCCTTCTCCATCTTACACAGCTTAGGCTTCAGGTTCTCTTTTCTGTCTTGGACCGGTGTAGAAGGTTGGTGAAGAGGAAAAGTCATAGCTTCGACGTAACTGGGTGGCGAGTTGGGATTCTTCACATCCTCCAAAAATATAATTGGAGACACTTTCCCCTGTGATGCAGCATAGCACTGTTAGAATAATGCAAATTATACACAGAGCTGAAGACAGAAATTGTGAGGCTCACCAGCTTATACATTTGGTCTGTTTTTTTGTCCACCACAAGGAGGCAGCAGCTGTCTCCACTTTCCTTGATCCTGTCCACCACCTGCTCATGACTGCAACTCTCCACCTGCTTGCCTTCCACAGCAACCACTATGTCCATTTCCTTCAGACCTGCTCTTTCAGCGGGGCTCTCTCTGTCTATGTCCTTCACATAGTGTCCTATAAAGAGTCAAAGGGGATATTATCAAACCTCATCCATGTGTCTTTAGTAGTGATGCACGATATGAAAAATTTTAACCGATACCGATAACCGATATTATTCTGCTTGTCATGACCGATAACCGATAAATTACCGATATGTTCATATTCACTATAATCTGCAGTTTGTGCTGGATGCAGTGATTGAAAACTGATGTTTAAGAAACTCCGGTGTATCTTTAACACCAAGCAAACAGTTTTCGTTCTTCAAATATTCATTTCTTTTATGTCGTAGCACAAAAATGTGGTCATTCAAATAAAGTCCATCTCTTGAAAATTCAGTAAGAGATGTACAGCTTATCTATTATATGTACTGACATACTAAATAAATATCGGTTGATAATATCGGTCCAGTTTACCGATACCGATATTAGAAAAACTGACAAATATCTGCCGATACCGATAACAGCACCGATATATCGTGCATCCCTAGTCTTTAGCACATAGTCTGTTAAATTTCTGTGGCCTTGCCTGGTTGGTTGGGATCCTCTCTGAGCAGGAAGCCGTATCCATCAGCTCCTTTGGTCATGTTGATGACGCGTGGTGTGTGAGGGAGATAACTGACGCTTGCAAGCCATGCTCCTATCTTTGCCTGTTTGCTCTGGTAGTGCTTGTCTGTTTCCTCATCCGTTAGTAGGAACATCATGCTGTTGCCTATCTGTTTGATCTTTTCCACTACTTGTTCATGTGTGGAGTTTTCCACATTCTCCCCATTGATCTCCAGCAGACGGTCTTTGTCTCGGACCCCTGCTCTGTGTGCCACGCCTCCTGGAACCACATCAGTCATGAACAGACCCTGCTCACCTGGTAACAAAAGAGCAAAACAAATATACATATTATAAATTAATAACCAAACAGAACAATTAAGAAGAGATTATAGTAATTTAATAAAGGGCATTTCTCATAAAGTAAGTTCTCATTAAAAATAGGTGTTTGGTTGTTTAGAGTATCTCAATCAGATCCTTACGGTCTTTCAGGATGTCGCCATTGTCTTCCTTTTTGCTCTGGTTGTATGATCTCTGAGTTCAACGTGAATTGTTGCTAAGGAACTAATTTTCTGAATTATCTCCAGTTATGAATATATTTGCAAGAGTAAAGACTTTTTTATGATGATGGTGGTGGGTTGTTATATAATCTGCAATCCTATCTGGTGAGAACTTGACTAAGACCACACCTAGCAACACAAATGGGTGTGATTTTACATAGTCAGCAATGTGCTTTTGTTGCAGATGCACATGGAGGAGAGATAAAGAATGTTACATGTAATCAGTTGATTTGTTTCTGTCATTTTTTGTGTCGATATGGACGTAAATATATGCATAAAGGTAGTCTGTACTGACGCAGTCATCTGTGTAATCACAGTAATAATCTGGGACAGTTGGATGTGTCCTCCAAAAGGAGACAAACTTAGAAACAAATTTTAGCAGCTTACCTTTAACAGAACGAAGAGAAAACTCATAGCCTGTGCTGGACTTAACCAAGTAGCAAAGTTTGGGTTTTGGGGCGCCTTTGGCCGTTTCATGGAGGACTGGTTTGCTTTTGGGGTCTGAAAGGTTAACTCCCTGCAATTTTGCTTGCTTGTAAGATACCTCATCTAGAATGTGGAATGTGACAGATGCTCCACTGTTTCTCACCAGCTCAACCACCTGTATCAGAGAAAGAAAGAAAGCTAAGAAAGGGGCTCGTGGTGGGATTATTCCAATACTGAACACAATTTTATTGATATGATAAATGCAGTACAGTAATTCTACATCCTGCTTACCTCTGAATGAGACAGATCATCAACAAATGTTCCGTTGACTCGGAGGATGCGGTCTCCATCTTTCATTCCGGCCAGTTCAGCTGGACCTCCCATTTCCAGACAGCGGATCAGGTGACCCTCCTCACTCTGCTCCACCCTCAGATAGAACCCAAAAGTTTGACCTGGCCTCTTGGTCAGAGAAATCACCTTTGGCTTGTATGTGGCCATGTCTTTACACAGAAGAAAAAGGTAAAGAAGAAGAAAATGATAAATGAACTATAATTAATATTCAGTATTTGCCCATGCATTGTTTCACTTTATATAAGTTTGAGAAATAACTTTAAATGTCTTTAGATTCCAGCTGTTATTATGACATAAACGATAAGGCAGACACATCTGATGCGTTCTTAGGATTTTTAAAATAGTACATAAGTAAAGGAATCACTAGTTGACATTAAATCAATCTAAAACTTTGAAAACTTTTCTTTATTTTCTGTCATTCTTTGGACTATTTTTACTCCTTTAGCACAATTTTAATCACAAATGAACCAGAAGACAAAGAAGTCACAGCTGTGCTGATATCTTAATCTTCCATGAGACTCTGGAGGAGGGGCAGTTAATGGTTAATAGCAGGCACAGCTGACTTCAGACCATAAAGAAATCACATGAACTTTAAATGCATAACGAGGATTATCACTGTAATTCTTTTGTTGGATTCCAGACAGGAGGGTTGATAAAAGATTTGCACGTGTGCTGAAGACTGTTCTAACTAACAGCATGTTTGTGAACTGGTTAAGGCAGGGCAATTCGGAAGAATCAGCCCAACACACACACCCCTACCCCCACACACATCTGAATCTTAGTGGTGTTTCATTGTTGGATTTCTGTGCTAGTTACGGATTGTCCATAACGAACCCATGTTCAGGCATAACAGTGTCCACATGAGCTCTTGGCATCATGTCAGTCCATGCCTCAGTTTGATGATTGATTTTATTTAGTTGTTCTGTTGGAATTTGGACACTTGGTGAAAAGAGGGGAGGAGCTGTCAAATAATCACCACCTGGTGCTGAGTTAGCTCTGATGAAGGGGGGGACGGCATCTCCATTGTTATCTGTTGCTATGGCCTCACCCAGGGGATCGTTGGTGACACTAGTGGGAGTTATCTCTGAAGTAATTGGTGGATGCTGGGAGGGAAGGATGTTGTCAAGTTGAAGAAGTCCTATTGGATTCTTTTTGGCTTGTGGGACCCTGGAGGCAGTTGTTGTTGAATCTGGAGAGAACATGGTGTGTAACTTCTGGATAGCCTTGATGAAATTTTGGTCCACCATGTGGCAGATCAAGAGGGGGAAGCAGTGCAACATTAACACTGATAGTGATGGGGGGCCGCTAACCTCAACTTGGGGAAACTTCTAAGCCCAACCTAAGAACAACGGGGCAGAATAGTCAATTTTTTACAATCTCACCCTTTAACACAAGCTAAAAAAACAGTTTTGTTTCGTCTTCTTTTGGTGTGTGTGTGTGTGTACCATTTATTACGATGTGATAGGTCCAAATTACTGTACTGTAATCGTCTGCTTTCTGGTATACATCAGGGGGCAGGAGACCAGTATCATTTGGTGTACAACTGGGTTTTTGAATAAAATGTAACCATAAAGGGATGCGAATGTCTCAGAAACTGCATGTGTCAAATATGATACATTTAACATAATAGGGTTAAGGCTTTTGATGCTGCAGAGCTGTCTTTGCTGATACATCTCTGCAGCATTGTGTGCACATCTGGGACAGTGTCTCTAGACTGGCATAGTGGGGTACTGGTCCTCCTCTCATAAAGGGGGACTGAAGTGTGTTCTCCAGCTACTGTGGAGGGGATCCCACCTTTACGCCTGAGGTCTAACAAAGGGATGGAGAGGAGCATATTGAGGACAAACAGTGTGATTTTTGGCCCTGCTGAAGGTCTCGATTATTAAATCTTCACCTTTAGCTACGAGTTGTAGGTAGCATTAGCCGGAATGAGAACACAAATACAAACTGCCGAAATGAGTTTCCGCTGAGGGAAGGCTAGGCTCTCTCTTAGAGATAGTGCGAGAAGAGTTGTCATCCAGGATGGGCTCAGATTAGAGCTGCTGCTTTTCTGCATGGAGACGAGTCAGATGAGGTGGCTCACATACTTGGATGCCGCCCTGATGAGTTATTTTGAGCATATCATACTGGGGGGAGACCCTGGGAAGACCCAGGATGTGCTGGAGGTACTGCATCTCTCAGCAGGTCTGCAAATGTGTCAGGATCCCCCTGACAAGTAGGCAAATATGGATGAGGACAGGGAAGTATGTGCTTCACTTCCTTGCCAGCTGACCCTGCAACCCGACTCCAGATAGATGACAAAAAAGAAAGATTGAGGGATGCTGAGCTGGATATTTTTTGTGCCTGTTGAATCTTTAAGAATCATGGTGCATAATCAATGACTTGCATCATCATTCTTTGTGGAAAAGCAGATGGTTGCAGACATAATACAATATCTGAATATAAGTTTATAATGTATCATTACATTTTAATACATTAGAGTTATCATTTAAAATGAACTTTTTTAATGCACCACCAAGAAATATTTTTATTTATGATGACAGGAGTCCAAACTTACAAGATCATGGAGATGCCATTAAAGCAAACCCTGTAATTATCATGAAGCTGAAGTAAAAAAGCCCTTTAACAATCCATTCTTCACTGTATGAAACAGCATAACCTTAATAAATGAAATTATGATAGGAGTTTCAGCTGTGCTCATTGTCAGAGGGGTCTAAAGTATGAGTGAACATCTTAAAATAGTCATGTTGGAACCTTTTGTTTTAGATCCACTCAATGATACTTATTTTACTTGTAGCGATCAAATGAGGTTAAAATGTCTTGTAATTTACCTAGAAAATCACCAAACATTACAGGAGTCTGAAACAAACTAAAATATGATTTCTCTACCTTTTTATGAATTTTCTCATCTTAACCAATGAAGTGCTGCTTTACATGTTTTATTACCCAGAATAAGCTCTTAAATGTGCATATTTACTCCACAGGGAAAAGAAAGAAAGAAAAGAAACAGTAGTTGTGTTCACTCACCTGCTCGTCTGTGTTCAGTGTCCAAGTCTAAAGGCAGAGCTCACCTGTCACTGATTAGCTGTTATTGTGCCGTCAAACAGTTTTCCTCCCACCTCTCCTGCATTCTGCTGGGACTTTGATGGGTCAAAGGTGAGTTTAAAAGCTGAGTTATTTAACAGTGTCTCGTGTCATAAATGCAGACGAAGGCAGTGGCCTTTAGCAATCTGTCTTTAAAAAGGTGAGCAGTCAACTGTTCAGTGGTCAAAGGTACAAGATTCAGGTGGCAATTAGGTAACTCCATCACAGTTATTATCAAGAGAAATGCACCTCATGCATGTTTTGTACAAGTCTTAATAATAGTCATCAATATCATTATTCTTTAATATGATGCTCTGTAGAAGAAATAGACATGTGCATGGGGGGTAAAAGTATTTTAATCTTCCAGCTTACCGTGTTCTCTTGCAGTTCTTCTACTTTTCTATTGCTGCATTTTGGCTTAATGTTCCCTTTTTTGTTTCACTGGTTGTAAAGCATGCAGCAAAACATTAACACTCAGTTTTGTGTTTCACCTTGTTACTAAACTTCTCACCATCTCAGTATCACTGATTTACACTTATTATGGATTATCATTTCATCTGACAATGCCTGGAGTAGTCATCCAAACCGTTGTTAGTTTTTCTTTATGGCTGAGTAGATTTTAGATTAAAATCACTAAAATATTTTTCATTAAGTACAAAAATATGAGGGAATATTATTAATTCAGCTTCACAACCAATGAGAGTGTAATTCTGCTGTTTTCTTTAATATTAAATGGATCCTGTAGATGCTTCTGGAATAAGTAAAGACATTTCTCTGCTACACTGAGGTCACTCAGGTTCATTTTCTTGTAAAACAACTCAGCATGGCTTCTTATTTACAATTATTAAGTTAAACATCAATCAAAATAAATTTGATTTATTGATGTTATTCTGCATCTGATATACTAAATATTTCTCATTAAAAGTTCAGAGTGGCTGTTTTATTCAAAGTACTGACTAGTTTAAAGACACCTGGTATTTGTAAGTATCTATTCCGCAGCAGGCTGAGATGTCAGGATGTTTTATTCCACTTAACACTAACTTATTTAATTACTTTTTAAAAATGTATTACTTCATGCTTGAACAAAGCAAGAAGCCATAGACTGCAAGTAACTTCTTTTGTTTATACATCAGAACAAAAACCTCCCCAAAGCTCAGTGACATTGCTACACATCTCCATCAGCTCCACATTTCTCCCTCCTGTCCTCTTCATTGTGTATCATCATAGCCTCATCACCTCGGTTTCTGTATTATGATTGATTCTTAGAGGGTCGTGGTCTTCCACAAACACATCAACATGAACATCTTTGCTGCTTGAGGAGCAGAAATATCTATCACTGCATGTCAGACTGATCTCTGAGTGATCCTCACGCTGCTGCAACACAACACATCTTGTCTATCACAGGTGGAAGAAGAAATAATCCCTATCCTGCAAGTTCAGCTTTATGATAGAAATAGAGGAATAAATATTTCAATATTGATCCACACAGTACTACTAATTAATTTTCTCAGATAACTATGTAGATAAAACTGTACACCTGTTCTTATCACGTTTTTTTCTTTTTAGTTTTGCGACCCCCAAGAATCCTCCCAAACATCCTGATTAGCCACTGCAGGTCAGTTCTGCATCTCCACTGTCCATTACCTGACATAAATATATTGCTACATGACATGGGCAGCAGGACACCATGGATTTGGGGTGCATTTTTGGGGTGCAGCAATCATCTATTTATGGTTATAGATGAAAAATTTAGTTCGACAATTATGAATTTGGATTGATAAAAATCACATTTGTACATTTATTCCCAATTAGATTTTTGTCTGACCTACTGCATGCAGTTTCCTCATTCATAAATGAATGAATGGTTTATATACCACCCTTTCACTAAAAAAATGTATCATATTATTATGTACACCTAATATATTTCTCATTTTTACTATTAAACTATTACATCATAATGTAATACATTTTAGGTTTATAATAAAACTATCATGTCATATAATATGACAAGGTCCCAATTAAAAAGAAAATAGGATCTCTGCTCTACTCTTCTGTAATATGTTGTTTATGGTCACTTTTATAATGACTTCAGAAACACAGATTTATATTTAATGACGTTTTCAACTTGACTTTTTACAAAACTCATATCCAGTGAAGTTGGGAAAGTGTGTTAATTGCAAATAAAAATTGATTCAAGTAAATTGCAAATTCTTTTCAACCCATA
>JBAMHX010000014.1:11805955-11829349 GCA_037177515.1 Pseudomugil tenellus | reverse complement strand
CAAGGCATTTTTCTCCCGCCTTGTGTAACCAAAAGCAGCCCAAATGGGCGGAAAACCGCCCAATCTGGCAACCCTGAGTCTGAATCGTGGGGTGACCTGTCCAGGCTGTACCCCGCCTCTCGCCCCAATGTCAGCTGGGATTGCCTCCAGCCCCCATCCCGCGACCTCGTTCATAAAATAAGCAGTAGATAATCGAACGATGGGTGAATAAATCGGGGGAACTAGCACTAACAATGCTGGACCGTCATGGTTTTTGTCGTAAACAGTGTCGTAAAACCGGACTTTTCAAATGAACTCATTCTTGCCAAAGTGAGCGTCGCTCTCGTTCATGTTCACTGAATGAAAACTGATTTGTTAAGTTCACCGTTCACCGTAAATATGAACGTGTTCAGTGAACGCCGTTCAGTGAACGCCGTTCATTGAATGCGTTCAGGCACAACACTGATTACATGTTATTATCACTTGCATGAACATCCTCTAGCTTGGTAAATAATCGGCACCTGGGAAAATTCTGAAATACAATAAGTTTTTACATTTAACACAAGATCAGTTTATAAATACAAAAACTGAAAGACTAATTTCTTTTTGGTAACTTAACCATAATTATGTCCCCGAACACAGAGTGTGAGGATATTATGGTTATGTCTGGACCGCCGGCCCCGCCACTGCATGATATCCTTCCTGTGAGCGCAATAACTCGAACAATTTTTACAACTGGATTTTGATACCCTGCATATCTGTTTAGGTCCCCAATTGGATTTATGGTTTCCCCACCAGGTGACACTTTATGCATAAAAAAAAAATCAGATTTTTGGCTATATCTCTGGAACTGATTCTCTCATTAACCTCAAATCAAGTGCAAATCAAAGGTCATGACCTCAGGATGAATCCTGTCCTCATGTCATACCAGCCTGGTTCAAAGTTTCTACACCAGGTGGAGTTTTGGGACTGAACATGTGCAGCTTTATGTTATTGTATTGTGTCTATTTGAGGATTGGAGGATTGGGGGCGTTCGGGGATATACCCCTAGCCATTGCTTCCGACAGCATAGACCTCGAAAGTTAACAAAAGCTCCATGTTAGTAATAATCTTATTTATGCATCTGTTCAATTTTGTGCCCAAGATAGTGTTTGCTTCACTGGTAACAAAATTGTTTATTTTGTATGTCCTACATGTCTTTTTTGTTTCTGCCTTGCCATTAGCATTATTGTTATGCATTATGTTTATTCTTATTGATAGTTGTTTACTGATGAAGGTATGAGGTGTGGATGTAAAAAAAAAAGTACATCACTACATGTCTTAAAACAACAACACAAAAGAAAATAATCCAGACTCTTACAAGTGTCTTCATTGCAGGATGTTCTAAGTGTCTTTGTGGTTGCAATAAGAAAATGATGAATAGAATTTACTTCAATAAAAAACACACATCCAGTCCCCAAAATGTAAGATAACTTTGCCTCCTGAAATGACCTCTGATGTGTGAAATATGTTCTGTCAGGATCATTGTCAATCCTTTTTAATATGCAATTTGTTTAAATTGATAGAGAGAGTTTCCATAACAGCTATTTACATGGTTAAATTTAGATTAAACAGCTTAGAAATGATGCGGCTGATATGGTTAGAGGCTGCTTGTAGGAAAAAGACTCAGCAAGGATCTCACATCATCCATAAAGTGGTGCTGAGTGAGCAATTAAATAAGTAATCAAATAACTACGGATGGTAATTTTACAAGCACAGCCTGAGGACAGGCAGCGGTGGAAATCCAAAACAAGGTCTCAGAACAGCCATTTAAAACATTTTAATATCATAAAATCTAGTTGGTCATTGGTAAATGACATCGCTAATGATGATGACTTTGATAGAATGATATTCTAAAATCAATGATCCACAGACGTTGTACGCCTGATTAATATCCAGGCATCTTCAAACAAAAAGCGGCTGAACATCAGACTTTTCCCCAAGGAGATGGATTTATGCCGCACGAGGGAGACAATGAGCTGGTAAAACGCTTCATCACTTTGGATTGGAGCTTCACGCAAATAAGTTGGAGACGTGCCTGTACCGTTACATGAATTAACAACAACAACGTTGAGCCACTGAATCAACAGGCAGCAGAACAAAAAGGAACTGATTATAACGAAACGGCCACAAAGCCTGACACAGGTTGTGTGATCGCGTTCATTTACATTCTCATGCAGTCTTTCAAGCAGGGCAGATAAATTACAGACAGGCCCGAGCTCTAAATTGATATTTTCATTTAATGGGTTCTCCAGCATTTTAATGGAAAAAAATCAATAAGGCATCAATATGAGGTTGTAAAACGATCTCTGATGAGTTAAATATCGGAATTAGGATGCAGCAGGTACATATGTTTTTTTTTTTTTTTAAATTAACAGATTGGTGGGTGGGAACCAAATAGCAATGCAAGCCCCCGAAAAAAAAGAAAAAAATACACTCATACGTCTCCCGGTCTTTCTTAATCTCTCTCTCTCTCTCTCTCTCTCTCTCTCTCTCTCTTGGTCTCTCTCTTTCTCTCCCTCTCTTCTTTCTCTCTCTGTTTGGATCTCAACGTCATTCATAGTTTCACACACGCAAACACACACCGTGTATGACTTTGGAGCTTTACTCTGGAGCGCGCTCATTCGTTCTTTGGCTCCAGGTCATTTGGCAAAAACGCAGCAGTGCGCCGCGTTCCTTTCCTCTCCTCAGGCGCACAAATTCTTCATTGATTAAGAAATTACGGGATGCAGTTATTGTAGTGGAAAAACGGAAAATCTGATTAGAAAAGTAGAATAAATTACCTATTTTCATTCTGTAAGTTCAGAAAATGTAATGGACTATGGCTGCAGGGTCCAGTGTTTTCTCCACTTTGGAAGGAAATTGTCAGGTTCATGCAAACGCTTTGCAACATTAGACCATCGTATTTCATAGTATACGCTTTTAATCAAAGACATGGATCTCTTTGTGCGAAATGAGACATCTTCAGACCTTGAGTGCGTTGGAAATTTGGCTGATGTGCTTCAGAACGGAGCAGGTAACGGGAGCTTGGAGGCAAGCTCAAACATCTCCTGCAGCAACGCATCCACGTTCGTCACACCACAACGTGTGGTGCAGAAAGGTAAGCCAAGAGCATCACCATGCAATATATAGACCACAACACTGTCATCCTTTTCCCCTTGTTTTAAATAAAAATCATTTGGTTTAAAAACTAAACTAGGCAAAAATTAAAATGTTAAGGATATTTTAATTGTCATGCTTAAAGGGTACAAAGAAAAAGCTATTGAATATGCGTTTTTCCGTCTCAAATTACAACGTCCATATCTAGATAAAAAAAAAAATCATAATTAAAATATGCAAACTGTGTTAACTTAATAAACTGGAGGGAGAGATTTTAGACTTAATCAGTACTATTTGGCTAATATTTTGTTTGCCAAAGTCATATTACATTAAAGACTATGTCCTGTGTATTTTTGAGGGGAAACCAAGAGTTTCATTGGATCAGGGACCTCAAAACATACAGAATCACAACTAATCCTGGCCTTCGTGGAGATTTATTTACACAAACTGGGCACGTCTGGGCTGTGTCTCATGGTCATCGTGGACCACGTTAGTAACTTTAGATTTCTCAGCCTTCCTTAAACTCTTCTCATTACTCATTTCCAAATTGACCCTCTATGACAAGACTCTTAACTGACTCTTGTACACAAAACTACAGATGATGAAGTCAGTTATTGCTGCTTTCTCAATCAGCAGCTGCTATTTTCATCTTCATCTTTTAACAACTGTGCACCAGTGTTTCCACCTCTTGATGATGTGTGGATGTCACGTGTGTGTAATAAACACTACAGAGATTGAGCACCTGGAATTGATGGATGGTGGGTGTTGACTAAACAACTTTTTTTTTGTTTACATTTTGTTGTATACTCAGTATTATAAACAGCCATCATTACACATTGCTGTGGTATACTTAAGGTACTTGGACATAATGGTTATAGAAAGCAAAATATAATGCTAATTACAAATATACCAAGAACACATACAGACATGGTTGCTTCTAGTAAACTGGGATGTGGAACTTTCTTTTTTATGATGTAATATCTACCCACATCTAAACATTGATGTTAAGAACTATTTGGGTTGATTCAGTACAATTTGATTTGATTTTACCTGGTTTGATGCAGGCATATTGTGGTTTTGGATATCACTCTATGAAAACAAACATTGGTTATAAATTTCAGGTTCTATGACTATACGTACAGCGGGCATCGGTATAGTTGCTTTATGCCTTGCGCATATACAGAGCATTGAAAATTGTAGTAATCTACTAGATTGGCCTCACTTTGGCCTTGTGTGTAAACTGGACTGAGAACAAACAATCACTTCCCCAAAACAGCTTTTTCTTTCGGTGTTTTAGGAGCCGCCCTTGTAATGAGACTGGAACAATGAAAAACCTACTACTGTGAGAATTTATGGCAAAGGTTTTGCACAGTAACAGTCCAAACATGAACAGAGTAGGGAGAAGACAGCCTCACCAATTACCAACAGACAGGAGGAGAAAGCATATCCGTGAGTCTGACAAAACATTCAGAACACAGTAGCCCATAGAGAAACTGGACACACGTTGCAGATAAAAATCGATTAAAGGACACAGAGAGACCATGAAGCTGCAGTGCAGATGTCCTTCACTGTCATCCTTCCATACAAAGCTATGGAGGTTAAAATCTTTCTGGTGGAATTAGCTGTGAGATAATTAGAAAAACTGATCCAGTCAGAGTGAAAGACACACAGAGACAGGAAACCCTGAAAGATTTTTGTATAATGGCCACACAAATGCTGAGAGACACGAAGAACAGCTGTTCGCCTGATATAGTATGACAGTATATGCACTGGACCAAGTAGTTGAGAGAGTGAATCCTTTAAACTGTGTGAAGAGGGATGAAACCCATCCATGCTTAATTTAAAGGTTCAAATAGATACTGATTTAGAACTCATTTGAGTCTCTGTAACTCCGTGAGAACCAGAGGTTTCACAGCTCATTCTCGCTAGTGGCAAACATTGCCACATCTGAAAAAACAGATCGGAGTGAAGGCTCCAGTTGCCTTGCCAAGTGCTTTATGCCACACATACCTGCTCTGTACATGCAAGCCCAGTGCATCAACCGTCAGACAGACATATGCCACCACAACCCGAGAGACATGCTTCTGTCATCACTGAATTGTGAGACATTGTTCTTCTCAAAGGCACCCCCCTGAAGGGCCTCTCCAGTGGACCACAGAGCGAGGAAAAACAATCATGTTTTCTTCTGGCACATGGGATGGATGCGGAGATGCATAAGCCACCTCCGCAAACGTCTCATGTGAAACAGCCCAAGATGCACAACCAAATGAGTTGCTGACATCATGCCTAGCAACAACATGACAGTAAGGACAGTTACCATGCTGTAAGTAGTGACACGGTGGACCAGAGCTATCAACTCTGAAGCTCTCTGCTGAAAAAGTCATACTCTGGTGACTGACTTTAATATTACTCCCAAGTAGATTATGAGCTGAAATGAATGAGGGGAGGTCTTCTCCCAGTATATGGAGAAACCCAAGCTCAGGTGTGTCACCAGTTTCCAAGTCTGCAGTGCTGCTTTGTCTTTTGAATGCTCCAGTAGAAGCAGGCAATCCAAATGAAAAGAGAACTCTCACCCCCACCAAATGTAATGGCTGCAGCCCTTTTTGTTTTGGAATTGGCAAAGCTACGAATCAAGCTCTAGACAGAGAGCTTTGATTTTATACCGATGGAGCTCATGGACTCATGATGACCCAGAATAGTCAGTGTGTCTGATGGGGAACGCTCTGTGTATGTCAGAGGAGGAATCTGCTGCTTTATTGATGCAAAATAACAGCATTTATTAACTGACAGGTTAGCCACGGCCGGCTCACTCTATGTGGGGGACAGATGTGGCACAGCTGGAACAGAATTCGCTTTTCTGATAGGAGACTAAACATTAGGGAAAAGTCACTCAGATTTGTGCTTTATTTGGAAAACATTTAATGTATCATTTCCTCATTCATGTGCTCAAGTAGTAAATGTTTCTTGGGCCACCTTGATGCAGTTTGGACCAGGAGTGGGTCAAGCTGCAGGGCCATCATCTGACGTGCCATGTAGCCTTGGAGTCAAAGACAGAGGACAAGCTTTGGTCTAGTAGTGGAAGGGGTGAGAAAGCTCAATCAAGGGCACATTCCACCTGGGTTCTCAGCTCATTTTTCTGGTGACTAATTTATATCAGCTATGAACTAAGGTAGATATTTAGTTCATTTATATAAGGCATTGCTAAGGCTTCTGTATCTAACAGATGAGTACTCATGTGCACAGTATGAGTATTGTTTGAAACATCAGTGAGTAGTTTTGTAGCATATGTTGATGGCAAAGCTACATTTGGTGAAAGCTCCTTATCTCGGGTGCTTGTCATTACCAAACACACAATTGAATCCTCTTTTCTATCCTACTTCAGCAGATTATATGGGCATGGGGATTTCTCACTAGTAACCAGAGCAATATATTCTTTGAGCATTGACCTCTGATGAGCTAACTTATGCTAGCAACAAAATAATTTAACTTCGGTCAATGTTCTCTGTCTGCTATCTACTGAATTGACTAAACCGACAAGTATTTGCTTGTGATGTGTAGTTACAAATAGGGACTTATAAATAGGAACTGATGTACGGCTAAGGGTGGAGGAAGGGAAGGGTGGGGTGGGAGGTCATCTCCATAGAGTTGCAGGAAAAAAGCAGTAGGCCTATGCATTAAAGTGGTGAAGCCTCTTGGGTAAACTGGCAGTGAAAACAGATCAAGATGCTTCGTGTCAAGCTAGATTGGTGCAGCAGCTGAACTGTCATCATCTCATTCAGCTGAAGTTGGAGCTTAAAGGAATCATGTATGCACTCTGGTTTAGCTGCATGTAGTATTTCTCAGTGCAAAACACTAAATATCTATTGTACATGTAACAATATAAATTTATTGTGCTTGAAAAAAGGGGTAAGATCATGTTTACAATTTTTAGCATACACACGTAATTCAGAATTATTTGTGATGAGCTATATTGATATGAGAGATCAATATCAGTATTATGTAATTTTGTTTTTCCTTCATTTTTTCCTTTATTTTATTGTTTGTTAAGACGCTCACTTTAATATGTGTTCATTTAAGGTGTACTTTGACTGGTTGAGGGTGTTTATATAGAGTAAAAACCGGGATAAGAAGTTTGTTGACTTCAAAAACTATATTATTAATCAACTTGTATATATCTGAATAAAATTACTTTTATTTTGGCCCTGTGATGGACTGGTGACCAGTTCAGAGTGTAGTCTACCTTTTCCCCAATGAATGCTAGGATGGGCTCCAGCTACACAGGACCCTTCATTGGAACAACTGGTACATATATTGGATGAATGGGCTTTTATTATAATAAGTAAAAGTTAATCGAACTTCATATTTTTTCACTAATTATAACCCCCTCCTTTACTTTCCCCTTAAAATATATAGAAATTTAACATTTGAAATGAATAAGTTGATCATCATATCCATCACACTGATCCTGTATTATCTAACAAATTAAACGATAGTGTCAGAACCTATGCCTCTCCTGTCACCATCATTATTCATGTATCAATCCCAGAGTTTGATTAGTTTATTTCTTTTTTCACGCTGTCCATCAAGCTGTCCCATTTTCCTGCAGGCGTATGACATGAAAGCAATGCCGTAGACTTAATAAATGTTGTTAGCATTTTTGGCAAATTAAATTTTCTTTCCTGAATGATTTCTTTTCCTGTCATTGAAAAGCATTATTTTTTTTTATATATTTTCAAAGTATGGCTTACAAGACACAAGACACATTTCTGTAATTAGAGATGTGAATGAAAGAGAATGCATGCAGCACTGCATATAGAATAAAAAATGGCTCCACAGTGCATAATTCTGAAATGATTACTGTTTTCTAGGAATTTTACCATGGATACCAGCAGTCACTCTGATGCACCCTCCAAGTGTGGCAAAACCTTCCCCAACCCCTGGAGGAAATATGTTGCTCAATCACAAACACCTTTCAAAATTTTTTCACACCGAACACTGCCAAGGTGTTGGCTATTTAGAGAAAAAAAAGAACCTATGTAGACTCTCTGAGGAGTTCAAGGCTTATAGTGTAGTATATGTGCAATAAGACATGTCAAACCACATACAGTCTTGTGGTAAGATAGTACACCTTCTTACTGTGTGTATCCAAACATAATAAAAATCATGTGATCCTCAACATGTCTTGATATTTTCAACCTGCAAATTTCACTCTGTGATTATTCATTTGATAACAATCTAATTTAGAAGCAGTGTGAAAAACTAAGTTCACTGCTTCCATAAGAAGCATAAGAATGAGGCACTGCTAGTATGCTTGTTTTGATCTGTGAACCTTTAGTGAGTACTTTCCTTAAAGCAGAAGTTAGGGGAGATTTTCAGAGTAGATCATAATCTGGAAAGACATCAGCAAATGAAATATTCATTTGGCTTTCATCATTCTTCACAGAGAAACATTTAAACATTTTTCATAAGTGGAAAATATTCATGACTGTTAATCTTTCCAGGAGTAGATGTCCAAGAAAATTAACACCAAGGTTAGATTGAATGATTGCAAACAAAAACAAGGACAGTGGTGCTTAAAGTGATTCATGCAGCAAGAGAATGGTCCTAAGGAAAATAATCAAGGTGTTAAACAGTGAAATGGGGTGCACTCAGAAAGTAAAGTAAATAATTGCACCCTTATGAATAAAAATGGTTGCTCCTGAGGTTGTCCCCAGAAGATGCTGTTGTGCAATTGTGGCTTTTGTACCTCTTAAAGAGCATAATACTGGCATTTATAAGGTACAAACTGCACTATTCAGGATACCACAGCAGTAAACAATGAATAAACACCTCAATGACATTCATTTGTATCTCTAATGGTACAATTCTGTACTTTAAGTGCTGAGGTTGTCTGACTGTCCATAAACAAATGCCACAATCCTCAATGAACTGCAGGATTATTGTCAAGTGGAGTGAAATGCTGAAATCCTTCATAATGATGTGTCAGACTGATAACATTACACATAGCTCACAGAGAGAAAGAAAAGAATACTTAAAGCTATTTCTGGAACAGTGGTTTTATAAGCTTCTGATTGCTGGGGTTTAGATGTTGAAGAACCCTCAAAAACAGTGAAACCGTCAGCGATCATTGGCAGGGTGAAACATGACACGTGAAGAACACACACACACAAACAAAAAACTTTCCACAGTTGGTGTTCAGAATTCTGAATTGTTGTTTATGTTATTTTTGCGTGCAAACTCCATCAGTGGTAAGATAGGCAAGGCAGTACAACAACAAGATTTCACATCAGACTTCTCTTGCCTCTCTCCTCTCTCTTCCCGCCCCCAATTACACAGTCTTTATATAAATTACAGCTTAAACCATTCTACAAATAGGATACTTTAACATTAGAAATGACATAAATCACTATTTACAATCCAGTTCCATAGGAATTATTTACATCTGTACATTGTGACCAACTAAACGAAAGGCATAACAAAATGCAATGAAAAATTGTTTATTTATCCCTTATTTAGAGACATAGCCAAAACTAGGATTTTTCTGGTGGGGAAACCATAAAACCAATAATTGGGAAATTTAATACAAAAAGTCCTCTCCGGGACCTAAACAGGTATACTGAGTATGAAATTTCATTTATGAAAAAAGTTTGAGTTATCGTGGTCAAACGAAGGATATCTGACTGAGATCATGAGGAAACCATTGTATCCACGACACTGCGCGCTCAGGGATGTAATAATCATAACGTATGGGTATGATGTGTTGTCAAGCTGAGGTTGTATTTAGCCAATTTTAAAACCTGGTTAGAACTGTTTATTTGTTTTTTTTATATCCTGATACATAAAAACTTGAATGGAATTAGGGTGTAATTAGTTTTTATCACCTCTATCCACCACTTTTTTGGTGGACCCCTGTTCCCATTATCCATTGTGTAAAATTATGCCGAGTTGGTTTTGCCCTTTCGGCTACATTAGCAATAATGATTAAAACGTTATACTACTTCAGAAAAAGGTTAAAAATAACGTTTTCATTACTCAAACAATGGCCAAATCTCAAAGATGAATACACTGGTCGCTTTTCATCAAAAGAAGACAGAACAGAGCGATTATTGCCCCATCCGTTTACTCTAACAGAATGGGTAGATGACAGTTCAGGGCTCCAGTTGTTTAGCTCCATTCACCACGATGAGAATTCAGGATGTGAAAAATGTGGGTTTCTTTTAGGTCCATCGTTGCTTCTGCGTCCCAGCTTCCTTTCCTTGTCCCTGAAATCTTTTATAACTTCATTTAATTTGATTAGCTTGTCGATGTGACGACTAGCTCCAACGTCTCTTGCTGCTGTCTGGAGCTGCTTCATATTTACTTTGGCAAGCTGCCAAGAAGTCATGTTTCCTGGCAGGGATCCATGTTGTCATTGTTGTGAAATCACCTCATCTCTCTGCATCTTTTTGCGAGTGACTTTATGGTTGTAACATTCTCCATTCATAAAATCTGTAAGTTTCTTCAAGTTTTGTATGTATCCAACAACAGCACATGTCGTCCCAGAAGACATTTACGTGAATATATCGCATCAAATCGCCCGTCTTTAATATACATATTCCATGCATTTAGCGAAGACCGGAAGTGAAATACCGGCTTCAGGGCAGAAAAGGTGTCAAGGCGACCTCCAGTGTTTTGTTTAGAAAGTAGTGGATAGTTGTGTGTGTAGAGGTTCATAGCAGATATCTTTTAAAAGAACTGTTGAAGAATCTAATTATATCTGGTAAACAGAAAGCGATAATACCTTTTTTTTTATCCAATTTGGCTGAAAACATTGGTCATTGTTTTAGAAAGGATGATGATAGACTAGTGATGCAGTTATCAGTAATAACCAGTAGCATCCAACTACATCTGTCTGTTTTCATTAGCAGCTCAAATATTTAAATCTTTGTTTCAGATTGATTGTAGCTGTTCTACTTTTCTTAACACTCTCTTGCAATTGAGCATATTTCACCATTTTTGCTGCTTATGTCTTTCATGTCACTGCTTGCAAAGCACTGTGATGCTGAACACCTTCCTGTACTGTGTGCAGAGCTGCAAACATGCTATTTTGTTTGCTGACTGCTGTGACTGCAGATTCTGTGGAGTGGGTGTTATAGTATGCTTTTCAATAAAACTGGATTCCCTCATTACCTCCATCAACTGTTCTGGTGGTGCTTCTGGCTTAGTGACAAAGGACAGATGACATTTACCATGCTGGATTAGCCCCTAGCTGTGACATTTACAAACACCCAGGTCTTACAGGAGCAAAGCAGCGCCGGCTTTTCTCTGATAGGTGCGGCAACACGAAGCCGGGTGGGATAGAAGGTGATAGAGGTTGCATATGTATTAGAAAGTGGTCGGGATTATTTCATGGTTGATATGATGTCATGCATAGCTACTAAATAGGGACATTTTTAAAAATTCATTTTTTGGATAATGACTCTCATCAGTAATTCATTCAAAATTCAACTGCATAACCAATAATAGACTCTTACTGCAGCTAATTTTTCATTGAAAAATTTTCTTTCATTGAAAAATAATTTCTGGTTAAATGATGGCACAAGCATGTTAAATGTGATTAATTTGGGCATTTATTCTATAGTGCATGTTTGTAGGCCTACAACAGCTAAAAATTCATATAAAGTGTTTGATATTTAGCCAAAAACATGTTTATTACATAGATACATGAGTATTAAACCTTCTGAAAACACAAGGTAAAATCAGTATACGTCAGTTTAAGGACTGTGCACCTGAGTCAGTGGTCAGACGTTGTTGTAGTACAGGCAAAAGAGATCTAAAAAATACAAAAATGGCTAATTTATGGTAATGCTTTTTCAACTGTCAGTTAATCACCTGTTTTATTTTAATGAGGTTCAAGAGAAAAAACAACAAAAACCAACAAACAAGCAATCAAAAAAACAGCTAAAAGCAGGAAGGATAGAAGTGGAATGGGTCATTAATTGTGTGGGTCGCCATGTCAGAGCTGTGTTGATTTGTTGCAAATTTGATGAAAGACCCTTTCATCCCCACCACTTCAGCTACTCTACTTGTTTTTGAGAAGCATAATCATGTGAGCTGACTGGCAGTAACTTTTACAGCAGTGAAACAAAGCAGATGCAAATGAGAAGTAGATTTTATTTTTGGAAATGTTTTTAACAAGTGCTGAATCTTTTGTTTTTTTTTTTTCTTTTTAGTTGTTTTGAGTTCATTTGTTGTCATTTGGACCGCCTTTACCAGGACTGCAAATATATTTTCCAGTGATGTCAAACGCTATCAGTCACAATAATTTCTAATAATGTTGGAATAATAGCATTAAAAAAAGTCTTAAGCTTATATTTTCTCTATCATTTTCTTTGCATTCAGACTTTCCTTTCTTTTTCTGTCATATTTTAACATTCACAGTCACATTCAGCCTGCACATTACGGAGCTTTAATATTTCACACATATCTTGTCAGTATAATGATAACATATCTTCCAGCCTGAATGTCTTGTCCCTTCTGTCTTCAGAAAAGAAATATAAGCACCCACAGCTGGTGATAAACACTATTATAAGACCTATTGTTATTGCATTACCAAATGATAATAAAACATTGTGTCTCTTTTGTTCGTAACTGTTAAGCTCATTTCTAATTTTCTCCTTCTTGTTTGTCTGTATGTAACTTCAGTCAGTCTATCATTTGTGCGAGCCAAGAGGTGCACGGGAAGTTTATTAGACCTTTTCAGCAAAACATTGATTTCTGGCATGTGTAGAAAAGAAATGTGACACTGAATGAATGAGCTGAGAGCGACTATAATTTTAAAGGATCATTCTCACTGTGCCAGTCGCTACAAGTAACACGTTTGGCATAAGATCATTTCATCTGATCAGAATAAAGTAAAACAGTGGGAACAAAGAGTCTAAGAGTTGTCAGTCTATATCTGTCATTTGCAATTTTCATAAAAAAAAGTTATTTAATTAGTTTTCTGTATACTTCTGTATGCTTTCTGTATGCTTCTGGTCACTTTGTTAAAAATCCATGTTTGTGTCTTAATATTAAATTGTTTCAAAATTTTCATTATGAAAAAAAGTTAAATAAAACAATATAAGTAAAACATAGTTGCCTTTTGTGATGAAGCTAGTGCAAGCATGTGCAAGCACCAAAAAAACAGAAACAAAAAAAAAAAAAAAAAATTACATCACCTTCATGCCAAACTGCAGACAGAGTGATTTAGTTACAAACTAGTGAAGACATAGCAATGGGTATGTTGTTCCAGTCCGAGTCATTTGTGACCATAAATAGTTTAATAATCAGTTATGTAGTTAAATAATCAAATGCTTGAAAGTACTTTGAGGTGATGAAATGTATCTCCATGTAACTAAATAAGCTTGCAGACAAAGTGCAGACTCCTCTCTGTTCATCATACCAAGGAACACAATCAGGTAAACCCCCAACAGTAAACCTATAGTATCACTTTCAGGATCAAACAGTCGTGCATAAAACTGTAGCTTCACACTACAGAAACAGTTAAATTTGCTGCAGAGATCTGCTCCACTGCTGAACAAGACTATCCTGTTCCTCAGAACATGCTTATTTTGTGTTTCAACATGCAGGCGGATATGAACTCTAATAACATTTGAATACGCAACGGACTGATCTGAGCTACAAAGGATAAAAACATCTTCAACGGCCGTAACGCTCATGTTGTAGAACCACAATTCAAACCTTGACGAAGGAGTTGTGTTTTATAAACCTATCCAACAATGTCATATCTAAAACCAACAAGAAAATAACTAAATTTTGTTCTGGTGTGTTTGTATGTTACCAGGTAACCTGTTAGCATTGATGTCAATGATGGTGTTTCATTTTTTAGATTATTTACTCTAATTTATTTTCCCTCAGGACAGAATTTTATCTATGTGTAGTTATGAACAAGTGAATACTTTTTTGCATTAAACTTCCACAATTAATTATGTCACAATCTTAAGAAAATGCCATTTGTCCTGTTCTTAGGAATTTGTTTTAAGGGTCTGTCAGGTCAACAAAACGATGAAGACAATTAAAATCTGCAACGTGAATGTCATAAAACAATAATAATAATAATAATAATGTTGTTTCCTTCAAAAACATTTTATTTTGCTGAATGCTATTTATAAAATATATTAATGTGTTAAAAAAAAAGCTGATATTAATTGTAGCAAACACATGGCCTGTTAAAAAGTTGTGTGAATGTATAAAACCACACAACATAAAGGCAAAGTATCTGGAGATATGTCAGAGTTAAGCAATCTATTCCCTTTTTACAGTATTTATAAAATCTGCCTGCATTTTTCCTTTCTTAAAATCTTCTGTATTGACTGTGATGAGCGTCACTATGTGTTCTCTTCTTTTGGTTTATGGTCACAAGTATGTTGGTGCTTGCCCATGATTTGCTGCACAATACTGCTGGTTGCCAAGTTCCATTTAAACCAGGAGGTGTTGGAGCCAAACCCCAGCAGCCATCAGTGGTATTTGCAGCTTTTCTATATTAGTGGGCTATTTATTCTAAAACCTGAAGGGTGCTCTAGTTTTATGTATCAATGGATCTGAGCTGGCACATGCTCTAGTCTGTTATATGTACACAACCTAACTGTAGTAGTAGTAGTAGTATCTTTGGTTTTCATGCAAATTAATAACAGGTATTAGATGAAATTTAGAGGATTAGAGAAAATTTTTGTAACTTTTAGGATCCAAACTGATTTTAGATGAAACCAACAGGATGGAGAAGTATTTAGAAACAGGATGTGTCTGATGCAGCATAGAAATGATGTAATCAAAGTGTGTTACTTGTGTTGCCCTCAGTCAGTGTAAGACATGTTTATTTCTCACTCTTTGTGATGCGTACAGCAGGACTGACCTATTTCAGTGCTCTCTTTGCATAGCAGAATTAGTCTGAGCTGGATATTGGCCAGTGAGAGCATTAGTGAGCAAGGTAAATAACGCTGCCTCCACTGTTCTGAGCAAAAAAAAGGAGCGACGAGAACTACAAGCTCCAAAAAACTCGTTCACATGCTGAGGAAGTTATCAGCAAGCACAAAGTAAAATTAATTGGCTTTGATTAGGCAGAATTAAGCAGAATGACACATTTCATTGAGCAATAAAGAAAAACAAACTAAGACAGATAAAAATGCAATGCTTTTTGTGTCCTGTCAATCATGTGTGTATACATTTTTTTATCATGCTCTTGCAGATGTGTGTGGACCCACATATGCACACAAAAACAAAATTGAGCTATTTAAGTTGCTGTCTTTTCCAGTTTGGTGGAGAAACCCTGATGTTCCATCAGCAGCACATACACCATATTAGAGCTTTTTTATCTGCAGAGGAGTTTATGTGACAGATGGTGAAGCCACATGTCGGTAGATGTGTGCTTGTGTGAGTCTGCGTGTTCATGCATGTGTGTGACTGACAGAAAGGGAGATGAAAGAGACAGAAAAAGACTGACTGTACTGACTCCTACTGACCAGACAGAGACTAAATCCATCAGTAAGCCTGCAAGTGATATAACAACATGTCAGGACAGGACAAAGACAGTAAATCAATTTTGTAACGTGTCATTTTTTTCATCTGTAAACTACGTGCAAAGTCTAATGATGTGTTAAATGTACATGTTCAGCTTGATGCCAGCTAACGGCACAGCAGTGTTCCAGTTTTACTGCTCAATCTGAACATTATGTTGCTTTCAAGCAGGCAGATAAGTGGAGCTCGGATTATGTGCCCCAGCCAGCTGTGCACAATGCACGTATTTACATCCCAGGTGGATTACTACAAATCAATATGAGTTAGGTTTGGGATTACTGTGGTACATGCTAAAAGGATATGTATCTATAGATACAATAGTTTAGCATTTTAAAATGCATTTAAGATATAAAAGAGTTACCGTAACGTGTCCTAATCAGATAGAAAACACTGATTAGTGATATTTCATCATTACTTTGCCACATTGGGAGGTGGCCTCACAAGGTGAAAAGTAAGTATAGAAAGAAGAAATTATAAGCATAAAAACACATTACGATTAATTCAGAATAAACCTGTCATGAATATGTTTAATCATGCAGCTAGATATGTTGAAAATACTGTGCAGAAGTCTCAAGCCTAATAGACAGACCATATAAAATGAGTCTAACAAAAGATGAAATCAGGGGCTTTATTTTGTATCTTACATACTGTTGATAGTAGTCTGACACAAAGACACACAATCTGTACCTATTTCCTTCGTTGCATCTGTAAATAATGGCTAAACTAAAGCTAAACTAGATCTAAAAAAGTATTTTTCACTAACAAGGTTATTTGCAAAAAGCTGTTGGCCTTTTAACTTGTTCTAACTCAGAATGATGGGCAGAAACTGGACAAGTGGATGAGGAAATTTCAGATCTGAAAAGATTTTTCACCAGCGGTCCCTGATCGACGCTCTGATATGTCAGAGCTGGGAAGATGCAATACTTGGCTAATTTGGATGATTTTGCCCTGATTTATCTGTCTGTTAGCAACTTTGTGCTAAAACAGGTGGACTTTTGTGATTTTTTTTTTAGCTAAGAATGAGTCTTGGTCTAAGATTCCTTTAAAATTTGGGAAGGATCTTGAAGACAGTATGGATGGAAATAATCTGCAGGCTGCAAGTCTGGCGTCCGTTTCACAAAGGGAGTTCAACAAACCATGAGTTTGAGAGATAACTGAGTTTCTCATCGCAGGGTTTGTCAACTCAGAGTTTTCCATTTCAAAACAGCTGTTCTGAGTTGATTTTATTAACACAGAGTTAGTTCACCCTGAGTTAACCATGAGCAACAAGACTTTAAAAAGCCATCATCAATGGATCCCAGAAACGACGAGTCAACATGACAACCGCTTGGAAAAAAAAGTCTCTGTTCTTCCTCGCTGGAATTAGAAGTTCTAATGCAGACGTACGAGTATTAAGTTCACACTGAAAATAAAATATTTGTGGATGATAATTTTTCTGTCTACCATCTTCTCTATAAGAATAAACTTGAAATGTCAAGAATAAAGTCGGAATACAGTCTCTTAAAATACAAATACTTATTTATTATAATGCTGTGTTTATGTGCTAAAAGGGAAAAAATGTCCTTGTTTCTGAAGCCTTGTTACAAGGTCACTAGCTCATCCACACTAGGCTTTGTGTTTTATAGAGTAAAGCTGGTTCACATTAATCTAAAAGACTTCAAGTTAATGTAAACTTTTTTTTTCTTTATATCTCAAAACTGTAGCTACTTTAACCTTATTCTCATGATTTGGACCTTATTCTTGAAACTATATTTCTACTTTATTTTTGACATTTCAGGCATATTCTCAGAGAGAGGAAGGTAGAAAATAATTAACATTAAAGCGT
Organism: Pseudomugil tenellus; assembly: GCA_037177515.1. Taxonomy (NCBI): domain Eukaryota; kingdom Metazoa; phylum Chordata; class Actinopteri; order Atheriniformes; family Pseudomugilidae; genus Pseudomugil; species Pseudomugil tenellus. The sequence goes on along the minus strand of JBAMHX010000014.1, from coordinate 11,811,852 downwards.
GTGCGCATTTTGTTTATGGGTGATGTACGGCTTGATGAGAACATGAATATATTTTGCAGTGAAAAAACGCTTCGATAGATACGTTTCTGGGATTGAAAAAACGTCTAATCTGGGCTTTATCATAATTTTGCGGCGAATACCAAACTCCCTGCGTAGAATCACATCATCTTTGTCAATAAACAGACATGTCTTGTTCGCAAAAGACAAGACTGACAAAGTGAGTGGGATTTTAATTCAAGGAAATTGAGCGCTCGTACTTCTGAAAGGGGAGGAGACTGAGATAAACTCAGGGTTTCCAGCAGAAAACCTGCTGTCGACCAGGTTAGGTTCAGAGACACTGTTACCATAGCAACTGACTCAGAGTTAAATTTAACCTTCTTTGTGAAACGGGCTAGAGTTTACCCTGATACTCTGGGTTATTTAAACCCTCTTCCTGAAACCGAAAACCCTGAGTTGGCCCCATTTTCAGTAAACCTGCACTCTCTGAGTTCTGTATGGTGTTTGTATGCATCAACAAAAGTGTTATTAGTTGTCAATTAAGGCATTAAACATATATAAAAGAATATTTCAGTATAATTACGTCCTTTGAGTTGAGGAGATGTTGGTGTTTTTTTTTCTTTCTTCTGTATTTGTGAATTAAGGCTTGAGTGTTTGTGCGTGGTTCCAAATGCCTTTACGGATGTGTATGTGAACTTCAGAGCTTGTCTGTGTGATGTGATTTGCATCCTGCATATGTGGCATACATGAGGCCTCTAATCCTCAGGATACAAACACAGTAGGTAACCTGTTGAAAAAATGGTTTTGTCCAAGCAAGGGAGCAAAGTGAGGTGAAGATAAAAGAGAAATCAAATAACAGACTTTATAGGCTATGATCCAATGAAGCTACTAGGAGCTGAGGACACAAACAGGTTTCAAACTGCAGTATTTTATGTGTTTTATGATATTTGTGGTAAAGATTGAGGCCTCATATTTCAGGACATTTAATATGAGCATCTAATGCTGACAAACAATAGAAAAACAGCTTCACAGGATTTCCTAAATAATTTCTGGCTGTGGTAGGCCGCCTTTGCATAAGATGCCTGGAAGAGATTGGAAAAGCTTAGTGAAAGTTTAATGTAGTTAAGCAGAATATTTTTGCAGAGTTAATGAGCTTTTGCTGCCTGAAGACCAATTTAAAAAATGACTAAATGGCTCACGATATCACACAACATGATAATTAATGTGAGATTGAGTAAATGACTGGGATCATGATCTCTTTTTACTGACTAACCTCCTGATGTCTTCACGGATGTTATTTTTTTTTGTTGTTTATTTATATTTTTTTCATTTGTGGCTATTACACCATATTAGTACAAAGCACATAGACTTGCTCTGTTTTACTTGTCTTTTGTTTTGTTTTAAAAGTATTTAATTCTTGTTTTGTTATTTCTCCATCTTTTCTAGATGCTTCCCAGATAAAAAAAGGACAGATTCACAGCCATTGGGATGCACCAATTGTTGCACCAGGTTTTAGTAAATAATAGTGAATGAAGTTTTGAAGAAATTCACATTAGTAAAGCTAAAACTCTATCTGTCTCACAGTCGTGAGTCCTAAAGGTTACATAATGCTCAAAATGCTTGTTTCATGTAGTTGAGTGTCTCAAAATGCATTTTGACAGTAACACCTTATCATAGCTGCAAATAGTGCTGTTAGAAAAGTGACAGAAAGCATAAAGTTCTTATTTTAAAAAAAAACATGTCACCATTACATCAGTGAGTCATCAGCATGGCTTTTAGACATAAATATCAGTTTTAGTGCCTGTAAAAAAGACACTAATTGATTCTTCCTTTAACTTATGGTTAGTATCAGCAATATGTAGCTAAGATTTTTCTCCACCCAACAGCCGTCCTTTTTGTATGTTCCAGCTGCAATTAGGTGAGAGGTGAGGTACATACTGGACTGGTCACCTTTACATTTTGAGTCCATGTTCTTCTCCATCAATATAATTTAATTCACTGATATTCAAGCAATTATATTCCTGCATTTCCAGCTTGCAAAAGAATAAGCTGGGATAGCAAAGATTTTACAGCTTGAACCACTTTTCTTTTGTCACTTTGTTACCATTCTCTATGAACTTTTAAAAAAAAGTTAAAAACACGCTAGTATGTTGGACGCCAGATGATGATATGTTTTGGTTATTTTAACCCCATCCTCCAGCACATGCTTCTTAAGAGGTTCAACAGCACAGGTTGTCAATATGATCCTCTTTTTCTTTGGTCCAGTGCTCACAATGTCCTTTTGGAATCTGGAATAATTGTTCCTTTAATCACATTTTACATTTCTTAATTTATCTTTTTTAAACACAGATGTCTTTGAGCTTAAAGAAGTCAATGCAAGTTTTTTCAGCGCACAGTTTTACATCATCTATGGATGGAACTGAGCACTTGTCAAAGGTTACAGACAGTAATCCCTTGCACATGTGGTCACAGGAGCTACTGATGAATAACAGTTCTCATGCAATACTTTCTGAGGGTCACTGTCCACCCTGTGCTTGCTCTTTTGCCCCTTTGTAGATTATGTGGATTATTCATTCAATTCTGCAGTAAATTTAAATATATACAGTTACCTGTAAATCTCTGAGATTATTATTCCTAAAATTTTCAAGAAATATAAAACATATATTTCTTAACAAAACAGATCATCTAAACATTTTTGTATCTCAAAGATGCAGCCTTTAATTATTTGGTATTTCATCATAGTTACAATTATTTTAAATATTGTTTTTGAAAATGCAAAAATTATTATGTAGCAACAAAACAAATTATGTTGATTAGACAGTATATTAAATATCTATTCAATGCTATAGATAAAATAAAAGTCACAGTAAGCATAAGGGTACTGTGTTTTTCAAAATAAGGATTTTGTTTAGGCCTTTGCCCATGATTCATTTGCAATATTTAAAAAGACAAAAATCTGGTTAAAAGACAGTATGAAGATGAGCACTACTTTTATTTCTGAATTGCACCTGCGATGTCAGTTATTTTCTTAGCAGCAGTTGTAGACAGCATTTAATTATTTTTACGAGCAACAACATCAAACTGAATTTCCTGATTCAGCTGCTGAGTCATTGCAATAACAATGTATCTTCTAGGAACAATAAAACACAAAATATCTGAATGAAAATTGTGTGTATTTAACATATAACATGAAAGCAATGAGAACATTTTCACACTAGTATTGTCTCCTGACTGTAGAAGGACTGAAGATGAAAGGAGATCATGGTGTAAAACAGAGCTGCTAATTTGATTCATTGAAGCCTTCACACTTTTAATATACTGTCTTTATCTGTTCCAGAGGAGGACCACACACTACGAATCTTCCTCTACTCTCTCATCTTCTTCTTGAGTGTGTTTGGCAACCTGCTGATCATTGTGGTGCTCTCTGTCAATAAGCGAATGCGCACCGTCACCAACACCTTCCTGTTGTCTCTCGCTGTCAGTGACTTGATGATGGCCATCTTCTGCATGCCCTTCACCCTCATCCCCAACATCCTGAAGGATTTCATATTTGGAGCTGCTATGTGCAAGATAGTCACCTACCTCATGGGTGAGTAAGCCTTAGTGTTGAGGGAGGGCAATGCAATCGCTACAAAAACAATTATATTATATTTTTTTTTCTTTTTAACTGTAAATATGGTTTGTATATCAACCAGCAAAACTTGTTCCCAGAATTTCTTGTTTCCTTTTTAAGATGTTCTATGATTGTTCTCACACTTAAACGTAACATAAGTGAGCGATAAGACAATCCCATTAGTGGTTTTTAAATGTTACAAAATATTGTATAAAAGGCTTTTCACTAAAGTTTGATTAAAAAAAATCTCCAGTTTCAGTATTATCTATATCTGTGTGTGAAACCAGTGTGAAAAATGTTAAACTTTCATTTAATAGCTGATTCAAATTAATTTTTTAAATTCAGCTAATGCCGTCAATGCATGGTGCTGTGGTTTGGGATGAGCTATTGCAGATGGGAGGTCAGTCACCTCCTAATGGAGGTTAGATGTGCATCCACCAGTGAGGATTTCTGTCAAGATTCTCTATTGACAGACATGCATAGAATAACAATCAGGCAAAAGCATTTAGATATATGACTGTGGTGAAGACACATGACCTAACTTTACTAAGTTCCCTGGCAATGAATGCTGTAAAGTACTTTATTAGTTTTGTGTCAAGCAACAAAAAAAAATAGCTTTCCAGAGAAGTCTGTAAATAGACAAAGAAAAGTGATTGAAATGAAAGTAGTCTGCGGTTGTTGTGACAAGCTGTGTTTAAGGTCTTTTCCCTGTATAACCTTCACATGTGGATGACAGTGTGCCCGCACTCATCTTTTACATCATACACTTAATACAATTTTACTTTTAAAAGAAAACATTGAACTGTTATTTAAATTAAAAGGAGTTTGAATTAACTATAAAACAGCCCTCCCTTATTTATGGTATGTATGTGCAAATAGTGTCCATCAGAGTAAAGGGGACATATTTACATCCTCCAATGATGATTGTTGAAGATATTATGGTTATGTCCCAACCGCCGCTGTACAATATCCTTCATGTGAGCGCGTTAACTCGAAGAATTTTTACAAATGGATTTCGATACTCTGTATACATGTTTGGTTCCCCATGGGGATGACCTGACTCGAATTTTACCATTGTGGGTTTATGGTTTCCTCACTAGGTGGCGCTTTATGCACGAAAAATCATATTTTTGGCTAAATCTCTGAAACTATTTGTCTCATTGACCTTAAATCATGTGCAAAAAAAGGTCATGACCTCAGGATGAAACTTGTCCCGAGGTCATACCAGGCTGGTTCAAAGTTTCAACACCAGGTAGAGATTTGTGACTTGACATGTACTGCTTTATATTATTATATTGTGTTTATTCAAGGATTTGGGGAATTGGAGGATTGGGGGCATTTGGGGATATACCCTTAGCCATTGCTGCAGAATAGGCCTTTATATGAAATTAAATGAAAAATATTTTATTAATCCCAGAGGGAAATTCAAGCTCTGTAGTCATGTGGTTCAGCTTGTTGTGGTTTTTCAGACTCTGGAACAGGGCAGGATATTTTTCACATCACCGGAATTCTTTTCTACCTCAGACTGGTGTTGAAAAGGTACTGGAGAATCGGACATAGTTGTCTTGAGCAAGCCGCGAGAACTCTGGGACTGACACCATCTGGACCTGCAACCTTGTTCTGGTTCAGTTACATCAGTTGTTTCATGAGTTGATTACAGGGGACAGAGTGGATGTGGAGGCAGAGGGGGTTTTTAGGAAGTCCTGATGGGGAGGAAGATGAGGTTGTGTTTAGGTCCTTGACTGAGCTGCAGGGTGACAGAGTGGAGGTGTGACAGGAAAGCTGTAGGTTCTTGGAACTAGCATGTAGGCTCATTTCAGCTAGCAGTTCGATGTCTCTTGTGCAGATCTGTTCTTTAACAGTAATCAGGATTACACTAGTGCTGGTTAACCAGTACTGTAACTCCACCTCCCTTTAAGTTTCCACTGAGTTGATCTTACAGGCTGTATGGACCATCTTGAAGCCATGTTCAGACGCATTACAGTCTGGGATAAGTTCTGTTAGCATCTGGAGCTCATCACTTTTGTTAGCTACCGATCTAACGTTACCATTAAAATAGTTGGAAGAAACGGTTTAAATCTCCACCGTTTATCTCTCTGCCTCACTCCTGCCCTGCATCCTCTTTTCTTTCATTTCAACTGCATCAGGATTTGAGGTTTTATTTCACTGATCATCTTAAATTTGCAGAGCATTATCAGAGCAGAGCATTATCCTCCCTTACCCAGTGCCTCTCAGAAATAAAAACATGGTTCTCTTCCAACTTTCTCAAACTCAACAGCAATAAAAC
>JBAMHX010000014.1:11788359-11798823 GCA_037177515.1 Pseudomugil tenellus | reverse complement strand
CTTTGGTTTCGGGGCCCCCCCCCCCCCCCCCCCAACTTTCATTTTACACTATTTCATTTTTTATATTTCTTTTATCTGTAATTTCATTGATAATTTTCAGTTATTATTTCCTTTTTAATTTATTTCAGACATCAATTTTTAATTATGCTGGCATTTAAATATTAAATGTTTCTGTGAAGTAAACTGAATCACCCTGTTGCTGAGTTGTGCTATTCAGATATATTTGCCTTGCCTATATATGAAGCTTTCCAAACTTTGCATTTATTCTTGTCACAGGTTTTTTTTTATGTATTGTGTGTTTCTTGTAGGTATATTTTGCTCCTTCTTGTACTGTTCGCGATTCCAGGGGTCGTGATGATCATTGCTTATGGACTCATCTCCAGGGAGCTTTACCGAGGCATCCAGTTTGAGATGGGCCACAAAAAAGACTCTACTGGTAAGGTCATCGACAATACACACTAAAAAAGTTCAGGAATAAATAGATGAAATGCTCCCAGATTCAAAGGTCTGAGAGGGAACTGTCTCATAATTACACGCAACAAGACCACAAGCTAAAAGAAATGTGTACATTTTCCAGGTGTTATATATGGAGACCCGTATTATTCATAATTAAATAAATAAATAAAACATTAAATAAATAAATACATTTGGAAATACATTTATAGTGAAATACCACATTTTGAAATAAATATACGACAATAAAATCATGAAATAAAGCAACTTTGTCTTTTTATTTCATAATAACCTTTTACACAATGGCGTATTTAATTCATAATGCCCTTTTCCACAGAGGTGTATTTATTTCATAATTTCATAATAATAATTTCATAATATGGGTAAAATGTACCACTGCCATAACTGCCTCATTAAGGATTTTAAACAAACTGTAGATCATACCAATAAAACACCAAAAATATTGTGTATTGTTAAAATAAACAGCATATAATAAAAAAAATGGTAGCTGTATAAACCTCTTTTAAAGATACACAAAACTACTTAGACTCCCACACAGTGGCGTTTTCTCCCAGAGGCCAAGGGAAGCTGAGCCTCCTCTATTTATTTACTGCATTTCCTCCAGGATGAATAAAGTAAAAACAAAGAGGATTTTCATTTGCCGTTTCTCGAAACTGAAACAGTGCCCCCTCACTGGTGAAAAAAAGAATGATCAGCCAATCAGATAAGGCTATGGTAACGCCACTACCAGTGTGATTAGTTGACTTTGTGCGATCCAATCAAGTCAGAGAAATTTTATGTGATTCAAATATTAAGTGTGGACATGGAGGGTGACGATTTGGAGTTTTTAGTGAAAATAATGTAAACTTAGCCAAAATATCCTTTGACTCGGTTGTTGTGGAAAAACTGAAAGCCAGAGGAAACTTTCACAATATGGTTATCAACCACTTTAAAATCAATGAAAGACAGAAAGATGGACTTTCTGTTGATGTAGGATGAGTGAAATCTGTACCATTTACTCCACATTTTAAGATTTTTCTGCTGACTAAATTTCTTATGTAAATTTGTGTGGAAATAGTTGTTTCTTTAATCCATCTTATTACATTTGTACAAGTTATAAATTCCTATTTATCAATACAGAAAAAATACATAAAAGTAAATGTAGATCTGTGTGTTATGATTGAGGGATGCTGTGCTATTAATTGTTCAAAAGAATCCAATTGAAATCCAGATGTCCTAGCTTCCCAACGGGCACTAAACGCACCAACTACGGCAAATCTGTGAAACCTGCCGGCTCAAAACTCCTCGAGCATTTGCACAGTAATCTATGTGTGTGTACCAGGTGATTATGCACATATTTAATGATTCATGTGCATGGAAGCCTTTTGAACAGCAAGCTATTAGATTTGTTAGGCTAAGGATTTGTGTGTAAAATATTGATGTGTGTAAAAAATGTGCATGTGTACATCTTTTTTGTGTGCGTTTGTTCAAAATAGTGCACACATTTCAACCTGCATTAGTAAGCACCCAAAGTTGCGCACAAAATGGTTTATACGGTTTACAAACTATATGTTACACACACACACCCACCACCTGTCTCCCCACACACACACACACCACCTATATCCTCACACATAAACACACATATACATAAGCATCCTCGCATAGCTAACCTCCACCCCAAACACACACGAATACACACACACACACACACAAAAAAACATTTATTCCTCTGCGCTCACCTCACCACCTACCTCCTCACACATATGCACATTTTGGATTTCTTTGTATTAGGTCCAACGTTTACAAAAAAAACCATTGAAAGTATTTACTATATTATGCATATTATTACTTCCACTGTTGTTATCAATAAAATAGTCTGGATATGGATTATTTTTTGTACGATTTTAAATAATCGTATTTAATATACCCCAGATCCCCTCATATTATTCTTACTCTCATCTATCAATTTTTAAAGTATGACTTCTTACTTGCTCTTATGATATTAGTCAATTTATTTTTATATAATTTATATCTTTTTTTCAACTTCTTGCATTCTTAATCTAATGAATTTTTCATATAACGCATTCTTTTTTTTTACAAGCATTTTGTAATCCCACTGTCATCCAGGGACATTTTTTTTTTGTTGTTGTTGTTGTACTGATAGATGGAACAATGTTTATCATGTAATGAAAAAAAAAATATTACTAAAAATGTATTGTAAGCTAAGTTTACATCATTGTCTCTGTACACAGCATTCCAGTCTTAAACCATCAGCTCCTGATTGAATGAACTAATTGCTTCCTCTGTTCATAGCCATTTACATGTTTTTGACGCAATTTTCTTTTAATATTAACATAATCGTAAAGTGTGAAGACAGGTAGATGGTCTCTGATAACACAAATCATTAGGCCACTCTTAGGCCCTTTGTATTTTCAATATTATTTGTAAAAATATTATCAATAAGAGTACCACTATGTGTCTTAATTCTACTGGGTTTAGTGATGGTTGAATATAAACTCATACTATGCATAGTATTCACAAATGCATCTGTTATTTTATGTTTTTTTGGGTTAATTAAATCTATTTTATACAAATAAGTAATATTTTTTGTTGTTTTTTTCTGAAAACATTTTTTCCATCCAGTCTATAAATATTTCCATACTCGAACTCGGTGACCTATATATACAGCTTATGATAATATTTTCCCTTTTTTACTATGAATTTCAACTGATATACATTCTAATATATTGTTTATTGTTAGTGTCATATTTTCAATGACTTAGAATTTAATATTTTTATAGACATATATAGCAGCCACCACCTGGTTTCTTTGTTCTATTAATATAATTTAGGTTATAATTATCCAGTTCAAAATTAACACCCTTTTCCTCATTAAACCAGGATTCAGATATTGCTATAACACTAAATGGCCGTTTAAATTTTAGTATATATTCCTTGATAGAATTTAAATTGGTATACATGCTTCTACTATTGAAATGTATGTTTGACAATTTTTCTTCATAATTAATACTGTCATTGTAAACATCTTCAGTGTAATAATTACACTTTTTGTTAACACTTGAAATAAACATATTGTCAGAATCTATATCTTCCTCCAAATATCTAGACGTATTCAAATCTAAATGTCCATTGTCCAAGATCCTTTCTTCAAGTCCTGAATATCTCTTAGACTAGATGTATTGTAAATGGATATCATTGGATGGTTTTCTTTTGTTTTTTGTTTTTTTTTGCCTCTTTGATCCTATGATGTTGATCCAAATTTGTCCAGTTCCTCCATACTTTTTATAACCAAAACCTTTGCCTCCTCTGGGGATCCATTGAGTTTGATGAATACTTTGCAATTTCAAACCCAGGTTTTTTGGAATTTGTTTAGCTTCCTCAGGTATCTGGCTTTTCTGGTAATCTCTGCATTCCTTCTTGTTAGGTGATCGTTCAAATATACATTTGTGCCCCTTAATTTTCTTTCTCGTTGCATCAGCGCGACTTTATTTTTTCTATTCACGAACCCCAGGATAACTTCTGGCTTATTGTCGTTCTTACTCTTGGGGTGGCATGCTTCGATGTTACTCACATCCATAGTGATCCCTTTGGACTCGAAGAAGGCCGCCACTTGCTCTTCCACAGTGTTTACCTCCAGCTCCCTGGGATCACCACTCTGGCGTATGACCTGGGTTTAATCTTTAGCCCAGAAATGACCAAGTCATTAATTCTCGAGTACTGCTCCAGATCTTCAACTCTTCTCTGCAAGTCCGAAATACGTTTGTCCTTTTCCACATTTTGAGTTCGCAGGATCTTTATTTCCTTCAATCGTTCGAGGAGTTGTTTTTGTTGCGTTTCACAACAGTCAAGTCCTCCGATAGAAAGTCGAGTTATTTCCTAATTTCATCCACCTCTTCCATCGCTGGTGTTTTTTTGGTCCCAAGGTATAAGGTGGATTCCTGAAGTTAAATAAGTACTGCCATTATTATTTGAATCCAATATTAAAGCAAAGGCTTTAAAAAAAAAAAAAATACATTTTGCATGTGATAATAGGGAATTACTTTGAAATATTTACTTTGTAATATTTTTTGTAATATTTTTTAATGCTTCAGTTACTGTAATGAATGCAGGTGAAATAAAAAGTGTGGTTGACTGGATTTGTCCAGGGGGTCCCAGCTTAATCTTGATAAGAGGATGGAACCAGCTGGAAACTTTAAGCCTGGGCATAAACCATTGATTGTTGAAATAAATACAGAAGCTGTCCAAAATATACTGGCAGATAAAAATCTAATGCGTGTAAAATATGAAATAAAGGGCTAAAACATAACATAACCACAAAATGAATAATAAATCAGACGTAAAGGAGGAATATTGAATGGAAAAGAGTAGTACTTGGAACAAGTAAAGAAAAAAACTTGGATAATTGCCAGAAATGATTAAAAAAGTTATATTAACCTTAATACAATGCTATAATGGTATATTTTAGCCTTTAAAATTTTATTTATTAAACTTTTTATCCATTCTTAAAGCACAGGATGTTTAAACTCCATAATGAATGATGTGGGTCACCAGGAAGTAGTCACTTTTTGCTCCATTAAGGTGAGCAGCTGCTCTTTGGAGCATGATGACTCACTCCAGAGTAAACCTTACAAATGGATGCTTTTGTTATCAAAGAAATCAATCAAGCGACCATAGGAAACAAACAAACAAGTATAATTTCCCTGTTAGAGGGATTTTCAATCCAGCATGTACATCAGGTACCTCCCAAAGTAATACATAGAAATAAAACTAATCATATTAAATATAAGATACATTCATAAAAGTTTGAAATGACATATTTTTATATTTTATTCCTGCTTTCAGCACAAAAATTGTTTTCATAACTCAAAAGATCAAGTTAGCATGACATTTACTGAAAGATTTCTAGTAGAAAGCAGTTTTAGGGTCATGTATGTTAAGGTGATGAGTCATGTAGAAGTGATTTCTGTATATATTGTTGAATTTAAAGATTTAAATCTCATAAAATCCTTCAATGTGCAAAGTTACCTAAGAGTTCAGTATTTTCACTGTGAGATTTTTTTCTCTTTTCTCTAAGAATACTGTTGAATCAAGATTCATGAGAGAGTTAGAGCTTTTTGAGCCACCTAATACTCAGTAGCGTCATCATTAGAGTCTCTAAACAGCCTATACCCAAGGTGCATGTATTTGGACTATGGGAGGAAACCAGAGAACCCAGATAGAACCCATGCTAACACAGTGAGAACATGCAAACTACAACACAGAAAGGCCACCAAACTTAAGCCTCTTTAAGTGACAATGACTGAAATGTAATTGTTAAATGTTTAGTTTCGTAACATTAAATCCAAACACAAATATTCTTTTTCACCCTGTTGTCCCATGCAGATGTGAAGAATGGACTCACCTCCACTGTTTCCAACTGTAGTGATGATGGAGATGGTTGCTATGTTAATGTGGTCAAGCGGCCACAATCGATGGAGATGTCCACCATGACTGCATCCAGCAGACACACTAAGGCAGAGAGACCACGAAGCAACACGTCAGAGGCCAAGCTGGAGGCCAAGAAGCGAGTCATCCGTATGCTGGTGGTGATCATCGTCCTGTTCTTTTTCTGTTGGATGCCTCTATACTGTGTGAACACTTGGCGGGCTTTCGATGACATCTCTGCCAAACGCGCCCTCTCAGGTACACCTATCGCTTTTATCCATCTGCTGAGCTACACCTCCGCCTGTGTCAACCCTATTATTTACTGCTTCATGAACACACGCTTCCGCAAGGCTTTGTTCGCCACTTTCTCATGCTGCTCTGCGCCTTGCCGTCACCACCACCGTCGCCACGGGTTACGCGACAACGAAGAAGACGTCATGGCAACAGGTGCATCAATGTCCAAGTTCAGCTACACCACAGTCAGCACCATGGGAACCTGATAAGGGATATGGATGCGAATATAATCTGTAACAGACAGTTATTACAGCGACATAACATCTACATCTTTTGTTTCCAGCTGTGATTATAGAGTCTGTCATTTGAAGTGGAGAACCAGGTCATATAATGTAGCAGTATATAAGCTTCATCTTTGACAGTCAAAGTATGTAAAGATTGTTTAATGTAACCCATTTTTGCAGTGTAAATATCTTCACCGCTCTATTAAAAAAAGCACAAGCACAAAGAATATGATTATTTGTTGTCACAGTGGACCAAAGCAAATTGTTTGCTTACATGTTTACTGTGTGGTGAGTACATTTTGTATGTCTGTGTTCATGTGTATATGATCCAGAGGATAAAAGCGGTATTGAGCTGTATGGTATTTTAGGGATGTAGTCCAGATATCTTATTGGTCGTGTAGCTTCAAAACATAGAAAGACTGTAGTTTTCTTCTTTTTTTTTTTGTTAGTTGCTAAAATTAGTTGGTGTTAATAACGATAATTCAGCTGCCTTGTGGACTTAAGTGCCTCAATTTCAAATACTGTCTTGCATGGGTCTCATGCTGATTTGCCTAATTCATTTCTTGGATAATGATCGCAGGCAAATTGTAACGCTGCAGATTTCAGTGTGAGCATTAACTGAGTACATTTTTAATGTTTAAAATGAAGTCATGAGATCGATTTATGAGCTGTCAAATCGGTGGTGTGAAGGGGGAAGGGGTGTTACAGAAAGGCACAAGAGACATCCAGTGCAATGCTAAACAATTTCTAGAATCTGTGAAGTTGTTTTTTCTTCTTAAATTATTGCCTATGTCGCGCTACATTGAGAACATGTTGATAGAAATCAATTCTTTTTAACAGGATTTCACCATTACCACATTTACCAGAGTACAATTATAGTGCTTGTCGATAGCGAGTACCTGTAAAAGTACTAATAAATCCCCTTACAGTTCACTAAGAGATGTGTGAAAACATACCCTGTTGAGGTATTAACACGACACCAAAAGCAAAAGGAATGTAATGAAACAATAGAAAGAATACTGTTTTTATATGAACTTCAAGAATACCAACTTTGAGTTTGCAAAGTTCCTGAATGGATCTCAGATTCCTTTTGAGGGTTAATGATAGGGTTACTTTCTAGATTACAAATCTTTTAAAATGTTTCATTTTCTTTGTTGTGATCCCACCTTTCACGGTATGAGATTGTTTATTATATATTTTGACTGCCTTCTCTAGAACATATGCTTATTTTTTTAGTCATTAAAACAGAGGCTTTTGTTTGGGACTGAAGCATTTCTTGAAAAACATCCAAATCCATGTATGCATAATGTGAAGTAAATGTTGAAAGGTGACATTTTCCTTTCTTGAACGGCCTGGTTTGATGCAGTTTTATGAATGAATGTGTGACTCACTGCTGAGCTCACCTGCAGACTGAAGAGCAGACAGCAGGTTTTAGGGGTGTCATTGTGTCAACAGGTCTGCCTAGCATGCCTGTGACTCTTCACACACTAATTGTGTCACGACCTCGACCCTGCCACACTAAGTCAGTGAGCATATTTTACTGAGTGCACCAAAGCACAATGCTGTCAGTCTCACAACAAATGATGAATGGCCTCCCTTTGTGCTTTTTGTCCTCCTTTTTAAATTCTAGAAAGGTCTGCACCATTTGCAATTTCTTCCCTGCGTGATGTAATTCTTTATGAAAGCCCCCCCCCCCAAAAAAAAGATAATGAAATCTTACACACATGTACCTTTTTTTTTATTCACCAGTGACTCAGACACACTGAGGCAACCTTTTGTTTGACACAGATGACAAAATGAAAGCCAGAACCTTATTACAGCACCCCAATACCCCCCCCCCCCCCCAACCCATGCTTGTGTGGACTGCATCACAAAAAAATCAGATATTTATCTGGTTGTTAACATTACTTTGGCTTGATTGTGTTGTTCTAATGAGGACTGACGTCAAGCTTTTATCTAGATGACTCTCGTCTAGATATACAAATAAAATATGAGTGAAATCAGATAAAATAAATGCTCTTTCGATCAGAAATGTCCTGACCTCACAACTATTTATTAAACCTCAGAGAAGCAGACATTTCCCTGTGAATAAAGTTTTGTTAATGCAGTGCACTGCAGCCAGGAGGTGATTATGCATCTGCCAGTAGCATTCCCCACATTAGAGGAATACTGTTAAGCAGCCACCTGGGTCTTTGTTTATAAGTGACACTTGGAAAAAAAAACGAAGGCTGTAAGACAGTGATTTCCCTGAGGTGTCAAAGATGACATAAAATTGCTCCCAAACCCACCTGACATGCATGCACACATGCGGTTCTTTCCCTCGAACTGCTTATGATTCACTTCCTGAGAATCAGTAACAACCAGATGCTGATATCTGGTTATATTCCCTAAAATTAATAGAAGCCACCAGGAGGAAATCTTAACGGATATTCTAAGCTATTTGCTGTTCACTTACATATGAAAGGTGGACAGAGGAGCTAACTGTAATTTTGAATCCCTCAGAGCTTAATTTGGTGTTTTCAAATGAAACAGTTTAGCGATTGTGGATGTTGTTCCGTTCTGCTAAAAGCATCATTTGAGCAAATTTTTCCTAATGTGTGAAATGCAACATCTTTGTAAGGGATTAATATGTCAGTGTGTTGTGTTTTTATCTTGTATTCTTGCTCTAAATGTCGCCAAATGCATTACTGAACATTTAAGCTTGAAGTAGGAGTAATAAATGCTACTGTGTTTTCTGAAAGACAAATATGAATGTAGATCTAGCCACTTCACTCAACTCTGAAGATTTATGATGCCATACTATAAATGGATGAAAACAATCAAACCAACATCCATTTTACTTTAAGTTCTTATAGAAGGAAGAAATTGTTGTTCAAATCTGATCTTTCAGCTATCAAGATGTTTTTTGTCATAAAGATTGTTTAGATTTCTGAGCATGGATTTTTGTTCTGCTCACATCACTAAAACTTACCATGTACCATCAGTATTTTGCTTCCCAGATAAATCAAGGACTATTACACTGATGAAAGTTCCAAACCAAGGACAATTTCTCTCCCAGTACTCCCTGAAAATACTTTCACAACACTCTGAAGACAGCCTGGTGGGGCTGAAGCATCAGTATGATAAATGAATCATGGTGCTATGCTGGATGTATTTGCTGGACGAGAAACTTTTGTGATATTTTCACAAACAGACTGCCATTAGGAGAACTCCAAAAAGGCTGGAAATTATCTTGATTCTGTCTTCTAAAATCTTACTGAAATGTATTTATTTTAATGTTTTCTGCAGATAAGGAGTTAATGGAGTTTACCTCAATGTTATGCACATTTAAAATTTATTAAATATGTTATTTAAAGGAAAAAATACATCAGCATGTCTAAATTTTACCAATTCCAATAAATGGGAAGTTACTTCTCTCTCAATTTGTAGACAGTTTGACATCCTCAAAGAAAATTAAATAAAATAGAAATGTTGTTTAAAATTTAGGTAAAGTGAGAAAGTCTGTTACACTGGTTTGTTCTACAGTATGGAAGAATGCAAAAAGAGCTGCAACAAGCTGTAATGGAGTTGATAGATTGCAAACTCACTTTGGGTAATCGATCAGCTTTAGTCAAGTCAATGAAATGGCCTTTATAAATCAACAAGTACTCACTCACACTGTAATAATGATGCCCAGTGACTGGGTGATGCAAACAAGTTATTGCTGGAACTGATGAATTTCTCTCGCTGTCACCTTATTGGCATGCTATTTCTTACCTTAGGGATTATGTGCATCCATATTAACTCTCCACTGACACTCTCCCTGCTGCTTGGATTGCAGAGTAATCCCAGGAGCATGAACCTGTTCATCCATGGAAAAGTGTAGCCATTTATCAGAATAACTGGCCCAATATTATTTGACACAAGTGTATCTGACAAACAGTAGTGGTGTGCTGAGTGGTGATGCAGCTGCAGAGGAATGATAAGAACGATGTCTGGAGTTATTGCAAGTGGGACTATATATATATATATATATATATATATGTGTGTGTGTGTGTGTGTGTGT
>JBAMHX010000014.1:11735990-11750304 GCA_037177515.1 Pseudomugil tenellus | reverse complement strand
ATTATTAAATTTATATTCTTCTCAATCTAAAGAAACCAGTGTCCTTGTCCTTGACAGGAATAACGGTCATCTACACATGAAAGACTAAACTTTTCCAAATCCCAGGAATTCTTTTATAGCCATATAAATAACATTTAAAGCAATAACATTGAAAGAAAATCTACATCACAAAAATAAATCAGTCTCTTTGGTTAATCAAACAAGGAGGAATACAAGTTGCATCTAATTTTTTGCGGTAGGTCAAGTATTAAATTAAATAACATTTCAAAGCCAAATCCGAATGACGTTTCCTTTCGTTTACTCTATGTGTCTATTTAACAGCTGCCAAATGGTAGTGATTAAAATGTTTAACGTTAATTCAACTTGTTTATTATTGTAATATGTTTACTATAACTAAAAAGAGTTACATAGAACAACAAGAGTTTTGTAGCCTGCCCTATAGTTAAATTTTTCATTAAATGAATTCTTATTTTCATTATATTTATTTCTATTTAATTCTAGCTATTACGTCTGCAACGATCACCTTACAGCTAATCTATCAATTTGCTACCACTATTAATAATGAAAAAGAAAATCAAATTAGAAAAGGGCTCTTTAAGGCTCACCAGCACAAGGGTTGATCACTGACCAATCAGATTCCTTCTTCCACCCCCTTCATTTACATACAATATACATGTGAATCATGCTGTACTTAAAAGTTTACTAGTAGCACCTTATTGCAGTTAACATGTTAAGGACAGTTAAATCCTCACTATGCACACTACTTAAAGTGTTTTTAACTAATCTAGTAATATGGTACAGTTTTAGAAAATATATCTGGACAAAATTGTCAACTAGATAACTAGCTGGAACACAGTTTTCATTTTACTAGTTAACTAGTAAGACACAGAAATAAACTAGTTAGCTTGAGAGGCATACATTATTTACTAGTTACACTTTTGTTTTGTTTCTAGTAAAAAAGCAACATAATGTGATGTTACTAGTTAACTAGTCAGCTACAAAAATAGTAACTAGTAAACTAGAGGTACCTATGTGTTCTCTGCAAATAAACTAGTAGATGGTATTTTATCCTACTAACAGACTGTTTGTCAAACATGTAAAGCATTTGGCATGACATGTTAGAGATTTGTCTTACTTTTAACTAAGTCAATTTTAACTAGGTATTCTTTTACAGTTGCTTGTAGATAGT
Organism: Pseudomugil tenellus; assembly: GCA_037177515.1. Lineage (NCBI taxonomy): Eukaryota > Metazoa > Chordata > Actinopteri > Atheriniformes > Pseudomugilidae > Pseudomugil > Pseudomugil tenellus. The sequence goes on along the minus strand of JBAMHX010000014.1, from coordinate 11,749,115 downwards.
TATAATCTGCTAGTAAAAGATTTTTTCATATGTAAGCATGTTTTATCACTTGTATGCGTTTACATTACACTTGTTTACATGTAATTATTCTCAGCCAAAGAAAAATGCACACAAGTAAACATGTACTGGAGCTAGTTAACAAGTTATGGTAATACCATTTTACTTGTTAACATGTGTAACAAATGCAACCCTTTTCTAGTTAAATAATTGTGGTAATATGAAGACTAGTAAGTAGTTTTGTAGAAATAGTAAGATTTACATGTTAACTAGTTTATTTATTTCATGAAGTAGTATGACAAAAATTTCCCACGTTGAAAAAAATATCTCACTAGTTGCCTATAATTGTGTAATTGTGCTTATTGAAGAGCAACATGTTAAAGTAAAATTTTAATATGTTGGAAAAATGTGCAACATGTTCTGCACAATGTCTTACATGTTATGTAAATAATCTGACTGGTGGAAAAATGTCCTGTACTAGATAAGAAGTACACTAAACATTAGTTTCACTAGAAGTGTAGATGTGTTTTTCTACTGAACTAGTTCATGAGTAAGACAGAATGTTAATTACTTCATAACAGGTAATATCAAACAAGAACACAACTTGCATTACTAGACACTATTTAGATCCTCCCTTGTTAATTAATTAGATTTTTTTCAATCTCACTAGTGGACATGTAATGTAAAATTTTACACTGCTTTGTGAGAACTTTGTCTTTTACAAGTGAACATGTAAGTTAACGCGTGCTATGACTAGTTTAGTACCTGCAGTTTCACTGGACAACCTGCTAACTAGTGTTTATGTTAATGTTAATGAACTGGCTGGGCTTTTATGAAATTCTGCACATCACGTTGGTTGGCATTTCAAATTATAATCAGGGGAACCAATCAGATGACAAAAAAGACCCCTTCCCCTGCCTGTTTATTTGCATGTAATGCTACTAGTTTAACTAGATAGCATTATGTTTTTTTTTGCAAGTTCACTAGTGATAATTTTGACACCAAGATGTTCCCAAGCTGAGAGAAAAATGTCACTCACGACTGTTACTAGAAGTTATTGGGTATTCACGTCACCTAGAAACCCATCTTTAGTCACACTTGTTCACAAGTAGAATCAAAATTGGCATTTACAAGTTAAATAGTGGGTGTTTTGGTCTTTACTAGATCACTAGCCAAACATTTTGACTCCCACTGGTAATTTAGTGCACATAATTGCTGGTCACTAGTTAACCAGAAGAAGAAAATATGGTGACTAGTAAACGTGTCAGATATTATGCACCTCACTAGTTAACTAGTATTTTTACAAGTTAACTAGTTAGGTCAAAAGGCCTACTAGTGCATTAAAAATCTGACTATTTATACATTTCATCCTACTACTAAGGCAAGAGGTCTTTCTAGCACACTACTACTAGTCTGTTTAAAATACCCATGAAATGTGAGCACATGATAACTAGTTTGTGCACAGTGCAAACTAGTGAGTAAAACAGATCTGGTATCAAGGATATGGAATAAATGCTCAAATGGCTTGCCATAGTTGTCAGGTCATAGTTTTTAACACAGCTTTTGTGTTGTGATTCTAAAAAAAGGCACATCATGCAAAAGCACAACATAACAGATTATATGTCTGTGTTTATTTTAATCAGAACACAATTTTAATCATTGTAGCAGTATTTTTCATACTTTTCCAAAAGATCAGGACTTGTGAGATTGTTTTATAAATCATTTCATCAAAGTTGTTTGTAAAAAAATTAAAGAAGTCACTTCAACTAAAGCATCTATAATATTACAATATACTGATAGTATAATAGTAATCATAATAATCATAACCGCAACGATATTTCTATATGCCTTTTAAACCTTTATCATTTTCTAATATCAGAGATCGTTTATTTTCACACACAGAAAAGCAGACCTTTCACAACAAGGCTGCGAAACTGAGGACAGGTCTGTTGGTTCAGCCTCACCACACTCTCTTTAAATCAATTATTTCAGATGCGCAAAGAAAAAGAAGAAAGTAACAGCAAGAATCAACTCAAATTACACAAGAAGAGACATACATTGTTCAGCATACTAGGGAACATATTTACAACCAAAAAGGAATGGGCTTCTGCATAGATCCACAGGATAGAGAACGGAACTATAGTGAAGACAGAGTCTGAGAGGCTGAGAGAATGAATGAGGGCAAAATTTGAATACATTTGAAAGTGCAGAGGGACGAGAGGCATTAATCATCTATGTCTGCACAAGGAAAAGACAAAACCACAAGTAAGTGTGTTTTGGAATGTGACAGATCAGTCCCTCTGACTGCTGCAGACCATTGTGAGGGAATTAGACTAAATCTATTAGACCCAAATCAATTTCTTCTCAGTATAATGCAGCAAAATATGTAACTTTTAATAAAATAAAATAAATAAAATGAAATATTCTCTATTAAAAAAAATATATCACAGAATAAGTGCCGCGTATATGCCTGCCTTACCAACAAAAGTCAACACAGATTTACAACCATTTCTAATTCTATAAATGATTGGAAGAAGTCTTGCTCTTAAAACTGTCCATCCTTGGTGCAAATATATATGAAAGCGTATGATGGAAAACACACAGCGTTCACACCCTTGCAACTACAGTGAGGATGTTTAAAGTAACACATGCTCTCTGCATAACTTCCAGATGCAGGTATATTGTTTGTATGAATGCATGTCAAACAGACGACTTGTGATGGGCATTGCATCAAAGCAGAACTGTTGACATGAATGAAATTAATTGTTAGTTTATCATGTGAAATCTGTTATTTGTACTTTTCAAGGTACAGTTTATGTATTGCTAACATGACATTTTTGTAAAACTGTTCATGTATTCATCATTATTAGTTTAATAAGGACAAGACTATTTATAATAATTACCTCTACTGTTTTCCATTCAATGGAAGCATATTACACCAGCTCTCATTGTCCGCTTTGCTCTCCCTGATCTTTTTAAAAAGTTTTGTATATTGTATTTTTTCAGTTTTGGGGATTAGTTAAATACTTTGTAAAGATGAGTCTGAATCAAATGCTAAACACATGATACAGTAGTTTCCAGCTATATTTCATGCAGCTTTAAGGCTACAGAGCTTAAAATGACAGCTAACCTGGAAGATTGCTGTCTGGCAAAGGAGTGTGTGATTGGTCATATCTGTCGCACAACGCCAAGTTCAGAGCATTAGCAATGAGCTCTCCAGGAAAAAAAAAACAACCAGCACCAGACTGGAAATATGGGGAGACAAGCAAACACACCAGTACCTTTCCTCCCACAAACAAATAGGATGGAAATTGCTGCAAATTGTGCAGTCCTTGTAAAACTTTGCCAGCTACATTGGTGTAAAAGTACTACATTACTCTCTAATGACCATAAGTATAGCAGCATTTTAATAGAATTTATTTATTTGAATGCAGCAATAAGAAATGAATATGGGTGAATGGGGAACGTTATACATCATGCAAACAGGAAAAACGAATGTGTAGAGCAGGAGTCGGGTCTAAAACAGTCAAAATAAGCCAATGCAAAGATTATTTTTATTTAGACATAGTTGGAAAAAAATTCTGTTTTTTTTTATCTTTAAGTAAGTGTTGTATTAAAACTCTTGACATCAGATACTAGGTTGGACATCTCATTTCATCAGTAAATGTACAGGAGTGTAGCGGGGATGTGGGGCATCTGCTTTTTTTTCAGCAGATACCTGATCTCACAGCCATTTTTAACAAAGAGACAGAGTAAAGCCAGAAACTGAAAAAGAAGTCAGCCCTTAAGGTCACACCATTCCTTTCTGATCACACTGGTAAACATTTATAACATAATACTAAACTGACTAGTTGTTTACAGACACACTGATATACTTTTGTTCTCGTGTTTGTTTCTGTTCCTGATCTCAGATAACAGCTAGCAGAATCTCTTGCACTGTTGCGACTTCACAAAAAAGAAAACATGAGTCATTTACCATCTTTGTTTGTTAGCAAATGGGTTTCAAATGCTTTTTAATGTGTCTGACGGTGTGGATGATAATGTTTGTACTGTATAATAAGCCCTTTACGTAATGAAATATTATTTGATGCTTTGAGGAGAAAAATACAAGACAATGGGCATGCTACAGGAGCTGATTTGGGATCAGATGTACTTCTTATATTAGGAGGGACATTGAGGATAGTCAATAAGGGAGGTTGCTATTACCCCCACATCCATTTTATCTACTTTGTCCAAGATTTTGACTTGACAGAGGCTTTGTTAGTGAGATGCAAATGCCACTCAGCGTGTACTGCATGAAACCTGCTCAATGAAACGGGGCATGGAGCCGGATTATAACATAACAAACTCGTATATCTGCAGGTAGAATGTTACTTTATCCTTCCTATAACTGCATGGGTATTACAGTTTTTCATTGCTGCAAAGTCATTAAAGGTAACATCCAGTCATCATGCTGACTTTAAATAAAAATGCCTGAAGTGGAAATTCTACTGCTGAAAATAGTCCTGATTCAGGAGCAAATCAAAGTTTTCGTTAAATGCTGATCAACTATTTGAGTGCAACAGTCCTTTTCTATAAATAATCTGCATCAAGGTAAAAGAGAATAGTCAAACTTTTCTGTAGCTGTGACAAAGGAACATATACATTCTGGTTTGTTGCAAATGGTGATCTATCCAGAAAGCAGTCTGATCCTGACCATGAATCACATTAAATGTGTAAAGAAAAGGGATTTTCTTTAGAAAAGATGTAATTCTCAGATGTAAGTCGCTTTGGAGAAAAGCGTCTGCTAAATGACTGTAATGTAATGTAAAAGGGAGTGATTTGCAGTAGATTTGACTGGATAGTACCTTAACAAGCCAAATACATATATCCAGTGTTGTCCAACTAGTTGCTAAACAATGAGGCTGAAACAGAGTCTAATTGGGGTTTTAGTTACGTTTCTGATTAGTTCAAACAAACTTAAGGGAGTTACTTTGCTTTGTTTGGTGAGATAAGCCCATCCTATGTGTGCTTCTATTAGTTTTCAGGCTTCGCCATTGATTATCGAGATGAAATTTAAATTTTTAGTGAAACTTTTGCTGTTGCTTCAGGCAGTACGTTTGAGAGAAGACTTCATCAATGTGGGTACTTTGACTTTGTTTTTGATCTTTTATGTCCATAATGACTCTAATCCTAACATTTCCGTGTAACATCCAAACCACAATCAGTCATCACATGTGGAGGGTCTACAACACAGGTAATATTATTCCTATTTTTATATTTTGCTTAAATGGCTTAAATCACTTTGTCAAAATTTGTTTTAAGACTGGTTTCAGAAGATTTTTTTTCACTAAATCTTCGTAGAGGTATCACCCTTAAAGGGTTTCCTCTCAATTCCATTGTACTTTTTATTTTTAAACTGGTACAATTTAGGGTCAAACAGAATAATTGCAATGTTTTTTGTGGAATCCAGCCTCAGATAAAAGTTTACTTGAGGTGAAAAGAATAGTTAAATAAAAAAACAAATTGAATTAAAGTTTTAATGTTTATTATATAATGCCTATAAACACTGTTCTATATAAGAATTTATTTCATTGCATTTTTTCTTTTGAATTGACACTTTAAATGTAAATTTCTTTGAGATCTTTATATGTTGGTTTCGGGCATTCAAAACCATGTGAAATGGTCCATGAAGTAACGACTATTATCATATTTAGTCAAGGTAAAAAGAAAAATGTTACATTTGAAAAAATAAAATATTTCAAACCAATGCACCTTTCAGATCGGATACAGATCTGTCCCCATTAGAAAACAATACAAACATACTTGTGAATTTAGGTGAAAACATGTAATTTGATCCATCATTTGTATAAATTGCTGTGATTTTAATCAATTTGTATAAATTGCTGCAATTTGAACCATAAATAAAACATTCAGGATTTATTTATCAGAGGGCTTCACTCTCATTAATGGAAGAATATATACAAATAATAATAATAATAATAATAATAATAAAACAAGGTTAATTTAATCTTGAATAAGTGTTGATATGCTGGGCTCCACTTTGACTAAATGTTCATTTTCATAACCAATTAGACTCATTTGTTTCATTTTTTCTGCCTGATAACAAAGTTATCCAGCACTGGATAAAGGGTTGAAATAAACCAATCATTTGCTGAATGACTTTGGGGAAAAATGGAGAAGCACTTCCTGAGCCAGCTGTTAGCTTCTTAGTGATGCAAAGTACAGAAATGGTAGAATCTTTGAAACAAAGTCAATATATGAACAGTATCTCACAAAACAAAATGGTGGGAAAATGTGCCAAATGGCCAACAAACCAATCTGGTGGAGCTGAGTGACATCTGAGGGGGTGTCCATAAAATCATCAATTGCACCAACCTGCTAGGTAGACGTTTAGGATAGCAACATGTCATGTGCTCATTCTCTCTCTCTCTCTCTCTCTCTCTTTCTCTCTCTCTCTCGCTCTCTCTCTCTCTCACACACACACACACACATACACATGTGCAAGACATGCCCACACACATTTGCTCTCATACCGTAAGTATTGAAAACAACATACACACACACAATTTGCAGCTAATTATAATCTTTTTACACATTATCTTTCTTAAGTAGAGAACACATTTTGTTCCTGTATAAGGAGCCAGAAACAAAGACAAAGGATGAACGAATGTTCAGAATATGATTGTGTTATTCCATAGTCAGCCAGTGCAACAAAAACCAAGAATTGGAACACAGTGTAAAAAAGCGTAGTGAGAGAAATTCAGCCACAAGGAAGCTGACTATCCCTCTCAAGAAAGGCTGTGGCATTGTCCCCTTCTTTCTACCCAAAGGACTTGATGATTCCCTTAGTATGTCTTAGTTTTGTTTAGTTACTTATTTGTGTTGATTGATTCACGTGTCTTTCATCTCAAAACGTCCTACATTTTCTGTTTGCCAGGAAATGTTGCAGAATTGTTCACAGGCACACAGCTCCAGCCATTTGTGCAACTGTTGCTGTATTTTTCCACACCGGTTGCCATGGTGAGGGAATCCCCCACCCAAACAACCTTGTTTCCTCCTGGCAGCCTCATCACTCCTCCTTAGCAGGGTTCTCCTCCAGAGGTGTGATTGTGGGGAGGCTCAGTCCTGTTGCATTGTGGGATGCAGTGAGGCTGGCAACAGTGTGTAGGAGGACGAGGACCAGCAGGCAGAGTTTGAGCCGGCTGTTACACAGTCTGCAGGCTGCCGAGGAGCTGAGGGAGGTACGATGCTGGCATGGCGGGTGAGTTCTTTTCAGGGTCCCCATAGAACGGTTGTCCACTTTCAAGTCCCATCGAACGTCGCAGCACTCTGCATCCGGGTCTACACCTGATGGATAGTCCTCCAGCAATCCTGGAGATACAGATAGGATGGACGGGGAACAGAGATAAAAAGGAGTGACAAAGAAGTCAAGAAATTATGTTTTGCAAGAAAAACTGTGCACCTGGTTGCCTATTCATATCCATTTATAACTAGATAACGTAGGCCCCGTTTCCAGCAATGAGACAAGTCAGTATGCTTTGTACAAGCGCAGTCAAAAACTAGGAAGGGTGCCACATCATCCCACTTTTTTGTGACCATCATGTTGGGCACCCAATTTTACCAATTACATCCAAAATGGTGTAACTTGAAATGTGAAAGTCTGCTGATCAGTCAAGTCATTGTTTCCTGCATGACTCTGCAATAAGAAGGCAGTGGTAACAGCACAATGTATAAATATACTGTGGATTTTGTGCTGCTTAAAACCACATGCTAAGAGAAAGAAGCTGCTGGTTGGTGGTGCATTGTTTCTTAGATAAGGTCTTCTTTGTTATAATTAAAGAAAGGGGTTGCATTGCTGTGACTTCATACTATTATGTGGCTGACACACCACCTACCTAAAAATGTAAAGTTGGCAGAAATGCAAGAAGTCAGCATTCACTAAAATACCCCAAACCCTCCAGTATCAACTGCAAGAAACACAGCTTTGTTTGCTGAAGGGTTCTTTTTGAACAGCAGCACCTTCATAACTTGCTTTTTAACAACCAGACCTTAAGATTCACTTTACAAGAGCAACCAAGCAAATAAGCATTCTTTTTTAATGTGTTTCTCCAAATTATACCCCTAAAATATGCAAATGTTTCAATTGGAATTTATTCAATTTTTAAACTTTTTTATCCAATGCAAAAAGGAATCAACTAGGCTGCAAAATGCAAAAAAAGTGTGGAAATATCAGTATTGCAAAAAACTATAACTAAAGATATCAATTCAATTTAGTTAATTTAAATTTAATTAATTTAGATTAATACAATTCAAATTCAATTCAATAGCGTTTTATAAGAAACTTCACTCTGAACCTTTTCAAACCATAGCTGGAATTTAATAGCTGTATAAGTGAAAAAAAAGGTTATTGAACCAATATCCATGAAAAATTCATTCACACAAAAACCTCTTTTTAGGAAGCTCTACATAACTCTGCAGACTGCAGAATGAACTTGATTTTATTTTTTAAACTAAACACAAAAATAAACAATTTGTAAAAATGTTAACAATTGATTTTGATTCTTATTAAACATTATTATGTGTGTTGAGCATTTGATAAAAATAAGTAGCATGAAAAATATATTATTATAAAACTAAATTAAATGCAAACTATGGTGTCTCAGTAATTGTTTATATGTGCATTTTTGTGAATGAATAATTGGTAAAACGTAATAGCAAGAAACATTCTGTCTTTGTCAGATCTGATAGAATTATATTCTGGTGCATAGATCAGTTTGCAATACACCTGATGGGGTAGACTGTACTAAGACAGGCAAATTTTTCTGGGATGTCTTGTTACAGTCAAGGCACACTGATGTCAGATCCACTTTGAGGTTTTGTTCAAGAGCAAGATAATGAGCTAGTTCTCACACAGCCTTCAACTATTATAGGAAGATGCTCAATTCAACCACAAGAGAGCAGCATTATGCTATGATGTAAGCAGGCGGTTGCTTCTGAAAGTATGAAAGAACAAGCATGGTACTGAAAAATTAACTGCTGTTTATTAAATCAGTGTGGGAAAAGAAACCATTTTGATGCTGAGTATTTGCCAGAGGATCCCAGATTATTTAACATGAAACACTAAAACATACTGAAAACCTACGTGTTGTGTAAGATATATCACGTGAACATCTGGTCAGAATGCTCCATTAAACAGTTGCCCCAACTGCAGTCTGATAAGAGGCTTTCTGATGTGTCACCTCCCTAATCGGACATTTATCATAAACTTGCAAGAGTTTCCATATTGTAGAGGTTATGCCCCATTCAGAGAGCACACAAACCTCTGGATTACTTCTCGCTCTAAAGAATTAAACTTTGCTCAGCAAATGATTTTATGAACTTCTCCTGCAAAAAAGTCTCAAAGTAAAGACTTAAACTGAAAATAATTTTGAATAATATGATGATTAATTTGTACCTGTGCATATAAAACTGGGGCTGCCTCCGTGAATGAGATCATCATTGTCAGGCAGGACAAAGGGGCACCGTTGCTGCACCTCCAGGCAGTACTGGCCACAGGGGATTCGCTTGCTGCAGTGCATCTGGTTGGTCTGGAAGTACTGAGAACACAGCCAGGGCTTATAAACCATCTGGGTGGAAGACAGAGAGGTGAGAGGATATTGATGAGTAAGTGAGGGTTACTTTGGGTAATACGCACATACACACACAAACACACACAGACACTTTCACACAATCATGTACCATCGTGACCTGTACAGCTATTGATTCAGATAGGACTGAGCAGATACCCCGGTGATCCTACTATCCCCTGTTTAATGAATGTGGTTGTTGCTGGGAAGTCATCACTTTGTCAGTCAAAACCAAGTATTACTCAACTCAGTATTAATCGACCTCCACTTTAGAACAGACTACAGCTTTGAACTGTAGCTACAAAACACTAATTTCAGTGCTTTCATTTCTGTTTTTAGTGAGTGGGACTATGGAGACCCCAAGATTTAGAAAACCCTCCTCCATTTCTGTGTTGTCTGGATTTATTTTCCACATTTAATTGGTTTGTCTATTTTAAGTATCATAAATCTCAAAACCTCTCTGCCCTAGATCTGCAAGAGAAGTTATGTTTGCAAACAAAATGTCTAAAAAGCCATAAATCTGTCTATTTTTATAAAACCTCCATGCAATAATCAGCATTTGTTTATGCATCATGCAATATACAGTAATCTATCCTATCATTTTGTTTACAGTTAGTATATCAGGAAGTGTAGCTGTTACTGAAAAAGATCTGTATTTTGTGCACAAGAGAAACTATATAAATTGGCACTGAATTCAAACAATTTTTCAAATTGAACTGTTATCAGACTATGTCAGACTATGTCTACAATATGTCCTATCTGTTTCAACTGCCACACCTTCTTTTTCCTTGTCAGCATATAGTTGAACAAAAATATTTCAATATTCACTTGATAATCTATAGGGAAATTCAGACCATTTATCACTGGAAGTAAACTCCAGTTTGCAAAATGAAGAATGAATATATTACAGTGACTAAAATGACTTCTGACTCATTGCTCCTGCTGTTTATAAGATAAATGTGCATTGTTACATATTAATATTAACACTTAAAAAAATGGAGACTCTCCATATGTATCCGTTTCCTCAGTGAATTGCAATGTTGGAGCTCCAATGATCTTTTTTTTTTTTTTATTTTCCCTTATCCCTCTTCTATGCAAACATAAAGTTGATGGAAACCTCTGAAACCAGAAAAATTTGTTTTCCATCTATCAAATATTCAGGATAGGTATTGCATGAGTGTTTTATTCTATTCTATACAAGTAAGAGGGGTCAGATGATTTACATAGCACTGTGTCTTTCTTTGTCAAATGATAAGGTGATCTTCTCATTGTGTTGTATTATCACCTGCATTAATTAGTTGGTATTTCCTGTGAAGGCCTCGGAGGACAGTCAGGCAAGCTAGCACCTGCTGTTAGTTAATCATCACACCTATAAACAGTGCACCAGACCACAGATAAAATCACTCTCCCATGTTTCTGTATTGCGGTTTCTCAGAGTGGGTGGATGTGTGGACAAAAATGTGTATGTTGCTAAGATATTACTCCCTCTACATTTACTTGAACTGGCCTGTCCATTGTGAAAGTCATACGGATACAAATAAAGAAATATGTATCCAACTCTTCAGCGCAAGGAGGAGTTAATCTTTTTTGTGGGAATTTTAGTTCTAATAGTTGGGTTTGTTAAGATTTTACAGGTAAAGTGAACAAGTTGTGGAAGTATGTTTCCAATGCAACCATGGATGAAAACTAACTAAACTAACTAACTAAAGCACACTGTAATAATTATAAACACACTTGTATTTCAACTTCCACAATACCGTGCGGAGGTTTTGAATGTGGTCATCACAAAAACCCACCATGAATGTTAGAGTGACTCATTGGAGAGCCCTGAAGACTGAACAGTTTCAATTTGAAACTGATACAGGCTGGGACGTCTTTTTAGGGGAGACACAGGGGATATGTCCCCTACACTTTTAAAAAGCTGTTTTTGTCCCCTTGCACTTTTACTGTCCAAAAAAATATTTTGCTACAGGAAACAGTCAGAAACTAGGACCAAGCAGAAAACGGCCACACAAGCTGAAGCACGCTAACGTGACAACCGGATTATAAACATTAGCAACATGGGCCTGAGCAGAGCCTTAAGTCGCTCTGCTCCCCAGCTCTGGAACACACTCCCACCTGAACTCCGTAACATCAACTCACTTCCATAATTCAAATCACAACTTAAAACTCATCTGTTTAAACTGGCCTTTTCACCTTAATTTTTTTTGTGAATGGAGCAATACTACAAGCCAAATGACCCAGCTAAAAACATCCAGGTAATTAGCCAAGTTAAATATTAGATGTGAATAGGGGGTAACTAGATAAGAAAGGAATGGGCTAAAAACACCCAAGTAGCCACATAAAATTGTGAATGGGGTCTTCTAAAAATGTAAGATTATAGAGGGAAAGCTAGAATACCAAACACACGTCCCGCTGCATCTATGAGCTGTTCACTTTCGTTGTATGGGTTCAATTCGGGTTAAAACATGTAAGGCTGCATGTTTTGTGTTGACATTATTGATTAACTTTGGTTTGTTTACTAGTTCTGCCACTGTTTCTGTGATGAAACAGCTGATGTATGTGCTCCCGTAAAATACTCCCGTCATTTGGCCAATCAGAAGCGTGCGTTCTCTTTCTGCTTGTTTCTAGCAGAGACCTACAGCAATGTTAAATGTGATGAAAATAAAGAAGTTTGGGGGAAATTGCAATATTATTTCATGCCCTTGTGAACATGCATATTAAAATAGTTTAAACAATTTAGTTTGAAATGTGCAAAATAGAGCCACTTTATGTCTAAAAGTAGCAACAGAAAACTGGAAGAACTATGGGAAAACACGGTGAGCTGAAAGATTATTTTTATAAAGAATATTTATGTTCCCTCCCCTGCCAATATGTCCTCATAGTTCAACTGAAAACTTGCCCAAAAAATAATATATGCTGTGCATAAATCCTTCTTCCTTAACCATGATATTGTAAAATGATAAATAGTTCATTGTCATTGGATCAAAACTTAGAAAAAAACAAATGAGGATGTGGGGAGAGCAGCTTGTACCGTCAAGAGATTTACAGATTATTAAGGACATTATCTTTATTTATTTAAAAGTATTGAAAGTTTTATTTTAAAAAAATATCAATATACAATATTTCTCCTGTAATAAACATAGTTTAAACTGTCAGGAAAGCAGGTACATGTGAAGGACGAGTGAGTCTGAACTAAGGACAAACAACATCAAAATCAAAATATGACTGATGCAGATGAGAGCTGAGATAAAAGTTTAATTACTATGAAACCAAGAAAATTAGTGATAAAGGTCAGTCTCTGATATGGTAGTGTTTGATGTAAAGGCCTCATTTTGGCTTTGAAAGGTTATGCAGTGCATTCCCCAAAAAAAAGGGAATAAAACCTTTCAGTTTTTTTAGAAATCAGTTGAACAACAAATAGACTTTTTTCAGGGGTGGGGGCCACATAATCAACAGAGCTCCTGGAAAAATAAACAGAGAGATTCAGAACATTTGG
>JBAMHX010000014.1:11696376-11708114 GCA_037177515.1 Pseudomugil tenellus | reverse complement strand
CTTTTTTTTTTTGTTCTTGCGACCTCAAGAACAAGAACAAATTTCTCGCTTCTCGTGGAGTATGTAACAAGCTTAAGGTGAATTATGGTGGCCACCAATAGGCTGACTAAAATACATGTTATTTTGTCACATCCCACCCATAGGACATTGGTACCAACAGGTTAAAGCAACACTAAATAACTTTCCAGCCTTAACACTCAGAGCGCTTCTTACTCGTTTTGATGGGAGACTGGCATTTCTGGAGCCACTGTTGCCGTGCAGCGTGCTGAGGCTGAGAAATAACACTTCAAAACTTTTTGTTCCGTCATGGGACACTTGTGTCTTGCTTAACAGCACCACATCACATTCTAGAAACAAGCTATCAACACACTGGCCATTTTAACTTCAGCCCATGGCTGAACATTGGACACACAACTGGACATTAGTAGAGGAAGTGAGGAAAACAAAGACAGACTATGACAGAAGAGCTAAACCAAGAGTCAACATTAAACTGGCTTTAAGTGGCCAGACAAGAGACACAACTCAAGGCTGACGCTAAACTGGTAGTAGTTTAGCACTGTTGAGTAGTAAACTGATATTCAGAGGCAATCTTTAGGTTTCAGTTTATACAGATAACTGTATATGTTTATGGGAAGAAAAATATTTGATATGTCAGGTTCTGAACAGCATTGAGCATGTTACTTTAAAAGGGTACAAGTTATAGTTACTATTTATCTTTTACAAGTAACTTTAAGTTATTTACATAACCCCGGTTCTCTGAGTAATATGAGTGAGGTGTCTCACTATGGGATGCATGCCTCTGTGCAGCCCTCAGAAGCAATAATCTCATCACGCCAATCCTGATTGGCTGGTGAACGTCCGTCCGCATCAAGTAGTGCCACTCTCCTTAAGTGGCCCATGCGGACGGCACCTGCCTCATTCAAGATAAGCTTGTTCGAGCAAGAAGGGTTGTCTGGTGAGACATCTCACTCACATTACTCAGAGAACCGGGTTATGTAAATAATCTAAAGTTCTCTTTCATAATATTTCTCTCGATGTCTCAATTTGGGATGTGGTAGCTTCCGTATTGCCAGAGAAGCTTATCTAGCGTCCACCAACCTACAGGAAAACTTTCTGTTTCCCAATCAGGACAGCAGAACTGCACGTACGGGGCGGACATGTCCAGCATATAGAAACGGATAAAAGTGAGGGGAGAGGACCATCTCGCCGCCGCACAGATGTCCTGAACAGAAACTTCCCTGAACAGGGTCCAAGATGCCGAGTAGAGTGTGCCCGCAGGCCCTTGGGTTGTTTCAAACCCTGACTGGTGTAGGCCAGTGTTATAGCCTCAACCACCCAGTGGGAAAGGCACTGTTTCGTGATTGGTTTACCTCTGAGAGGATTAGCCCAAGACACGAATAACTGGTCGCCCCTCCTGAAACACCTACTCTTATCCATGTAGATGCACACTGCACGAACTGGACATAGCGTATATGACCGCGGTTCCTCTGATGAGGAACTGAAGCCAGACAGGTCAATAGGAGAACATGAGACCATCACCTTAGGCACAAAGGGAGGGTTGGGCTTCAAAACCATCCTCGCATCTCCTGGGAAAATCTGAGTGCATGAAGGATGAACTGAAAGCGCGTGGATGTCACTGACACGCTTAGTTGAAGCTAAAGCCAGTAACAGCACCATCTTAAGGGACAAGTGCTTCAAATCCAACTCCTCCAGTGGTTCAAAGGGGGGCCCCTTAAGTCACTCTAGGACCACAGCCAGATCCCATGATGGTACCAATGGTCTGGACGCAGGAAGAAGCCTGCATGCTCCTTTCATAAAGCGGCAAACCAGTGGGTGCTGGCTCGCTGTTAGTTTCCCAAACCCCACGTGACAAGCAGCAATAGCTGCCAAGTACACCTTAATTGTGGAGAAAGCCTTCCTTTTGTCAATCAGATCCTGTAAGAATGACAGAATTACTCCCGCAGAGCAGTGAAAGGGAATGTGGCCACATCTGTGACACCATTCCCCAAACACTCTCCACTTACAGTCAAACAAAGACTGAGTAGAGGGGGCCCGAGCACTTTGTATGGTGGAAATCACCCGCTGTGGGAGCCCCACAGCTGACAGCTTGTGCCACTCAGGTGCCAAGCCCACAGTGCCAGGAGTTCCGGGTGTGGATGGAAGACTGTCCCTCCCCCTGCATCAGCAGGTCCCTGCGTAGCGGAAGCTGCCACAGCTGTAACTGATATTTCTACGTCATCCAGTGCATTGCAGGCCAATGTGGAGCTATTAATATCAGTTCGTGACCGTGCTCCCTTACTCTCCCTTACCACCTTATAAGGGTGGGAACGTGTAAAGAAGACTGGATGGCCAGGTGTGCGCTAGTGCGTCTACGCCCAGAGGAGCGTCCATGCTGCACAGAGAATAAAACGCGTCCCTGGACGCGAACAGATCCACCGTGGCTCGACTGTAGCGGAGATATATCTGTTCCATGATCTCTGGATGCAGAATCCATTCCCTGTAAACACTGGGGGTGACACGTACTGCAGCTCCTCCACCAAGTGAGGACTTTCCCATGGTGCGGTGGCGCCCTCTTGTGGCAGAGCAGTGAAATGGCTCCTGGGCGGTGCCAAGCATCCCTGCACGGGATGACGGCGCCGCGACGAGGCCGTAACTGCCCCCTCTCTGGAGAAAGCCGAAGCTTTCCTTCAGGGAGGGACAGCTGGGTTTACACCCACACTGCTCATTTTCAAAGCCATTGCATTTTTATTAGCTGCACCCTCAGCTTTTGCCTGGATGCTGCAGCGAAACACATTTTAATTTCCTAGTAAAAATTATGTGTGTTCATGCTTGTGGACATGATCGAGGGGCAACTGCTGAACCCTCCATCATCAAATGTCCTTTTGTCTCGCCTTGCTCCGGGGCAGTCCGCTGCAGCAGGGAGATGGGGGTGTGGAGAACCCCCCAATGCACACCAAAAGGCTGAACAGGTGGAGCTGGAGAACGGGGAATGACCAGCTTCACTGCTGAAGAGAGGGACTCTCAGGCCACTTGCTTCTTCTTCCTGGCCTGGAAAGGGGCAATCTGCGCTGGCAGGGCAGGCAGAGCTGCAGCTGGGGCCAAAGATTTCTTGGACCAGCCAACCCGACCGAGCAAGGTTGGAGGGGTGGGCTGGGGCTTTAGCTGTTTAGGTAGGCAGCAGACATAGAAGTCCTCCACTGCGTCGGTGGAGAAGGTGCAGGGGGCTTTCGAGGGAGGCAAAGCTGGAGCACTTCGTCTTCCTTGTTTTTGGCTTCACATCTCCATTGCAATGAAGCCAAAGCGGAGCCAGAAATCCCCTCCAGGACAATGGGCATGTCCAGGATTTCGTCCTTTTCTATGTCTGACAGGTTGGTGAGGTTAAGACACCGTCCCACTCACCAGCACACACATATGTAGGGACATGGGGGGCGGATACGTTTCCTGGGTGTGATAACGGGACCATGAAGGTGGCCCTTGTTGCTGCACTCGGTACGTGATTGCCTCTCAGTTTTAATCGCACTTATACATAAACACAACTACTACAGATAGGAAACATACAGCTCTTGAGGGGTAGGCCATGGAATGTATGGTGGGCGGGGCTACTTAGGTTGCCCTGCCCCCAGCATGATGTGGTCTGTGCCCCTCAATTTTAGCTGCAGACAGCACACCTCACAATCATTAATGGGTGTGGGGAGTGGGGAGTGACAGGGTCATTTTACACTCACATTCCCTGGGCTGGTCTTGCTTGGGCCTCGATCAGGGCCGGCTGTTGCCTGCCCGCCTGAAACTCCGGTGCAGGCTGATGTGGACCCTGCAGAGTTGTGGGCTTGCTGTGCCTGTGAGTGTGGGGAGGGTTGTCTTTTGCCCTTCTCGTCCCCTCGGCCGCCGTGGTGCATGGGGGGAGGGATGTGTGGGTGAATGGGAATGTGTGTCTTTTGGGAGGGGGTCACCGGGGAGGAGGAGGGGTTGGTGTGGATGGGTCACTGTACATGTGTGGGTTGACTGTGTATGGGCGGGGGGGGGGGGAACAAAAAGGTGCACTGGGTGTGAGTATAGATGTTTGTGTGCCTGTGGGTTAGGAGGGGCAGGGGATAGATCTGTGTGGATGGGTGTATGTGTGTGAATGGGGGGCTGATTCCCGGGCGGGGGGACATCTGGTGTGCCGGGGAAAGGGCAGATTCCTTTCTTGTGGTGGGTTTGGGGCCCTGGGCTTCCGCTGGCTTTGGTTGGGTCTCTGGCCTTTGGGGGTGGGGGCCCCTTTGCCCTGCCTGCTCTGGGCGCCTGGCGAGGTCCTCGATTACCGGCCTGGGCCCACCAGGCTTCGTTCCCCCGGGCTGTAGGGGCTCTGGCCGGGACCACCCTGTCCCCCCTCCCGGGTGGACGGTGGGCTGGTTCTGGGGTGGGGTGACTGGGTTCCTTGTTCGGGACTGCCTGCCATTTGTACTGGTCTTGTGGTCCTGGCCTGCCTCTGACCTTTTGAGTAGAGGGGGATGCCTGAACATGTTCACTTTCCTGTGAGCACTTTTTCCTTTATATGTTCTGCATCAAGGCATTGCTAGCACAAATTTTTCGTACGTATGTGTGGGCCTCAAATTTTTATTCTGTGTATATGTGTGTATGTATTCGTATGTATGGTTGGATTGCGGTTCTCTTTTTTGGTGTGTATATTAGTCTTTTCTATCTGTATTGTTTGTTTTCTCTATCCCTTTATCCTGTTTTAATGTTCTTTTTCTGTCCCCTCCGGTGGTGTCCAGCAGCGCAAAATCTTGACAAATGATGATGTAACCAAAATGAAGAATTCAGATCATCAAGAGGAACTTTGTGTATACATATATACTTATAGCTCCACAGAAATGTTTATTCAGGGGTCCTGGAGAGGAGGGTCTGCTGGATAGTCAAACCTCATATTGAGGAGGAGTGTGGTCTTTGTCCTGGTTGTAGAACAGTGAATCAGCTGTATACCCTCTTCAGGGTCCTTGAGAGAGCACTGGAGTTTGCCCAATCTACATGTTTCGTGGACTTAGGGGTTCGACTGTTGCTCAGGGACTTCTGTGGGGTTTACTCCGGGAGTATGGGGTACCCAATCCACTTGAACGATTTGCATCCAAGTGTGAAGCGGCTGGGATGAGAATCAGCACCTCCAAATCTGAGACCATGGTCCTCAGCTGGAAAAAGGTGAACTGCCCTTTTGGGGGTCGGGAACGAGGTCCTGCCCCAAGTGGAGGAGTTCAAGTGTCTCGGGGTCTTTTTCATGAGTGAGGGAAGGATGGAGTGTGAGATTGACCGGCAGGTCAGTGCAGTGTCTGCAGTAATGCATACTATGTCCCGGTTTGTTGTGGTGAAGAAGGAGCTAAACCAGAAGGTGAAGCCCTTGATTTACCAGTCGATTTACCACCCTTACATATGGTCATGAGGTATGGGTAGTGAACAAAAGAACACAATTGCGAATACATGCAGTCGAAATGGGTTTCCTCCGAAGGATGGCTGGGCTCTCCCTTAGAGATAGGTTGAGAAGTTCGGTCATCCAGGAGGAACTCAGAGTAGAGCTGCTGCTCCTCCACATCGAGAGGAGCCAGATGAGGCTCTGGCATCGGATGCCTCTTGGAAGCCTCCTTGGTTCAGTGGTTCGGGCATGTCCCTGCAGGAGGAGACCCTGGGGGAGACCCAGGAAACCCTGGAGAGATCTCTCCCAGTTGGCCTGGGAACGACCCAGGATCCCTCCTGATGAGCTGGCGGATGTGGCTGGGGAGAGGGAAGTCTGGGCTTCCCTCCTTAGGCTGCTGCGCCCTCAACCCTGAAAAAGCAGAAGGTACGGTACAGCAGATGGAGAAACACTTTTTTCTCGAGGTATAATGAACATTTCACTTTTTTATCTGTGAGGGAAAAGCAATGCCTGTGGTTCTAGTTAAAAAAAAAAAACTCCTTCATTCTCTCTAGACTCATTGTCACTGCTTGTGTTTTGGTATGTACACCAGGCCACATCTGCCATGACATTTTTACTCTTACATAATCAATTATTACCACTTATGTGGTGGTTTCTTCCCCTAAACCCAAAGTTAGATGAAAACAGCTGCAGTGTGTGGAATTATAGTAATGTGGTCCATGTTGCACATAAACGTTGTTAGATTAACTGCTGCTGAAAAAAATAATACAATTCATTTTAATGCCAGTATTTGCATCACTGGTTATAAATGCATTAGTTTATTTTTTAAAAAGTCACAATTTTGGCTTAATACCGTACAAGCTAAAGATGCCACTTCCAAGAAGACCAAGGTAATGAATGTATTCAGATAAAAAGAGAAGCAAGACTTGGTGCAGAACTAAAAAGGCACTTTCACTTCAAATACTTTCACACACAAATACTTTGACACTTTGGGAGTCATCCTGACTGTAACAAAAATGGACAATTCATGTGGAAAATAGGATTTATTTTACATTCCCCATGAAACTTCACTGCTATAGTCTTTAAATTTTTGTGTTAGCATTGCCACCACTATGAGCACATTAGCATGCTATCCATGAGTCAAAGCAACTTGACAGAGTTGCTATGTGGCTGTAGACTATTGCTCAATGCTCAGTTTGTATACAGAAGAACTGAAACTAAGATTTGACATGAGCACTGGTAAAGCAGAGATCAGTGTGATTAATTTACAGACTGTGCTGACAAACCAGTCCACTGGTTTCATAAATGGGGTCATTAAATCAACGAACCTTTCAAAGAGTGTTTGTGGAAAGTAATCTCTTGTCGAGAATATGTCTACTGGCGCGTCTTTGCCTGTTTTATGCATTGTTGTTTCCAAACCAGAATGTGAGTGAGAATAATGACTCTGATGCTCTGAAGAATATCGGAGAGACAGAGAGACTTACAGACACTGGGAGGTAGAGAGAGAGAGAGAGAAAGAGAGAGAGAGAGAGGGGGATGGAGGTTAGCTCTCACAGAATGCACAATGGAGCAAGCAATGAGACAGGAATGTCAATAGACCCTGTCAGCACTGCCTAGAATACCAAAACTTGCTGCCAGTACAGAGTCACAGTAGGACAGTCTTAGCCTTCAAGTGGTGTGTGTATATCTGTAGTGTACTAGTGTGTGGTCCGTATGTATATGTCAAAGCTGCCACCACTTAAAGCAATTCCCACCTGCACACACGCTCACACAAGAAAGAGGGCAATCCAAGACTCTTCCAGCATCTTACAAGGTCAACATACAATTCTCTCATCATAAAAAATGCAACAGATTCAAACTGTAGCGTGTGTGTGATTGTGTCAAATAAGCACTTAAA
Organism: Pseudomugil tenellus; assembly: GCA_037177515.1. Classification (NCBI taxonomy): domain Eukaryota; kingdom Metazoa; phylum Chordata; class Actinopteri; order Atheriniformes; family Pseudomugilidae; genus Pseudomugil; species Pseudomugil tenellus. The sequence continues at coordinate 11,700,834 of JBAMHX010000014.1, read as the reverse complement.
GCAGGCATGGTTTGCCAATAAACACACATACTCATACACATATCAAACACGCATGTGCAGCATTTGTGTAATAACTGAGTCAGGGAGACAGATGGTGACTCACACCCCACTTTGGATTGTCAGCACTACATTTCCCATGAGGCCACTCATAACGCCTGCTGTCAGAGGCAATGTTCTTCCTGTTTTTCTGTGATTGGATTGAAGCCTACTGGGAACAGGTCAGAAATCAAGGTATGAGAAGGGGACCGATGATATATCCCTGATTACAACCAGCAATTTATGTTCATTGGAGTCCTGGTACTGTTTTTAACCAAGGAGTTCAATTTTTCTGTTTTTCTATGTTGCTGTTGTTTTCCCCTACGTATTCCCCAACTTACTCTTTAACCTCTAAAGAAACTCCAGAATATAGAGTCGGAATTTATCCCTATACCAATCCCTTCATTCTCTAGAGGTATCCAAATTCTTTCCTTTATTCTCAATTTTCCCTTCAGCAATTATTTAAAAACTTCAAATTTTATTTCATCATGAAATAACAGGCTGTTGTTTTCCTGATGTCCCCCAAAGCCATGGTGAAAACTCTGGCTGACCAGTATTGGATTACCACTAGACAATAGCTTTATAACACAAAATAGAGCAATTGGGTCCAAAATGGCGAATAGTGGTGTGGTGGTTAGCACTGCAGCCTCACAGCGAGAAGGTTGCTGCTGTGACCCTTTGCTGGGACAGTGGCTTTTCTGGGTAGAGTTTGCATATTCTTGCTGTGTTACCATGGGTTCTCTCCTTGTACCCATTGTACTTTTGTCCCATTTTTCAAAGACATGCATGTTATGTTGACTGATCCTTTGAAACAGACCTTAAGAATCGGTGTGACTAGTTGTTTGTTTCTGTGGATGGGTGGCCTGTCCAGGGTGTACCAATGATGCCCAATGATTGCTGGGATAGTATCCAGCTACTCATGACCCTCCACTGGTTGTGGTTTAATGGCAACCAAATTAAGGAAGTGGGACTGAAATGACACTTTTGACCATTTGATAGAATCGCTGTTGACTTATTTGCAAATATGTGCATCACTTTGTCCATTTGTTACTGTAGTTAAGTGCTTAAATAAAGTTGGCTTGGCAATTAATTAGATATGAGCAACTGAGAAAAAAGAGTTTTCCAATGTGATCACTGATGATAAATGGATAGGCATAACTAAATATTATCTCCATGTTTATCATACAGTAAATTAAACTGATGGTCACATGTGATGGTCACATTTTTAATGTTGCACATTCTACCACTTAAAATATACCCAAGGTATAATACTTAAAAAGAGAAGGAAAGCAACAATGCCAAACATCTCAGAGGCTAAAACCATGATTTTTTATGCTTTAAGAGAATCAGTTATATAATTAATTAACTGTTTTGTGAATCCACAAATTACAGTCCAGCTAACACCCAAGCTAAAGATATCTGACTTTCTACTTTCAATTTTAATGTTCTAAAAATTAATACAGACTAGGATGTAGTATGACCACATTTTATTTTTTGTATTCTGTAACATTGGTACAAGAGTGGGTGGAGAAAATCTGACAGGGGCCTCTAACCACTTTATAAAGCTCAGAGTGGGATGTCTAAGGCCCACGGCTATCACTCACAGTTTAGAGTTTAGACAGACAGATCTCACCTTTAGGATCAATAGCTGACAGCTGCTGGTAGATACCTCAAACAGTGAATAAGACATCATGTCCAACTTCATCAAAGGAAGCTAAGCTAAGAGAAACAGTTCTGACAATAGCAAAAAGAGTCAGTTACACTTCTCATCTATATTCACATGTACATGTACTTCAAAGTTACAGGAGAAAAAGCCAAAAATTTGGAGGCTTGTTAAATTTGTTCCTGCGGTGGAATTTAGTCCCTGCTGCCAACTTTAGCTCTGTTTTTTCATATTTGGGCCTTTTTCCAGGTGATTGAGCTGAAACGTCTGGGGGGAGACCTAACAGTCATACATCATCTGGGGTGAATACTTCAGTCTCCATGACAACCTCAGGCTTAGTTCCAACAAGAACACTTGTTTCACCAATTTGAAAAAAAGGTAAAATTATTCCCTATTAGAAAATAGGCCCAGTCCTTTGGTCATGTTTTGTTGTGTTTTAAAAGTTCCTCTTCCCTTTGCCTTTCAGTTAGTTCTGCATCATATTTTCTTGCATCACAGCTGTTCTGCTCATCACTCCTCAACTTTGTTCTATTCCAAATGCACACCTGGTTCTCATGAGTTATGACTCACCCAGTAAAGCTATACTAAATGCTGTAGTTTAGTCCCCATTTGCTGGGTTTTCATCATGCCCTCTGAGTTTTTGCATTCTCTAGTCCATGCTGTTTGATATTTTTGTGCATTATTTAGATGATGTGTTTTACATTTTTGTCTTCTGGACTCTGTGTGTTCAGTACCTTTAGTTTACTACTAAAAATGTGTTCAAATGACCTTAAGACCTACAACAGAACATATCCTGGATCCTGTACTTGATTTAAATCTATATATAAACTGTTGCTTAAGGCATTTATCAAAGTGGCCTCCTATGGTTGTTTTACACCACCTGCTACAGAGGGACACCATCAAGGGATTACAGCTAGAGAACTAGATCTTTCCTTTCATAAAGTTAATAAGCATCTGCCTATAATCAAGTTGAGCTTGTTACTGAATGGCAGAAATGACATCACACAATGTTTCTATTGCTATGAATAGGCTAAAGCAATAGTTTAAACTGTCTACACACTTTGTGTAGGTAGAGCTGTACTTCATCAGCATCTTGTACCTCTAAGCTCCAGGTTGCTTAAATTGTTATCACTTTGATTTTATCCCCTCTTCACTTTAAGGCAAGGTAAAGCACGTTGCTGCCCTACACCAGGGCAACGATGTCACTTGAGATGTCAGATGCATGACTCTAGCATTCTATAAAATAAACATCTTTTTACACTGTGTAATGATTCCCACGCTCTGGTTTTAATGAAATCCTTCCTCGTTTATTTATCTGAAAGTGTGAAATCTGGGTTTAAGTTTGTTCTATCATCAGTGATGGAACTTTTGTTGACTGCATCTACAAAAGGAGAGAAAAGGGAGATAAGAAGTCAGTCCCCTTGGAGACTTTTAACTGGAAGAATAATGAAATAAAAAATTTCCCCAAAACTACAAACAGCATATTATAACTAAGTCATACATGTCCTGATTATGTTCTGTTTTATGTGACAGAAATGCAGTGATCTGGGCACATAAATTTTTTACAGTAAAGGTATTTATAAACATTACGCTGACAACCTGAATAAATCTACACTTAATATATTTGCATTCACAAGATATGCTTAATTTATAATCAGGATACCAACTTGGTAACAAATAATCCAAAAGAATATGATCTACAACCCATTAAAAAAAGTAGGGATTCTGAATAAAATGGAAGCAAAAAAGAAGTTAAAATAATGGTCTAAATAATTTTTAAAAAAGTAAATGTAAATAAATAAATAAAAGATAACATGATGGAGCATCTCTAAAGTCATTTCACAATGTTCTTTACCACTAGGAAGAGGACTATAAATTTTTAATAGTTCTTAGAAATAATATCTGAACCATCTCTATCATTGGGTTTGGTCATGTAATCCCAAAAAAATGAGTATTTGTTTTCCCGTTATGGCTTCAAATTTTCACCATTTCACGAACTTTAATTAACTATTTGTTAATTAATATGTTATAATTTTTCAAAGCAAAATGAAAAAAAACTTCCATATTCCATTGATTTTCTTTCTTAAAGCTCCCATATTTTGCTATGATTGCTGTTTCAGTCTATCCTTTGCACATTTATGATAATATTATGTATTTTCCAACATGCACTAAAATATAGTTTTGCCACTCATTTCTTGCTGGAACTCTGAACAACTCATATGGCACACAAAAATTTTCAGGTAGGAGCGGTGGAGTCAGACGGTTTCTCTTCCTAAGCCGCACTTTTCTATTGAAAGCAATAAAGCTACAAAATGCATTGATGAAAAATAAAACTACTTCCTGGATCGTCATTGTGTGTCAATATTAAATTGGTCAAATTCACTCATGTTCTGTCCTCTAAGCAAGTACAATGTCGATGAATTTGACATCGCTACACAATCTAAAAACTAGCATCATTTTCATGTTCATAGGTATTTTGCACATGTATCAATGCCCTTTATACACTGTTAAATGTATTAGATCTAAAATAATCATTAGGAAACTAATGTGATATATTTGTAAAATAATGAAGTATGAAATGTAGCATTTAATTGGGATTAATAGAATTACTATGAAAATATTGATATGAAATATTAATATTAACAATTAGTAATTAATTTATAATTAACCTCGATGCACCATCTCCTATTTTCTAGTTTACTTTGGTAACACTATAGGTATAGAAGGAAACCTTATTAGATGATGAGTTGATAACTCAA
>JBAMHX010000014.1:11669395-11690900 GCA_037177515.1 Pseudomugil tenellus | reverse complement strand
TCTACATCACTCACATGTATGGAAGGAAAGATGACAACAGACCCCAGGTTAAAAAAAAGCGAAGTTCTCCTTTAATTGGGATGTCAGGTTAGGGAGGAGGGCCTTGAGGATGACTTTGGGGAAGAGACTGTGTTTGCATGCCTCAGGGTATGTGTGTGTGCTGAGATGGGAAGGAGTATGTGTCTAGGGGTGTGTCTGTGTGCAGGTATTTGTGTCATAATAAGGGTAAGTATGTATGTCTATACGGGTGTGCATCCAGGGAGGGACTGTGGCATTTCCTTGGTGGGCATCGGGGGACAGGGCTGTGGGTGTTGATCTCTTTCTGCCACTTCCTTATACTCCCGCCCCCCTTTGCATGGGGTGGGTCGGTGCTTTCTGGGACTGGTAGCGGCTCTAAGGTCAAGGGTGAAGAATGCTCTGGTAGTTGAGACATCTGCCCCTTGGTTGTCCTGCTCTTGGAGTCCCAGGGAAGGAGAGGTGCCTACTGCTAGTGGCTCACCTACCAGAGGGAACTGAGCTTCCTTCTGGACCTATATCACAAACCTTCACCTTCCCCTCTCTCCATCACACATACAGGTAGGGTGTTGGGATTTGTTTACGTCATGCTGGGTGTGGTGAAGAGGACCATCAGGATGGCCCTGTTATACTGCACTTGGCATCAATTTAATTATACGTATTCACCAAAACACACAGACACACACAAAAAGAAAAAAAAAAACACAGATGAGGGGGTTTGTGGTGGGACGCTGGAGGTGGGCTGGGACACTGGTGGGCACTTCTTTCACTACTTTCTTATCTTCTTTCCTATTGAGGTTGTATTACAAGGCACAGATGGAGAGATGTGGGTGCATGAGAGTATAGAACTGGCTGCAAGTGAAATATGAATTCAAATTCAAATTTATTACAGACTTGCAGTCCAGAAGGTTCATAAAACAAAGAGATAAAAAAGAAAATACAAAGACAATAAAAAAAATCACAGAAACAATCACTAACACAGAGGACAACTATACCAGTGCCTCCACAACGAGGACTGATACCGGACACCACTGTGGGAAATGTCAACCAACGACACCACCACTTGATATGTGGACATACTGAGGCGGCGCATGAAACTAAACATGAGCTTACGCCGCACGGCCTGTAACGTGCTCACCCCAGCTGAGACAAACATCTCACTCGCACTGGTCCATCTCGGCCTCCTAAGCAGAAGCCTCAGAGCATCATTATAGGCAACATGCAACCTCTGCATGCTGAGAGAGAGTGGATGAGAGAGAGTGGATGGGTAATGTTTGGGGGAGGAGAATGGCAGTGAGAGGTTAGGGGGAAAGTATTTAAGGTAGGGGAGTAAATGAGTGACTGGGGATCCTCATCCCCCTGTTGGTGTTGGCCAAGCTGCCTGCCTGTGGGGGTGAGGTGGAAAGGAAAGAAACTATTGTGTGTGTGAGTTTTTTTGTTTCAATAAATGGAGATTCTTCATGCCACAGTTGCATCTTTAATTGTTAGTTAATTGTTAATAGTTCAAAGAAGCATGCAAAGAAAAAGACTGTAAGATCTTAAGAGAAGTTGGGTGGTGCCTCAGGTGGTAGAGTCGGTGGTCGTCTAATAATTGGATTGATCCCATTCATTCTTCTATTGTGTACGTGGGCACTCCCACATCTTACGTCTACACCTTTAGTCTGTGTCAATGTTTGATGATGGTCAGAATGACCATTGTGGACTGGATGCCATGTTTCCATCAATATGCCTCAAGCATGTAGCCACTAGTTTATAAATGTTGAGCGAATGAATAATGGAGTCAATGTAAAGCCCTATGTAAATGTAATCATTATTAATATTACTATGAGTACCGTTTGTTTTGTTCTTATTATTTAAATCATATCTAAAGTGTCACTGCTTAACCATTTAAACAGCGATACTGGAAATTGTTTGGGTGGGGAATACTGTATATTAACAAAGCAGGAATGGACAATCTGTAGCACAAGATTCGAAAATGCTTTTCATTTGCAAGGCACTTACAAATAATAATCAAAACATACCCTCTAATAACTTTGTAAGTAGGCTATATTATACCCTCAAGTTGACAGCAGAAAAAAGTGATTAAAAAAAGAATAGACCAACTACACTTATTTCATGTGTCCTGTTTTGTAGCAGTCAGGAAGCCACACAGTTAGTATAAATGAAAGAAAAAGGAAGTTATTCTCTGATGACAGATCACTCCCTTTACAAATGTAAATTTACAAAGTCACACAAACATCTGCTATTTTTAACTGGATTTGGCCTCTGATATGTTTTAAATTGGTGGTGATTTAAAATAAATTATAGCTTTCATCATGCTATGTTACATATACTTAACATGAACGTTTGTTACATTACAATAATACCATGTAGACTATATTGTGGACTATTCTGTATTTACTGTAAATATTATCCAGCTGTGATAGAGAAGCGGCTTAAAACAAACATCCAACATTGCAAACTAATTAATTAAACTATTGTTTGTCTTCAAACAGCTTTAACTGCCTGGTTTTCCTGCATTAGCAATACTGAACGGAAGGTAGCATCTCTATCTCATTGGCAAAACACTGACATCTCCACTTTCTCTAACTGCATTATCAGTAATCAATAGTGATTATGGGGTGGCACTGTCTTGGCCTACAGTTGGCTTGAGTGTGCCAGGAGTCAGGAGTCAGTAATCACTACAGTACAAAGCTAGAGAGGGCCACAGATTTGTATCAGCCAAAAACTCAACTGCTAAGTCATCATGTCTTGTCCAACAGTAAAAAATAATCCATTATTTTCTCAAAATGTATGGAACTGTACAAAAAAATGCCGAGCAACTGTGTCTATTTGATTAATAATTATTGGTTTTTATCAGGATATCAAAGTTAAGCTCTGGTTGCCATTTTAATAGCACCACTGACCAACTATCAGCCTCACCAGGAGGCTGCATTTCATCAGATGCACCACTCGCTCCACTGGTGTACCGCAACTTAAAAGGACAGCACAGCAGGGGGAAATTTGCTTTAGAAAATGTAGAAGGTGCAAATAGGCTATGTAATGAAAGTATATTGCACTGCATCTCTTTCCTCTTTAGCTACGACAACACAAGAATGTGTGTCCTGATGCACTCGTGAGGCCAGACTGCAGGCTGCTCATATATTTCTTTGTCTCACTGTTGCACATGGCTCTGAACTTGACAATAAAGAACTTTATGAAGTCTTTACCTTTTATGGAAATTTTTGGGATAAAGTAGGGCCAACTGGTCTGTCTTTTCACTGTCTTTTACTGTTGAATGCATTCATGAATTTGACAGAGGGTTTCCATGCAAAACTTAAGAGCAAAGAATATATTGTAAAATTATATTAAAGTTGACTGCTGTTCTTCAAGTTGACACAATGATTTCTTAGACTATTTTGTATACATTTAAAGAACCAATAATCTATTAGAGAGGAGTGACCATAACTGTTAAGTGCAATTGTGATTGTAAACACCTCAAATAATCTAAACACATGCATTTACAGGGACTAAAAGTATCCATACTGTACTGCTGATGACATCGAAGTTTAAAAAAAAAAAGAAAAATCTGAACGTGAGTTATCACTCAAGGTTATTTTTTGATACCCCTGAGGGTTCCTTCATGCCATAAAGACAATTAGTAGTCCTGAGTCATAGCTGGCTGGAAGCACGAGTGTGGGAGTGAAAGCTTCTAAAAACAGCAGTAACAACACCCTAATGTGAGAAAGAAAGCTACAGTAGAATGCTAATTCCTCATTGTAAAACAAACAATGCTCAGTGAAAAAGTGCAGGTAGACACTGGAGTCTTGCCAATCTAGATCTAAGTGGAAATTTATTTGAAGTGTAAAGTGGGTTCAGATTTACTCAGTTAAATCCATTGAAATACATTATAATATAACCACATGGTGGTTTACTTGAATAATGCCTAATGATGACTAAACCTCTCACAGAATCTATGTCATGCATTTTCTCAGACTGTACATAAACTTAGAGAGAAAAAATATAGCCCTAGGCCAGCCACAGATATCTATAGTGGCTAAAATTTGATTTAACTAGTTAGACCCTGTAATTACACCTTTTTGCCCTGATAGAACACAGGTTGAATTGCAGACGACAAATCCTGCTCTTATTGTTGCTTGACTTGTCTTAAAGTGGGAAGAATTGGGGAATAACATTTTCATTTCCTCTCAGGGTTGATAAGAATCCACTATAGTTGATGTGCATCAGTTTCTCTTTTTTGCTCTCCAAGGAAAATACTTTTTCAAAAACTCATGAGATGTTACAGCATTGAGCAATAGAAACCTAGACTATGCTTTCCATGTGCAGTAAAGTCCATGAGCATGTATGTACTGTTTTTGTGTGTAATTATTCATTGGTGACCAATATCAACTAAGGACCTATGCAACAGCAATGCATGCACACAAAGGTCATGTATACATTTTCCTCAAAGTAACTAATATTTTTATAAAAACGAAAATGTGTGGTGAGAATATATTCCCTTCTCACATTCTTCTGAGCACACAGATTACTGTTGTTAGAGCAATTAGATCCTAAAAGTGAGTTAAAAATAGAAAAATAGTCAATATAAATGACGAAACACACATTTCATGGTGCTTACTCAGTATCCATCCATCCATCCACCAGTTTTTCTTTGCCGGCGTAATCCAGTTTCAGAAGATGATAGCGATTCCTTTACGATTATGATTAGGTTTTCTATTATAGTTTCATTTTATTTGGGAGCTATAAATAGCTGAGGCCGTATGTCATTGTCTTGTGTAATTTTTGTTTAAAGGCTTTCAAATATGACTTTAAAAAGAAAACAAGTACAAAGATCACTCTGAATTTTTGACAACTGATTGGCTCTGAGGATGCTTATAACTTCAAAAGGCTTTCTGAGAAAAATGGCAAACAAACTATGATTCATGTGAAGATCTGTGTCTCCATCCTAATTATCTTCACACAAGTCTGTATAAGAGATTAGTCGATGGTTGCAGGTTGCAGGTTTTACTCTAGCCTCAGTGCTGTCCACAATGCATGTCGGTCCCTCTTTTCTTTTTGGACAAAATACAAAGTAAAAATTAAATAAATAAATAACATGTATTTTTCAAGCTGTTGCTTTCTAATAGTGGTCAAAAAGTTTCCATTGTTCAGCTCAGTTCTACGATGGCATGAAGTTGGCAACGTGAATGTAACTCAGGTATTTAAGCTTGTCTTAAGTCAAATACACATGTAAAATACATGATGATACTAGAGATGAAGAAAAACACCCATAATGCTGTCTCCTTTGGTAAGAAATCAATTTAAGTCACTTATCCAATGGCTGAAATGGATGAGGACCAAAACATGAATCAAACAAGGCCTATGCCAACAGAAGCGATGGCTAGGGGTATATCCCTGAGCATCCTCCTTATTCCCCAATCCTCGAATAGACACAATACAATATTATAAAGCTACACATTTAATACCCTATAACTATATTAAGTCATCAAATAGGTACAAATATATAGTAAAAACAGTGATTTTTCAGCTACAAAGCTCCACCTGGTGTGAAAATATTAAGCAAAACATTTATTTGGCCACATTTAGAAATTAATTGTGAAACATGAAAAATTTTGGTATGTAAAAGTTGTAGGCGAATGTGTACATTGAACCTAACTAAAAACATTTATATAAACAACAAATAGACCACGGGGAACTTAACATTTAAGTCACCATGGTGACTTAAATGTGTAAATGTAAAATGTGTATTTGTAAAATGCAGTATGTCGCTACACTATTTCACTGTTAGTATGTTTTAAGCATAAATGACAAGGTTTAATCTCTAGCTTGGTTATAGTAAACAAAAAAAGTAGATTAGTGTTTAAAAATCGAGCAAGAAATATCCTTTCGTAAGTTTAGAAAGAGATCACGATTTGAGTAAAAATGTATCCTTTCATAGTTAAACCCTTTCAACTGAGGCGAGATGAAACAATAAAAATCTCCAGTAGTTTTTAATATTTAATGTTTTAGATGCTTATAAATCAGTCATTACTTTGGAGCTATTTATTCAACACCACGTGCAGTTTCTATTGCAATATCTATGAGTCATATTTAAAATACTGCTTCTTTTATTTTTAACCCAGAGTGCCATTTTCACTTCACAGCATAAAGATATAACACATCCTCACTTTTGACATCCCAATGCTGAAATCACAGCCCTAGGATTTAACTAAGAGCTACGTGTAAACATTCAACTTAAAATAAACTTTTTTGAAAAAAAATGTCATAACAGTATTTAGTTAGTTATTCAAATCTCTTTAATAGAATCTTCCTATATGTCATCGTCTCACTCCTACATCCAATCTACATGCACTTTTATAGTTCTCTCTTCCTCGGTGCTCCTCACCAGAAGCCTGAGGTAACTTGTGGCATTTCTGTGGTTTCTCAAAGGAAGCTAACGCCTCCCACCGCTTTTCTCAGTACTGCCCGTCTGTCCTTGATTATCCTTTCCTCATGTCCTCACTTTATCCTCCCATGCCTATCAAAGCCTTGTTGTTAACCAATAAAAGCCCTTGATATATATATATATATATATATATATATATATATATATATAGAGAGAGAGAGAGAGAGAGAGAGAGAGTATTATCATCCTCACATTCTTGTATGCAATGATTTTTTAACTGTAAACAGTCTTTTTTACTGCTAGAATTTAGGACTAAATCTAAGTAATTCTACCAAAACAGCATGCACTCTTTTAAACATCTGTCCATCTCCCCTTTGTATGTTGGTACTGTTATGGTGCCAGAATGTTGGGCACAAAAGCCTTTAATTTTCTGGCTCATCAGTGTAAATTACAGTGGCACAGTTGCACTCACTGTGTACTCTCACATTTCTGTGATGGTAAAACTACTGAATTGATAAGAGTGCTGAGTTAAGAGCTCTCTGTAGGCTGTTTAACAATTCAAAGAAGATTATCTCACCCTGTTTTTGCATTTCGCTGCAAGACTCCAACCTGTGAAAATGTATTTTTTTTTTACTTTCCAGGTTGAATCTAATTCCATCTGTGTGACTTTTGAGATATCATACTGTATTTTATTTATTTATTTACTTTGTTTAATCAATGCTAGCTCTTAGTTTTGAATCTATTAACCAAAACCGGGAACTATTATTTTGTCACAGCGGGATTTTTCTCAATCAATCAATCAATCAGTTGATCAGTTTATTTATATAGCACATCTCACAACAACAAGTGCTACACACAAAATTCATATATGACATCATTTCATAAAAACCATATCCTAAATAAATAAAAGAAGATAAATTAATAAAATATAATAAAAGTCAGAGAGAACCACTCATCTCATGAAGTGTTAAAAGTCAGTAAATGAAAGTTTGTTTTAAGACGAGACTTGAAACAAACACTCCACAGTGGTTGTTGTGCTGATGGGGGGGTACCAGACTATGGGACTGACCACAGAAAGGCCATATCCCCTCTGGTTTTATGTCTTGTTGCAGGTATAACCAGTAAGACCTAACCCTCAGACCTCCGCTCCTGCGCCAGACTGAATATTTTGAGAAGGTCTGTGATGTACAGTGGGTCAAATGTAAACCATGTAAAACCTTAAAAACAAATAAGATGATCCTGGAATCAAACCTTAAACTAAGAGGGAGCCAGTGCAAAAATACAACAATCTGTGGAGTTTCATTCGGATTGAAAAATGGCTTAGATCTCTCCCTTTTAATTCCTTGTGACTCCGCAGTTTCAGTTGTTTCTTTTAACTTTATCTGTATATTGATAATAATGAGAAGCAGGTTTTGGTTAAGTTTTTGCCTTTTTTAATCATCGTTTAAAATAATGGATGATAAAAATGACTAAAGGTCACTGTTTTAGGACCATCGTGGTGTTTGGAACTACAGCATCGGGACCAATGAACATTTTAAATAATTTTAAAATATTTTCAAATATCCATTTGGGTAGTTTCCATGTTCCACATAGAAAATGTTCTGGATCATCTTGCGTTTAAGATGTGTTGAATAAAATAAAATAAAAATAAAATAAAATGAATGAAATGACATGATTTGCATTTCAAGTGTTCTTTCCTAACGATTTTCTGTTCTGTCATTTAGGTCTCATTGCATTGCAAGCATTGCATTACACATTTCCCTCTGATGCTCTGATTGGTCATAACATTATTCAGTTGTTAGTAAATGCCTGGTTAAGATGCAGGTTGGTAATAAAATTTGATTGTTGCATCCGTAATGTTACTTTAGGAATAAATGGGACTCCTTGGGACTATTTACCGTGTTTTCTGAGTATCATAAAACTATGACACAGCTTATCAGTGCTTTTATTATTATACAGGTGCAATGCCAAAACAGCACTTACTGTCTCTACTGTGGCTGTCCCTCTATATGTTTACCTTGAGAGAACTCTTCTCATTCTATTACTGTACTTGTTTTGAAGCAGAAGCCATCGGAAATAGATTTGTACAGTAAGTGATGACTGTGCCAGCCACAATGACACCAAGGAGCCTAGAGGTACAGCACTCTCACTCAGAACGCAGCACAGTCTTTAATTAACTAATGAAATATTAACCACCTCTTCATTTTCCTTCCATTCTGTCTGCCCCCTTCTATGCTTTACTTTCAGGTTTTTTGTGTTAGTCATCCTATTTACCACCCTTTTTTAGAGAATGTTTAATGTTCTTGCAATGTGTAAAAATGTAGTTAATTATCAGTACATATGTATACTCTACAGTAATTTTCCAAAACATTGACTTTAAATCTTATTGCCATTTGGTAATTAATGATTAAAACAGATCAAATCTAATATTTACACCCTTGTTTTTAGAAAAAAAAACATATGAAAAGTGAATGCCAGTCTGATACAATACATATGTGTAAATCCATGTGGGTGAAGGGATGGTTTAGGATTAATAAAAGCATTTCTCTTTTATGCCCAGAGGATGCTTTTATCACAAAGATGGAAAAACAAAAACATAAAAAGAGGGAAGTAAAGTGTCACAATACAGTGCACAATACATAAGTATACACAAGGAGGCAGTACACAAAGGACACCCTCCTCACAACCCACCCCACACAGGCACATACACACTCTAAACGACAGCCTCTAGGTCTATGTGCTGCTGTGATATTGGCAGCTCGGCCCAGTGCCCATCAATAAAGCTCTGGAACAGGCCAGAGGGCCAAGACCCTCATGCTGTTTTCCCAGGTGCCTGATCTATATTAAGGTGGGTTTCCAGACCAGCCATTTCAGCGGGGGGTGCACAGCAAGACTAGATAAGGTAGCTTGAACAATAGTTGCCTGCCACCTGCCATGACTATCTCAAAGGATGGCACTTACTAGCCACAAAGATAAAACAGGAAGTGGGTTAACACTTCGTGTCTTAAAAGGGCCATATTGTGCTATATTTGCCTATCCTATGCACATCTATAACATTACGAAAATGCCACTCACTTGTTGCTGAGAGATTTTATAGCAGGAACTGTAAAAGCCTTGGTCTGTGTCTCTCCTTCTCTCCTCTGTGTGTCTCCTGCTCCCCTGCCCCGCCAGCACTGAGCAGTGGTGTGTAGTCAGCCTGCAGTTAAATGTGTGTCTGTTCGTGAGAGCGTAGCACAGCCACATGCACACTTCATGGAGCAGATGGCGCTCTATAGTTTTCAGGTAGGGGAGTGGGGAATCTCCACCATGCCGCGCCAGCTCTGCTTAAGCTGCATTCTTCTTTTAAGATGATAAAATTACAGAAACGCATGGATGCAAAGTAAAACTACTTCCTGGATCGTTTTAAGGTAAAATAAACACTTATAGAAGGTTAAAAGCTCATAGAAGTCAATTTTGCATAATATGGCCCTTTTAATGTTTGGCTACAAAGACACAATGACAAAGTAATGGTGTCTCACTCTTCTGTTAAGAGTTAGTGTCTCAATAAGAATTATAATGTTTTTTTTATCTTTTAATTTCTCTCTGGTTTGGATTTAATTATATTTATTAGTGAGATTAAACTGAAAACAATGTATACAGCCTCAGGAAATATGCTGGAAAACTGTATATTGGTACTCAATGAAGTATATTCTGTACAGGAAAACTGGAGAGAACATGCCCTGACAATACAACTGCATTGTTTCTGACCTAGGTAAAAACTGGCCATCTGGCAAACTGGGTATTTTTATGATGGGCTGACATGATCTTAAACATCCTCAACAATAATACTTAACCTCTGTTGAGTGTGCTTCATGTGCTTGAGTAATTTATCCATCTAAATAGTCAGCACCAAGCTTTCTGTTCTCACCACCTTTACACGAAACAGCTTGCTCTGCAGCCAATTGGTTCTTTTTTAACTGACACCAGGTTGAACCAATGAGACACTTTTAAATCCCCTTCGACTCTTTGCCTGCGGATGTAGCTACCTGTCGGAAATGAGGAGATGAAACAGAGAGGATGTGCAGAAAAACTGCAGGATTAAAACAAAGAAAGATGACTGACATGTCTTTCACATCACTGAGGTTATTATCTGAGCAAAGACACCTATTAAACAGAGCAAGTTTGAGCCATAAGTGTCAGTTAGTGGTGAACACACTAATTGTTTACAAAGTTATATTGAGCTGATGAAAACGTATCAGTAACACGGCTGTATAATTGCCTCGTCAGTTTGTCTCGTCATATTTATGAAAATAGTTGATGACGTCAGTGTCTCCAGAGCAGCTGCTTGACTGATTGTGTTTACTGGTAAACAGCAGTTTTTTGCTGTTTAACTGGTAATTTCTCTGGTTTAAGTGGTGAATTTAAATTTATTTTTTTATTTTTTTATTCTTATTGTATAATTTTTAACTAACTTTTAATCAACTTAAACAGTAACTAAGCAGTTTTTGCTGTTGGCTGTAGGCTTAAAACTTAAACAAACCAAATCACATCAAATTTACTACTAAAACCAACCTTATTTTTATTACCTATGTATATTCATTTGTCCTTCTGAAATCATGAAAAAAACTAAATCACATTTTTCTAAATCAGACTCCGCACATGCTCCATGCATTACATGATAAAAACAAAATTCAATTAACTTAAATACTAAGTCTGTTTACATGACTATCAAAATCATTTTTTCCAATGTTATGCTCCTTTAAAATGGGATAAGGAAAAAAAACCTTTCCAATCCACTAATGGAAAACTTTCAAAGTATCCATTATTCATTGTCATAATATTAGTATTAGCTGCAAATGTTGTAAAAATGTGCAAAATAATCTACATAAAAATCATGTACCCTGTTTATAGAACCATCCCACTTCTAGATGCCACTGTGTTATTTTGTATTCTTCTCATGTTATTACTGCATTACTGACATTTTTTAAGATGACATTGAAAAGATAGAAACAGTAAATTTTTTAACACATACAGTGATGAAAATCTCTTAAATTGATTAGTCTGGAGCAATTGTTGCTGCCCTAGTGACTGTGTCCCTGTGCTACGGGGTTAGCCTCCTCTTGCCTCCCTCTCCTTTAACTCCTTAAATCATAACACGACTATCAGTGTGATCAGCTGATTGACTTTTCCGTTCCAAAATACCATCTCTCATGTGTTTATTGTTCACCTTATACCAATAAGGAAAATAGCAAGATATTGATGCAAAACAGCAATAGCATGTTCCATTGTTTGCAATTATGTAATGATATTACTTTTCAGTAACTGAGACTTGCTGATGCCATAGGTGGTCATGATAAAGTCAAATGAACCAGGTTCTTATATCTATATATGAGCGGGAAATAGAAAGGTTTTAACAAGAGGATGTCCTCTCTGCATCTTGAGGGTGTTAAGTACATGTTAGACAGGAAGTTTTACCTTTTAGAGGCCATGAATTTGGTGAGGGTAAATTTCTTAAAATCACATCTAACCAGGTGGTTGACGTGTAATAAAAAAAGGATTTAGACTTTAAATATACACACACAGATATAGAAGACGTTGGAGAGCCCAGCCAAGGGCATAGTTTTAGACATTCGATTATACAGTAATTAATTAGCTGAATATTACCACTAAACGGGTCAAATGATGTTAAAAGAAACAGCTGCGAAACAGTTGCTAATATTTATGTGTGTCAGTAAACAAATAGAAGATTGACCCTTGTGGATCTGAGGGTTATCTAAATTACGGTTATCCATTGTAATATTATAGCGCAGCTTAGGCTAATTAAGGGTCACAGTAGGCTGGAGCAATCAAAAGGCAGGAAGCAGGGTACACACTGGATTAGTGAATCATATTGCCAACAAAGTGAGACACCACTTACACTTGCATACACTACTAGGGAGAATTTACAGAGTCCAATTAACCTAACTGGTATGTCTTTGGACAGTGGGACTAAGCTGGAGACATATAAACAAAGAGAATAAGGAAACTCCTGACAGAAAGACTATTGTTTCCCAGTGACCTTCTTGCAGAGAGGCTGTTATGCTATATACAGTGTAGCACATATTACAGTTTACACTGAATATTTATTAGCAATTCATCAGAACATATCATGTTCTTTTTTACACAGATAAACAACCGTCTGATGGTTGGTATTTTGTTCATTTGCTACACCCAAGCAAAAACAGCACGCTCAGATTACTTCTGCCTTTGTTCATCACCATACAGGAAGTTGCTGAAAACATTTGAACACCTTCACACCCATATCTTTAAGAAGATGGATGGGACACTACACGTGCCTAAGAAAAAGGAGGCAGTGTGTTGGATGGCCTCTCACCTGATGTTAGCGTTTAAGGGTTAAATAAATTTTGACAAGTAATCAGTCCATTGTGAAAAATTTATTGGCTGGAAAACTATAATGGAACGCAAAACACTGAAAGAATATGCTATATATTTTAACTCACATTTTAATGAAGCTTCCAAACTGACTCAACCAGCAGTTTTCATTCGAATGTTACCCTTTTTGTAGCTTCAGCAGCAGTGTCAGCACTCCCTTCTTTACGAAATACCTCTTTTTATTGCCCATATGCTTCAATAGGACCCACTATCTTTCTGATAGTGGTTTCCATAGTGACTCCAAGTATTGGAGTTCCACTAATGATGGCTTTTTGTGGTTCCCAACTCTGGGTAAAGATACTCAAAGTTGATTGAACCAATTCATGGAAGCTGATTTTCTAAGCAAAAGCTCAGAGTTTCTTAGTTCAGAGTAATCTGATCCAGAATTTCTATTTAGACCCAGAGTTAATTAAACCTCCTTTTTATTGGGAGTGTTGGGAGGCTTAGTAGGATAGCTTGAGATGCATAAAAAGTGACCAAAATTAATCAAATCCATTTCGGACTAACCCATGTTTGCCTGTTGCTGTATGAGATTTAGTAGGATTTACTAGTATCCTGAATCTCACATGTAAATCTTTGTAGAAAAAGGTGTTTCAAGGTATGGACACAGATTTTTCAGGTGAATGATTCCTTCAGTCTTTTACGAGAGATGTTGTTTTGTACAGGACAGCATCATGCTTTCTGCTGAAGATGTGCTTCTCCATTTGGAAAAACAGGATTGGTGGTGCAGGGAACAGCCATCTAGAACAACAAATTAATGGGTTTATATGAGTGTTACATGTATCTGTAACAATCAGAAAGTATCAGATGGTTCAGCTTAAAGAGCTAACTAACCAGCAGGCACACTTGAGCAGTGGCTACAAATATTGCTGAGAATCTGCACAAAGCTTCATGCATTGCTTTACTTGCTGTTTTTTATTGATTTTGCTGGGAAAAAAATCTTAAAGATCTTTGGAGAATCTTTTTATCTTGGATGGAAAAGTCATGCATTAAAAGCATAGATGTTCCTCACATACCACTGCTGCTCTACCACATCTTCATAAGATTCCAAGACTTCAGTGGATGTGAAATAAGCAAAAAATAATACCACAAATATTTTGTTTTACTGATTGTCCTTTTGTTTCTTCAGTATCTTCAGCCACTTCAGCATCATTAATGCACTGGCTGCATCATTAATGGACAATGTGTTGCATTGGGAAACCTATCAGGTGGATTGATGACAGGTATGTGTGTATGCATTTATTCCATGGTGATAACTGTTTGGCTAAAAAGTTAAAGCAACCATAGCAAACTTTATGCATCATTTGTCTTACATTCTTGTAATAAATATGCTTCCTGTTTTTTTTTTTTTTTTTTGTTATTATGTCTTATTTAAAACCTTTACACACTTGTTTTCTTCACATCTACATGAACATCTACCTCAATGAGAAAGTCCATGGATCATAAACAACTAAATACATGTTCCCTGCAATATTTCAGGATGAACTGTTCATTGGAGAAATGTAAATTTTCTATTTGTTTCAATAAACACTATCTCTAATTGAATTTAAATTAAAACTTAATACTACCAGGATGTGTATCACAAACATTTAGCAGCTTCCTGGGAGGCATTGTATGCCCATTTCCGCTGAGAACATAGTGAAGATTAATCTAACCAAAAAGAATTCTCCCCTAAAGCATATTCCATTAGTAAAAGCATTTCTTCTCTAGTTCTAATTAGCTTTTAGCAAACTAAGTCGAGAGAACAAGTGAGGCAGCCCTGAGGTCCAACAAGCTGTCAAGACCTATTTTCCAACTGTGGACCGTACTAACCAGACACAATCACCCCCGCATACACACACATTCTAAATATATAATCTTTGCACTTAAAAGATCTTAAGGAGTTCTAAACGTAAAAATCCAAGTGGTTCTAAATTGCATCTAAACTAATAATTGTAAACACTATTAATTTTGGATATGGGTTAAGAGACACATTAATTCAATCTGTACATATGTGCATAACCTCATCAAGCTCATATAAAGGGGAACTGTAAAGGATAAAGAAAACAACAGGGGCACTTTACTGCTCATCTGAACATCTGGCATCTTCCTGGTAAATTAATTAGTAGTGGCCACGGTTCTTGCGTTGAATCAATCACTTCAAACAGTGCAGATACGAATGCTGCAGCATCCTCACCTCATCTTAATATGATCCACTCTGTTCAACATTTTCCCATCCGTCTTTATCCTTACAAATGTGGCATGTTTGTATGTTTCTTGTAAAGCTTTGTAGTATCTGTAGGAAGCTGAAAACAACTGGGTTTTCAGAACAGATTACTTAACCCTTCAACTTCCACTTTAATGGAAATGTTTCTCTGCATTTTTCTGTTTGTTTTGGGAAAAAATAATCAGAATAAATATGTTTTAGCAAATTAATACCAATATTATGACAGTGAATTTGTGAAAATATGAAACAGTGATGTTAGAACAAACAATTAGTTTGGATTTTACATACCAAAACAGAGTGGTAGAGATGGCTAACGTAGGTTTATTTTTCAATTTGTTAAAGAAAATCATCATAATCCCTGCAAATTTACCTCTACCAAATAGTTGACCAGGAGGTTTAAGTGTTATTACAGGTAAAGAAGCCCCTGTTGAATATGTGTGTACTGTTTCACTCCTGGGAGGAATTAATTAATCAAATGAGAAAAATGTAAGGAAGAAAATAAGAGTATGTTTTTTTTCCCATATTTGAATTCAATCTGTATGCAAAAAGAAACCTATAGGTTTTCATATCATTCATAAAATGAAGTTATATATGTAAAATAACTTTCATCTCAAAGTTGCCTCTGATTTTAGCACTAACCGCTTTGTGGCTTAGAGGTCATTGGAATATCACATACTCACTTATCACACACTACAGAGAAAATGAAAGGAATAAGGTGTCATTGCTGGTGAATACCTGCTATTGGAGACTAGCAGTAGCATGACCTGAAGACATTTGATCTGATGACATTTTTTAGTGTGATAGGTTTGCGGTGCATGAGAAAAGACATGAAAAGTTGAAGTTGCACAGTGTACTATGCAGTAAACAAGTGGGAAATTCTAACGTGGCTTTAGTTAGGAGAGTATCCAGGAGATTACACAGAAGACAAATGATAAATCCAACAGGATTTAAGATTAACTGATTCATGACTGAGCATCAGGTCAAATTAGCATGAAAATGACCTAAGAACAGTTAAGACACGTATGCTCAGCAGTGTACACGGCCATCTTGTGACAGCTCCTTTTCTCCTTCTTTTCAAAGTGCACACCTGGAAATGATAAAAATCTACCTTTCATCACCAAAGGTTGATAACATCTGCCTTCAGAGGGACCATGCTGACACTGGACAAAACATCCACAGGTGCATACCTGACACTGGGTCTGTCTCCAGCAGTTTTTGTGCAAAGCAACAAACACAGGAGTACAAAAAGCATAAAGGAAAAACACCCCCACACAGACACTTACAGTGGCAAACCTCTGACAGATAAATGAATCCCTTCCACTAGCAGGTGTTGTAACCACACCTGTTGCTTGTCCAGTGTCCTTTACACACTTGTACAAGATAACGTATGTAAGTAATGCCTATGTGTGCTTTTTTAATCCTGTTTAATCAAAAGAATCCTAACATCAGGATTTATTTCCCAATCTTGTTTTGTGTCAAGTAATTTATATTTACAATCAGACTATCGAAGAAGCATAAAAATGTAAACAAAAATAAATACTTCATACACTCACTTTAAGTTCAAAATGAGATAAAGGCACATTCTTTCACATTCAAGCCCTATTGAATATTCCTTTTTGGGGCTGTTTGACACGTTTGGAAGGACAATTATAAAAAAAGACACATTTTTAATATAAAAATGACTCAATGTTGGATCTTGGTTAGCTACATTTGTTTGCTAACATTAACTTGACTAGAAATCTTCCTTTTAATTATGTCATTTATAAGCCCACTCACTGTCTTGAAACACTCACCGACTTACTTTGGTGTGTTACACACTTCATATTAGGGGCCGATTTAACTAAGATCTCATTTTGCGTGTACTAATTAGCGTGTGGCATCTAGAATTTAACGTGTGAGGCAGGACCGTGATTAGTACATGATCTACTAAGATTGGTCACGCAAATGACAGCAGGTGCAAAGTGTTGGACACACCCCTATTTAAATGAGGATTTAGCGTGTTTAATGGTTTTCATGATGACAATTTTACAAAACCGCAAGCGAAAATACAGGTTTGATCCGATGAAATTAGAGGTGTTGATGGAAGAAACCAACAAACATTTCAAAGAGCTACAGCAAAAAAATTTGACAGCAGCTCAAAGGAAGTTGGTTATGATGCTAAAGGCATCACATACGCACTACACATTCAAAGATTGGGTGTGTTTTCGGTTTCATGTATATATGCTCAGAGTTTGTGGGAGGCATAAGCCGCACAAGAGTGAAGTCAATTGCTCCTATAACACCGGGGAATCCAGCTACCTAATAATTACGCATTGAACCCATTTGCACGTCTGTTTGATACGTAATAAATATAGACGCAGTTTCTAGCAGCAAAATTACTTTCAGGTTTGATAAATTGCATTATTTACATGTTCTCCCACTCCACGCAAAATTGCGTGTGAACGCCCAAATTTACATATTCATTGAGGCAAGCGTACTAACTTGAGGAGGATGTGAAATTTTGCACCTTTGGAAGACGCAAACCCTTTTACTCACTGTTAGTAGATCAGTTTGTACATTTTTTAACGTGTGCAATAGGTTTGCACATGTTTTAGTACACGCAAACCTTTAGTAAATCTGACCCTAGGTGTATTACCATAGGTGGGTGACAAAAATAGACTGTTGCTTCTTTACCAAGGCCAAACGTTAACAGGTGAAAACAAACAAACAACTAGTTATTAGGAACCAATCCGTTTGAAAAACATGCCAGAGGAAATTGACAAGAAAGAAGTTGTAAGTAAAGCTGAAGCACTCATTGGCATCTGCTGAAAGGGAAATGACCCCAGAGGCACTACTGTGAGCTTGCTCCTAGGAGTCATGCTATGCGACTTATTAGCTAAAGAATCAGCATGAATTGACCATGGCAGAGGTTTCCGCATTAAATGACACCTACTAAAGCATTAGGTTTTAATTTGAAGGATTGGCAACCTGTCCAGGGTTGATTTCTGTCCAGTAGATTTCTGAAGTGGTAAAGGGAAACTCGATGAGCGGTTCCTCACATTGCTATTTTGTGAATTTCACAGGTCACGTTGATTCCAGAATCAACTGACAAAAATTCTTAGCTTTTTTAATCATATTTTTACTAATAATACTATTTGAACTGACCTTGCATTTCATCTGATTATTTGTGAACCTGAAGATCCAATTCACCTCATACAATTCTCAGTAAGACTTGCACAACAGTTTAAACAAGTAAAATTTCTCATTTCTGACTTATTGTCTAATTTGATGAAAAATGAACCTTGCATTCCCCCATGTTCTTAGTCAAGCTACATGGCTTTAGCTAGCTCAACATGTTGATTTAAAATATGGGATTGCCCAGGTGCTTTGCTTCATGATAAGCAGGGTATTTTTCTTTGCTGTTTTAATGTGTATTTAAATACTGTTAGGTATTCCAACACATTCCCTTTTGTGTTGCTGCTGCCATGTCAGGCCATGCTTCTGAAATAGATGATTTAATCTCACACATTTGCCAGGTAAAATAAAGTAAAATAAACAAAATGTAAAAAATGCGCTTCACAGCCCATACAGCACCCAGTCAGTGAAAATGATTCGACAAAGGATTAGAGCTTTTTCCTTAAACTGTTATAGTTATGCAACCCTGCATCAAAGGAATTTTGTTTATTCGAGATTTATGGCCATTTTAGAGAGAACTGCACTGAATAAAATACAAGGCAATAAACAAACTACAGACAGAATGCCAGCAGACAGACCGCAGAGAGCTGACTGTCATTTAGCTCATCTCTGTCTTTTGCAGTCTTGTTGTTCATTTGTTTAAAATATTAGTTATTTGTCGGTTGTGTTCGCTGCTAATAATACAAAAACAAATCAGCAGCAACATATGTGTAATCCTATATGTGCACAGTCATTTAGCAGCCTGTATGGATGAAATAATCAGTCTGCACCATGGAGCTAATGCCATGTCTATTCATGCTGTATCAGGTATCCATCCAGATGTTCACTGATCAAAAACCTCAATTAAAATCACCCCACTTTACACTGTGAAAACATTTAGAACACTCTTTTACCTCTATCAGCTAAAACCTACTTCTGAAAATTATTTGAAACCATAAAACCATTCAGACTTTTTCTTCTGTTACTTTAATGAAACTGTATGAAATTATCAATGAAAAAACATTATATCATTCTGCATTTATTTCTACCAGTTCAACTTAGATTTGACTTTTAACAGGAAAATCATTGCAATTGACTTTGATGAAATCAATCTACCTCTTTGAAGGTGCAAACCCTTTCAAAAGCCTCCCCTGGGGAAGAAAAGATGCAGTTTTGACTCTGCTGTCAGAAGCAAAGAATAGTCCCGTTCTCAGGGGTTACAGCAAAAAGACATTACCAGTGTTGTAGTTTTCATACACTTCACCCATACTAAGATCAATTGTTAATATTTTCTCTTTCTTTTTTTTTCTTCTTACTGGATACTTAATGGAAACTTTGTTAAATTGGAAATATAATTACTATCTTTCTAATTCAGCTTAGTGGAAAACACCCCTGTCAACAGCTTCTATGTCCTTTTTTTCTTCCTAGGCTCACTATAGCCAAGACGGCATAACTGTGCAATTCACTACAAGCTTGTGTGCTTCTGACTCAAAGACTTAAGAAAAATATAACTTTATTCTGCTTTATCCTTCTGACACGTCTGCCAGGTGTGATATGATGTGAAAGACCACGAGACAGCTGATTGAGCATTTCTCACAGTTGAACTTAGAGCTAGCTGATGCACATTGCATAACTTTTTTTCTCATCGGCTGTCATTTTTCTCAACTGCTGATCACACAGGAGGATGTAATTTATAAACACCTCAATGTCCTCTCGCTACTGCAGGGTCTCGATTATCCTGTGAAAGATTACTGGTGTTATTGTTACACCAAGAAACTGCCATTTTAAGAGCGAAACGCCTGCCACACTACCAAAAGCTACAATAAACGGGCTTGCAAGTGTCTGGGTGTGTATGGAAAAACCCACTCTATGTATTAAGAGAAGAAGAAGAAATTAAACTTAATTTAGCTGTGATCTCATAAACAACTGGAAGAAAATGTACTTTTTAGTGCCTTAATCAGCCTTTTGAGGACTGCACAGATGCAATCTTTACCAGTGCTCTTTTTCAGAATGAGTACCAAAGGTCTGTAGGTTAGGTCATTATTTTCATTATGTTCTTTTTTCTATCCTCTGATGCTTATTTACACTGTGGCCATAGACGGCATATGCTGTTAGTACACACAATCAGTCACAGTGCAATGGAATTGGCTTACACACCCTGCTCCTAGGCTTTGATGAAAAGTGGCTGCAGACTTTTTTCTCTTTTTGGGGATGATTAAGGTCTAAGTCTCTTCTCCCATGATGTTCATAGTCTCTCCAAAATTACTTTCATTTCATCTGGTGTGGTGTTCATAATCAGCTTTACAAATAATTGCTTTTATGACCCCTCTGTTTTCCTCACACAGCTGCTCTGGGTTGACTTCTTTCCCATCTCTGTTATTTCTGCATACATATTCTGTTATACATATTGATTTATCGACAATGCAGTTTTCATCTTTACTGCTTTGTTTTTCTGTTTCGTTCCTTATTTGTCCCTTTTGGTTTACCATGATGTTTGGTGAAGTGTTTGTGCTTTTCAGAGGCTTCAATCACTCCATGCTCCTCGTATGCTCACTTGAAAAGCCTACTATCACCTGATAGTCTCTGGTCCATGCCAGTGAAAGGTCTTTTGTCATGTGTAAATTCCTTGAAGTATCCTTATCAAGTATTCCAACAACATTATAGTCATTAAATGGCCATCTATGACCATACAAGGTGTCATCTCAGCGTCCGAGTCTTTGCATACACTGATGGAAGCAGGCATGTTCATGGATTAAGATTCTTCTTGGTATAGCATAATCATGAACCCTGTGAAGCTCATTACGGAGTCCTGCTGTGTTGAAAAGAAAATCAACTGTAGTTATTCTCCGCCTTGCTACAAATATCACATATTAGGCTACTCAGCAGTATTGCTTCTTTTTTGTATAGCTCATCAGACTTCATATGTTCACTTATTCTAACACCATATAAATAAAAGCAAACAAAATGTATTTAATGCAAAAAGTTAGTCCTCACGCATCAGAGTCATGTACCCGAAACAACATGAGGATAAATACTTATAAAGCTCACAATCATTTTAAGCCCAGTAAAAATTATACGTCTAATAGACGTCTGAAGGATATGCAAGGTGGTTTTTTATGTCAGATTAAACTGGAAGTAACTAGACAGCGCTGTTTCTAGCATAAAGAGTGGATGTTTTTACTTGTTTATTTTCAAAACGGGACACTTCCTTTCCCATGTTAGCTTTTAACATCTCACATTACATAATTTTGACCTATGTGAGATCATTCCATGTATATAATTCAACAGATTTCCCATTAAATCCTCTGGGAATTATTAATGGGATTATATATATA
>JBAMHX010000014.1:11622352-11635718 GCA_037177515.1 Pseudomugil tenellus | reverse complement strand
TATATACCAGAATACCTGATTAAAGATAAACCTACAGTGTGTGCTTGTATGAAATAAATAGTGACATTCAACAAAGACAAAGTTTTAGGATTAGGAATAAAGCAGAGATTTAATAGGAAAGGCTTTTATTTGCAGCAATCATATAAGCTCCTACAGCCACAGTAATAAATACAGGTGGCTTGCACAAAGGTTTTAGCAGCTCTTGATTTTATCTGTGGTCATAAGTGAAGTGTAGATCAAGTGTTGATGTCTGCAGGTAGCACCAAACTCCTGGACAGAGAGGACAGCACAGCAGCCCATGTAGCAAACTCTAGCTTGAGCAAGTGTCAAACTTAAATAAAACATAAAATCTTTGTTTGACTAACAATAAACACAGTTCTCCTGAAAAGCAGAGGAGTGAGCTAGTTATGTATTTACTTGTGGGATGCTTCCAGTTACTGGTACTGTACGGTATGCTGGTATTGTTGTCTAAATATGACTTTATTGTCCTTCATTGGAGCTTTTTGTTATTTCACATCAAAACACAACACACCAATACCAATTATTCTCATAAATACATTTGTAAACCATATCAACACCATACAGCATTGATGTTTCATGTCTCTTTCAGCCACAGAGAGAAAGTTTAAAATCAAAGGTGGAAAAGGTATCATTCTCATACAATAGAATGATATGACAGAGTTATAGTTAGTGACAATAACTATTAATACAATCTTCCAAAGTTTTTTTCTGTGGTCCAACAGAATGGCTTTTTAAGAAGGATCAGGCTTGTGATGCAGGCCTGCAGGCATGGGGTGCTGTGCCTTCTCAAAGGTCACACGGACGCTGAAACAGATTAGCAATTCAGATTGAACTAAAGGAGCTAAAAGGCTGATGTTGCTCTGCCTGAGTCTTATTACATTAGCAAGGATCTGCAGTGCAAACACCGCACTGCTGATTCAAAGGTGTAACAACGAGGCAGCTATAAGATGGCATAGAAAGTACATTTATGTATACATAATGTATCAGAACAGAAATATGCATTCTAAAAAACAATCATCATGATTCATAGTAAGCAAGCAAGACACCAGAAAAACTACACCCATTATAGCGGGTTTATCCTTGGAACATCATCGCGCTGACTATGCTACCTCTAAAACATGGATCATCAGCATCCAGAGCCAAACACTTTGACCATCTGCCCTTGTGCAACATCTATCTTTGACATATTAGTTTAGGTTGTGGGATCATTATGACATCAGATATGAGGGATGATTTGTTACATCTCAAAGTGATCTGAATGTTCATGATAATAGAATTTATTATGCTCCACGTATGCACCACGTTTGCGTCAGACACAAAACCATACCGTAGCACAAATGGCTAAGCTAAAATGCAGCAGCTGTATTTTAATGATGAATGTCAGTTTGCTAGATCTTTATTCCCCCTTAACATCTTTTGTATCCTAATTGTCTATCTTTACATTACCAGCTACTTTACATCCTGTTCATGCAAATTCGGTTTCCCTTTGGGAAATAAACCAAGAAGATAGACTTTAGATGGGCATAAGGTGCTCCTGATGAGGAATATTGCTTAGTAAATCAGGTTCAAGAAAGTAGGTTGATTTAAGTCTTTTAATTAATAAACTTTACTACATTATCTATATTACAAAACTAAATATGTGCAAATCTAAAAATGTTAACTGCCGTAGAGACTTTTGAGGCACCTTTTTCAGCACCATGGACAGTTCAAACAATGACATGCACAGCTAGAGTCAGCCCTGTGCACAACAAATGAAACACACCAAACTAGTAATATAACTCATGTATCTCCACATTGTCATTCTATTATTCCGCACAACACAATGGAGACACAAGACATGTATTGGTAGCACATGTCCCAACAAGGCACATGTGCTCTACCACTGATGTGCCATTGGAGCAACCAGTAAACTGAGGACTTTGCAAACTAAGCCTGGATTAAGAGCAGAAATCACAGGAGTGCTATTATCCATATTGAAATGTGCACCAGGCAACAACCCATTCTCTTTGTCTTTATCTCATGGAGTTGTGTAATAGTGTGGACGTCACCTACACAGTCCTACACCACAAAGCAGTTTATGTTAGAGGGACAATCTTTCAAGAGGAAGAATGTGTGAAAAAGGAAAGGGGGTTTTATTTGGAGCATTTCTACCAGTGTGTATCTGAGCATGCGCACAAACGCTGACATGGCACATGATGATACATGGGCTTGTCAGAATGACAGTCTTCAGGTAGACTGAACTGTGGTGAAACAAAATAAATACCCCAAGAATATGCACAATGGTTGCCGTGACAACCCCAACCCCACCCCACCCCCCTGATCCTTTTTTCTCTTTTCTGTACTGCACGTGCATGCGTGTGTGCATGTGAGCGCTGCCCGGCCTCGCCAGCCCTACCTTGCACTCCTCCATACACGTCCTAACCGAGTAAACATCCGTCTCGTATTTCTGTACCAGCAGCTCAAACTCCCGGTAGTTCTCCTCCGCCTGCTGATCAAGAAGCTGATAAGCCCGGACGCACTCCGTGCATCCCAGCAGATCCACCCCCATGGCCATATCCAGGGTGCAATTCATAACGTCCGGTCTCGGAAACCCGTAAAACAAATCCAAAAGTGAGTAGGAATTACAAAAAGAAAGGTACAAATCGCTCAGATTCACGTACGCAGACTGTGTCCCCTCTTCCCCTTCACCAGAGAGGCCCAGGCACACGGTCTCCGCGTCCGTGAAAGTAAAGCAGTCTTTGGACAGGCTGTCGGGGTGACAGGTGTCCATTCGCCACAGAGGTTTGGTAGAATTCCCTATAAAAATAACATCTTGCTCTCTGGCGAGACGGTGGGGGTTAGGTAATGTTTGGGGACGGTGTTGTTGGTGGAGGGAGTTTGGGTATTCGCCCATGTCCGTTATTCTAAGCCCCTCGTTCGACCGCTTGTCTCGGGTTCGCGTCAGTTTCGCCTCGGCGCAGAACCACAAGTGATCAGAGAGCAGGACGGTGATGAAGAGCAGAGAGGCCAGCGACTGTCGCCATCTCTGGGCCCGCTCCGACTCCGTAAATGGCTTCTCGTTCTCTCGGGGTGCAAACCAGTATTTTAAGCCTTCGTCATGCTGCCGACGCATCCAAGCACCCCTGGTCATATTTTAGGAAAGTGCTGCCCTGGCCGACTCCACCGCGGGGACTGCTCTGCCACAATACTCATTGACTTGTTGGGAGATCGACTCAGGTTGGTTCTTCTCTGTAACGGTGGGGTGCCGTGCCTCCGCCGGTCCAGGGCGCTCCACTATCGCGCCCGTAGCAATCAGTGCTATTGAGATCCAATTTGCGTGCTTGCACAGATTAAGCTTCGCGCTGCCGCATCCCGGTTCTCCATGGCTCTCCGGGGGGAAACGGCGTCCTCTTTGACCGCATGCCCCCTCTGCCGAACGTCCCTCCCCGGGCTTGTTCTCTCGTCAGGGGCGCAGGGAGACCAGCTGTTGCGAGCCTCACGGTACTGATGCTGCGCGTCTACCGCCGTTAGGTCTGCAGATTCACTTAAAGGAGAGCAAGGAGCCCTTCTGTGCAGACAGCTTGGTTTCTTTGTCCCTTTCCTGGGCGGAAAGCCTTGAATCTGTTCTCCTGATGCCCATTGTCATCTTGGACCGCAGTTAAGTTGCCGCCATGTTAGTCTTGAAACACTTTTTCGGAGAGCTGGGTCTGTTTGCGTCATCTCCATCGTTGTGATAGCTCCATCGTTGCGCAGTGGCGGAGCTGCATATTACCTGTATCCAAACCACATGTGCACATAGACACACGCGCAGGGTAAGGGAGAGATGGACAAAGAAAGGTGTTAATGCTTGTTTTGGTTACTGGAACTTAGCTCTCTTATTTTAGCCATTGAATATGTTTCCTGACAGGAACACACACTTGTGGCGACCTCTTGCTTTGGTGCAGGGTAGACTCAAGTTCATTCACAACAATGCAGTTAGGAGATTATACTGCGTTTTCACATTCTGGTTTAAATCATCCGACCTATTTTCAACATGCTACAAGCTGCGCCATGACGCACAAACTTAAATGTGGTTTCTAAAATTATTTATATATGTTCAAGAGAAAATTAAATAAAAGTTAAAAAAAAGGCAAAATAAAACTCTAGTCATGACTTCAACGAGCAAAGGACAGCAGAACAAGCAAAATGCATGCATAAGGTGCTCTTATAGGCATTGATTTGACAATATTGTTAGTTTCCCTGCAGGTTCCATTTTATGTGCTGTGCTGTTTAAAAAAAAGAACACAAATGAAATATGGTCTCATGAATAAGTGTCCTTGTTTGGCTATGACGAAAATAGATAAATAAACGAGTCATATTGTTAAACCTCTGGGAACAAATCATTTCATCATCTCTTTCTTAAACTTACCAATCATTGCCAGCATTCACGGGCTTGAGTACTAAAAGAGAGAAAACAGAAAGCTTCTTAATGTTAATGGCTTGCATTTGGAAAAAGACAAGACATGATTACCTGATAAGTTTTTTGCTCAAAGCAATTTATTCAGCTTTTTTGTAGTTCATGCAATAACAGAACTTTTAATAAGAATTTTACAACTGAAGATAGCTCACATGTTGCCATTATGGAAAACATCTTCATAAAATTCAACACACACACACCAAAAAAGAATCCTTAATTTGTTTTAGTTTGATTTCTGATAAAGTTAAATCTTCCACTGAGTTGTTTATACTTATGAAAGGTTTCTGCAGGTGTAGCTTCACAAATACAAAAGTTAACCATACAGTCACCTCCTGTTGCTGTCTTCATAAAAGGGGAGCCTCGTCAGACACAAAATCAGCTTCTTTATTATCCAAATGTCACGCACAGAGACACAAACACACACAGACAAATAAAAAAAAAAATAGTTTGTCTGGTGTTTTCGAGCCTTTCTTTGATCTGCTTCTAATGGCAGCTCAACTTTCATGTTTTGCTGCCAGATTTTTAGTCGAAACATTATGTGGAATTGAATCAGGCCATGGTGCTAAGGTAAACATCTGTTGTGTCATTGCTACGGGTGCTTGCACATTCACTCATCACTCATGGCTCTCAAATATTATGTCACCCCAGGATGCTCTGATCTTGCCTTGTGGGGAAAGATGTCCTACTTCCACTGGGATTGTCTCGTCTGCCTTTATTATAGTCGTTCAATTCCATATGTCTTTGACCCTGATTGTAATGTTTGTGTGTTTTTGCATTTGTGTACATGTCTTCCCTTTCTGGACTAGTTTAGATGTATGGGTGCACGGACCGAGCCAGCAGCACTATAGAATCATTGTCATCACCTTCAGTTTGAGAGGTTTGAGCTGAACGGCTGACTTATGTCAGATACTTGGGGGGGGACTAGTGTGCGACATATGGAGAGCTGTCAGTTTCACACCACATTGGATATATTCCTACCTGCTTGTGTGTATGTGAGTGTGAAGGAGATGCAAGTAGCGCGAGGGCAACAGTGAGAGAGTAGAGAGAAAGATGGTCGAGAGGGAAGGGGAAAGATAGAGCATCTGTGAGATGAATGTAGATTGCCGTCTCTCAATCTGGAGCCATCGCAGTAACAGTATGGGCTGGCTAACATGACTCATCCACTATCCATGCTGTGTGTGTGTCCTCTTTTAAACAACACATGTAAAATTGATTGTACGACCTCACTTTAGATATTTTGTCTTGTTAAATGACACATAATTTGAACGGTTGAAGGGCTTGTCTTGTTTTTACTTCTAATATTCTGGAAACAGAGAAGTTGGAAACAAACACCGGCCTCATCAAAGACACATGGAATGTATTTTTCAGTCATGCAGGTGAAGCTCAGATTAATCTTTTTATAAGTCTCTATTAAAAAGTCAAATAAGGCCAAATTAAGCGCATGGACAGCTCAATGTTTGGTTTTTTTTCATTTCTTGTGCCAGGGTAAAAACAAGATGAGATATATATATAAAAAAAACATAACAAACTAGCTACTTCATATCAATGCTCACATGTCCGTTTACCAAAATGTGTTATATTGACAACCTTCACGCCTCCCATGCAACAAGTTAGTATGGAAGTCTCTTCAGATTTTGCCACTCATTTTTTTCCCACCCTTATGTATTTTTTAGAATGTGTGTTCTTCTCATCCTCCTAGTCATCTATAAATTTCTATATCTTCCTTTTCTTGAGGCTACATCTCTATATTTTCTACTGTCCATTCTTTTACTCCTCCTTCTTTTGCCCTGATTCAAAGATGTCATCCACATTTCCCTGTCAACCCTTTTCCTTCTCTCCATTTCTCTTTTTTGGCTTTCATCTGTCTGACGTCAGAGAGGGAAAAGAGGCATCTCTGATTGGTTGGAAGAGGCAACACCCTCAGCCCAGGCTTAGTGCCCCAGCTTGAATGTTGCAAATTGACAGTAGAAGTGCAACATAAGTACCAGTCAAGAACATTGGTCTGGCATATCTCCCATTGATTAATCGCAATTGATTAACATTTGAATATGAAAACAAATTAGTTAAAAGGACAAACAGCATCTACAAAAAAAAACAAAAAATCATTTTGCCCGGATTCAGACTCATTTGTCATGGTCATGTATACACATTTACATTTGTAACCAGTCAGTTTTTCCATCCAGTCAGTCGAGGCACCAATTCCAGCTGACATTGGGCGAATGGTGGGGTACACCATGGACAGGGCTATAACACGCAGATAAACAACCATGCACACACACATTTACATCTATGGGCAATTTAGAGTCTCCAATCAGCCTATCCCTAAAGTGCATGTCTTTGGACTGTGGGAAGAAGCCAGCGGTCCCAAAGAGAACCCACGCTAACACAAGGGGGAACATGCAAACTCCACACAGAAGGGCCACTGCCCTAGCCGAGGCTCAAACCAGCAACCCATTTGCTGTGAGGTCACAGTGCTAACCAACTTAGCCACCAGTTAGTCTAATCCAACAAATGTGTTTCAGTTAGATGTGGTTTGTTGATCAGTAATTTTAAATCATAGAAACTTTAAGGACTATTCAACTCTGCAGCCCTGCAGGTTTTCAGTATGTCCACCGTTGTGCTAAACTTCACGTCAAGCTGTAAGATCACATTTGAATTGACTCTGGTGTGTTTGAACACTCTAAAACCTGCAGAGGAGCTGCCCCTCAAGAACAAGACTTTTGGATCCCAATTGATCACTTTAATGTTCATCATTTTGTGTATCTCAGTCCTTTCTGTTTCCTGTACTGAAATGGGAAAAAAAGATTTATTAATGCTGCTCCCATTGCATGAAAACAACTTTGAAATGACTTAAAATAAACAGAATAAATTTTACTTAAAGAATTCAATTTTTTGTGTGCATCTGTGTGCGTGTGTGTGCGAATCACAGCCAATAATTTTAAGATGTATGTGTTTTAATTGATTATTTTATTTTGGCATTTTCTAATGCTTGATATTAACACTTTGACTTTACAGTAATTTCTTCATAGTTATATTAGGCTTCATCTTATAGATTTTTAAAAATGTCATTCATACAAATCTGTGTAATACCTTTACGTAAGCTGTTACTGTGCACTGTTTGGAATATCAAAGGTAATGTTTCCTGTCTGTATAGAGGTAATAATGATAGTAATAATATGATCCTTGCATTCTTTTTAGTGATGTTTATGAATGCCCGTGAAATATGCTATTTTTTGTGGATACAGTTATTGAAATGTGTCATAAAATTTTGTCTATTTAGTAAATGCATTGTTTTTTGCAGTGTCCTAGTTCACAAGAGGTGTGAGCTCGAATGAGCAGTGTTTTGTTTTCAACTTAGTGAACTTAATTAATGACATGCAACAATAACAACTGCTGAAGTATGTTTTAAAGTATTTATTCCTACAAGGCTTCATGATTTGCATGTAGTGTCAGTGTTTCTTTCACCTAATCCCTACAAATAAATTTGTTTTCCCACATTCATCAATTCCCTCTTTACATCTCTTCATTAATTTAGACACTCCCTTATTTTTTTTTTTAAGCCTGTCATCTCTCCATAATTAGGCTCAAGAGGGTTTAGAGTAGTGATGGAGATGTAATCATGTAGTTCAAGCCCCAGTTTTCACCACCTCTGCTCAGCCTCAGGGTTTTACTCTCATGATCGATTGACTCATCCCTTTCCTCTTCCAGGAATCTCTGAGCAGCTTATCAATGCAGCACGCTTTCCCAAGAACATTGCCCGCATCCCTATCATGATCCTGAATTCCTGACCTACTGTAGAGTCCCATTGTGCTGTCTGAATGTTTGCTTTCAGCCGGCCTGCAGCTTCAAGGAGAAAGCCGTGAGGAAAGTTAATTAAGTTTTTTTGTTTTTTATTGGTCTTTTCATAATTATGTGTACCATCTGTATTGTATTGTAGCATCAATGTTTTATCAAGTGCTTTACCTTGAAAAGCTTTAATTAACCGTTATTGTGATTGTGATTGTGATTATGATTATGATTATTATTATTATTATTAGTAGTAGTAGTAGTAGTAGTAGCAGTAGTAGTATGTAACAATCCCATGCTCAATAGACCCTTTTTTAGAACCATTTTGATGAACTGGTCAACAAAAGTTTGGAATTTATATGACTACGTTAAACTCTCTTCCCCAGAGGAAAACAAAGGAAAACAAAGGAGGGCCACATGGTCTACACATGACCACTTAGTCCAGCCCTAGAATGAGGAATTAAAATTTCCACTCTGCAACTAAGCTTGTGCCTCCTAACGGAAGTTTGATTTTCCACAACTCCAGCGTAAAAACACCCCACTTTTTATTGAACTGTTCACCTTCGGCCTCAAACCTCCAGCCATCGACCCCAGAAGGAACCACTGAAAGCTGCAAACCTCAACGACAGGCTTCTCCCAGATTTCGACGGCGCCAATATGGACAGACACGTCTTGGCGCCCCAGAACAGATCCGGAACACAAGCCTAGTCCACTGGTCGTAAGCTGCGAACCCCATTTCATCAGCGGGGAACTGTTGGTCTTTAATGATGGTTGGCGAGTTATGAAACTGTCTTATCTAGGCCTTAGAAATGGTTCACTCTTAGACATGATTAAGAAACATCACAGTTTTACTTAATACATCTTTAATCCCACACACATAGTTTCTTCTCCATAGAAATCAGGTTTATCATCAAAGCTCACAGCAACACTGGTTTATGTTATGTTTGTCTATTCTTTCTTGTTCGTTATATGTTTTATTATTCCTCATATTTAGCCATGTATAACCTGTAGATTAGATAATAAATACCCCTTTTACTATCTGGTCATTGTCTGTCATGATTTCCTGTAGTCATGATTCAAATCAATTCAAACTAGAACTTACGACTACAACATTTGAGACTGATTAATTATTGTATTCTTTTAATTAATTATTGTATTCAATCCTCGAATAGACACAATACAATAAAATAAAGACACACATGTTCAGTCACAAAGCTCCACCTGGTGTGGAAAT
Source organism: Pseudomugil tenellus (assembly GCA_037177515.1). Classification (NCBI taxonomy): domain Eukaryota; kingdom Metazoa; phylum Chordata; class Actinopteri; order Atheriniformes; family Pseudomugilidae; genus Pseudomugil; species Pseudomugil tenellus. The sequence continues at coordinate 11,626,242 of JBAMHX010000014.1, read as the reverse complement.
TTTGAAGCAGTCCAGCCCAGTATGGCATCAGGACAAGATGCATCCTGAGGTCATGACCTTTATTTGCACTTCATTTGAGGTCAATAAGAGAAATGGCTGGGCATATAGCAAAAAATCTGATTTTTCATTAATAAAGCACCACCAGGTGGGAAAACCATGAGTCCAATAATCGTGAAATTTATAACAGATCGTTCTCTTGGGGACCTAAACAGGTGTACTGGGTAACAAAATCTATTTGTAAATAATTCCAGAGATATAGGCAAAAATCCAAATTTTTGTGCATAAGGCGCCACATAGAGAGGAAACCATGAATCCCAAAATGTTCAAAATTGACAGAGCTTGTCTCCTTGGGCACCTAAAGGTATACCGAGTACCAAATTCCAATTGTGAAATTTGTTATCAAGCTCACACAAAGGATATCTGGCGGCGGCGATGGTCGTGATGAAACCATTATATCCCCGACACTCCACGTTTGCAATGTCTGGGATATAATGGCTTGTCTTAGCTTGTATATAGATATAAATATCTATATACAAGCTACGACATCTTTCTTAATCTTAGTTTTCTACAGTTACATACATAAAAATAATTGATAAAAACTTTTATCATATAAAGAGTTGGGTTAGTCTGAATTACTGATGCTACATCACTGATAAATGACGGGCCGAGTCTGATGCTCTGGGTCTCTAAGCAGCATTTTTGCTGTGTCATGATTGACCTCTTAGGAAAGAAAGGATCAGGAGCCGGCAGAAATAATACATACATAATCTCTTCAAACTCTTTACCTTGGTTTTAAGACCATCCCAGTTGATGATTATTTGAGATGTCCATAGTGAATGATGTCATTAAATTAAGCCACTTTTGTTGGTAGACACTTTTAAATCGAGGTTAAAACCATTTTTTCTCATGTGCCTATGTGTGAAATATACACAGTAACTTTTAAGTAACTTTTTCTTTTACAACATCTGTAATGCTTTGGGTGTTTTTTATGTTCAGCACTTTGAATTGTCTTGTACATGAAATGTGCTGTACGCATAAACGTGCCTTGTATAATGCCAGTTCTAATGAACATAGAAGGATACCACTATTGGTTTGCTTGTTTTTCTAAGGTTTAGTGCAGAATGGAAGCAGCTGCATTAGGTTTAATCCAAAGGAAAGAAAGAATGACAGTAAATGAGAAAGAAGATGTACAGTGAGTTCTGATTTACTGAGATTTCAATATGAACTCAGTACTTTTAATGTTTTGTTTAGTAAAGTGAATTTAATTTGATTTCAGGCCTGTAACAGTGCAAACAAAGAAAAAACCAATTGGGACAATCTATGATTAATAATAAATACAGAGAGCAAAGATGTACAGCATATATTTGTCTGTCAACAAATACACAAAATACAAATCACATCAATGTTATATTTTATGTTCCATGGTGATTAAGGACCCAAACATACGACTGAACAGACAAACAACCAACAAGTTCAACTTTATTTACACAAAGTAGAACAGGAAGTCCAAAACACTAAACTTAAAGCAATCAAAGGCTTAAGCAGAGCTGAAAGATCTGTGCATAACTGAAAAGATCTTAAACTCAGCTGAGTGTCAATCTGAGTGTAAACAACAGACGGCTGGGTTTACAGAAACTCCAGGGCTGAGACTGAGTTGCCACACTCCAGCTGAGAAAGCTGATGCCCATCCCAAAGTGTTTATGTCACCAAGCAACCTTCCTGTCATCTGTGACCTGAGCTGGACCCAGTGAAAGTGATTTTCTCTCCATTTTTCCATCACTTCTCACCTGCTGGCCCTTTCTCCTCAAAATAAATGGAGATTTATTAACAGATTTCAAGTGGTTGTTCTTCAATGCCTGCAGAGTTGTTAGCATCATCTGAATGCTATGTTTCTTTGAGCATATACATTTTTGTATGCTGAATTTAATGGAGCCACACACAGAAGCCTTTGGATGAAGCAGGTATTAATGCATAAGGTGGTGAATCCCCAGTGTAAACGCGCAGAAAATGAGTCTGGCATCTCTAAATGCATTTGCTTCTCATTAATCCATGCTGTCAGAGAAAAGCACCTTCTGATGAAAGGGATATGTTGGCCCCTGGATCACAGAGGAAGAAGTATTTTAGCTTTTGATGAAATAGGAATAAAGCCAAATTGTGAATAGTGTGAAATCTGAATGGCATCCAGTAAGCTCTCATAATTTAAGGGTTATATATTTATTGCAAGTAAGCTTGTATTATATTCAATTCACTCTGAGAAAGATGCAATCTTTGTTATTCTTCTTTATTTCCAAACCTCTGCCTCCATGTTAAAGTACAGTTCATAGAGTGAGCCAAAATTCCATTCTATGTCCAGGCTGCATTCGTTATGTTGCTGTTGTACAATTCTTTATTTTTATTTTCAGCCAAAAATTTTGGTTTTGTCATGCAGCAGACAAGCTCCACAAAATTTCACTTTCATCTCCTGGGACAAGCTTAAGTCATAAAAGCTTTCCTTTTATGTTGGATCTCTGCTATACAGATGTGCAAAGTCGTGTCACTGGTTTTGCCCTTACTTTGCTTTTAACTTGTCTTTAGGCTGATCATTCACACTAAGCCAACTTTATTAGAAAACTAAATAATCTGCTAATCTTTGTAAATGTGAAACCGCTGCTTTTGTCTTTATGTTATGATATTAACAATCATTAATATTTCTGTCAGCAGTGGTAATTTTTCTGCAGTATTTTTTTTGCCATAGTGACCCATCAGATCTACCTGTTACCATTGTTAGTTTGAGCATAATAGCAAATATCCTTGAAGAAAGGGGCCTTCACATGGGGCACAAACATGGGGCTTGAAGTGTAGTGTAAAATAAAGTTTGAGTTAAAAAAGCACACAAGTTTTTAACATTCATTGTCTTTCCTCCAAGAATTGTATGGATACAAAAAGCCTGTCAGAGCACACCATAGTGTTTATATAAAAACGGATGTAGCCACTCTGATTTTATTGGTTTGCAGACTCCCATTTTGAAGCATCATGTAGCATTTTGCCTCTTGTCACCTTGTTTATCTAAAACAGATGTTACAAGCAAGCAGCAAAGCTGACATAGCAGGCACTTCACACCTATAGTGAAGCTGCTGAGGCAACTAAGGAAAAAATAGATGTAACCAAAGATCCAGTTTATCCACTATACCTACAGATAAGCTTTTAAAACTGTCATGAAAACATTCCCTTCATGTGTTTTATTGTTTGTCAATTGAAGTTCACTGTAAGATGTATTATACAATGCGCAAAGCTCAGGCCTATGTAGCACTGCATTGTGCTCAGCCCGGGCTCTTGTTCTGCATCATCTTTCTCTTCACACAGACTGACCGACCTCAGATGACTTTGCAGACACACTTTTCAGTCTACCAGTCACGTGCAAATCTCTCCCTCTCCCCTGTGGATTCACGTTCTACTTCTGATCATAGCATACATGTGTGCTTCTCCTAGCCATCTGAAATCTAAGTTTAAACAAGAAAATCATAGTAGTTCTTTCCATTAAAGTCAGTTCACACACATTTTACTTATTCATCTATTTTCATTTATCTACTTTAAATCCAATGCTCTAAATTGCATTTTTATATTTTATCTTTGTCTTATGTCTCATTCAGGATGCTGAATGTAGATGTGATTGTTGTCCATGATTGTACTGAGGAAAATAATTACTTTAATCACTAAATTACTTAAATAGCAAGTTTCAACAGGTCAGTCAAGGTTGTATTGTACTTGAGGACTTGAGCTTCTAATCAAATGAATTCTTGGCTCTTTTCCAGAATCTGTAACACACACACACACACACACACACACACACAAATACACATGCAACATATACAATATTTACTGAATGTAGTGCATTCATTAAAACTTAAATT
>JBAMHX010000014.1:11578259-11593791 GCA_037177515.1 Pseudomugil tenellus | reverse complement strand
ACACACACACACACACACACACACACACACACACACACACACACACACACACACACACACACACACACACACAATTCAGATCTTACAACGTGTGTATGAAGTAGTGACAACAATGCCCATCCTGTGCTTAGAAACATGTAAAAAGTACTTGTTTCACTCGCTTTCTGCACTCTGAGAAACTCTTAAATCTCTCTCTCACTCTTTTCTGTAGTACTCTCCCTGATTCATGCTCTTGTCTCCTTTCAACTACTCTCTTTTATTCACCCAAACTGGTACACTCCTCCTCCCCACCCCACCCCCATCTCTGCCTGCCTTTAACGTCTGCCTCTGGTGGGATGTCAGAGGAGAATTTTAGCCATTTGGTGTAGATGCAGGAGCAGCTGGGAGCTTTCTTTTTTTCTTGCTGCTTTGTTTTGAAGTCTCAGCACTCACCTTGCCGTCTCTGGATATCATTTCTTAACTGAAGAGAAAACTCCATGAGCTGAAGCAAAATGCTACTCTGAGGTACGGTGGTGACTGTATGAATTTGTTCTTTAACTGTATGTAAACATGAATGACCTTCTCAGCATCTGTGAGTCATGTCAAACTAGAATGAATACATTTCTAGCATTCTTTAGATGAAGCACGCAAAACTACATTTTTGATGATAGCATTATCCGAATCAGTCTACATGTATTTCTACATTTATCAAAGAAGGACAGTTTCTTTTTGTTGAGTGACATTTTCTTTTTACTCTGGTCTTTGTTCCTGTTCTTTTTGTCCCTTCTTCAATGTTGTTGTTTGCTCTAAGATAATAAAATTTGTGTTGGCTGGCAGTGCAGAGAAAGGGATTTGGGTTTGTTAGCTTGCTGACTGCACACGCAACCACACACTCCTCCAACAAACCTATGAGGCAAAGAAAGTCAGTTGGGAATCATCCCAGTTTCTTAGGACCTTGGGCACTGTGTGGCATGACATCTATAGTGCAAGCCTATGTGTCTGGTGTTGAGAGTGGAGGGAAAAAAAGAGTTGTTATTTAAATAAAGACAGAGGTAATGTAGTAGTGGGCAGGCAGAAAACAAAGTAGTGAAGGCACAAAGAAGAGAAACAATTTAATGGCCTGTAAAGCTTCTTCCCGGTGTGACAGAAAATCGCAGAAAAGAACATAAGTTTGGCTGCGTCCACCCCCCCAAAAAAACTCTTTTGTTCACAGAAGCTCACAGATGGGCTCATTCAGACTCAGCATCTACAAACGCCTGTTTGCATGTGTGTATGTGTAAGTGTGTGTGACAGAGGGGAAGAGTGAGCGCATGTGTGTTGGAGCTGTTGATGTTAAACTTTAGGGATGAGATGATTCAGAATTGCTAAACACAATGGGAAAAATCTATCAAAACGCACGAGGAGTGTCAGCGTTTTCTGTCGCAGCCTTTTCTTTTCAACATGAAGCACACGTGTTTGTGTGTCTGCGAGTGCATTACACCCATCTGTCCTCATGCCCAGTCAGATTGGATCCTCCTGTGTCTGGCAGTAATGCATGGAGCGAGGCATCATTCTCTTTTTAAGATGAACAGATTATCACCAACACACCAGTTTCAGCTGTGGTGCGGTGAGTCAGTGAGGGCAGAGAGGCCACGCATGGTTCAACGCTCAACGGCACTGTCAAGCTGCCGCTGTTGGCCCCTTGACCCCATTTGCTCCAGAGGTGCAGAGTGTAAAAGGAACATGCCCTTTGACCTTAGACTTTTTCTTTCTTCTGTTTTCATCATACAAGCTGCTGATATCTTTGGGGCGTAGCTGCTCATTTCTGAAATCTGTGTTCTGCTTGACTGTAGGACGCCCAGTCCCCTGTGCTGTGGTCAGCTGTTGAGCCACATGGTCTCAAGAGTTAGTCACCACCCTCCCTGATAATTATGGGTTGATTTGTGGGCCAGAGGGAACAGTGGCGGGGAAGAGAATTGGTGGGGTTGGATTGATTCTTCATTCTGGGACTTTTCTTTGCAGAAGAGGTTTTGAATGGATCTGCTGCTGTCATAGGTCCAAAGGTACTCAAGGAACAACCCCGCCACACCCCTTCCCTCCTAAACGTTTAACTGTGTGAAACAACTCACCAGCTGTGTTGCAGTGGTTAAGCCCTGCAGTTCTGCAAGACTTTAATGACCTTTTTCCTGCATGAATAAGAAGCAAATTACATGTTAGTGATAGAATGGTGCTTAATAGTAAAGTAAACGCCATGCTTGTATCAAGAAGAAAAAAACTATGCTTTCCAACTTTTTAGATCCTCTTGTCCACATTTTTTTGCTCTGTCCACCAGCTAATCTATTCTTAGATCGGTCTGGATGGTTTCCACGCTTACTGGATTCCTGTTGCAGTTCCTGTGACAGACAGCCTCCTAATAAGCCCTCAGCAAAATAGGCACATGTGCAGAGACACTCACAAACCGTGGACAGATGCATTTCATCTGTCTGACGTCAGAAAGCAGACAGCTGACTGAGCGAACAAAAGAAGGGGTAAATGGGATTTAGGGGGTTTACCATTCAGCTGGAAGAAAAGTCAGATTTATCTCACCTTTAAATCTGATTAGTGCAAACTGTCATACATACCATTATGGCTATGTACTGGTAGAATACAATTTTAGATTAAATTGAGGAAAAATCTATTTTAGCAAAAGCAACATCAACCACTAACACCAATCTTTTTCATATCTTTGTGCCTATTACCTAAAATACAACTCTGGACTGGAGATGTGGATGTTATGCTCATACTTGCTAAAAGACTTTATTCTGTCCACTGCTATATTTCATTGTGTTAAAATTAAAAGTGAGTTTGAGACAGGATGAGATCCTGACTATTTCTTCAAGCATTGCTCTTGGGACCGGACAGTTGGTTGACTCAAACAGCAGCTAAGCTAAGGACAGGTGGTGGAAAGCACTGCTGGCAGCAGTCACAACATGTTATTTGGGTCTGGAACCCTTCCAGCAGGCTAAGATTAAATCCTTTGGTCTGAGATTCTACCCCCCACCTTCATCTGATAAAGTGTTGTCATCAAAGTGTGCGAGGATTCAACACAAAACAGGTGGAGCAGCTGACATGAAGGTTGACCAAGCCCTGTTTGATGGTGGTCTTTGTCAGAAGACAAGTAGACTAGGTTTTTTTATGGAACACTTCCTCGTGTAAATATAAATTCTTTACTCCTGGCATGCAACACGCAGCCTTTGCAACTTTGTTTCCCTTCCAAGGCTATCATTGGACACTGTGTCAGTAGCATCGATGTCAGGGCTTGCCAGGACTTGCTTGTGTAGGTACAGCATGAACACACATTCTGTCTCACCTGCAGTACTCCAGAATGGAAAAGCTGTATTTATGTTAAAAATGTGAAAATTAAAGTTTTCCACACAAAGCATTAAAAAAAAAAACTGCAGAAGAGCTACTTGAATGTTATGAAGGAAATTTAGTGTGTGGGAGCTGAAATCTGGTAGCGAAAGCATTTCAGAGTAGAAGAAAGTGGGTGCACAGAAAGAGAGGCAGAAAAGAAGGACTGAGAGAGCAGCTGGTTCCCCCCCTTTTCTGGAATGCTTTCATGGGCAGGTGCATGAAATGTAGCCGCATCACTGCTCCCATTACCATGAATTTCCAAACACACACTTACACAACATGTGCACTCACTGGCCCTCCTCCTTGTACACACATACTTGTCCACCTACTGGGTTCTTTTGCCTGTAGCTAGACAGCATGTATTAGAGTGCTGAGTGTATAAACCCAGCTGCGGAGTTATGATAATGATTTGAACAGGATTGGTTAAGTATTCCCTGTAAAAAAACACTGCTTTGATGTTGTGGAGAGGCTGTGGGGGAAGTTTATGCAGAGATTAAAGATAATCTATGACTGTGATGTTTGTGTGCCTGATTTTCAACATGTCATCTCTCACGTTTAACCACGATCAAATTAAGCCAACATTTAATGGGGAATGATAGTGCCTTCCCTCTCGGTCAATCCTGTGATATATCATCCAGCATATCTGTCAAAGTCTTTTCCACAGAGAGAAAGAGATACAGAGGGCACATGGATGTAAAGGTGAGCTTTGAGTCAAATTCTTCAAATAAAATCCAAGCATAAGCTTTGTGGATGATGGGATATAACATAAGGGGTTCTGAGATGAAGGATGGTGTAAGCGGTGACAAGAAAGATGGTCTGGTAGACGTGGTAACCAAGAATGATCTACTGGAATAGTTATACCCCCTGGTCAGGTAAGGGTTCTGAAGCACGAGGTAATTTCGTGCAAAAGAAGAATCTCAGGCATTTCTCTGATGGGAATTGCTTCAGCTTTAGATGGGAGGTATCTTCCTCCTGTGAATGTGTGTATCAATAGTCTGGTAATTTCACACTCCATATCAACTACAATCCCAAGATTCTCTGAGCCTTTCCCATTACTTTCTATCCTCTAATTCTGTCTGCCTCTTCTGCCTCCACACAACGTTATATATGCTGGATGATGTAAAAGTATAGCACAGGGATTTTGGCCTGTCATTTCTACACTCTGTCATAGGTGATGAAATATACAAGAAATTGAAATAAATTAAAGGGTGATAAGCTCACATCTTCAAGTGTTTTAGACTTCTAAGCCCATACTATAGGTCTGTTAAAGTACACCAGTGTTAAATATTAGTTGTGGTGCCTTAATAGACAGGCAGAGCTGCTGGTCACATTTGAAACCATTGACAAGTAATTCTGTATAACACGTTTATGTGACATAGGTCCAAAAGTTTACTATAAACAATACTGAAAATATTGAGCAAGTCTCTTCAATACGAAGATTTAATGCATAGCTCCAATAATCAGAAGTGGGTAATAAAGACACCAAAAAAAAAACAACTGAAAAAAAGGTGTATTTTAAAATTTCAGACCAATTCATGAGGTGCATGTTTTCATATTTTGGTTCTTTATTTATTTATACATTTTGCCTATAAACTGTACTAGAATTTATAAAAGGGAACATAAATAAAAAAATAGGTTATGTCATCTGGATGCTGACTTTGTTGGCTTCCCTCATAGCTTTACTGAACAATGAAAGTGGATGAACAAAAGGTAGAGGACAAGAATGTAAAACAAGGAAGTAAAACGCTTTAGGATTTGTTGTACTTTCTCTACACTATGAGATTATTTTGCCTAAATAATCTTGGAACTCCTTAGCAAAGACTACCTTTAAGATCATGGTTTGTGAACAAACTGAACTTAGACATCTTTCACCTGAGCAGACGAGCATGCATGTGAATTGTTTTTCGACTTTAGTTTTTCTGGCGTAAACTGTGATCACTGCAATTCCTCATTTCACTAAAAGATTGAAAATCAAATAATGTATACAAAAAAGAGTTGAGAAGCTGTCAATCACTAAATGATCATCAGCTGTGAGATCTGAGTGGCAGTTGAGGTTGTCATGGTGATGTGGATTGTAACACTCAGATTTGATGCTGTTAGGAAACAACTGCACAAATCATTTAGTATGTTTTTTAAACAACAAATGATGAGGAAGTAAAAATGCAGTCATCTTTATGTTTTTATTTGTTAATTTTCTAACATATTTAGTAATTTATGGCTGCATGGCGGTGTGATGATTAGTTCAGCAGCCCCACTGCAAGAAGGTTGCTGGTTTGACCCTCGGTTTGGGCCGTGGTCTTTCTGTTTAGAGTGTTTCTCATTTCTGTGGATAATCTTTTGCTCGTTTGTTTTTGTAAAAGCTGTATGAAAGTGAACTCTCTTTCACATATGTTTCTGTTTAATTTGTCGGGCAGGAGCATATCTACAATAATCTCTCTTTTTTCCTTTCTCTCTCTCTCTCTCTCTCTCTATACATTACAGAATTGAACCTGCCTCAGTCAGTTTCACTGCTTTGCACGTGTATTTGTCCAATTAAATAGCCAGATTAAGCTATATTCTATAAAGTGAATTTAACACTACAAAATATCTCACAAAGAAAGGATATCTCTAGATAGGATATTTCTGCGTCTGATCTAAATGCATGGTAGGCTATACAAGGTCTTTCAGTGTATGTGTGCATGTTACTATACGAGCACCAGTAATTACATGAGAGTCAAACCAAGAGATTAAGGATGATGGACTGGAACTCATGCAGACAGATGGAGAGATTTTCCAGAAAAAAAGCACAGGAAGCTAATTAAAAATCTGATTAGGTGTGTAGATCTGCAACAAAGAGGAGATCCCTTGTTCAGTGGTACCCTTTTTTTGGCCTTCCTTCTTTGTTCACTTAAAAATAATGGAAAATATTACTAATTATGATGATTAAAGTTTCATCAGTGACTGGCAGGTTGATGTGGATAGATAATCACATTGGTTTTGCTGTATCTGTTCTTTTTCTGATTTATAATCTTTCAGATGCTCTTAGTCCAAGAGATTGAGAAAGGAGAAGGCAGAAAACGGGGATATGCAGAAGTTAAATGTAAGTGTAAAAACAGGGTGAGGGATGGAGTGAAATGGCACAGATGAACAGCTTTAGCTTGTTGATATTGGGATGATAATGAAGGCTTGCTAAGTGAGCACACAGATGAGTGGAGAGGGCTTGTAATTGAATAAAAAAATGTGATGATGGTCAGGTTTTCCTCCCATTCCTTGAAGGTCACTATAGGGATTATTGGCAGTGTAGAATAGTAATGATGGTGCTTGTCATTAACTATTTATCACTAGCATTTGGGCTTTTGCACTAACAAAGACTTCTGGGCATCAGCTTTTAAAACACATTTGATGTGGTGGTTTTCTTTGTGCGCAAGAGACATCTCACACCGAAACAGAATGTTTTTTTGTGAACTCCTTGAGGCTCAATTGTGTGTCTTGTTTTACTTGATTTTCTCTATGTTGCCTTTGACAAACTCGGCCTCAATGACCACAAACACATTGGGACAAGCCGGCATGAGGTCAAACCAGCCACCTCTTACGACTTATGTTCCCTCCTTCATACTTCTTCGTTTATTAGCAAAAGCTCTGCAAATTGATAGTGGAGAGGAGAAAGAGGGGTGGGGGTAGATGCCTATGAGGCTGGGGGTGTTAACTGTACCCTTCAGATCGAGTAAGTGGGCTGGGCTCACTAGGGTCTTCAGAGGGGGAGGGACATAGAGAGAAAGAGAGACATATGTACAAGAATGTCCGGCTCCAAGCGGCAGCGTTTCCATGGCTACGGGGAAGGGGATGAATGAATGACATCAGAGTTGCGGGGAAGTGTGTGAGTGTGAAATTGATTTGGTGGTGGAGCACGGGGAGACGAGTCTCACTGGGTTTTCGCCAGGCAGACACATTTCTCTCCCCTCCGTACACTGGTGTCTGCTAAAGAAGGGGTTCTCTCTGGTAAGGCTCGCATTTTTCTCCGCTCACCTATCTTCTTGTAGTGAAGGCTGATTATTGGGGTGACGATGAGTGCAAGTGGAATTTTTGCTCATAAAACTGCGTCCAGGTCTTAAATGTGTAAAATGAGCATGGAGTGAGATTTGTGCGCATGTATATGTGTGTCAAACGTGCTGCCTGTGTGTAGATGGAAATGAAATGAAAGGAGAAGCAGATGTACCATGCAGTTGTATTGGGTCTACATATACTATAAGATGCTTGTTGCAAAATGGCTTGTGCTTCTGGCTTGAATTAAACATCTGATTTACTTGATTTTTATGTACAAATACATCTATTATTTTGAACTAAATTGTCCTTTAAGTCCAGGTTGTCACACACTGGAGCTTTAACTTGGATGGATAGAAATCTTGTTTATGCTGTCAAAGAACTTATTTTCTTAAATTTAATTTTCTACTGTAAAAGAGTCTGTTTATTACTGTTGGGCTGTACAGTTAGCTCACAGTTAGCTGTGACAGTTAGCTCCCACGTTTTAAGGTTGGCTCTGTGCATAGGAAGCTGACCTGCATTGACCCCTATAGGCCAAACAGCTTACAGCTGAAGTGAAAAGGCTGAAAATCATGCAAAAGTCTGTCAAAACCCTCAGATCCAGCATGTGGACAGAGGATGGGGATGCATTAGATTAGATTAGCAGTCTAAAGATTAATATTTATGTGATTTGGAGACATTATCTTTTAGTAGGAATATTAGTTGACACACATATCTGTTTTGTTTTTGTTCCAAGAGAGCAAGCAAAGCAAATACATTCAAGAAGGAATTGACATGATGTCACGCTGGTGTTATCTGAATTCGATTCTCTTGTTTTATGCAGCAGTTGCGTACAGTGTTTTGATAGTAATGGTTGAGAGTTCAAAAGCAAAATATGGTTGATTTTAAGCAGAGGGAAGAAAAATATTGGAGTAAACTCTATGTCCAGCTTCAGCTCTGTGAAAAGGCTCAGGGCATTAATTATGAATATAGAGGGATATGAATATGCATAAGGCTGTTTCTATGCATTTCATTTGAAACTGATAAGACAAAAAGTATGCTACTGGCAGGTCTGGGTTACAGTGAATTTCTGTCTACAGTTTTTAGCCTAAAAGTCTCTCAGCTGACGGTATGGATGGGATGCTGAAATGCAACCGGCGTGGATAGTAAAGGGCTCTAGTACATAAACCTTAAAGCCCAGCTAAGTCTTCTAAAAGCTCAGCTGAGTGCCTGAATGTAAGTTTGCCAGCTTTTTGGATAGCATGGTTGGAGGCACAAGTGGGTCAGTAGTAGACAGCTATGTAAAATATTTCTCTTATCTGCTTGAGAACAAAATTGCCCCGTAGCAAAACACAACCAATAAAAATGTTTTTCTTTCCTCTAACATTGTAAGTAAATGTGAAACCCGATCTAGGACATTACACTAAGGGCCTGTGATGCTGCATTACTTTATGTTTGCTTTAGTAATACACTTTGTTTTAGTTTAGTTCTGTATCTTACACTTTTTTGATACCACTTTGCTTTGTCCTTTCTGTAAAAGTGGAGAGGAACCACAATATCAGAGTGGTTACTCACTGATATGATGAGTTGTACCCATTCGGTATTGATCACATTAAGATCTGCTATCATGTCTGCATTGGCTGTGCCATGAGAATAAATCTGAAGTTACATTAACATGTATCAAAAATTGCCTGCTTACCTGAAACCCCCCCCCAAACACATGAGGCTGACAATACTTTTATAGCAGAATCAAATGTGACTTAGTTTCCACAGCATTGACAGGAAAGCTCACATTTAATGCTGTCTTTTCCGACTGATGTCCTGCATGACTGTAAAAAGTATGCTTATCACTGGCAGATCAGTTTGAGTGACTATTTCAGCGCCATCTGCTGCATATGAACTCAAATAACTCTAAACAGCATGGATTAAAAGAGGCTGTAAAAATGCTTGTATTTTTTAATTCAAGTCAATATTTTCTTTGTTTCAGGTAATAATGTAGTTTCTTCTGATCACACTTGCATTTTTTTGTTTCTTTGTTTGTGTGTTTTTTAGTTTATTCTGCTAAAACTGAACTAGTTTAGTTACATCAGTGACAATTCAGGAGTCTATAAAGGTAAACAGCTGTTTACAGTTAGAGCACTTGATAATTAGCTTCCATGTAAGGGATGTCAAGCTGTTTCATTTCCTTTCCACAGCCAGGCTAAGTGTCAGATAACAGCACAGACTTATTAAACTCAAAGTTCATTTACCTATATGCATATCATCCTTTTCTACTAAAGATTAAGCATGCTGAAAAAAACGTAGATTTAAATATTACATTACAGTCATTTAGCAGCGACTTACGTTTTTGGGGGGTCATAGAGTTCAGCGTCTTACCCAAGGACATTTCAGCATGTCGTCAGGGGAAGCCTGGAATCAAACCACAAACCTTCAGGTTGACAGACAACTGCTCTCAACCCCCGAGCTACAGTCTCATAAGAGTCATCTCAAATCAAAGACACATGTGCTTATTTTTTAAACACAAGATAATTATTCTTACTTAGTAGTTTTTATGTCAGATTATTTCCCTTGTTTTAAGTGTATTGTTACTTAGTTGTCTCAGATAACATAAAAAATCTTGCTACTAAGATTTTACTGTCTCTTTAACGTAATAATTTCTTGAGAAGGAAATAAGAAATTTTGACTGACATGTTATCTCCTCAAAAACAGTCAAATGGTTTGTGACAGGTTAGTTGTGCAACAGGTCAAACAGTCAAAGGATTTTCTTTAGCAGACTTTTTAACAAGACTTATATGTTTGTGATTCTTTCACTGGTTTTAGGTTTTGCTTTTGTTGCTAATAAAAACATTATGAAACATTATTTTTATTAATAGACTTAATTACAAAAAATAACACTGACAATTGTAAAGTTTCTTATTTTTGCTGTGTTAAAATTGTCATAGCATAACTTCCACAGATGTGTTCTTAAAGCCTTTGCATGCTGACTGCAAGAGACATTTTTTAGGGTTGTGTTTAAATATATTCTGTCAACTCAACAATCTACTTATGTATTAAGCTCAATAACTGGCTTTGCTTACTACATTTCTACAACTTTTTATTTTTCTCTGAAAGCAGACGTCCAAATCAGTAAAAAAAGATGTCACATCACTTTTCCTTTAGCAGCTTTCTATTACAAGGTGTATGTAAAGACAAACTGAGAATGTGTGCAAATGTTTCATTGTTGTCAGATAAATACCTACATATTTATTTCTCAATCGTGTTGTTCACCAGCCTTTTAATTTTTTTCTTTGCTTTGCTGATGTTCTAACATAAATCAGTGGAACCTCATCCACCTGTGAGAACACCTAGAACATCTGCCTTTGTGGGCCGATGCAGTGATCACTACAAATGTATTATTATTTGGAATAAAAGTGATAATGTGATAGTTTGCATCTCATCATGATTCCATGTCTTTATGGAGTTTGACAAAGCTGCTGGATGAAGATAATATTGGATGTTTCGGGAAGTTTGCGCAGCACAGAATACATGTGTGTGTTTGTCGTGTACTTTTACCCACAATAGCAGCAGGCGTCTTAGGGAACATGAGTATTTGAGTTTGAACAGCTCTGAGTGAAGTATGATAACATAAGCTGAGTGGTGATGTGGGTTAGCAGTTGGAGCCAACTGTGCATGACTCTGGGAGCGTGCTGTGACTCAGTAGAACAGCGTTTGTGTGTCAGGCTGTGGTCATTGGCTCCATCCTCAATCAACAAAAAGGGCACAGGAGGCTTCTGTCTGTTTTATAGACCGATGCTCGAGTTAACTTTTAGACTTTGGCTTGTGTTCTTCTTTTGTTTGTCAGGGTATTGATCATCTCTTGTTGAGACTCACATGCATCTTTTCTGTACCAGCTCTGTCCACTGTGAAAGCTGCTTGAGTGGGGAGATGAGTAAAACTCTAGTAAAGGATAGACAAATTAAGGCAAGGAGAGAGCGGCACTTTCTTTCAGTTTTAGGGATCCTGAATTGATTCAGAAGAAGGGATGTGAGGCGGTTTAGAGAGGAAAGTGTAATTATAGGGAGAAAGTGAGGCACACTCAATGAGAGGAGATAAATTGACTCATAAGTTATTAATTACTCTCCTCCATCTTTCCTGTCTTTGTCATATTAATTGGCTTCATTTGTCTTTCAAATTCTCCTGAGTCTGACAGCTTTTCTTCCTTCTGTCTTGCCTTGGTGTCCTTTCTCTCCTCCTGGCGAGCAGTGATGATGAGCTGAATCAGCTTACTGATTCTTCAGGCAATCTTTGGTTCAGATGATGACGCAGATGTTCACCGTTCCTTCACCCGTTTACTGACAACTATGGCATCTTCAGCTATAGAATGAAAGGAATCAACATTAACATTAACATTAACATTACAAGTTGCTGACAAAATATGAAGGAATTGGGAAGAATTACTTTGATATGTAAAGTGTAGCTGAAACTGCCTGGACACTTTCTATATGTTATGCTGCTTTATGCAGAAATTCACTTAATGCAACTGCTACCGTTGCATCGGGCTTTAACTATCCTTGGATTGTATTAACTGCTGTTCAGTTTAATCCTGAACTGAGCTCCAGGATGAAGTGAAAAGTGGTTGGATTAACATTATAATGAACTCCTCTGAGTGATTACAACAGATTTCACACACACACTGCCCATGGACAGAAAATATATCAGCTCTTTTTAAGTAGTCTGTGAATTATTAACTCTTAAAAAGCACTTTCACAAACACACAACTGAATCTCCAGTGCAAAAATGTATGTGTTTGAAAGAATTTAAAAACATCATTAAGGAAAATGAAATTTTCTTATAATGAGCTCTACATTTTCTACCTTAGTCCTAATATGTACAAATAAATGCAACAACTTCTCAATGTTGAATCTCCTTTTCTTGCTGATTTCTGTGTATTCTGATATAGCTACTCTATACTCATGCTAAAGTACAAATATGTACTAGTTTTTGTAAGACTACAAGACCTGGAAGGTGAGCAAACATCAAAAGTCACCTTGTGTAACAAACAGGTGTAATAACAGCAGGTGAGAACTTACATGAGTAATCATGTGACTTGTGTGACCTCAAGGGCAAAACAAGAAAACCAGTGTAACATCTGCACTGCACAGCAGCACACACACTTTTAAATCAGACACCATCCCAGTGCTTGCAGTGTCAAGGGACATTTTTTATTTATTCTTTTTTTGTTGTTCTTTTTTTTTTACAACTGCTTGTGCAAGACTTCTCTATAACTTATCATTTGGGCTTTCAGCACAGTAGCTAACCGTAAAAGCTACTAGTCTTCACTCATTTTGCTATTTCTTTCAACTACGTATTTACTCTATAAGCTGAAATGATCACTTTATTTAGACATTTGAATATCTGTGCGAACTAAGAACACTTTCCCATGTTGCATGCCTTATTTTAAATAAAATTTTGTCTTCGGCCCCTTTGATATTGGATACATTAGAAGAGTGGTCCACATCATATTTTTCTTCAGGACCCCCTATACACACCTGCCAGAAAGAAACTAAATGATTGGATGTACAAGCATGTTCAAGTTTTATTAAATTTCATTTAGTTTTTCTTTTGTTTGTTTTGCTTTTATGTTTTAATTTATCTTGCTAAAAATATGTTTTAAAATATTGTTGCGAAGCTGACTTTTATTACCCTCACTTTTAGGCCTGGGTTTAAGGCTTTAAATCATATCTAAGCAAACACAATATACAAATGATTAAAGAAAAGAAAAATGAGAAAACTGATTCTACCCCAAAAACGTAGATACACTTAAACTTGCCTGTGTGGATATGATCTTTATATCAACAATGACACAAGCTCAAAGTACATGGACATCCTGGGAACCCCAAGCTGGGAACCACAACGCTAAACAGCTAGTGCTAGCTAGTGGTAGCTTTGCCTGATTCGTACTAGCGAAATAAGCTAATGCGATTTGCTAAGGTTACCAAATTGATTGAGTAAACAGTGTCGCAAGTTCAATCAAGCTAAAACGAGACCAATGGCAAAGGTAAATGGACTTGTACCTATAGACATCTATAAATCCGTTCTGCCATCTCTAAATTTTTCTGGTAGAGATCATCATACTTGTAAATATGGTTGCTATCCCTACTCAGCATTGTTCTCAAACTTAAGTGGTTCAGATGATACTGTGCTTATGTAGTCCAGTATTTACCAAGGCAGAGCAGCAGCATTGCAATTGTCACAGAATGGGCTGCTTTGTCAGAATTCAAACCGCTGACCCCCAGGTCATTGGACAACCTGGTCTACCTTCTGAGCCGCTATGACAACAGAAGCAGAAAATATGTGAGTAAGAGCACAGTGAACACAAATTTGGTTAATGCTTGAAGAAAGAAAGATGTATTAGCCTGTTGTAAAGCAGAATGAAAATATAATGTGATGATGTCACAAACTGAATTATTACCATTTGCAGTTAACAGGTTTAGCACCTTTTTATTTGTACTTTCCCTTCAACCAGATTATATTGAAAACTGTTGATAAATTTGGTTCTGCAGCCCATTGTCAGAGTTACTTAAATAAAACATACATCTAATGGATCTCACAAAGATTTTCTAAAAAAAAAAAAAAAAAACTTTTAAAAGAGTCTCTGTACTGATTTAATTTCACTTAGGCCTTCTCTGTTTGTGCCTGCCACGTCTTTCCCCGCTTAAGTGCTTGACCTAGTTTTGACTCCTGAGAGGCAAAAATTGTGAATACATGTCAGCAAGCCATTATCCTGCTGCTATATCATCTGAGGGGATGCTAGC
The DNA here is from genome assembly GCA_037177515.1 of Pseudomugil tenellus. Lineage (NCBI taxonomy): Eukaryota > Metazoa > Chordata > Actinopteri > Atheriniformes > Pseudomugilidae > Pseudomugil > Pseudomugil tenellus. The sequence continues at coordinate 11,579,647 of JBAMHX010000014.1, read as the reverse complement.
GCGATGTTTCACATTGAGACCTTGTTTTACCTTTTGTCACAATGTTCCAGCATGTCACCACAATCTGAACTGGAGATATTTATGTGTAATGACATTTAGATGGAAAATCATGACATACAAACACTCCTACGATCTCTGGGTGTTGTGAGAAAGTATTAATGCAGGAGATGTTGTATAATGTTTTACTAATAACACTACACGTCTGTGCTAGTTAAAGCAGGGAATGATGTACATGTGTCTGTTTTTAGTTAAATGAAGAAATACCTGATTGGTTATAAAAGATTGTAGCATGTGCTTGGACGTGGGGTTTGCTTAAATGCTTGATCATACACAAACCTGGAAAGTGATTTTTGAAGGAGATGAAGTATCAGCTCTGTCTTGGAGCAAATGCAATAAGTACTTTCTCTGACCTGATTTCCTGTGACAGAATTTACTCGAGCATCCAGGCTCGCATCTAATACACTAGCATACTTCCAGCTCCCTGGTTAGTCTTTTTCTCATTCCCTTTCAAGCTCGCTCTGTCGCTTTTTCTGCGTTGGCTGTCATCACACACAGAGCTTCACCAGCTTCTCATGTCTTTTATTCCATCCCCTCCAGCCCATGTTGGATAGCAATGGTGAAATAATAACTCAGAAGATCGAGCATGCTGTAAGACCTGGAGACATGCGACCACCCAGCCACACACTTCCAAAATAAGTGTCAGAAATTCCACTTTAGTCATAGCATCCATGCTCTGTTACATTATTTTACACGCATCTATCTCTCTTCAATTTCACACTTACTCCTCCCACTTTGCCCTGTCACTCATTCTCTCTTTTCCTCTCTTTTCTTCACCCGTCGTGTGCAAATGACCTTTTAAATGCAAGAATATTTATATATGCAAATCAGCCTTAAAGCATAGTCATAGAGATTGCCCTACAGACACACTAGCAGTGCAGGCACATACTTGGATTGCATCACACTGTGTGTGAGTTAATGTGTCAGCCCCAATCTAGGGTAATATTATTTGTCTATGGTAATTTTCTTTTTTTGAGATGGTGATGAACACTTAACCTTCCAGTGCACAAAAAACCGCACTGCAGCAGCTTCTCTTCTCTCCTTTTCTAGATGTCCGTCTATCAAATTTAACACTCCCTCTCCCTGTCTATAGCTTACATTTTCTTTCTTTTGCTCCCCCTGCTGTATTTGCCTTTCCTCCATGTTTAAATCTTTCATTTAAGTTCCTCTGATTTTTTTCAAGTAACCTCCTTTGCTATCACTATCTCTCAGTCTGTGATATCATAACATTCATACCACCCTCAGTATTTTTCTTTTGGGAAAACTCAGAAGCTATTTGTTGTCTAGAGAGAGAGAGAGAGAGAGAGAGAGAGAGAGAGAGAGACAGCATG
>JBAMHX010000014.1:11515411-11538084 GCA_037177515.1 Pseudomugil tenellus | reverse complement strand
ATATATACTCCGGTATATACACTCCTGTTGTGTTAAATGTGAGGGTATGGATGTCTAAAGTACTTATGTTGTACTTACTGGTAGCCTTTACATCTCAGGAAAGGCATGAATAAATAATCAGTTATAAAATGATCGATCTACCATTAGAAAAAGACGCTAAGGCTAGATTGTCATTATAGATCCTTTTCAATTCCCTCCCACATTCATTTAAGTATATCAAAGTTGTGTGGATTGGAATCTCCTCTTCATACAAAAGTTGACCACCACATAGAGATGGTGTGTGCAGTCAAATTCAATCCATTAGTGTTTGCTCTTTGGTGTTGACCGTTTGTGAATGCACAGGCAACATCTGTCAACTGCAGTTCAGCTGAAAATAACTTTCACAGAACAGAAAAAAAGAAGAGTTAAATTGGCGCGGGAAATATGTTAAGAAAGAACCACTGAGTACTTCTAACTGTATCTTATATACGGCATGGTATAGAATGTGGAAATTAATGAAGGAACTTAAACATTGTTCTATCATCTGCTATGAAATATGCTTTATGATAAACAACAAATTTTCAAATGCATTTGTCAGACTATTTTTTTGACGGAATTACTTTCCGTGGCTGTAGGCACTCTACAAGATGCTATAAGATCTTTCAAATCTATTTTTCACATACATCAGTTTGAATGCCATTTCGAACTAAACTCAAGATGCAACCAGAAGAGACAGATAAAAAAACCCAAAACAAACTGTAAAATGTCTGAGCTGATGAAACATTGCGGAACACCAACAAAAAGTAGAGAAATATAAGTTTTAGACAGTTAATAGAGCTAAAATAAACCGTAAACTTTGCATCCAAGCATTGACAGTGTAGCACACATATACACTGACCTTAAAGCAGAAGCTGTTATAAGAAGGTCATCTTGGTGATCACATTATTCACAGAGCCAAAAAGATAGAACTCCCTTTGTCCCATGTGAGAGTGATGATATATTTCCAATACTGCAGTTTTAGATTTAATCTCATATTTTAATTCAATTCAGCTTTATATGTATAGCACCATTTCATGGCAATGTCATCTCAGGGCACTTCACAGAGATCAATTTGAGCCAATTCATAAAAAATATAGCCTATGTAAGGGAACCAAAAAGATTGTATTGAATCTTGACTTTGATGCAATCTCCCATTCTGAGCATGAGGCAACAGTGGGAAGGAAAACTTCCTGTTCACAAGAAGGCAAAACCTCCGGCAGAACACGGCTCACGGACGGCAGCCATCTGCTTTGACTAGCTGGAGTGGAGAGGACAGGAAAGACAGATCAATAAAGCTGCAGCTGTTATGTAGGACGACCTGCTAAGAAAAACAGAGAATTACAAAATAAGACATGCAGAAAAGGAGAAACAAGAAGTAAGATCTGCAGAAAAAGGAGTAATACATTAGTTATGGCAGTACTGTCCTATACATGGAAAATTAGCAACTGATAAAGTAACAGGAAGTTCTCAGTGCATAATGGGATGTCACCATGGTGGAAAACGAATCAACAGTTACACTATTCCTAACTATAAGATTTGTTAAGGAAGGTTCTAAGTTTAATTTTAAAGGTAGAGACGGTGTCTGCCTCCTGTACCCACCGAGCTCGTTCCATAAGAGAGGAGACTTCATCCCATTGTTTTCTTAGAGACTCTGGGAACCACAAGTAGACCTGCAGTCTGAGAGCGAAGTGCTCTGTTTGGAACTATTAGATCTCTGATATACAATGGAGCTTGAACTTGGATAGCTTTATGTGTAAGGAGAAGGATTTTAAACTTTATACTAAATTTAACAGGGAGCCAAAGATGAGATTCAATAAAAATGGAGAAATATAATCCCCTCTGCTAGTTCTTGTCAGAACCCTCGCTGCATAATTTTGGATCAGCTGCAGACTGTCCAGGACATATTTGGGACAGCCAATAAATAAGGAACTGCAGTAATCCTGTGTAGAAGTAACAAAACCGTGAACTAATTGGTTCTAGAAACTTGTTTTAAATGTGAACCAAAGGACAAATGATGCTCAAGAATAACTCCAAGTTTCCTTACTCTAGTACTGGAAGCCAAGTTAATCCCTTCCAGATTAATTACAAATTCAGAGAATTCAGAGTCATCCAGGTCTATATGTATTTAAGACATCTTTGTAATCTAATAGAATGATTGGTTTCATCTGGCTTCATTGATAAGTAAATCTGAGTATCATCTGCATAGCAATGAAAGTTTATACCAAGTTTTCCCATGATATTACCTAAGGGAAGCATTTATAGTGAAAAAAGTATTGGTCCAAGTACAGAACCCTGAGGAACACCATGACTTACCCTGATATGCGGAATCATCATTTACATTACCAAACTGAAATCTATCAGATAAATATGACTTAAACCAGCTTAGTGTGGTCCCTTTAATACCAATAACATGTTCCAGCCTCTGTAGCAGAATGTTGTGATCTATGGTGGTGAATGCAGCACTAAGAGCTAACAAAATAAAAATGACAAGAGTATTTTATCTGAGGCCATGAGAAGATCATTAGTAACTTTACCAGTGCTGTCTAAGCACTATGTGCTATGAAGTGCTCTGATTTTTTTTTTTTTACAGATTGTTTCTTTTCAAATGGGCATATAGTTGAGTTGAAGCTATTTTCTCAAGAAGTTTAGATATGAAGGGGAGTTGGATATTGGACTATACTATTGTGAGATTGAATCTATTTTCTCAAGAAGTTTAGATATGAAGGGGAGTTGGATATTGGACTATACTATTGTGAGATTGAATGTCATAGCTGCCTCTCACCATTTACATCATGGTTTAATCAAGCTTCTGACTCGCACTAATCAATAGCCCTTACTTGCATGTAGACTCAGGGATGTAAGACAGGCCCTTAGAGAATTAGACAATCCCCCGTTTTTCACATATTCATCCTTTGGCAGCCAAATGATGAAAGAAAGACAGAGCACGAGATGAGTGTCAAGGGCACTGTCTGTCACCCAGAAAAAAAGACATGATAAAGGCATTCCCCTCCCTTAGGCCCTCTTAGACCTCATTACAGAGGATGAAGGAGGGAGGGGGGTACCTCCCCCTTCCACTTCTACATTCTAGATTGATCCACAGTTTATTCATGTTTTGCACAGATAAAGGCTCATCCACCAGAATAGTGAAGGACAGTTGGCATAACAAAGGAACAGAATGGTGTACTGGTATCATTGGCTGCAAACGTTTTGAAGAATGACATATATTTTTAGTTTTCATATAATGTAACTTGCATCTGTCCGATAACAAAAGTAATCCTCTCCCACCTTTTTTCTAATGTAATTTAGATATTGCCCTATCAGAGACCATAGCAGAAATGCTCCTGAATGCTGAGGAGAGCTGGCTGCAAAGGCTGAAGGACCCCTCTGCTCCTCTTCCTTCTACTGACCAATGCTATGATGGCAGTTCTCACGACCTCAACACTCCTCTAAAAAACTTGTGAGTTAACAAGTTTCATAACCACAAATATATCCTTATGTTTACTCTACATGTGGCAAAATATTTTTATTTCTTCCATATTTTCGTAAATCTATTTACTTTGTCAAATTTCTATTGTGTCTTACCCACATCTTACCTGACCATCTATGGTACAGGAACCCTCTGGGTCTCCCAATCTCCAAGCGGGACAGCCTACTGGAAAAGTATGCTATGTTCAGAGATGCAAGTGGACCACTGAGCCGACATCCCTCTCAGGATAATGGCCTAGATGGTTACTTTACCTCTGGACCCAGCAAATTAGAGCAGGTACTTTCTCTTGAGGGAACAAACAAGGATTCTCATAGTGTATTCCATCACTTTACTTTTGTCAAGTTAATTAAGCTCAGCCTTGGACAATTTTAAAGTGTGACATTTTCAACTTTTGTTTATTTCAGATAGTACAGCAATTACTGTGTGGTGTTCTTCACACTAAAGTTTTTAAGGTGTTTGAAATATCAGTAATGCCATTTCTTATGAAGTTGGAATATACTGTTAAACTACTCAAAAACATATATGTTACATCAAAGAGCTTTGTTGATCTTACAGTTAAAAAACAAACAGATAAGCATCTAATTAGTCATTAGTTGGATTTGAACAGAATAATAAAGAAAACATTTTATCTGAGTTCAAATTTAATCAGTTTCATTTTCACAGGTGAAATTGATGCCTCCAGCACCTAATGATGACCTGGCCTCCCTCAGTGAGCTGACCGACAGCAGCCTGCTCTATGAAATGCAAAAACGCTTTGGCAATGACCAAATCTATGTAAGACTTGTACTTTCACCGGGAGCTCCACACAACACCAAACATAATGTAAAACATATAGAAATATGATACAGATTTACTTGTGGGCATGACTGCAGCACCACATTTACTTATTTACAGTAGAGCAGAGCGTTGTTTACTAGCTGGGGATTCCAGTCTAAGAAGTTCACATCATACCTTTTTTACACCCATGAGTCCTGCTGAACAGTGGCTATCCCTCCAGCGTATGTAAATTCGGTGTACGAAAATAGAAACATCATGCATATAGTAATGAGATACTATTTGGGAAACTCAAGAGGACTATAGCAAGCCTGCCACGTTTGATCTGAGAGTCATTACATTTGAACATAGTGCAAAGCTGATATTGAAATAATGTAATTACTGCAAATCTATTGTAGGGGCTTTAAATAAACAATTGAAAACTGGATGTTCTATCATTATATCCTTACATGCCAAAGAACTCTTAAGTGCCCCAGCATCGATTTGTTTTCTTTAGTTGTTTGCAGATGCAGTCTAATTAGTGGCATGAGCTGCATCGGGGCCCTGTGAGGCTCTGCCACTATAAGGAGCTCTATCAGTCCTAACTCAGTGTTACTCCTAGAGTTGGGTTGGGAGATCACCTGCTCTGGTGCAGGTGTGGTAACTGACATTTTACTATCTGTTTTGTTTTATTTTTCTTATTTATTTTGTACATTACCACTTGTGCCTCCATCCCTTTTGATACAGTCTTTGTGCTGGGCTGTAACAAGTGGGGGCTTGTCCGGGATTTAAACCCGGGACCTCTTTCAAAAACTATATGTTTCTTCATTATATGTCCAAGAGATGCAGCATTTAGTCTAGCTGAAGTAAATAAACTGGGGTGGGATAATAAAATAAAACTTTGTTGGCTTTGTTCTTAAAATAGCACATGTAAAAATGCAGAAAAGCTTTGATCAGCGTCCGTTTCATCCTGCCAACTGCCAGCTTATACTCACACTGATGAAAATGACTAAATCAATAGTTTTGATCCACTGGTGTACTAAATCTATAATTATGTTCTGAAGTGAAATTCTTTCATTTCCAACAATTGGTCCATTTGACATGGCCAGTTTTTCCTTTTTCTCCTTTATATCTCAAGTCTGTCTCTGTGGGGATGGAGTCATATCAAGACTAGAACCAGATCAATGCGGTGCTGTGAGTGCATTGTCGTCTCTGTGAAGAGGCAGTAATAGTCCGCTATTACAGGAACCCAGGTGGGCAGCAGACAGCGGGGTTAGGTCACAGCGGGAGACTAAGATTAGGGAAAAACAATTAAAGGTAGTCGAAGATGGATGGAGAAAAGAAAGGATTTGAATTGTGAATGATGAAGTCCATGATGATGGGTGCTTAAAACAGTTACTAAGTGCAGTTAACATGGAGAGATCAGACCATTGTCTGTGCATAATTTTAAAATGGAAAAGAAGTTTTATTTTGTGTTTGTAACAACTACATAAATCCAGGGAAACCAATAATTACTTAACCCTTACTAAGTCTGAAGCACAGAACATTATAATTATTTTTAAAGCATTCCTTTCTATCTTTCTAGCTATTTTCTTATTTGTTGTTATTTGTTACGCAAGGTAAAGTAACATTTATGAGAAAGCTGAAGAGGCGGAGAACAAAGGCAAAAACACTCCATATGTTCCCAGCAGGGTGGTCAGTGAAGGGGCTTTCATGAGTGGTCGCTCTCTCCTGCCAGGAGAAAGAGCAGTCTTTCACCAAACCCCTGTGGAGAAATCGACACAGAAACTGGGGACGATGCAACACAGGATAGTAATGAAGGCTGGGTTGGTGACAAACATGTGAAATTAAGCAGTTCCTCACTTTTTTCAGAAAAAGTTTTGATTGGTTCAAAATAAATAAATGAATACGAAGAAAGACATTTTGCTCCATGTTTGCTAACAGTGGGAATTTGTTCAAGTCGTTAACCTTGAGCTTGGACCTAAGAACAGAGCAGGGGGTTACAGAATGCTAGCAAAGCATGAGCACTCCCAGTGGACTAGGTTTAGCTCTCTAACAGCCTTCAGGGCTCTTTATGAGAGACAGAGGGTTAATGGTGTAGTTTAGAGGGTCAGAAATTGGGAGGTAGTTATTTTGGTCTAAATGGCCATAGGGTTTATGTGTGGGAGAACAGATTTGTTGTCTTTGCCAATGAAAGGTCACCAGTCAGGTTTGTCATTGATAAGTTCTTCCTTGACTTTCCTCTTGCATAATATTACAGTAGTCTTAAAAAAGTAGCCTCCACCATAGCTATGTTTAATCCAACTTCAGCTTACCTTGGTCAAATGGTCTTTCACTTTTTGCATGATGAAAAGGATTACATGTTTATTGTTCAATTATCAATTGTTCGTTTGTGTGTAACTTTCTATAATTGTGAAATGAAAAATAAATAGCTTACTTTAGTTTGTGGTACTAACAGAGGTTCTTCCCTTTTCAGACTTACATTGGACACATTCTTCTCCTGGTCAATCCAAATAAAGAGCTGCCCATCTACTCCACTTTGGTAAGCAAACAAGTACATTTGTTCTAAGCAAGTCAAATGATAAATTAAAAATGTGCATACATAGTTATCCGTCCATCTAAAGACATGTTTTCTTAATGATAAGCAGGACAGGATCAGATTAAATGGACCTTTTAGTTGATCAACAATGCAGTTTTCATCTGAGTGATGTGCTGCATAAGGCTGACCGTGGATCAGCCACAGAAACATACTTGCATATACACACTACGCACACCCATCCTCACACACTATTTCAGAACCACTTCAGAAAAAGTGATACTTGTGAGATCCTATTTGTGGTGATTGACAGGATCGTAATTTTTACTATCATTTGTTATTCAGCAGTATTGTTCAGATTGCTTCAAACAGTGCTAAATACACATTTTCTAAAAGCTACGATTAGCGCCACTTAAAGGCTTGGACTTGTATATCTTCCCATGGTCTGATTGAATAAAGCCAGCCCCCAGCCGTATCACCCCTCCCCTCTCCTCTTCTCCTCTCTTCCCTCCCCATCTCTTCTCCTCTCTGGTTGCATCCCAACTTCTGTCTGGATCAACTCCAGGCATCTATACCCAACTGAGAGGTTGTGAGGAGCCAGTGTGAGAAGGACATATGTCACAACATGTGTGATCTTCTGGCCGTGTGTCAATTCCTCTGGTGTACTGCTTCACAACCCATCCCTCTTTCTCTTTTCAAGACTGACAATTACAATACCATTAAATGTCTGCTTGACTGGACACACAGGGATGCTACAGTCTACTCTTTACTGTACACTTCTTTTAAACACAAAAACCTCTTTACTTATTGTTCTTGGATATACTTGTGAAGCAGATGTTTGCTTTAAACATTTCATAAAGTAAACATATTCATATAGTGGAGAGTTGAATCAAGGCATCTGGACTTGTAGAGATTTCTAGAAAACTCTACAAGTCCAGACGCCTTGATTCAACTCTCCACTATTGGAAATGACCTGGATGACTGAGAACCTTCATAGACTTAAACATATTCATATAATCTTTTAGAATGATATGTAAACTAAACTTTTATAATTAATACACACTCCAAGAAGGTGATACAAAATGTGGTTTCACTGTTTTGTGGAAACTGTTTCCCATTGCCTTCCTCAGCCCTGATGAGTCTATATATGTTACATAACTACTGGCTCTTTTTCTCAGGTGAGTCAGTTGTACCTGAGCTCCACCGGTCGGCTGTGCTCCTCCCTGCCACCTCACATCTTCTCCTCAGCAGAGAGAGCTTACCACATGATGCAGCAGGAGAGACGCCCGCAGTGTTTCATCTTGAGGTACAAACTTACCCTCCCATGTACCCAAAAAGCAACTCTGACATTTTTACAGATGAATAACTGTGTGAATAATTGATAACACAGCCACCTGGCTTACATGCACCCCTCGGCCACGCACCTGTTAAACACTCCTTGAAAGATTAATAGCTCTCAGCCTGGGTCGAGCCGCAGACCTGTTTAGTTCACACAGAGATGGATGTTTGGTGGGAGCGTCACAGCGTCTTGCTCTTTGTCCTCGACTGGACTGAAGCGGCTTCCTGATTGCAATTAAATCCTGTTCCGGCTCTCCAGTGACATTCCCGCTGAGTCGTAACCAATCTGGCAAGGACTTAATGCACCTTGGCCACAGGCAATCCATCTCACTCACATACAAGCGCGCACACACGCACATACGCACTGTAACATTGCATGTGCACTGACAATTTACACAGGTTCTCGTTTCCTCGTGCCTTTCCCTGCACTTCATCATTCTTCTCTCGTTTCACTTTTAGCTCAGCTTTCCATTGCAGTGTTTTCTCCTGCCACCCCAACGCACACTCATACGCACACTCCTTCACATTTACAAGCCATCAGTTGCCCAGACACACACACACACCCACCCCCTTGTCTTCCCTGAGGCAAGTGCTCTAACAAAATGCCCTTCAAATCTAATAAAAACTGGTAAATGAAAAGACAATGAAAAGACCTTTGCACTTCACACTCAGCAGGGCTTTTAGTAAGAAATGTAAAAAAACATACACACAGATAAACGACACGCTGCGGTCATTACTGGGAACTTCTGACCTTCTGAAGCCATCTGCTTGGTGTTACTACGCAGGTCTCGGTTCTCTGCATGTCAGTGAGCATCAGAGCATGCACCAGAGAGGTACCTTATGTCAGCAATAATAGCCGCTCAACAGAAAATCTAAAATATGCTTCCTGTATGTAAAAAAAGAGTAATGGTGGAGTAAAATTACCAGTGTCATAGGTGGGGTTCCCTCAAGGAGTGATGTCAGGCGGGTGGAAATATTTCTCTCAGATGACAGATGTAGGAGACACCCTGAAGACAAACAATCCACACCGTCTCTCCTGAGACATACAGGATCCCAGTTTATCTCATGTATTATCATGTAAAAAAATCTAAAAATGTAATAAAACAAAAGCAAGTTGTCACTGAGTCCATAATGTGATGTTTTAATATTTTACTGATATAGTTATAACAGTTACATACCTCAGAGGTCTAAATCCGACTGTATGAACTGAGGCCTGTAATTTGAAGCAGGATTAACTTACCAGAAATATCTCTCTGTCACCTGGGTTGACTTACCCAGACATTGATGATCCGGATAAGTGGTACCATAAAGCTGGTTATTAACTCTGTAATTCAATCCAGAGTTTTTCAGTCAAGATTAGTGTCCACTCCTACATAAGGGGTGGTGTTTGCAGCATCTGACCATTCGTGAACATGCAGAAACCTTGCAGAGCAACTACTTTAGCATTCGGGAAAAGATAATTATTATTCAGAAATAATTCCGGGTTCTGCTTGAAGTTACACTGTTAAGCCTCTAAAATATTGTCAAGTGAGATGAGAACATGAAAAACACAACTAAACCTGAGATGTGAATGATATTTAATCTTCACCTGCTTCTTTTTGTGCCTCCTCAGTGGTGAGAGTGGTTCAGGAAAAACTGAGGCATGTAAACACATCGTGAGACACCTGACAGCTCGCTGCAGCCCCAAAGGCTTTGCTTTAGAGCCCAGAATGAAACACGTAAGTCTGAATGTGTCAAAATGTTTGGCTAGTTTTGCACATCAGTCAGTGGGGGGAACTCCTGCAGGTTGACATCCTTAGAACATGCGGTGATTTTACATCCTCAACTTGAATTATGGATCCCTCCATTGCTCTTAGAGGAATTACACATTTCATGTTGTTTTTTCTTTCTATCAGTCATCATTTTGGGCAGCTGTAGCTCAGGATGAAGAGTTGTTTGCTAACTGTGCTGCAAAAAAGTTCTGTATATGTACAGTCAGTTTGTAGCTTATTCTAAAAGTACTTGCATGTGTCCCTTGTCACTTGCAGTATATTTTATTTTGCAATAAAGCTATCCAGTGAGCCAGTCTAGAATAGACATATGAATTTGCAAAAGATTCATTTTTTTCTGCTACTAAACCTGAATTTGTTCTACATCAGTGGATTATTCACACTCTTTCATTATTTTCTTATGTTTTGTATAAGTTTAGATCAAAGATAATCAATGTGGAAACCATCAACAATTCTGTCATTTCATTGCATATTTCCTACTGATTCGGGAGAGGGTTAAACTCAGAGGTTTTTCTCAGACAGAAAAAATGTTTGAGTTGATATTTCTGTTTGACTTGAGTTGATGCTTCTTCCCTTTATGGTCTAAATCTAGTCTTGCTACAGTCTTGTTGCGTGAAGCAACAGTCACCTGCTTCGTATCCAGTCATTTAGTCTCTCTGATGTGTATGAAAAAGGAATGTGTAGCCTGGGAGTGCTGCCATCTGATGAAGTCATCGTTATGTAGCCAATATCTGGGTCAGGCTATCATTCTGGGACACAGCATGGCTGATACTGAGATAATGGATGCACACTGACATCTAGTGGTAGAAAACATTTTGTCTCGCCTGTTAGAGATATTTGCTGTGTGTCATTTTTGTTAGAAAAAAAATGCAGTTTTACTCTGCAAAGAATTTTTTAAAAAATATTATAGCAAACCTTTTGGTAAGACTTTCTTTTGAATTGACTTTCCAGGTAAACAGCATTCTGGAAGCCTTTGGTCATGCACAGACTCAGAGGAACAGCAACTCCAGCCGCTTTATTGAACTGATAACCATTCAGTACTGTGAGAAAAGGAGGACAATGCTCAGAGGTAGTTTTAACCTCTGTCTCTATAACACTAAAACTCTCTTAATTATTATTCAGTTTTTTCATTTAAATTACAGTAAAACCAAAGTAGGCATTGATTCACACACTATTTATTCAAGTGTTTGGCAGTGAGACACCAACAGGGGGCAGTAAAACCTCTTGTATTTACTGTTACATTTACTTTTGCTCCAGTTAATTTGATCAGTCAGCATTAGCCATTCAGTAAAAGACAAAGGTTTAATTGTTTACTATTACTACTGCTACAACTACTACTACCAATTCTACTATCAGCCATGAGGAGATGTAAGTTAATCACTTATATTTCTGACTGAAAAATCCTGTTTGACATTTAAGCTCGCGTATTCACCTACATGTTGGAAAAGTCTCGTCTCGTCCACCTGCCTCCAAAACAACAAAACTTCAGAATCTTCTACCTGATGGCTGAGGGCCTTTCAGCTGAGGAGAAGAGTGCACTTTACCTCAACAATGTCCTGGCTCACAGGTATGTAGTTGTCAAGTGCAGCACATGCATCTCAGTCACACAAATCCACCTCATACCCCAAACCTAGCTCTCTCTAAAGCATGACTGGAACTGTATGTAGGTCTGCAGTAGTGTGCTGTGCATGTTTTCATATTAAATATGTCCTAGTTAAACCTAAGCTTATATAGTTTTTATAGTTGTCTGAAATATTTGGAAAAGTCACACCCTTCTGTCTTTTTTTAATTTGTAGCTACCTTAGTGGAGGAATTCCAGGAGAGAATCCTCCAGTAGCCTCAGCTTCAACCCAGAGCAGGGAACATCTGGCAGCAGTCAAACAAGCCCTGCAAGCCCTGGGCTTCAACAAGCAGGTATTGATTGAAACTTTATGGGTAACCAAACTCAATTGAAAAGATGTAGAACGGTTATTTCACTTTTCTTGGCCAAAAGAAACTCCTTGAACATCCAATCTATCCATAAAAATAGTCTAAGTGTTTGTTTGTTTGTTTTTTTTACTCAAATTTAATCAGTAATACTTGATTAATGATGGACTCAGGTAATTTCCCAAATACTCTACTGAATAACAGAGCATTGATTGATAGGAAAAGATGGCAGTAAGCACACTCAAAATGTAATCAATCATTCATCTACATAAAATTCTCACTGTGTGACCAAAAGCAGAGGGTATTTTATATAGCATGGCTGTGGTGTGCATTGGTACAGTTTGTGCTGTGCATCACCAGCTGTGTTCCCAGCCAATTATCAAGTTCTATTCTTAGATACACAGTCAGCATCTATCAGCATTGAGTGACCATCATCTCACCTTTTAATCCAGCGGCAGCCAGTAAAAGCAGGCAAGGCATAAGAGGACAGAGGAATCGAGCATAGGATAGTGGTATTATCAGAGGGCACCGCGGTCCACTGGATAGCAGACCAAGGTACAGATGAGGGGGTGGGGGAGTATTAGTGGAAGTGATGGACCACCCATTGGTCTCTGTCTAAGCTCTCACCAGGAGACGACTCCCAATCCAGACCCAAAGGTCAATCGTCATTAAAGCTCCATATCATTCCTTCTCTCTCTCTCTCTCTCTCTCTCTCTCTCTCTCTCGCTCTCTCTTTCTTCTACCCCCACCCTCCATGCGGTGAAGAGGCGGGGGGATTGCACTGTGTATAGAGTGTCATACGGAGACTAATGCTTGTGTTTATCTCTAAGATATCAGCTCCAATATCCTGCCTGGAGAAGAATGAACACACATGCATATTCACACAGGCGCACAGGAACACATCCTCAAACTCAGACACCCCCTCAGAGATTCAGAGCAGCGGTATAATGGGGTATTCCATTAAGCGTCCTCTAGTGAAGGGCACAGAGAAGGCGAGAGTGTGAAAGAGGAAGAGCAAAGTGTAAATGGGGAGGGTTGATTCTCCCGTTTTTTGCCATAACGCTGTGATTATTCTGCATTTACAATTTAAAGCGCTGTGCAAAAGTTTCAGGGATGTTTGAAGAAGATTGTAAGCGAAAACATGTCAATTCTAGCTATCTATTTGGATCAATTTAAAAGAGTGAACTGAGGTAAACAAAAGCAAATCATATTCAAATCAATATTTTGTGTGATGACCTTTGCCTTCACAACAGCATAAATTTTTCTAGGTGTGCTTGCTTGAAGGAACTGGACAGGTAGGTTGGCACAGACATCCAGAACTTAGGAGAGTCTGTAGGTTGGCTCAAATCTTTGTCTCCTAATATAATCCTAGATGTGCTTGATGAAATTAGGCCCTGTGTGGGTCACACTATCCCTTCCAGGAGCCCTTGTTCTTTGTTTGTGATAGTTTTAATGACTCTGGCTGCATGTTTGAAGTTGTACAATCAAACATGTTTCAGATGGTGGAAAATGACTTCTTTTTGGTGGATGGGTTAAAAAGAGACTTTCATGGTTCTTTTTGGTACAGGGATAATAATAGTGACAAAAAAAAAGAAAACAGGGACTAAGGCATATTTCAGGTCCAACATTTTTAGGACCATTTCTTAAAAGTGACTAATGGATGGAAAAGGTCCAAATACAGCTATGTGTTGCAGCACACTCCCTTGATCAGACTAACAAATTAGTCATGAGAACACAGGTGAAACATATGTAGGTAAAACCAGAAAATGGCATCATGAGCACATCAACAAATGTGTTTTAAAAAAACACAAACACACACGAAGCGATCAATCACAAACATCAAAGTATACAGCATTGCATTATTCCTGATGATAAGAAAAACTCTTGTGGTTTAACCTATATCTAAGACACAAACAAATATTGGGTTATTTTAAAAAGAATAATTCATTCCCTTCTTTAGGTCAGAATGTGTCTTGGGTGGGGGTTGTTTTCCTCAGAAAAATATATTTTTATTCTCTAAAATGCTGAAATAAATGTTATCCTAGACAATATTTCACATGTGTGGTTTTTCTTATCATAAAAAACAGTTGTTCCTGTTGCTCATGAAAGGTAGCACTGTTTGAAATGGTTCTTTAATCTCTTTTTTCTATAACTAACCTTTTTTCTCTTTCTCTACCTACTTCCTGTTTGTTAGGAGGTTGACTCAGTATTTGTGCTGCTGTCTGCTGTGCTTCACACTGGAGACCTGCGTTTCACTCCGCTGACAGATGCCAATACAGCTTTCCCTTCTGACCTGCAGCAGCTGGAGAGAGGTCAGTGCCCTTATCACAGCTGAGCCTAGATCTCCACCTTTGAGTGGATGGCCCTGAATGAGAGGAGTGCTTCATGCCCCCACTTTTGTTTTTCACCATAACCTCATAGCCCTTCTTTAATTCTGTCCCAGTTTTTTGTAGTAATCACCTGTTTGGTAATCAGTGTTTTATTCTACAATGTAACCATTAAGAGGAGGATCTCAGACATACTCCCCACTACTGGATTGAGTGTTTTCTATTCTCTGCTTTATTTTACCATTACATATCCGTTCCATGTGCTTGTATGATCTTTGACCTTTGATGAGATGGTTAACAAATGACATCAGCACCTCAACGGGAACAAGCTCCTCTTGAGGAGATGTAATGTCATGGCTGGTGATGTCAGTAAAGGGTTCCTGGCTTTGTGTCACCTGTTTTTGCTACTTGTTTATGGATTCGGCTCAAAAGTCCGGTGATGACTAATGCTTCCAGCTCTGCCAATCAGTTAAGCGGGAGTCAGTGTGGCAGAGTTCAGATTGTTGTGCTGTCAGTGGGATGTCATCATCAGTGCAGTGGCAAGCAGATTGAGCTCTGGGATGTTGTCAGCACTACCTCACTGTTGCTTAATCGATGTTTAATGTGGTTGTTTTGATGTTTGTCATCATGCCACATACTCTGATGTATTTTTCCTTCTCTGTCTTCCTCACTATAGTCGCTGGGTTGCTGCAGGTGTCATCCAATGACTTAAGCACTGCTCTCACATCTGATGTTCAGTATATAAAAGGTACAAATTTTGACACCATTTCTTCTGTTTCCTATGCTTCACTGCAAAGGTGCAGAGAAACAACCTACATGCAAATGAAATGTAATTAAATTGCTTGAAAACACAATAAACTAAAGCAAATACTAACCTTTTTTATCTAAATGCTTTAAAACAAACTGATTCCATATCCTATTTGTATCAGGTGATGTGATCACTCGACGCCACACGGTAGAGATGTCAGAGCAGTACAGAGACCAGCTGGCTAAAGCCATCTATGGACGTCTCTTTAGTTATCTGGTCAACAGTATCAACGACTACCTTCAGGGACAAGATGACTGCATTGGGTATGGCTGTGTTTGTGTGTATGGACCATATTTACCCGTTTAACCATGAAAAATACTATTCTGTTGATATATTTGATCCTAAACACCACCTTTAAAATATATCTGTCATTGCACATCTGCAAACCACACTTTCAGGTGTAGGTATGGTATAGTATTTAAC
The DNA here is from genome assembly GCA_037177515.1 of Pseudomugil tenellus. Taxonomy (NCBI): domain Eukaryota; kingdom Metazoa; phylum Chordata; class Actinopteri; order Atheriniformes; family Pseudomugilidae; genus Pseudomugil; species Pseudomugil tenellus. The sequence goes on along the minus strand of JBAMHX010000014.1, from coordinate 11,522,699 downwards.
TCATAAGAGAACAGTGTGACATATCTCATACATACAATTTTGGATTACTTCATTGGAAAAACTTTGCTCAAAGTCTTGTAGAGCACAATTTGATTAGTGTCTTCTGTCTCTTAAGCAAAAGATTACACTATAATTATACACATTACATGGTAATAAATAATAAATGTACTTGTACATACTTTATACTACATGTCACAGTCACTCATTCACACACACACTCATACTCACACTTACACACTCAGGGACATCAAGGGGAAATGCAAGGACACTTCGACATGTAGTCAAGGGAAGCCTGGAATCGAGCCACCGACGTTCCGGTGAGAAAACAACCGCTTTTCCTGCTGTTAAAGGGCCAAATAACGACCTCATTTTAAAAAATGGACTGTTCCAATGATTTTTTTCATGGGTTGGGTATTTAAGGGTTAACACTAATTCCGCTCTGCCACTCACTGTTTGTAGTGAAGGTTTGTAATAGTTTACATAGCAAGACATGCACGTTTAAGCATGTACAAACTGAAATGTGACAGCGGCAGAAATGCAGAACACACCCAAGATTTATGTGCAAATCTTGCACAAAAACAACACACACACACACACACAACAACTTATGTACACACACACTCTTAGGTGAAGGTCGTGGGATCCTCGGTGTCATTGATGTTGTGGAGTCTTATCGTGCTTTGACTGATAACCCACGCTGCATCTCCTGGAATGTGTTTTTGCCTTGCCTTGTTTACACGCCAACCGCAGAATGTAATAAATTTGGTAACCACGCATTCATGGCACACCCCTATTAAACATTATTGAACACAAACACAGGCATGAGAGTAACATAGAAGACAAGTTTTCAACCAAAAAACTGGTATTATGTTGTATGTGTTTCTGTCTTCCAGTGATCCTGCCATGGAAATAGGGATCCTGGACATATTTGGGTTTGAAGAATTTCAAAGGAATGGTTTTGAACAGGTGGGATGGTATTTTCTCTTGTACAAATATTGTCTCAACTCTAACTTGGAATTGCAGTTGCTACCCTGACCTACAGAAATCTCTTTGAAAAGTATATGCTATTGTAGTTTCAAACAGATTCCAATCAAATTTTTAAAATATTTGCAAGTCTTATCTATTTTAGCCCCGCATTTTTGTGTGTAATTGTAATGAATGAGCTGAGGTTTGTGGCTCACTGTGGCGTGATTTTCAGCTGTCCTCAGATGAACTGACAGTGATTGTCTGCGTGTAAGTTGTATGCAACGTGATGCCAGTCGGTGTCTGTGTGTGTGTGTGTGTGTGTTAGAGACTGAAAGATTTTTTTTTTTAGAAGAATGTCTTGCTTTAATTTTTGGAATCACAGTTCTTACAGTAATATAAAAACAAAAAGGAGACTAAAAAGGAAAATATATACTTCAAAACAACATGACAAACAACATTTCACAAAACACAATATTTTTTAAAGCACATCAGCAAACAAATGGGAAATCTGATAATATTTTTGCACACATATGAAATATTTTAGTTATGTCTTCAAAGACGTGCTTTCTGTTGTGGTCATTTCTTCCACAAGAGGATCACAAATCAATACAAATATCACTACAAATACTTACACGTTACTGATTTAAAAGCAAATCCATAATCCTTTGGAATTAGCTAGCATTTTTTTTTCTCATACAGAAGAGAGGTTAACTTTGTTTGTGCACTTGGCTTGTTTGTTTGTTTGCTAAAACGGTAAATTAAATCAAAGCTAGTAAGGGTTAGACAGTTATTTTTAATATGCAGCAGCGTGGCTTAAATTCCATGTTAAACTATGTTTGGTGCTCAGAGTTCAGCAAAGTGCACAACTGCATACCCAATTTCTGGCAGAATTAAACTGGTGGATATTATTTAGTAATGTTCTATTTTCAGTTCCTGCATTGTAGAAATAGCATTCAGGAAATTGTTGTATTGGAACGTGGAGTCTTTTTCTGTTCAGACAAATCTGTGCGTGCTTGTGTCTTTAATCCATAGTGCTGAAAAGCTAAGGGCTTATTCCTGCCATTAAATGCGTACACCTCCTCTCTATGGAGTTACCGATTTCGTCTAGCTTTTGTTAAGGACAGTGTGTGTTTGGCATTGCTTTTTTAGAGTGTGTGCGTGACTTTAATGTTTTTTTGTGATTGTGTGCCCCTAAAACTAGTAACTTTACTCATCTGGATGTTTTGTAATCTAAAGGGATGATGGGATTTGCTTAACCTTTCCTTCTCAGGCCATGAAACATACAAAAAAAAAGAAGATCTAAAAATAAAATAATGGGAGGATAATAGACAAAACCATCAAAACCAGAAGGTTGTGTATGTTCACCATTCATAATTAGATGTCAATCTCACCCTGCTCATAACATACTCATTACCTGCCACCCACAGAAGAGACAAAAAGAATCAAGTTAAGATAAACAAAGTTGATGATCTCGCACAGCAGATAACAGTGATAAACAGGCTCTGGCTTGTTTGTACACTCAATAATGTTTATATGAAAAATGATCCACATGTGCAGCTTGATCAGGGTTATTAGAGCTTGTTAATTAGAACTGTGTTTTTCGAGTTGTGTTGTACCTGCTCAGCACATCGCTAATGAGCTAACTCAATCAACCACCTGCTGGGGCTAAGCTTTTAATGGGCTACACTAGCTGATAGATAAACAATAGACAAGTGCCAGTGAAAGAAAAACATGGCCACCACCACCTTCACCAGGGAACATCACACCTGCTGTAAACCTGTACTTCTCAGCCTGTAAGTGAGCTATAAAGAATTTTTGCTTGTATTGTTGCTCTTACAGCGAAAATTATGTTCAACCCTCGTTTCATTTCTTTTGCCTCCAAGGAGTTGGAGTTCTTTGGAGTTCGTTGCAGTGGTCTTGAATAATAGTTTTTCACTCACGTTCACTCCAGTCATTTATTGAGTGAGCTATTTTTTAAAGCACTTGTTGAAACTGAAAAATGAAGTCATTCACACATTGTAAAAGCACCTAAGTCAAGGGATGAACCGGTACTGTTGCTACACAACAGACGACAAGTTAAAATAGTATCTTTGACCACTTTATTACTATTACCCTGTTGTAACCACTGAATTGGCTTTAATTTATTTCAGATTCACCCAGACATGAAATAGTTTGGGTTTTTTTGCACTAACCGTGTTATTGTAAAGGTATCACCTATTCAGCTATGAGCTGAAAACTAGGCATTCCTTGGTATGATGTGAAGTATGTGGTTAAATATGTGCCTACATACAGGAAAAACAAGTGTCTAGCCTAAAAAGAAACCACTGAACTAGTTGAAGTGTTTGTGAGGTGAGAACCTACAGCTGATCCATCTGCTGATGCCTCATCAGAAATGGTCCTAATGGAAAAGTGACTGTCAAGAAGTCATTCTTAAAGCAAAATGGGGGAAGTAAAAGCTACCGGATGCGAAATGACACAAGAACTGGACTCGAAATCCGTATGAACAGTTCTGATGTAATGAATCCTTCCCAGAGCCCAGACCATAGTATTAATGAAACAGTGTAGAACCATCTTGACAGAGATGGCAACAAACTGCAGGTAACATTTGATATGTTTCGAGTGTCCTTCTAAATGCACAGAGAATTATTCCTGAAGACAACTCAATGAAACTACAGAAAAACTTGTCTAAGAATGTTCACATTGTGTTGAAGAATGAAGTCATTGAGATATAACATTGATTTTCAAGCTTCTAAAAATGGCACATACTCACTTTTTGCTTTATTAACTATGTTTGTATTTATTCTTTCACATATAACAAATACCTGGAAATATATGAAACCAAGGAGTGGTTAAAGGTTTCTGCACAGTACTGCTTGCATTGTTTTTTCTATATTAGAACTGAAATGGACCATTTAAATGCTGAAGACAGTAGATAAAACTGTCTAAATAAAATACACTAAATGTTTATAGGCTATAACACTGTTGGAGTAATTTTTGTCAATTGTATTCAGACAAATCTTTAGCCTCCACTAAATTCCTCAACGTACCCAGAGAATCATTTTATTCCTTTATTAAGCCAATTGGATCAGTCCAGTTTTTTGTGTGTTCATGTAAAAGGTTTTGACATTAGATGACCAGCTACACACACATTCATATCAAAAGTTGTATATTTCACACAAGAAGAAGCTTGCATTTTAAATAAACATCACTTTAAGGTTTCTGCTGCATATGAAGGAAGGAATACTTGATAAATGTGTGAATGTATAATAAAATTGTTACTCACATCAAGCCACAATTGCCTCTCCACTAAATGAAGAGGCTTTTGTTCTACTTGTTCCAAAAAGGCCTCTTTACGGGTGTGCACCATCCATAAGGTGTTCCGCTTAACGACTGGTTTCACATCTGCTTTTACCTGATTAGTCATTTCATTCATGCCCCATTGATTTCTCTGTTGGCGCTACATCAGGCTATGTCTGAGATTGTATTTGTTCATGTGTTTGCTTTGAAAATATTCAGCAGTGTGTCTCCAAGGAGCCACACCACATGTGCAAAGGTGTGTGTTTAACGTGTGGTCCGTGCACTGTGTGCATTCCAGCTGTGCGTGAACATGACCAACGAGCGACTGAGGCAGTACGTCTCTGAGGTGCTATTCCAACAAGAGCAGGCTGAGTGTCTGCAGGAGGGCATTGCCATGGAGATTTCCTGCTCCCCCAGCAACCAATCTGCAGTCCTGGACTTCTTTCTTCAGGTAGTCTATGCCTCTGGTCCGCTTAGACTTTAAATGAAAATAAGTCCCGCAACACCAAACTGTGCTTTGTCAAAAGGTGTAAAATCACATTTTACAACTTTTTCACTTTGAATGGTTTCTTCAAATAATTATTCTGCTTGATATTTTTTTTCATTTCAGTTTAACTTAACATACACAGTAAAATAGAGCATATTAAAAAAAAGACAAAAACATACATATCCTTGTAACAAGCATTCTGTATCCCCCTGCCCCCACCTTCCTCCCTTACCCAGCATCCAGGCCACGTTTCTGTTTGTATTTTCTATATTGGTATCGACCCAAAAAGCACTGAAACAAAGGAATATGACTGAATCTACTTTACATCAGAGAGCAAGCTCTACCCTTTGGGATCAATACAAGTGTCATGAAGAATAATGTATTTCTAGGATTAAATGTGCTTTGTAAATATGACCAACATAAATAACATGCGCACATCTGTTTGTTCCTGCACCAGAAGCCTCAGGGACTGCTGTTTGTGTTGGATGAGGAGAGCCAGAGTTTGAGGCCTGCAGAGCAGAACCTGTATAAAAGGCTGTCGGCCCAGCTGGACTCTAGCCCAATTCATGGGCTTTCTCTCTCTACCAAGGATGGTAATGGGAACCCCCCACCAAAAGACCAAGGCCCAGCCTTCACAGTCCACCACTTTGCAGGACAGGTTTGTCTGTTTAACAAATATAAAGATATTATGTTATATAATGCTTTGCGGGTCTCGCATGGAAAACGAGATCTTCATCATGGTTATTTCTTATTACAGTAGAAACATGTTTTTTTGTTTTTTGCTCTACAGACAACAGACATATATTTGGTGTATTTTGTATTTAATACCACTGGGACACCTTTCTCCACTTGCCATTTATTGCTAAAAGAAGAAAATCAGTTAATATGTGTGATTCTATTTGATTTTTTTAGGTTACAGATCACAAAAGGTAATTTGAAATTGAAAATCTATACAAAGAAAAAAGGTTATAAATCTTTAATGAAGGTATTTTAGCCTGTTATGAAAATGATTTATTATAAAAAACTTATCAGTTCATTTTAGCTTCAAAATGTACCATTTCTTTTAGTGGATTCTTGTTTCTGCCTCCATATTAAAAAAACAAAATAACCATATGTTTATATATTGAGAGAGATTTTGAGAAGGGGTAGATGATTGAATGAAATGAATGAGGTAGTGTTCTCTTTATGGTGATATGCGCATTAAGAATGTATCACTGATAATGATCAACAGCAAAACATATTATCAAGTTAACACCCTTAAGCATTAACATCTTCTTCTTGATCCAACATCTCAAAGCCAAACATTTGTCTATTTACAATGGAAATTTGTTTTCTGACAATTACCTTAAGCAACATGTGTTTTTAATGTGCTTCTGGGGTGTATAAATGAATGTCTTTGTGCGGTTTGTGTTCCCACCAGATTTCTTATGACCTCACAGGATCTCTGAGAAAAAACAAGGACTCCCTTCCTCAGAATCTCCTGTTTACAATGAAGTGTAAGTACCCAATGAATTACATGCATATGAGGACATTGTGGCGTCAGAGAGCCCTTCAACATGAAGATTCACTCCTGCTCAAAACAAGAAGCACACAAAGCCCTTCCTTGTCTTAGGGTGGTTGTGTTTGTATGTGTGTTTTTATGCCATAAGCAGCAGACATCGTCTGTGTATATATTGTCTATAGAAGCTGCCAGATGTGGGTGTTGTGGCGAGCAAGAGACAGGCACTCGTTGTGTGACTGCCAACATAGTCTTGCGTCCAGCACCATAATTGCTATAATTTCCATGATGAGGCTAATCTTCTAAAGGCTAGCCCTTCACTCATGCTTGGCTGTTATCCCTCAGTGTGTCTAGTCGATGCATCATTGGCTTTCACACACACACTCATATAGGATTTTTTTTTTTCACTCGTGTACCACCTCTCGTTACTTGCATTAAAGTGAAGTCTAATAAGAGGTCTTTGGGATCTGTGCACAATACAGTGCTATGCTGATTGGTACTGAACACGTTCGTGGAAAATATTGTGCTTTATTAAGTTTTAGTTCAGGTTTATTGAAAAGAAGGATAAAATAGGGAAAAACAAACAGACAGCACAACACACATTAAAGAGAGATTGAATCAAAAGGTCAATAATAATGTATTTTTATACAGTATATATAACACAAGTATTCACAACATTCCTATTTTCTCATATTTTTACTCTGGGGTTTCAGTAGATGATAAGAAAACAATCAGTAGTCGTTATTCCTTTTTTATTTTTTTTTATCTGGTTTGGACATCTAAATGGCTCATTTGCAACTCATTTCTACACTCAATACTCATTTGTGCCCTGTTTTCTAAGCAGAAAAGATACAAATGAGCAGGCACTTTTACCAAATCCTGCAGGATTGTAGTCATTACAAGTTTTTCTAATTATTGTCCAGCAGGATGTCATTTAAAAGCCCTCTCTGTATATATGCATTTAATAAGCCCATCATAACTTTCTTTTTGGTTAAATTCCCAATAAATACCATAATTTTTGTAGCTTTTTTATTTAGGTC
>JBAMHX010000014.1:11478485-11495270 GCA_037177515.1 Pseudomugil tenellus | reverse complement strand
ATATATTACTATTTCTGTAATCTTTTATTACAAAAACAGAGAATGTATTTGTAATGATAAAGTAAACATCACAGCTTATATAAAGATTCACACTTAGATAGTTTCATTGCAAATATGAAGTAAAGTTTGAGTCAGATTTACATATGAATAGCACTGCTATCAATGATATATATAATATAATGATATATACAAAAAAACTCTTCACTAATGTGAAGAATTGACCCAGTGCAGGATGATCTGTTAAGCATAACTGCACCTGCCTACATATACAGTGACACAGTCTGATGTGATTGATAGAGCAGTATTTTCTCTACTATCATAGTATTGCAAAATATTGTTAAATATACACTGCATTGTTGCACCACTGTTCAACCTGGGATAATCAAATGCAACAAAGGTTGTAGGGAGTAAATTAAGTTTTTAACTGTAGACACATTGTCAAAAATAAATTTTCCATATACAGAGTTAGCTAGTCTGTCATGTGGAAATGCTTATACATTATGTGTAATTGCAAACATTAATTAATTCAAAGTGTTTTCCAATGCTGGAAAACAGCTTACTCATGCATTTCATTAATGTTTCACACTTGGAATATATTTATTCTAAAATGAGACTAAGAATCAGATTGAGAATCAGGAATCAAACAAAATTCTGTGCAAAGATGCTCTTGGTATATACAAAACTGAAAAAATATCACATGTTGAGTCACAACAATATGCATTGCAGATGAAACAGTCGGGTGGCACCATGTTTTTATGCTTGCATGTAGTCAGTATATATGCATGCGACTGAGGAAATTAAATTTCAGTTCATTGATGCATACATGTACAAATGAAAGGAATTATAAGTGTATTCAACATTGAAGACACGAAGAAATTTTAATGGATAGTGTGTTTCCTAGTTAAAAGACAGTACTGTTATGCAGGTATCATAAAACTTTTGATCTAGACGAACAATGAACATCAGTCTTTCGAATGTTTAAAGTTTACATGTAAATGTTAAAAAGCTCTGTAGTTCAAAAGTTTTAAAAAAGTTGAGTGGACACATGTGGTTTGCAAAATGTATCTGATCTTGTGTACACAGGGTTACTGGAAGATGAGAGTCACAGCAAGTCAAATTCCAGCACCACCTCTCTTCACAGACACATGGACAGCCATCATACTCAGGTAATCACACAAACAGCGCATTATACATAAGTACAGCAAATACACAAAGGTTATCATGTATAACTTCAATTTTTTACTTGCAGCTTTAGTTCTTTTGTGACACACTAACATTTTTGTGTGAGATTTGTTAGCTTAAAACCTGCAATTGGGAAACGCACACTCACATGCACACAATTACAGCACAAGTCCAGTATGTAGGGACTGCATTGTGTTTGGTTTTGTTGACAAAGTGAAGGACCAAAGTGGCCTTATTTGAACAACATGGACTCTGCATGACATGCAAGCTTTTTATGGCTATCCAGACAGGTGTTTAGTTACAGGATTGAATTTATTGTTCCCAAGCTCAAACTTGCTTATGTGCATGTACTTAATATAGAGACATAAAGCTGTATTGCTTAAAATTGATAAAACTCACACGTAACTGCGGTATGAAGAGTGTTTCCACCAATTGATGGTTTAAATATCAAAAAATGTAACATTAGGAAACTTTACTAAGTACAATACGCAATACGCACATGATTGATCCAGCATACAAGATGTCCAGAGGGAGAGCCCGTTGTAAACAGGGGGAGAGCTTTTTATAATGATTATCATGTGCTCTATCTTTACCTCAGGCAAAAAACACCCAGTAAAATATTATTTTTTTTCTGAGAAAAACCAGAGTCAAATTCTCTTGTGATCCGCACCATCTCTTATTTTAATCATCAAACATTCAGAGAAGAACTGGCTCTGTGATTAGTGAACAGATCTAACCAGGAAAAATAACTCGAAAGCCGCATCTTTCTAAGAATGCTCTTCATCAGTCCAGCATTCCAGTTACAGATTTACTCCTCCAGTAGATTCACTTTAAACAATTTCATTGGTTGTAGCTTGAGATGCTAGTCTGATAAGGAAGCCTGTGAGCAGAAAACAGAAGCTCAAATTGTCTTTTTCAGATTCACTTCTCACTAACTGATAATTTCCACAGCATTCAGCTGTGTTTCATGCAGATGTAATCCCACCCAGCTTTATGAGACAATCTGCAGCATTTTAACTAGAAAAACATGTAGCTTTTCCCCTGTTTGTCTTCATCTTGAGAATCAGCTTGTCTTTAAAGTATATATTGATAATTCACTTATATTTGTGTGTTATATCGAAGATTTGCTTTTGGACTTTCTCTTTATTCACATCTAAACTCATTATTGCATTCATTAAAGCTGCAGATAAAATCCTTATTTTCTTATAACAATATTATTGAACAAAAAAGCAGCAGCTGAGTTGGTTGTTAGGCTTCATAGACATTAAGTCAAGTATTGGCAACTAAAAAAAACATGCAATCACAAGGTAAATGTGCACAGGGAACTTTTGATAATTAGAGTTAAAATAAATCAATAAATACATTTCACCAGTATGGGCTGTTTGACACTGTTTTATTTCTCATAGCAGAGTAAAAATCTTTTTAAAATAGGATGCAGTCATAGTTCTGCATGCCATAAGGACAGTCTGCCCTGCACTTGTAGAAGTTTTTTTAAATGAACACTTATTGAGATTCATCAGACTGCATCACTGAATGATTGTAACTCTGTGCTTGAAGAAAAGGACATGTTGTACCAGAGGAGTTTGGGAGACACACTTTTTTTTTAAAGTAAATTCCACTAAAAGATCTAAAAGCACGCTGTGTTCCCACTTTGCAAACCTCAGGTCGATGAAATGTTTTACCCCGGCTTTTACAGCTGGGGTGAGTTCACTTCATGCTTCTGTTTCAAGTTTTACTTCTTTTTTTCTGTGTGTGTGAGTAAAATACAGATGTGTCAGGTCTTTACCACAGCATTTAAAGAAGTCTGAAGCACATCCGAGCTGCGAATGACATTTGTTTTCTCTTTCTTCCTCTTTTAATTTAATGAGTTTACATTTTACTGTCTCTCCCTCCTTTATTTTCCAGAGGGGGCATCTCAACTTTTCTCCATTTGGTGCAGGGGCTGCCCTCTAAAACAGTGAGGGGGGTCATGGGGGTGGGGGCTTACTGGAAGCCCTTTCCACTTATAGGGATGTGGTGAGTGTATGTCACACTATGCTGCTCTCCACTCTCTAAGTAACAGCAGTGTTTTTCATAAATCCAGTGTACAAACATTTTAGTAATGATAACCAAATTGAAAGAAAAGGACTAAAAGTCCATTAAGTCTAAATTAAAATTCCTGGAAATGACACTTAAAGACATCCCGAAGCTGGTTGCTTTAAGGAAATGTTCTGCTTCATGGAGATCAAACTATGTATATGAATATCAATGGCAAAAAAAGATTAAAATGTTTTTTTTAAATCTGTTAGTTTTAATCAAAAGTATGCAATCTTCTTAAAACTTGGGTCACTGTGGAAGAATTCCTGAAAAGCACTGCTTTTGCAGGATAGCATCTCCTATTTATCTGCTTCCTTCGCGCAGTCATTGATCTGTTTCTTTCTCCCTATTTTTATGAGTAAACTGCAGCTCTTGGGTTGGACCTGACTCCTTTCATCCATACACCCACATGTTGTATGTGGATGGTAATTACTTTTGTTGCTGTTGTTGGTTCAACAAATGCTGACACACATGCAAATTAGCATGGATGTTAATAATTAATTGTACACTTGGATTTGCTGCTAAGAGACACTGAAACTCAAGCTGCAGTTTCCATTGTTGCTTATTTATCCGCAGTGATTTTAAGCTGCAGAATCCATCATTCGACCACCTTCTTTAATCTTTGTCACACTCTTTTTTTTTTTGGCATCATTGTCACTGCTTTTATGTGCTTCTGCAACCAAGGCTGGATTCATACATGGTAGAAGTGTAATCACCAACATTACTGTCACCTCCATTGTTGCCTGAATATTTCATATTAAATTTTCAGGGAAAGCAAGTCTTCCAAAGTAGTTCAGAAATATATAAAGTTATCCTGTTTAAAGTCATTATCCAAAATGAGTGCATGCTTGAGTCCTCCTTTATACACTCTTATAAGTCATTCTAGTTTTTATGTTGTGTCTGATTTAATCATTACCAAGGTGTTACAGATAAAATGGTACCTTTGAGATACAAAGACAGTCATATTTAAATGTTTTTTTTCTTTTGAAGCAATTCTGTTACCATGAGTTTGTTCATTACAGTCACATGTGATTAATTCTATGTTCCTATGTGTTTTATTTAGTCACATTCTAGACTGTGTTTATGTGGGATTCTCAGAAATTATGGGATACATTAACGAATTATCAGAGATGAAAAGGGCAATTGGTTTCAGAATGAATAGATTGGTTTGTTGTTTTCCTGTAGTGAGCAGACAACAGCAGTCTAGACTAATTATATAAGAAATTGACAGACATCTGAATGACTACATAGAGCAGAGACTGATAGTTTTGTTTATCCCCTCAGTGTCCCAGCAGAGGCAATGGCATTTAAAGTAGAGTTCTTACATATTTTCTTCTCAGAAACATGTCACATTCTTCCTTCTTTAAAATGTATCAGGAGGATAGACATAAAAAGAATTGGTGTCTGCACGAATCTAACTATTGAAGAACCTTTTAGGTAAAAGGTCACATCTAGGTCATGAGTGACCTCTGACAGTGTTTCTTCTCCTCAGCTTGACTTTTGTTCCTGTTTTTACAATCTCTCCTCCATTTAATCAGTCTGGCCAAAACACATTTTGAAATCCAACCAGTTGGGTGAAAAAAACACAGGGGAAAATCATTTGTTTGTTTTTATTGTTTGATCCAAGTGAACATAAAACACATTTACAGGCAGTATCAGAGATTAGTGAGCAAAGTATTTTTTTTACTCCTATGATCCAGCATATACTGAGCCACATGAATCGTTTTGATGACTTGAATTTGTCTGTTGATTTTCTAGAATCTTATTATTTAGATAAGAAACACTGCAACCTCAGATAACCCAGATAGATCAGTGAATGACAGTTTTAAAAGATTGCTCATCATTTTCTAATATAATACCACACCCTGCTGGAAAAGGGTGGAGTGCCCTCTCCAGTTTGGGAACGAGGTCCTGCCCCAAGTAAAGGAATACAATTATCTCAGGGTTTTGTTTAGGGCTGAACTAAGGATGGAGCTCTAGATCGACATGCAGATTGGTGCAACATCTTGATTTACTGGTTGGTGTTTACTGGTTGATCCACAGTCCTATCCTCATCATGGGTAGTGACTGAGTGACCGAGATTTCCCTCCACAGAGTGGCCGGGCTGTCCTTAGAGGTAAGGTAAGAATTTGCCATCTGGAAGTGACTCAGAGTAGATCTGCTGCACCTCAGCATCAAGAGCAGCCAGATGAGGTGGCTTGGGCATCTGGTCAGGATCACCCTTGCATGTCTCCTTGTTGAGATGTTCCTGGCAGAGAACCCCAAGGAAAACTCAGGACACACTGAAGGAATTGCATCTTTCAGCTGACCTAGGAATGCCTTGGGATCCCCAAGCAGGCAAATGGCGCTGGTGAAAAGGAAGTAAGGGCTTTCCTATTTAGTCTAAAATTCCAACAGATGCAGTGCAACCACCAGTGCAGTCTGAACTCCATCCACTAGATCACTAGATCTGTTGCTTCACATGAAGGCTTGTGATTCTTTACTTCCATGATAAGCGTCACCTCATCCATGATGAAAGAAAAATAAAAACATTGAGAACCCCCAACGACTGACTTCGAACCATATGTCACTGGTAAAGGCATAATGTTTACAGAGTTTAGCCATCTCAAACCTGCACTGGGGACATTATTATGAGATTTACTGTTTCACACAGGTGCTATGTCAGATTTTCTGTTTGTTTCTACCTGAACTGCCGTGATTGACACATTTTGGAATCCTGTTCAGTCAAAAATAGACCTGGCGCATATACTTAGCAGAGCATTGAGATGAAGCACTTCTGGAACACGCACCATTCAGCACGCCCGGTGTGAACCACACAGGTTTACTAAAATGGCTGTGATCAGTTGCAGAGGTCGCTGTACAGAGAGAACTTGCTGCACACGGGCCTAGTGGAAATTGGCCTTTAGGCAGCCGCCTCTGCAATCTAACCGCTGATACATTGTAGTAAATAGATAGACGAATAAATGGACATTGCAATGAATCCAGTCCAGCAACATGCTGTGCAGATCTCAGATGTTGGCACGTGTTCCCTGGAACTTCCTGTTTCCACAGTCACATGCTATTTTTGGCCACATTACATCTAATAAACAAATTGAAAATAAGTAACAACAAAAAGATTGCAGATTAACAACAGAGATTCATTTCCTTAACTTTGATGCACCGTATCAAGGTCAATTCTTGTTTTTTCTCTGCAACTTCTTAAGAGTTGCATCCTATCTTATACTGATATTTTGAAAATGTATATTTTTAGGCATGAAAGCGACACACTAAATCTCAAATTTATGAATAGTCAAATTGTATCAGATGGTCACCACACTGACTGCATGTGTATGTGTCCGTCCGTCCATGTACAGTCATGCATTGCAGAAGTACGTGGTGTTCCCTCTTGTCTGCTGTTCCAGTAGCTGGTGTTCTGGCTGGCGCCAGTGCAGAGAATAGCCTGGCAGGGAGGTGTAAATTATGGATTAGATCCAGGAGTATTGTGCTTGTGCAGGCAATCAATCTGTGTGTGTCTCTCTCTGTGTGTGCACTTATAGTTACTCACTGGTATGTAGTTCTCCAGATTTGTACATGTATGCCTTTATATGTTGTGGATGCACCCATGTCTGTGTGTGTGTAAAAATGTTTAGGAAAATGCTGCGATAAAGCGAAGTGACAAAGATGAAGTGAAACAACCTTTGCTGGACTCTTTTTGAACGCAGTACATTAATGTTTAACCCTACAACATCCCTACTGTTCACTCACTCATTGGAGCTTGTAAACCTTAGCCTTCCACAGATGGGAACAACCAACTGACAGAGCAGATGCATCCTACATATAGCAGCGATCATAGACGTGAACATGCAATAAGACGAGAGCATAGCTCAGCCCTGAGCCTGTGCTTGGCAATGTGCCACTGTCTTCGTGTCAGCACTGCAAATTAGATTAGGTTACAGTTTAGACACATGAGATTAAGGGTGCGCTCACAGCAGGATAGATTGGGAGAATCAGTTTGTTTTGGTGGGAACTTGTGAAATATTTTGCCCTTTCCTTTGGTTTGGTTTGCTGTCCCACTGCACATTCCTAAAGCAGACCAAGCCAAACTGCCTACTAGGAGTAACATTCTCCGAAATGTTCACTTACCAGGAAGAAAGAAAAAGAAAATCTTGCTGATTGAATGGAAGGACTGAAAAAACTAATATTCTCCAAGTGAAACATTTATGCAATCTAGAAGTTTTCTGTTTCTACTTTGGTATTCACTTCTACTGCAGTTATCACCAGAAGTTTTCCAGTATGAGCAGGAGAGGTAGCAAGCCATCTGAAATGCTACTCTAAAATACTTTTCCAACATAATTTCTTCTCTTTGGTTCACTTGGTGGTCTATGTGTTTTCAGACTGCAAGTAAACTGCACCAGTGCTTAATTACAAAGGACCTGAGAGCCCTGGTTTTCCAGCAGACCATAGTTCACTTCTTTAGTCAGCAAACAGAGTTTGAATGGTGTTCACGCTGCACCAAACGAACCATACTACCCGTGTAAGTGGACCAGGGTTTCTTTCAAATGCACAAAAGACTACCAGTGTGAATTGCCCTAAATGTGTCAGAATGCTCATGATACACATTACACATTTCACATACAGGACAATTCATTTTTTTTTTACATAAAACATTAAAAGCATTACAGATTGTGCAAATAAAGTATTAAAATTAGTAAAAGGGAGCAACCAAATAGTAAAAATGTAAATAAAAGATAATTATTGGAAAATAAAATATTGGAAATCTAGTTAAGTTAAAAGTTACGGACATGTTTACAGCATGACAACTAAATGCTGCTTCTTAGTCTGGACTCTGGTTTGGACTTGACCTGAGTCTTTTGATCTAAGAGCTCTGCTTTGTTTGTATTCAATGAACATAATCACGCTATTCTTGGCCTAAGCCATTTTGGATCTATCCGGAAGACTAAACCTTTAATTCTGTTGTTGTCTCTGAGTTGTTAAAAACCTGTATCTGTCACAGCTTTGATGTGACTGCTGAAAGTCAGATATGAGTCTATCAACACAGGTTACAAACCTGGCCTGTGGTTTTGAGTGCCCATGTCTCCAGGTCTCGCAGGTGACCCTCTTGTCTTTGCTAACAAACGGAATAATCTCATTTTGTCTTCATTTCTCTCTCAAAGTTTATTTGCTTCAAACACAGAATAAGTCTAGTAGACTGAGTCGTCTAGTGACAAAGAACAATAAAGTTGCATATTGTCTGCATTACCATGATAACTGATGTAAAAGTTCTCTCATATTTGATCCCAGACTAGTATGTACTGACCCCAAGACTGACCAATAACAATACACATACGCACCTTTCATCATGCAACTTTTCCTTTTAAAATGTAACAACTTTTTAAAGGCTATTTGAATGTGAATGTTAACTGCCAAAGACATCTTTAACAGTTTAGTGGTTTCTATATGGAAAGCTGATTTGGCCGAATACGTGTGTAAAACCCAAGATGCATGCTCTCAGTGTGCACCCTGAACACCCTCCAACACACACTCCTGACCGGATTGGCCAACCATTTCTCCAGGCCCAAAACTTAATATTCTGTGGGTCATGAAAGATGAGCCAAAATACTTATAAATGATGCTTATATATGATGCTTTTGGCTATAGCGGACATGTAGCTAACATCACTGAGTCACCTGACTTTTGTTTATCCAGCGTATTGGACGGCAACCCTGACCGATCTCTAAACCAGTTAAACTCAGACAGATGTGTGGGGTATTCCTCTGGGTCAAATGATGATTTCATGCTACACATTCAGGTTTAGAAATATAAACGGCCTAAAGAAAGGGTTGTCATTCAACAGATTACCGGAAAACACAAAGAGACGGAACAAACGGGTTGCAGCTGTAAAACAAGAGGACAGGGAACCCAGCAGATTATGCAGTTAACACTTTATATCAGGTTGGCTGTGGATTTCAAATTTGTAGCTCATGTTGTAGTTGATCAGGATTGTTCTTAACCTTTTTCAAAATTACACAACTCAGACAGTAAAACTAGCCTGGCTGATACTATAGACGAATATTGAACATTCAGACTGCAGGACATATTGGTCAATTAGGATTATTTTGTGGAATCAGATTATTTTTTTAAGTTCCTTCACATTTCCAATTAAATGTGTTGTTTGTGATCTCCTGTATGCATGTTATGAACACCAAAAGTGTCCTGCTTGATTAAAAGACCATGGTAAAGATATGACAACATTAGTGATTTCACTGTGTTTACGGAACTAAAGATGACGGTAACAGCAGAGCTTATCTTGCTGTTTTAAAGATATTGTCCAGCCATGGCTGACACATTTTCAGTAGAATAGTTTAAAAAAGATTATAAAAGAGGAGAACAGGATAGCATTATGTGGAGCAGTGGCAGCAACACCTGTACAGAGAAACGTGTGGATACAAATTCGCAGCCAAAAGTGGTGGGAGATGGATGCCAGCGCCTTTACAGATAGGTTTATAAATAATTTTCCAATCACGATCAGAACCTTCATGTGCATTGCTGAGCATACTGTATCAATGAAATGCAGAGATTATATGGATCGATAATCCCAAGTAGAGAACACTGGCAATATTTACTCATCACTTAACCTTCCATATTTTCAATTAATTGAGATATTTGTTTGCAGGAACTCAATGCAATTATTTCAGATTTTGCAAGTGTTTGATACCAGATTCATGCTTTAGTTTGTAAATACAAGGACATGAGAACTATTTTTTTTTTTCTTTTAACAGCTTTTCGACTACCAACATAGAATACTCCTGTTTCTTATCTGGTCTTGATCATCAAGATTTGGCCCTGTTGCTGGTTTAACCGACTGAAGGAGATTGGATATCTTGCTTGACTGATTTATTGGATATTGACCCATAGATGACTGATGACATGCTCTATACAGACTGTTGTTGTTGTTGTGTGCAAGCATCTCTGTGGTTTTGACCTCTAGAAGAGACATTTAAACACACTGAAATTCACAGGATCATCCCAGAACTAAAGAATCAGCCTAATCTGTTGTTCCTGACATTATTTTGTTGCTTACTAAATGACAGCATGCAATTCAACAGCATGTGGTTTATTCATAAACTCACTTTTTTTTATTATTTACACTACTTTCGTCATATCAATAATTCCTTCAAGTAAATCTGATAACTCCATGTGTGTTTCTCCACCTCTAATTTTAATCCACTTTCTTTCTCCTTCTCTGTCCCAGGCATTCCAGAGGCTACGTCTGCCCAACAGGGAGAGCGCAGCCCTGGGGGAGCTTCTGCGCTGGCGGCGAGTGCAGTGTGAGGGGCTAAATGACTGGAAACAACGTCCACCTCAGTCCCCACCCCTGGCCCCCACGCTGCTCTGGACCAACAGAAAAGCCTCTCCATGAAAGAGGCTGCACGACAGCATCGCATCTGCGGACTATGAACGTTCCTCCTTTCCTCTCTATCTCTAGCCACATGTCGCACTTGCTCTTAATGTTTCGTTTTTATTTTAAATGTAGGCCAATGACCTCATCGCCCATGGACTATGCTGAATCTTCAGGCCATGTAGAATGAGCCTAGTCCCTAGGCAGAGGAGTGATACTATAATGGGAAAATCTGGGTAAGGTTCCGTTGGATATAGGTGTTATTGCTTGGTCATATATTTCATTAACAAAAAAAAAAAAAAAAAAAAAAAAACATTATTACTGTATTGTTCTTCTGGGATAAAATGTATGATGTTCTAATGGGAGGCTGAATTATAGAGCAAAGTGGCAGTATTTTTGTGAGGGTCAGATATTGGGTTGGCCTTTTATCTAGCCAGTCATGATGTACTGCTGCACATGAATGAGTCCCCTCCTCCCACCTCCCCTCAAATCATGGTGCTCATAATAACTAATGTGCTTTACTGTAATGTTTCCACAAGTTCTAACATGTGCACTGTAGAATCTCAGACCTCTGAAGTTTACAGGCGAACGAACCAACGCCTTTGGAAGCCTCCAGATTTTTAGCATCACTGTGCTGGCTGAGACACAGCACTTACTAAATCACTAATGTTTGGGCCATAAGTGCTACTACAAGCCTGGCAACAAGCAACCAGGGGGTCAGGGTAACCTCAGTATCAACCCAAGATGCACTTCTTATTCTCTGCATTACTACCAGCCTTTGAGGGATGAAACACTGTCCAAATTCCAAACAACTGCACTTACCTTTACTAAGAGAAGTAAATGTAATACACAAGCCTGCTAAGATTTATGGTGCAAATGTAACGCTAAAATAATGAAACTTTAGCTGACAGGTATGTAGTTCATGTTGTGATCATGACACTCTGTGCCAAAGTGATGATGCAACTGTAGAACTGATGTACACAGTATTATCATTCAAGTCATATATGTACAGACTGACATAAAAGTCCAAAATATGGTTGTTAGCTTCTTTCAGTGGCGATACCATGAACTATTTCTGAATAGATCAGATATATATTGTGAGAATATGAAAAGAAAAACAGTCTACATATCTAAGTAGCAATCCAACTCTTATCAAGTCGAAACTTAAACAGATGTGTCAGTATGTTGTCACTTAGAAACATTTCACACACAGATGAACTTGACTATTGTACAGACTTGTGGGCATGTCCCCACAGTCATTTTTAACCCCTTTGTATCCCCAGTCGTCTTTCCTTTTCCTCATTTAACCCCAATTTTTTTCCCCATTTGAATTTCTTCCAAGCTGCCCTAATAGATTAAAACCAGGTTTACGGGTGTTCCTATGGAAACCACATTGTAAATAGTGACTGGTGATTTAATTTCCAGCTACTGGTTCAGCAGAAAAGCATATGAGATTGAAATGAAAGACGAAGGATGAGGGAGAGGTCCGCGATGATATTGAAGAATGTTTTGGGTTCGATGCAATGACGGAGGTAATGAAAAAAAGGTTTATTTTAAAATGTGAATATCTTTTTCTTTTCTTTTTTAGAATGATTATACGGCTATGAAATTCTTTATACTCTATTTAATATTAATTGCTAATTGCCCTCTGGATCCTGTTGTTCCACTCTTCTGATGCAAGCCAGATGTTTAAAATGTGTATGATTTGGGAGTTTATTTGCACAATGTTTACGTGGTGCTGTGATAACCTCTGTGATGAGCTGGGTGTGTCTCCGAAAGAAGTTTGATCATTCAAGATCACTCTGAATTGTTAAAGCTGCAAAGTATCAATAGCTCTAATTGATTTCTCATTCCTACTGATCACCCACAATGTGTCTGATTGATCGGCCTTACAAATTAGCAACACCACTCCAGGATCAATCTAATCTGGTGTCTGTGTGAATAGATGCACAAATACCAGAGAGAAGTTCAAGCAGCTGGATCACTGTTATGAACATAAATGAGCTGAATTTTTTTGCCTGAATGTAGAAACTCAAACTTTTGTTCCGCTACTTGTAGACAACATTGAATCCCTTTGTAAGTTATTATTGCAATGTGTGCTTGTATCTCAGAAGTACCTTACTACTTAATGTGAATAATGCCCTCAGAAGTTTGCATACAGCTCATCTCTAAGCCTAAGTGAATGATGATGATAAAGAATTTGTTTGCTCCATTATTTATGCCTCTTCTGTGTTCTGATTATTACTGCATGGAAACTGCGGTGAAGGACAGCATCAAGCATTTTCATGTGAAGAATTAAAGTCTACTGTGATAAAATATTGTGTATTATAAATACAGGAACAAATATAAGACTAATGAACTTTGCCAATGATAATAAAAGACCAGATATGCCATTCACTATGACAAAGGTTTTGTTAGTTGTGCTGTTTTGCGTGTACACATGACTCCTGAAATAAGGACATATCACCGTTTCTTATCTTGCATGATCAGTTTGTTGGGCCTCTCCATAAGACGCCCGTGATGAAAAGATAAAGACTATGTAATGTGAAGAACTGTTTCTTACCACACTGTGAATCACAACACTGTCCCCTTTGTCTCTTCAAGTACTCATCTGCCACCTTAAATTGGACAAAACACATCATCCCTATCCGATTCAAACCTAGATAATTATCTCGTTCTGTCATAAGCATAGAACTAGCGGGCAGATTACGCTCATTCATCCTTATTAGTCAGGAATCTATAAATCCTCTGCTCTGAGATCAGCTTTTCTGGTGCTACAGGTCATGTAGAACTGTCGTTCCCAGTCCATTTATAGTTTTCCACAGAGACACAGTATTTTCTGCACCTGAAAAAAGAGGTATATCACTGCCTTTCATACTGTTGTTTTTTTTATTCATAATTTTCCTTTTGTACATGACTTGCATTATATTTTAATTGCATATGTATGTGTTTGTGGAAAGAAAAAGATGGTGATATTTCATAGGTATGAACCCAATGTTTTATAATACTGTACATGTACAGCAATAAAGCACAATTGTGTCAATGCCGGTATTTCTGTATGTCTGAAAGAGAAAGAAAGTACAAAGTCGGGGTACAAAGTCCAAAATCATCTTTAACTGATATAAGATTAATATTCAATACGAAACATCAGCGAACAGCTTTCTGCATGGAATCAGCAAGTAAATGTCCAGGTTCATTTCCAGTAAATAAACATTTTTTGCTGTCATACACAAACCCAAAAGGGTATGACTAGAATGCACATTTCTCTGTTTTTCCAGAAACATTCTGATCTAGGAGATGCTAAAGAGACTAAATTTTGTTGCACGCGCTCTCTGTTTTTAACTGACATCTGTTGCTGTAATCCAGTGTGTATTTCAAGTTATAAATTAAATGTTTAAAAAATTTTGAGCATTTACATGAAATTGCAATATTTATTCTATGCATTTGCAAACCTTTGTCCTCAAGCAAGGCATCAACTGCCAGCATGACCTCCAGTTCTTAATCCTCTCCGGATCAACAAGACCCAGTTGCTGGTATTACTGAGTAAGGAAAATTGGAATTCCTGTCTGATTGACTGATTGATTAACCAGGATAGTGGCTCACAGATGATTGATGATTGGCTCTACACAGATTGTCGTGCTTTTGTGTGTCTGCACACACACTTTTTGATTTGAGTGTTTGAATTATAAAGCAGTGACCTCTGTTGTCCATCCTGTCTGACTAAGACTGGTGGCTGTTGAATAACTTGGAGCTACATGTTGGATGATGCAGACACCAGATCTTGAAGAGAGATATTTATTAATGAACAAGTTTCAAATGGTGTGACTGCATTTGGCGGTTTAACCAGTTGAACATTTAATAAATATGAATATGGCAAAGTGATTCTTTATCATAAAGTTAATTCTAAAGACTGGAAAGACTAAGTCTTTGCTTAAATAAATCTGTAACAGCTGAATTCAATTCAATTAAAATCAATCTCTAGCAGGAAAGTGTGTGGTCTTAGATCAACTGATCTCATCTGCAATTTCAGATTTTTACCTCATCTATGTAACATGGAGGTTGTATGAGGACTAAGTTCCCAACACCACATGGTCACTGATGTTAAGTGGCAGAAGCAGTGGGATGAAAGCAATGTGTACATGGGTGTGCTGTCTACCAAGATTCAGGCCAATGTAAGAAAGCTGACCCAAAAACCCTAAGATCTTTTAAGATTAAAACAAAGATAAATAAATTTAAATAGGGATTTTTCTGCAATGTCATCAACATTAACTCACTTGCTGAGAACAAAACTAAAGGCAGAAAAGCCCATAAATAGCATAAATTCCTTTAGAGATATTTGTTTGTTTGAGTGAAATAAAGGTATCTATTTAAGTTTTTTCTTTTTAATATCTTTAATTCCCAAACATTTCATGCATTTTTGCTTGCAAGTACAGTACTTAAACTGTTAAATTTGAGTAAATACAAATATATTGTGGTGTTGTGAGCTATGTTGAATCTATTTCAACTGAAGAGACTTTTAAGAACTCTTGTTTCATGTTATTTGCATAAAGGACGTATTATCAGCCTACAGACTTGTACAATGTGAATAATAAATACTTCTTCACCTGCTTTAAATAAACTCTGCATAACATCACATGTAAATGATCCATATTAGATTCCACATATGGCCCCTCTCTGAAAGCTCAGGCCTGGAGAGCACACTGCTAACTTTTTACATAGCCCAACACTATGCCACGGAGAAGTGACAACCCACACGGTGATGGTCCACGCTTCCAGGTATTGACTAACCAACAGCGGTTTCTGTTAAAAATCAGGTCGAGACAAGCGCAAGTCAGTTATCTGCTTGCTTTGAACATAATTAATTCACTGGTGGGAATGTTCCAAGCAGCAGTCAGTGGAGTGGAAGGCGTCACTGCTCAGTGTGGGAGGCCGCGTTTGAAGTTAATGTGTCAGTGTGTGTTACTGTAAACTGCATCTTCTAAAGGGTGCTGACTCATGCTCAACCAGGTGTGTGCTGGGAAATAAAACATTAATGCGGCTCATTCCTCACTTTTTATTACATATTCAATTAAGCCTTTCCTATATTAAATCCTTTAGTGCAATTTCACAAAACACATGATAAGATGAGATTCAAATCTAGCGTCAGAATTTTTAGCGTTTTCTATTTTAGCGTTATTTTTACAATTTTGTAATTTCACAAAATTTTAATATTATATTGCAGTACCAGCAGGAAAAGACTATTCTTTCATTTCTTAGTGATAGATTCATTTTGTTGGTGTCTTTGTGGTAAAAGTTTTTGTTTTCAGTGCAGAAACTAGCAAGAAATGTATGCAACTAACAATCAAGACCCCTTTGCTAATGCTGACAGCCTAGTTGCAAAAAACAATCCAGATTGAGCCAGAAATCCTGTGCAATGATAGCAGCAGGGTCCAACACCCAAAATATTTATCCGCTGCGTAGTACGGCTTGTTTTATCTTCTCAGGTTAACACTTGTTTATTTCATCTTTTGTGTGTGGGGGAGACAAGACAAGAGGTCCCATGTGACCAACTGAGTATAAAATCTTTTTTAGGGCTATCAGAAATACTCGTATCTCCAAACCCAAAAAGAAAAAAAAAACACAACCAAATCCATTATCATGTGTAAGTGTGTAATTAATTTTCATTGGTACGAAATTAGTGTGTAAATACCTGTTTACAAATAAACAAGTCAAATCTAGCTCCAAATCTGCAAAGTTCATAAAAGTTATATTGACGCTGAGGTTTCCTTTTACTAGTCAGATATTGTACGAATCAACAATGAGAATACATTGACTAGTCACTGTTCTCTCAGGCTCAAACAAATCACAGCAGGTGACTTTCCTACTTCCATCTGGTGCTGATGAAGACATTTTTTTCCATGTCAGTCTGATGCCTGGAAGACATTACAAGCTTTAGATGCTCCAGGCTGCACCTGCAGAGACTGAATGGTTTCAATTGGCTTTGTATACATTCATATTTCATGTGTGAATGTGTGCAACAATATTTTTCAAAGATGCAGGTGAGTCACTTTTGGAAGGTAAACAATTGGTGATGTTTTTATATATATGGATGAAGAGGGAACAATGAAAATTCTATTCTGATTACCATAATGAGTAAGACAGCATGATTT
>JBAMHX010000014.1:11463753-11477251 GCA_037177515.1 Pseudomugil tenellus | reverse complement strand
CAGGGAACAACTGTTGACCTCCAGGTCAACAGGTATCTGTAATTCGGTGGCTTTGTTTGGACTTGTGATTTGAGGTTTTTGCTGGGCTAGAAAGTAAGATTTTATTTGGATCTGATTATCAGTGTATTGGAGCTGCTTCTTTTTTTTATGTAAATACAACATGGAGTTTTATTATATCCTTTTGTTTAGCCTACTGGTTGGATTCTGGTAGGAGTACTTGTTTTTGTTTTTTTGTTATTTTTTGTTTTTTTTTTATAGTAGCTTCGCTAACCCCAGCCTGACAATTGCCACATTGATGTATCCTGTGTTGTTCAGGGTTTGTAAAATAAATGTACCTGTAACTCATTAATTTTTGGTCAACGTTTTTCATTTGTTACGCCCAACATCATGCCCCTTATATTGGGTTGTAACATTGGCTGTTAAAAGCACATTGAAATTTCTCAGCCATGTATTTCTATCATTGTACATAAAGTTTTTATGTCTCCAATAATATCATGTACATGCAGTATCTGCTTAAAAAAGCACTTTGGTATTAACACAGGGCAAAGGTCAGTATTCTCTTACATGTGATCATTTATCTGTGGTGGGGGGGGGTCATCTCTAATTTATCCCGACCACTAAGTATCAACACAGCCATTCTATTATTTATTCAGCGTTGAAAAGATCTGCCATTACATTGGAAGAGGAGAAAGCTGATGGCAACAAGGTGATTTAGACCAAACGGCCCCCTGATGATACATCAGTAAGCCCTGAATCAAACACACTGCACCGTTCTCTCATTTAGAGCCACTGGAAGTGTTTGGTGACCTTTGCCTTATATTATATCTTTTCCTGATTCCCCCTCAGGGATACTTTAGAGGGTAGTTTGTACCAAGATGTGTGCTGTCTGTTATTAAAATTTACGTTTGAAGGTTAGACAGCAAAGAAAAACAGAACTATAAAAAAGACAAATTACATTTGATTTTATATTTATTTACTTTAAAATGAAACATAATTGATTTACAGTGAATTTTTACTCTTAGAACTTAGAACTTTTTCATTTTATATACTATACTATATTCATTTTATTTTGCAAAAAGTAATGAAAGAAGCAATTTTGATACTGGGTGACATTAGTAGGAAAAGACCTATTAATGAGTGTGACCTCATTTATACATAAGAAGTACTAAATAAATTATGGGCAAATTCCACTTAGCTGTTTTAGTGTCAGAATTTTGGTTCTAATGCCTGCTGAGCCCATGTCCATTACTGGCCATTTACACAGCAAACCTTAAATTACACCATGCTTTGCCCACTAAAGTTAAAAATAAGCTCATTTTGCTGTACACATTAAATATTGATTATCAGGTAAAGATGCTGACTGCCAAAGACATAGTACCTTGTACAATAACACACAAATTATTAAGTTAAACACCAAACTTTACTCCTAATGTTCAGAGCGAGGTTGGTTTTGCAGAATATTAGGTGAAAAATGATGATATTAAACTGAACACCAAGTCTGAAGATTTGACAGTAAGCAGGAGAAAATGATACAACAGTGATCCAAAGAGAGCAAAGTGTTTTGAGGTGTCTCATTACTTATGTTGCCACCCAATTGACCTGATTTGCTGTTATTTCAGACAGCAAAACTTAGAGACATTTGCATTTGTCCGTCTCTGTTTAATATCAAATATCCTATATGTAGGATTGAACTTTTTTCTTTGGTGGGAGGATGTCAGACTGACAGGCTAGTCTCAATAAAAGACATGTTTTGTTTTAAACTGCAACTACATAGACACACAAACAAAACTATATTTCCAGTAAGTATCTGTATTATATGTTTCTATTATCTTATTCTGGGTGGAACCAGACTGTTGTTTTTCCTAATAACTGTTAGTTCAGCCCTTCTTAGGAAGGTGGGTGTGGGAACTAGTGTTTGTAGTTTGCATTGTGGGAAGGAGGAGGCAAAGTATTGATCATATGTGCTTGTTTTGCTGGAATTAAGGCCACCACCTGAGACAGAGTGACATAGAGTGTTGTTTGTCTACGTGTCTATATGCTTGTGCTTTAAGTGAGAGAGAAAGCATATGAAAGCTGTAAGACACCCTCTATCTGAGACATTTCAAAGGCCTTGAAACACAAGAGTAAACAGGATTCCAAACTATATTGATTATTTTGGCACAGGTTGGAGGGTTGTTTGGTTTATGTTGACTTGTAAAGAGCCTAGGGAGCAGCTAGCTTCAGTCTGATCAATGCTGTGAAGAAAAGGCACAAGTCTGAGCAGCTGTTTCCCCAGCTATGAGCATTCACAGACTTTATGAGAGCCAGAGGTTTAGGGCTATTCCTGCAATATACATGAAAGATGGCAGATCTCTTCCAAGCATTTACAGGCCTTATAATGTCCCATTTTCAAGCCCACTATGCAGTCCACCCTCAATATACCTTTCACCTCCTCCTGCCCTAGCTGCTCTTCCTCCAGCTACATTTTGTTTTGACAATCCTGCTTTGACCCCCGTCACTGCTCCCTGTTCACCTCCTCACCCATTTCTTGCAGTGCCACGGCCCTCAATGTGCTCCCCGGTGTTAACTGTGAAAATCAATATCATCTCAACACTGCCTCAGTTTTCAATTAACGACTTTGAGGTCTGTCTCTCCAGACACATCCATCACATCAAATCAGCCTATGCAGCACTAGAGTAGACAAACTGGCATGAGATGACCCTTGCCCTCACACATCTCATTTCCTATTTGCACGTTATCAACTGTAAAAGAAAATACGTAAATCATCTTCTTAAAGGCTGCACTTTCATTTTCAATGGCTGCTTATGTGACAAACCTACTGAGGATTAAATTTATCACTGCAGGTAGCCGGGTTCAATCATACATCGTAATGCCTCAGTTTTATGATCCACATCTTTGCTCTTCAATATTTTTTCTTGGAATTTTAATGGTACTGAGAAACCAAGAAATTATATTATGGTTTTAAGTGCCGTATAATTGTGCTTAAAAAACAATTTTAGACCGTGATGTTTCTGTTCCATATCTATAGATATCTATTGCAGTCCTGTTGGATTATATTTAACCTTAGAGGAATTTTTTGTTTAATTTAAAATTTATTTATTCCTTAAAGCCTAATATATCATGTTTTATACATATGTCTAAGATATTTTGCATCACTTTGTGATAGAAGGTTCATTCAAAACCCAGTTGTACACCATATGATACTGGTGTCCTGCCCCCTGGTGAACACAAGAAAGCAGAAGATTACCCTACAATAATTTTGACCTATGACATGGCAAGATAGCAAATGAACCAAAAAATGAATTGTTGGCTTGTGGATTGCAGGACGGCAATAAATTCAGAGAAACGTCCCATTATATTATTTATTTCTAGTTTTTGCTGGGTTTACAGTGTGGCTACAAACATTTGAAGGAAACCATATAAAAGTGGACCTTCACATTAAAGGTTAGATTTCAAACATTTCGAGATAGGTCAAGTCGACTAAAATTCAATGGTGGGACTCAATAGTGGAAAATGTTCCTAAAAATACAAGTGTGAAACCCAACAAAGACAAGTAATGTTCTCTAGGCTTGTTTAAAAAGTGTAATATTATATATTATGTAATATAATATGTTAATGTGATTTAGATTTTTCAATTCATGTTTTGCATATACATAGATATCATAGAGAGGACGAAGTGATTCAATTTTAAGTGATTTGTCATGTTCAGTTTGGCCACTAGGGGTGCTAAAACCTAAAAACTGTTTTGCTACATCTTTCAGTTCAGTGACAAGTTGTTTGAACTAATAAATATGAAAAATCAGCTAGATTGTATGTGGGGCTATATTATATTTTATGTATTTGAGGATTGGGGAAATTGAATATTGGGGATCTTCGGGAAAATACCCCCATCCCTCACCTCCATGCATCCATTATCTTCCGCTTATTCCCGAACAGGGTCGCAGAAGGGGTGGGGAAAGGAAACCAATCGGGTGAGAGGCTGGGTACACCCTGGACAGGATGCCAGTCCATCACAGGGCCAACACACATAGACAAATAACCATCCACAAGGGCAATTTAGAGTCTCTAATCAGCCTATTCCCAAGACGCATGTCTTTGGGCTGCAGGAGGAAGCTAGAGAACCTAGAGAGAATCCACGCTAACACAAGGAGAACATGCAAACTCTACACAGAAAGGCCATTGCGTGAGCCGAGGCTCGAACCAGCAACCTCCTTGCTGTGAGGCCACAGTGCTAACCCACTGTACACCGTGCAGCCTCAGAAGTTGCCTCTTATGGCGTAATTCTAGTTTTAAGGATGCTATTTGGTATTTGCTATTTGGTATTTAGTATTTAATATGTCTTCAGATTTTTACATTATTCTTACATTACTTTAACACTCTTAGTCACTCTTGATTTCCTCCCTCCCCCTAGTCTTATATTACTGACATTCTTGTTATATCATGTCTAAGATTATTCATTCTCCATCAGTCAACCTTTTGGAATAATGTTCAATTTAGCTTAACGCTCAGTACTGAAGAATTAAACCATGACCTCTGACAACATGGAAATTGTTAGTCGACGTTTTTATGCCACGGTGTCTTTTTGATTACTACTAAGATACTCAGTTCTGTCCATAATCCAGGAGGTTTTCCCATCTACTCTTGCTCCAGCACAATTGACTAAATTAATGAGTCTTTTTACAGAACCTAATAGGCTGTTAGATCAATTTAATTTCATTCAGGTTAAAGCAGGAATATATGGACCATTTTACTGGATATACTGGATTGCGGCCCTCGTAAGATCAAATTGAGAATCTCTGTATCAGGCTAATAGCAACAAAACTGCGTTGTCATGTATAATCGTTCATATTTTCCGTTTCTTTAGCAGCCTCTTGTAAAAAAAAAAAAAAAAAAAAAAAAACTTCAATTGATACAGATTAATCTAAAATTCTTATCACTAAACTCATTGTGGCTCTTCCTCTGCCTTAAAAAAAAGACTAAAACTGCCTAAAAGTAAAACTATGAGTCTCAGTGGAAAAGGCCACCACTATAACCAGTCCATTCCATCACAGTGTCACTGATTAGTTTAAAATGATGCCTTCTACGTGCCGCTATTATACTCCCTTAAGCATAATAAATATTTTTTACATGAATTTATTGCTTCAGGCATCAAACTACTGAATTACGACAGTTGACTTTTAATAAACTGATCCTTTCACCTGGATATTTTTCACATTTTTCTTGTATTTCTTATTATTTTAGCATTGTTTTTAAGGTATTCCTTGTTAATGCTCTTAATTCTGGTTTAATTATCTTTTTGTCTGTTTAGACTGCTTGTGCGGATGTTTACTATTGTTTTGTGATTTGATGAGTCTTGAATCTTAGAATCATTATCGTCCTCACAGTATGATTATTTGTATTCTCTGTACTTTTCTTCTCTGACAAGAATTAAATTCCTCCAGATGTTTAAATTTCCTCTCAAGCCAAAGTACTATGAGCATTATGGCAGTGTCTTAACATGTACAGCAAATATACCATCTATGCAAGTTTCCACCCCCCCCCCATCTGAACTTGATAAACATCCAGTTAAAGCTGTAATGTTGACTCACCATAATGCTCTTCAGCTTTACAAAAAAGAAAACATGATAAATCATTGACAGCAGATCTCTAACACAGATTAATCCTATCGAGTCCCTCTACCCAAGCCCCCCTCCCAACATCTCTCCCACAATCCTGAATCTGCAGCAGCTGAATCATCTTCTTTCTGAACTCCTTACAGCAGACAATCAGCAGAGACTGTCTGGTGATGTCTTTAATGAAGCTAATTAACGGGGCAATTAACAAACCTCAATACAGCTGAAATGTCTGACAGACAGAGACTTTTTCTGTGACGTGTGGTCATGGGAATATGCACATATATAACACGTGTAACGATGTTAAAGTACACAAAAAACGCAAGAGGGAATTCAATGACAACTACGTGATTAATGCAGTTGCAAACACAGACCTCTGGAGTGTTCACTTCACCTAAAAACATGATAAAGAAGTGAATAAGAATTCAATAAAACACATTAATCTCTGTGTGATATACCATTAAAAAGCCATGAAGACACCAGCAGGTGCTTCTGGAACCAGTTTATCCACCACAAAAATAAATGGCACCAAGAGAATCAACTGAAGTTAAGATTCCTGGCAACCCTCTGAAATTATGTCACTGACCTGTGTACTGTTGCCATAGCAACTAGATGGCCTGTCAGGTTAAAGTAACCATTTTGCTGCAATGCTGAGTCTTTATCTTCTAATTACTTCTACAAAATTGTGTTTAGCTTTCTTTACTAAATGTCATAATCATATTGTTATGATATAAAATTTCACATTTGTGATATTTATTGCACATTTTCAAATCCGTAAAAAGTATATTTTTGGTAAAGTACTCGGAATGGGTAAAAAAGCTCTGCAAGCAATTCAGCTTGGTCAAAAGAGAAAATGTCAGATGCTTCTCTGCTTTGTCCCAAGGGCCTTTTCTTTGTGTGGTAGCCAAGCTATTTTCCTTCATTTATCTTTGCTGTCAGCAGTAACATGAAAGATTAGAGAAAACCCTGCACCACCACACATTTGTTTTCTTAATGTTAGAGGGAGACAAAATGACAAATGTGGGGAGGATGAACCCTTTACTTATTTTTTTTAACCAACACAAATTTATTTATGCAAAACAAGAAAAAATTTGCTTCTACCCTCCCCCAAATGTAAATGAAAATTAGCATCACATAGTGCTGTAACACTTTTTAATCAAGCATTAGTTAACTATCTAATCAACCATATACTGCCCCATTAAATCTCATAATTCCCCTACTTAAGAGGTATAAGTAATTTAATTACCATGGCTAACTTCTCTTTATGGGTGAAGGAAGAACTGCTGAACAGTGCTACAAAAAGCTACTTGGTCCAACCTAATTTGCCTTTATGTCACCAGGCTATCTGCAGTGACTATCTGCCAAGACAATTAAGCACTAAGACCGTAAAGGACATCTGCGTACATACATTCAAATCAGTATTACCGCTAAGCCTAAAAAGAGCAACTTACATCATGTATGTCTGCTTTGTTTCTAGATTCTTAAGATGTTGCTTAAAATGTAGATTTAAATTATCAAAAAATAAAAGAAACATCTGGAGTAACATGTTATAGCTACTTAGGTTTACTGAAAACAGGTCAGCCACATAGTTGGTGCAACATCAAAAAAGCACCTAAAAGAAGCAGAGTCTCACAAACTAAAGGCAAAGATTTAGCATTCTGTCAAAAAAAAAACTATATCTATGTAAATTTCAAATGCTTTAAATGTCCCAAATGTCACTGAAAGTTTTTGACCAAGAGACGGAACACAACCAAAGATCAATATTAGGTTCCTGTGACATTCCAGCCCTGTGGCAGCTTTACATTAAAGTTAAAACATGATTGTGTGTTGAAAAATCACTGCCCGGGCTCATGTACACATATGTTATTGTCTTTTAACTAAGTTCACTCCCCCATCCACAAATTCAATTTAAAGCTTGATCATGCAAAAAGCATCCACATGCAAATATAATAAAAAAAAACAATGCTGTCTTCTGAACTGAGCCAAGTGAATAACCTCTATATGCTCACACAAGTCAATATTTATTTATTCATTCTGGGAAATATACAGGATATACTAAAATGTGAAAGACATCCAACTTGTATTTAGTGCCAAGTTCAATCCTGCATCTCTGATGATATGAGAGTGATGCACAGAAAAAGTGACATCATTGCTGAAAGAGTG
Source organism: Pseudomugil tenellus (assembly GCA_037177515.1). Lineage (NCBI taxonomy): Eukaryota > Metazoa > Chordata > Actinopteri > Atheriniformes > Pseudomugilidae > Pseudomugil > Pseudomugil tenellus. The sequence continues at coordinate 11,469,476 of JBAMHX010000014.1, read as the reverse complement.
GGGATCACCAACTCTTGAGGACTGGTGATCCCTTTGTTGGAGAAACCAACATATGTTGCTTCAACACAGAAGGCAAACTAATTATATGTGAAAATATTACATATAATAAACAAGTTTTTCAACTCATATTTGCTTTTGCTATGCATTGAGCTGACAGCAACTTTTCTGATACTAATCCATTTTAAACAAAAACAGTACCTGCATGCAGCTTTGCTCTTCTCTCAATTCCTGATGTGCACGCTGCAGTCAGTTAGCAAGATAGCTGGAATGAGGTCATTTTTTTATAAGACAATGGATGGAAAGACACAATCCACACTCCTAGAATGAAGCCATGGCCAAGAAAAGCATGTATACATTATTATTTTGATAAGTTGGTAGTGACAGCAGTTGGTTGATATCTCCATTTATGTAGATATGTCTGAAACGTAATACAAGCACAATGTTGGACTCATGTAACAAATGTTAACTTTGGTTCAATCAATAAAAATGATCACCAGATGGGTTGGCGAAAATATTTGAACATGAAGAAAGCTATTTAAATGTTTTCATGTGAATCTGTAATACTGATTTTTAGTCAATTTTCTTTTGCACATTTTTTGTTGCCTGTTTCATCAGAAATAAAAAGCAATAACAAAGAGAACATGAAGAAACAACAACAAGCTGAATGCAGCTGATTTTGACATATGGAAGTGTAACGATAGAGAGCCAGAGCCAAACGGAAGGTTTACAGGATTTATTGGAAGTAAGGAGGGATGAACAAAACCTGTAGGGAAGGTGGAGGAGTCCAGGAGGGATGCAGGAACAAGGAACACGAAGGCAGGCTGTGGGGTATCCAGAATACAGAAGCACAGGGAAGGCAGGAGCAGCAGGAACAAGCATGGGTGTTGAGACATTCATACATTCAATGTCAGACAAAGGAAAGACTGGTGAGCTGAGTGCTTTATGGCTGTGAAGGAATCAGGAACAGGTGCAGGTGATCGGGGATCGGGGATAACGAGTCTGGTTGCAGGTGATGGTGATTGGGCTGGTAGAGTCCGGAGCAGGGCATGACAGGAAGTCCTTCAGAAAATCTAAAATGTGTAACTGAATTAATCCAAAAAGTTGACAATCCATCAGAAATTAATGCTCTCCATGTTTAAAATGCCAAAGAACCCCCATCTAATTGAATTTGTTCAATTCCGAATAGCACACATGCAACTAAACAATTGGTGCTTTTTCATTCCGCCATTAGTCCTCCATCTATTCATTCTCAAAGGATGTGAGGCATGTGTGGGGACTGGCACTACCCTCCTCACAATTGATGGTTTTCATCTATCCATCCTGAGTGGTCTAATCCTAATGAGCACACCCTGCTAGAGCTGTGTCAGTGTGCACAGCAGGCCTAACACGAGGCTTGTCTGCAAAAAACAAGAGGGTAGCACATGCAAAAACAACATTCACACGCACATACAGTCCTCTATCATCTTACTCATGTCATCCTGTGATGCATCCTGTTCTGGAAAATGTAAAGAAAAATGTATTAACATTAAAATGTGATACTGTTGGATTTGCTGAATAATTTACATGCTGATTATCATGGCACAATGTCACAAAGTGGAACTGAGAATTTATGCGTGCTACAGTTAAACTGTTACGCTTCTCCTCCACATTAAGTGGGGAACAATGACGTGAAGATACAATAAATATTTATTTTACTCAGCTATGAGGATCATGTGTGAATACATCATAGACACAGTGACATGGTTGTGAAACATGACAGATGGGGGGTTGAGGCTCACTAGCGAGGACTATTAGCATAGCTATCTCTTTGTTTCTAGTCTGTCTAGGGGCTTTTAAAAAAAATCAATATAAAAGATTAATTTCAAACTAAAACTAAATTAAGGATTGAAATGGCTCAGCAAACAGCTTATTCTGACCGAATTGTAGGCCCGATGTTGTTTGAGGTTGTCAAATATGTAGAAGTTTGTGTGAAAGGGATCATGTAGTCAGGTAACAAAGAACAGAAATAGGGAAGTTCTTTATTTGAACTGTTGTAGCTAGGGAAATCCCACTGCAACAACTTGCAGGGTGAAATATTTCTCATCATGCATCAACACAAAGGTCCAACACATCATCTTTACTACACAGTAATTTAATTGTTTCCAAAAACAAGCTGCTAACATGGATCCAGTAATGAATCTATTACCACATTGCCATGTGTATAATGGTTTCACGATGTTTAGCTCATTGAATGATGTAATAACTTTTTAGTCTTCTAAATATGCGACGATAATCTCAGAGTGTTTCTGAGTTTTTCTAAAAACCTGTACGACTTTTTATGGCAAATTAATATTAATTGTTTTTCTCCTAAATTTGTGGAATTTCCAAAGGTTTTGTGTGTGTTTGTGCTACTATCCCTGAAACTGTCATATGTTTACAACTATTTTTAACCTACAATACTGTTTACACCTTGAAGTACTGGGATGGCTCTTCACAGTTACAAGGAAAGTTCGTGTTGCTGATTAATTCAGGCTTTTAAAAAACTGTTGTAAATTCAGTCTTAATTGGGCAAAGTTTTAGCTGACAGGCTGAAGTTCTCAACAATGCAAAACTACACATATTGAAAGATAAACAGAAATAACAAGCCCTGAGGAACAAAAACACATCACGCAGTCCAAATATTTGTGGTCTAAGTTAGGATTACGCATATTCAAAAAGAGAGTCTGTGTCTCTAGAGCTCTGTGTGTATATCTCTATTACCCCACCTTAGTGCTAACACACATCCTTAGCATTCACGGAGAAAGTACTCTCAGCTCTTCTTGTTCCACAAATGGCTGACATGACATTAGTAGGTCACCTTGTTCTGCCTGGATAAGGTGTTGAGAAGTACTCACATTCATGCCTGACTTTGTGCCAGGGGTCTCGTCGTACTCAGGTTGGGAACGGAACGTTTTGCAGCTGCAGGGAGGTTTAATTTGGACTGCTTAACACCTTGTGTTTTCCAAAGTTGTCAGAGCGGCACATAAAGTATCTCATTCTTCCAACACCACAGTTGGCAAGCACACATTGCACGATATTAACTTTTCATCTATGTTATAGCTTTTAGATTTTCTTATGCCCTCCAGGTTTTTGGTTTCTATGAATATCTGCAATGTCAATGGTGCCTGTTTAGATCAGTAATAATGAGTTTTGCCATTGTGTTCAGTATTTTGCTGGTTTATTTAACTTTTTACAAGCTCATTTTGAAGTTGTGGAATTAAAAGAGATGGTAAAGTTCATCTCCAACTGTGCAGAAGGGTTTTTGAATCTTTTGAAAAATAGATTTTGTGCATCAGGGGAGTTGAAAACAACTTATACAGTTTAGAGTCAGTGAACATGCAACTCATATGCCTGGTCACATGAACAATCTGCAGTTTCTGCTTGAATGGAAATTCTTCAAATCTTCTGCATTTTTTGATTTTGTAAAAAAATATCAAGACTACAGAGTTTGTATTTGCTTTTGTTTTTTTCTCACAAAATGGCACTCCAGCTTGTATGCAGTGTTATTATGTATTTTTTTAACATTTCGAATGCCATCGTTGCAGCCATGTTTAGATAACAATACACAAATTTGTTTAGTCATTCCAAAGAGGATATGTAAAGTGTACTTTCAATGAAGCAACATTCTGGAAAAAAATCAATAGATAAAAACTACATTTGTGAATAAAGGCTATAATTTCTCAATCTTTTCTCTCTCTGTTTTTTTCTGATCCAGATTTATATACAATGAACATCCTATAATAAACCTTCTCACTTACTGCATGGGGAATATGAAATTCTACCTTCGGGGCGGCGTTACTGTGAAATTAAATATAAAAGTAATCTATATAAATTGTCTTTTATTTTATTTCCATTTCCTTGCTAAACAAACCTGCCTAAAACTCAACATATACTGGAGTTATTTCATTCTTACTGGTGGATTTATCTGTTAGGTTTTTATTTTTAACTATTTATTTATTTGCATTTAACTATAACTGGAATGAGGTTTTACCTAAGTTTTTATTACTACTGCGCACTATTGTCTCTTTGTGGAGTCCTATGCTAAGGGAGGGCCATACAGTTAGAGTTTAGCTAATTATCTGTATATGAAAAGTGCAATTGAGCTGACTGTTGTCTGGATGTGGTGATAATGGTGATTGCATTCAATCTGCAGCTGTGGGCAGCATTGTTAGCCCAAGACAAATTACCCTCAAGGACAATAAAGTTTAATTGAAGTGAATGTTTTTTTTTTTTTTTTTTTTTTTTTTTTTTGCTTTTCCTGAGAGAACATTTCCTCCCCACTTTCACCAAGAGTTTGTTCCATGAAATTATTGGCCTCATTCACTAACCTAATTTTTCTTATCTATTTATACACTAGTGATGGGATGTTTGAAATTGTGCTCCAGTCTATACTGGAAATTATGTAGAACATTTGATGCAATGCAATGTTTCGTGATCTGAATTGAGACGGCGATCGTGCTCCATTCGAGGATATTCTGGTATAACATTCTGGAGGTATAATAACCTTGAGCAAAAATATCACAGTTTTAGTGTGGTAGTATAACTACACTCTTAAATATTATACGCCTGGCTTGCACACTCTCCCTGCCTTTCATGAGAATTAAGACACTTCATTCCCCAGACATGGTATCACAGCATAAGAGAAAATATAATGGTATTCATCTCGTAACTTTTACATAGCATAGTATACTTTGAAACTGGAAACCAACACATCTGTTATTCCAGTACATCCCCGATTGCCCTGAAAAGCCACAATTGTTCTATGTTGCTTTAGAGTTCAAATTCAGTGAAACACAACTGAATGTACAGCAATATTTACATGTCAGATGGTTTTCTAAACTTTTTTAAACTGAGATCCTTCTCACTAGCACAAACTCTACCCTCTCCAAGATAAACAACATTTCAGCTGCAACTTCTGTTTCACTGAGCATTAAACAATCTGATAGTCACCTCCTTCAAATCCCATTTTAAAACAAACTTTGGAGAGTAGTGTATTGTCTTTGGGTATGGGACTTGAATGATGTGACTTGAATGTGTTTTAAACTTAAACAGTGCCCGTTCTGTTTTGCTTCTCCAACACATCTAATTCAAGTCTGTTAATGAGTGTAATGAATAAGTGTGTTAAAGTATGGAAATGTCCAAAACATATGGGGAAATTGATCCCAGGGACCAAGAATGAGAACCACTGGTCCATGTTCATTGGCTTGATTTTGTATAATGTATTATTGATAGAGAACAACTGTGAGATTCACGGACTCTAACAGAAGACGACTATGTTTAAGGCGCTATTACTGATCAGCATGGTCCACTGAGGCTTTCCTCTTCTCTGATATTTGTCCAAGTCCAGTCATTTTACTTGCTAAGACAGTCCACAGCTGAAAAAAGGTTTCAGTGCATTATTTATCTGTGGAAGGTAGGTCTAACCTTTTTAAGTGGCCTAATTTGGAGGAAAGGAACTCTATGGTATCCTGTTGCATAAGTAATGCAGTTCATCTGAGGTAACTTAAGAGCTACCCTTATTTTTTTCAGCCGCAATCTGTGATGATGGCCCTAATGTCTCAAAGCTCATTCTCTTGTTTTATTGGAGGATTTCTGTATGTGTGTGTTTTTTTTTCTGGGCCATGTTCTGAACCCAGAAGCTTTAGAGGAGGCAGAGAAGTGCAGATTGAGACATATTGAGTCCGCTTTAAAAGGATCATTTCATC
>JBAMHX010000014.1:11428277-11446660 GCA_037177515.1 Pseudomugil tenellus | reverse complement strand
CTACATCACTCACATGTATGGAAGGAAAGATGACAACAGACCCCAGGTTAAAAAAAAGCGAAGTTCTCCTTTAACATCCTCATCCGTACTAACACATCCTCCCTTTCTATAGACCTTATTCATCATTCATCCCTCAAATATTCACATAGACTTCCCTCTATATTTAAATCAAGCTGAAATTGTAAATATAGTATGAGCTCTGAGGAAGAATGAATGAGCAAAGTTTCTGTCTGTCTTTGTCTGATTGTACTCATGAGCATGTAAATATTGATGGGAAGGAACAGTTTTTGCCATCTCAGATTTCACTAGAAAGAGGAAGTCATCTTTTGTTTACTGCAGTTTTGTTGGCAAGTTATGCAATGCTGAAAAGATGACACATGAGTGTAAATGTATCCCAGAGCTTTAAGTGTACAGTCATATATATGTGTGTGTGTGCTTGTATGCGTGTGTGTGTGAGGGAGAGCTAAGTGTTGACACTGACTCACACAAGTAGGAAGTTGTATTTGAATAAATGTCCACAGTTTAACAGATATATAAATGATGTCTCTCAGCTCACAGAATGCGCTCTGTCTGCCGAGCTTGGTGTCCATTATCTTCTGTGCAGTTTATATACACATATTTGTATATACAAATATGGTCAAAATATTTCTGTGCACAAGAGTGCTTATCTGCATGCAGAGTTGACAAAAACCAAAACAGACTTTTCTTTAAAACGCAGGGTGTAAAACATACTGACATTGGTAGAAATGCATCAAAAAATTTTTTTAAAGATCATGTTGGAATTGTCACATCACCTTTACTGGGGTGAAAATGGATAATCAGTTTTGCCATTAATGTAATATGTCTTCAGTTCTATATTATTGAATTACAGATGATGATGTCAACTCTGATGTGGAAGGATGTCATTCTTTTTACATCCCCTAATTTAGAGGGCACCATTGTGAGGAATCTAGGACAGCACGGGCAAGATTCTTTCAATCTGACCTATGCCATGTTTACACCACAACATTTCCATGCAAATTGTTTTATTTATTTATTTATTTATTGCATGTTTGAAAACAAATGCATTTACACAGCAGCAGAATGATATCAATGCAGTGAAAAAACAGAAATGTAATACACATAACAGGCCTCTAGTAGTAAAATTTAAAGACAAATCCAGTCGTGCTTTCATAAATACAACATAATGGAAGTGTTGTTTTCTAGCCAATATGAAAGACATCACATCAGCCAAAGATTCCGGTTCCAATTTGCATGGACAGGATTCGCCTGAAAATTTCTTTCTGGTTGCTGTTGTCAAATGTTTTCAGTGTAAGTGTGTAAACAGTCCAGAATGCAACAGAACTTTGCAATTTTACTGTCTCAGTGTAAACAGGGCCTTTTTCTGAACTGGTTTCACTTTCATAGCACAGTAAATGTTTCTGTTGTCATGTAAGGATTCGTTGTGGCAAGTCCTTCACTTTTAGTCATCTGTAAAACAATAAAAAAAAATGTTTGTTACAGAGTATTTGATCCATACTTTAAGATAACCTCTCTGCAATGCACTCAGTCACCCATGTTTGCTTAAATACAGACATATTGGTTATGATTGTTATAGAAGAAAACCAGGAACTGGTTGTTTTGGTTTGGGGGATGGGATTGGTGCATCCACAAATGTTCCTAAAGGCAGTTGGCTTTTAAAATCACACACACAGATGCACACACTGCCTCTAATGTAGTATCCCAGACAGCTTTCCGGAAGCATGCCATTTCCTGTGGCGATACTGCAGGTCCCTGTCCATAAGTCTGATGACTCCCTCGGGGCAACTGCCTATTTTATGCTACTCTTATGGACCTATTGATTTTTGCAAACCCCCAACCCCAGCCTACACATACACTCACGCATGTACACACAGACTCAAACAATGGCAGACTAAGACCAGCAGAGTTTGCATAATCTTACTGTACTTGTGATTTGCATATTTAACATGAACGCTTTTGTCAGAGGCTGTGCAAAGGTTCTGTCAACCATTTACATACAGTAAGGAAAGTAGCCCTACCTAATAAGCAAGTGATTCTAGTGACAGGAATATTCAAATTGAGTCTTTGATTAAGCTTTTATAGCAATTCAGCCAAGACAAAGTACAGGAACCATGAAAAAAGCTGCTGTAGATTTGCGTAATGTTACAGTTTGGGTTTTTTTACCCACCCGGCCAGCTATATTCACAGCTGGGACACTGCCTAATGTCTGATAAATACCTCCAGGCTGACACGTTGGCTTTACCTCTATAGGGAATTAGAATTTCATGTCACCAGATGTGCATCATGAGTCATGTCCAACATGTTGGCATCTATGGCGATTAGTTCTAAGTGGGATAAGAAATCTTTAGTAATTTTATTTAATTCATCTAAGTTTTAGAGTTTATGACTATACCAATAATCTTTATAAATAGGACACATTAAATATTCAGAATTTTACTTTTTTTGGTTTCCTTGACTTTTTTATATGTTAGTATTTAATAAATGAATGAATATGATCTACTCTGCATCTTTGCATAGCTGACATTGTTCTTTTAAGTGGTAGTAAATAGTTATCACCCTTTCAGATCCAAATATCAGCAGTAGAGCTGGAGCCGACGTAAGCTACCTACAGCTATGGCTCCTATCAAGTTTACCTTCACGTGCGTGTTGATACTGTTTTCAGGTTTAAGGACATGCAGGTCCTGCACCCATCTGTTTGTATACTGAATATGGGCTTTTAGGGATTTATAATTTCTAAACTGATCTATTATAAAGGCCACCCACAGGCCAGTCAGGCAAAGACATTGTCATGGCAACCTGTGGTAGTTTGTCAATGTAGTTGCTTCCTGTCTTAGTTTTAATTAAATAAGAGTCCACATTATTTATCATGCTATATTCTAGAGATAATGTTCTCTGGGTTTTCAGCACTTCCAGTAGCAGAACTCCATGTTCGAACCAGTCCAAACTCATTATGAATGAGTGCGTAAACAGTTGTTTACATTGCCGTAGATGCCAACATGGCTCGCTTGCTCATAATACTTTCATTCTCTGTTAGCCAACTTGTGTGTTTTTCTGCATTTCTCATTTACGAAACATGTCCTTCCCCAGATTTAAACAGATGTTATACAAAACACCAAGCAAACATTATCACAATTAATAAAAAAGAAAATCTGTAAAGATTGAATACTCTGGTAGCTTACGGTTGAGGGTAAAAAATCATTATCTCTTCACTGTTATTTATTACCTTCCAATTACAAAGGCTGTTTCAATATGCTGGTCTAATTACTGCTGCTGGGGGGAGGGGGGGTGGGTGCAAAAACAATAACAATGCAAATGTAGGAGGTAAAGCCCATTTTTTGTCTTTGATAGCGAGCAGGATTTGCAAACAGTAACAGGAGAAAAACAATACATCCTTTTGTTATTTATCTTTTATTTTAAATACCCAGGTAAGTGAATTTAGACAGCTAATCAGGTGAGTAAGAGAGGATGAATAACTAATTCTAGCCTGTTATAGTGAGTAGTAAAGGAAACAAAGATAAAACAGACATTTACTTTTCTTAAATAGTATTTATTGCATGTGTCTATAAAGAATCAATACAACCTAAAGCAATGAGCTAAGTTTAAATTATCATTTCTTAGTAGCATCACAATGTGCATGATATGAAATATTTACAATGAGAAGACACAGCAAGGTAAGCCAGAGCCCATACCGTAACTTTTAGATGCTGAATAAAAACTTGAAACATTTTCCAAAATGCAAAACACAGCTCAAAACATCAATAGGCTTCATTAGCAAAAAACAAGCAGAAAAAGATTTCCATTTCAAAATTGGAGGAAAAGAAGTACAAACAGCAAAAATTTGATTTTATGTTTAACAAACATTATTAACAGTATTTCTACATTTGGTACGTCTTTGTAAACTAATTCTCAGACATGTAAATATTGCATATATGCCATTTGTTGTGTACCTAAGTATCAAGAAGTAATTGTGTCAAGTATTAATGAATTTTAAATATTTTTTTTCCTTAGAATTACAGCATTAGAAAATGTCCTTATAGTGGCATCCATTTTGCAAGACAATTCCCATGACAGTAAAAAAAAAAAAAGAAGAAGAAAAGAATAGAAATCAAAGCCAAACCTTGCTGGTTAGCATAACTTAATTAGTGCTTATTGTTGTATGAGAAAGTTCAATCAAACACATACTATGTACAGTACAAACATAAGTTATTTAACTTAACACCTGTCAAAGTTTTTCAGCATTTGCTCAGATGTAATTCTCCACATTATTTACAGTATATAGGCAAAAGTTAAGTACCTGTGAGTTCAGATAAATAAGAAGATACTTCCCCTGGTTGGTTTCATTTATTCGGCTTGTATCGGTGTTGTGGTTCCCATTCAGTACCTCTGGATGTTTCAATGTTGTTGCAGTTGTCATGCTTGTTGGATTGTGTTCCCAAACTTGGAACACAGCTTGAACTACATTCAATGTGTCTTGTGTTACAATCTGGGAAGTTTGTAAATGCAAGACCACGCTGTGGAGGCTGTGTGATTTAAGCTACGGAGCAGCTTTATCAAACAGCCGGTCAGACTGAGCCTTACGGTCCCACGAGTGCCACATTGCTCGGTGCTCGAGCTTTACAATGAGGCATCAGGTGAGGAAAAAGTAAGATACTGGGACTGTTACTCTGTATAAATAACTTCAAACATTCATGTTCCCATCCCTTGTCCTGACAGGTCATAACATTCCGCAGGCTGTGTGCAGGATATCACAGATGAACAGTGGGCAACTTGGTAAAGTGTATTAAGAGTGAGACTTGGGCTCAGACAGGCCTCAGATCTGATGATCCGGTCCACTTGGACCTGGCTTTGCTGCAGTGTTTGGATTTGTGACAGCTTCATGTGTTTGCAATGCAATGTCGTCTAGTGTTCTAAGGTCCTCTTGGTTTTATTATAGTGTGTATGAACCCTCCATCTGAGGTAAAAGAATAAATATATTACTCTATTAATACATAAGCTTGTCATAGATGTGGGAATAAAGGGAACTTAATCTCAGAGAGGCTGTCTCTCAATCGGCTCTGATGAACATTCAGTCATTAAGATGATGGGATAAATCTTTGATACTGTGTTGTTAAAGGTCCAAACTAAGAGGGTCCATCAGATGAAGGCTGATGGCTATCGTAAGGCTTTGGATTGATGATTTATTTTCATTAAAAAGAAGAAGGAAAAAAAAACATTCACCTCTGAAAAATAAATATTTTTATATATATTTCTACTGTGTGACTTGTTGCTGAGGTAGGGTTTCTTTTAAGCAAATGTCACTTTTTAAATATGTTAATAAATGCCGTCTCTTTTTGCAGTACAATCTTGTATACACATTTTCACACACATTTAATGCATACGTACACGATAAATAAATAAATACATGTAATCAGTATGCATGAGAAGTTTTTTTTTTTTTGCGTGTGTACACATGCACTCCAGGTTTGGTTCACAGGTTTTTCAGGTGAAAATATCTGGAGACTACGGGCTGAAGCCAAAAGAAAACCAGCTGAAGGTGTAGAAATTGTAAGATCAATAAGAGTAACGAACATAATAACATACAGCAGAAGGTTTTTGAAGGCCTACATACAGAGATACATAGTCACCCATTATCTAGTGTCGGAGTTAATAGTCTGTTTAAGTTATTTTCTTTTTTTTTTCATCTAGCACTACAGCAGCAATGGCACCTGAGTGTTCAGGCGCCAAGAAAAAGGAGGGAATATTTGGGGCAAGGGTCAAGTGTCCTTGTTTCCATGGCGATGGATGTCCCTGTGACCCCATATTCCACCCCTTACCCCACCCCCAGAGGAAAAGCAAAAAGGTCAAGGGACATCGTCTGCAGTGCAGAGTCCAGCTGTCGCTGTGGCGACCTCGTCATCTGGCTGCAGTAAAATCCTACTTTCACAGGAAGAGGCGGAGGAGAGCAGAGCTGGGAAGAGCCATCAGTTTTCAGTCTGAAAGAAGAAAACAGATCAATGATAAGTTTCTGGTGACAATTTTTACAAAAGAAATTAAACACAAACAAATATTTCTTTTTGGAGTCAACATTTCTCCGTGATGATTATGCTGATTTTTGTTGAAAGAAATTGAGGCTATAGAGGGGAAATGAAGGCCAAGCTGACATCTCACTTTGTTACAACTTAATGAAAAAGTGACCCTACAAGAGACTGCTTTTGTGTGTGCTTTCCTTCACTGGACGACACTGAGGTGGCAGGTGCTTTCATAGTGGGGGAAAAACAGTGCAGCATTTAGCACTTTACAGCTGAAACACTTGCAGTATTCGTTAACGACTAAAGCGACATCAACAAACACACCCAGGTATTCTTGATTGCTTGCAGCTATGTGCTTTTAAAATCCCACAAACCATGAGTGCTCAGTGTTGCTTTACTTTGAGTGGAAAGCTGTGCTGACCCCAGGCCTTGTGTACATGTTTGTGAGGTTTCATTTGCATGCAGAGCTATCAAATGGGAACGGAAGTCTTGACTGGCTGACACAAACAAATACGTACACACATACAGCGGCTGCATTTCTTCTCTCACTCGCCATCTCTTCTCCTACTTCCCGGTTGTGAACAAGAGCTGTTTTCACAAAGCTGGATGTGATCGTCATTCTCTAAAACAAACCTTTCATTCAGAATCCTTGGTTTACCCCTACTCCCCCCCGTCCACCCGTTCCTGAACTAATCCTACCATAAACACACACTTGTTTTCCATCCTCTATGCATACTTTCTGCTAATGTTGATTGTAAAGAAATGCAGACATGAGAATTATTGATGACCAGAGAGATGAAGAAAAAAAACATATTCCAGCTGCTCAAATGCAACTGAGCTGCAAAAACTACGGACCTGCAGAACCCATCTGGATAACAGAATAATTGATTTCACTCCTGAAGCCACCTGTGCTGGCTGAGCTCTGCCTCTTCATCTGCATGGGTGTTGAAGACAGAGGAAAACAGAAACAGTGTGGTGGGATGTGATGGAAAAACCACAGTAACAGAATCAATCTGACAGGGAGGAACGGGAATGCAGTGAGGTCATGGGACCAACAGACCATAACAATGTAAATGTGTGTGTATGAAGGGGGGGTGTGGAGTGGCTGGGCCAGTCAGCAGCCTGTACAGACAAGCACTTGGGTGAGAATGACAGAGATCTACCAGGAAAGAGGACTGAATCACCAGGAACCAGGTGTAGCCATGAGCAGAAACTCAAATATCACCGTTTTCCTTTTAATGAGCAGTAAAAGTAGCCGTCGTGGTGCACGGGTGAAGAATGGGCGGGGGGGCTGGCCACACATGCTCCTATTCAAACACAAGCTGATCAGAGAAAAGTCTGGGTGACAGCAGGAAGGTTTGGAAAGGGGGAGTGTTACTGGGAGGAGGGGACTGAGGTACAGCGGGAGAATGAACCCGATGGCCTCCACCCGTCCTCTTTTTTCAGCACATGCATTCAGCCCTCCACCCCTCCCTGTAGCCCAATGTCTGCGCCCCTCTGTCCCAACATACACAGGCCCTATTCATTATTTATTCAGTTCTCTCATGCTAAAATTAGCCCTGCTCCATTCAGAGCTCGGACACACACATGCACAAACTTATGCAGAAGTCTCCTGCTCTTCAGACGTAAACAAGACCTGCGCCGCGTCTGTGTTTTGTCGCTGAGCTAAATGATCAGGGTTTTAAAAGGAAAGCCAGATCATGCACAGACACAGAGGGAGAAGACAATCATCTTGTTTTTACTATGGTGATGTTGTAAACTGACAAAGAGCGATCAGCAGGCTCAGATCTGCTCTGTTTACATTCCTACCCCAGCCAGCTCCTCCCTGATCTACAGCAGTGCTCCACCAAACAAACACGGTCCGACACCTCTGACCTCCCACACCTCTGTCTGACCAACAAAACAAAAACAACAAACACTTTGACATCTTGCTGACTCATTATTACATCAGTTTTAGATGATTCTTCAGCCTTTTTCTATTTGCCTTCCTGCAAAGCTAATCAGTTTCCAAATCGTTAGCAGATGCATTAAGATCAAATGAATATTACAAACAACAGCCAATGACATAGCAGTTTTCCTATTTTGTCATAACTGGCATATCATTCCGCTCTAAATGCTTAATCATTAAAAACCATTGCTCCGCCCACCATTCCACTGCTGCTTCCACCTCCTAAGATAAGTATTAATACAACAAAGTGCTGCACGGCATTAGGGAAGACTTTTTAAGGAACAGGACTGGATTAACCTGATGTGTTTGTATATATGATTATTATATTAAATGTGTTTTTATGTCACACACAAAAAGGTGCAACTCTTTATTGCCTTTTAGGAAACAAGACTGTGAACAATGTCTAATCTCGAAGGGAATGTAATCCTTCTTACCTCCAAGCTAAATTCAGAATACAGAAGGTTAACTTTGTTTGTATCTAGTGCTGGAACATCCCGTCCTACTTTACTCAAAGAGTTATGTATCAGGCAGCGAGGAGCGTAAGTGCATCCGCAGGGGTGGGGTGTGTAGGACAGGTGAGGAGAAAACATGCAGGAAATAATGAAAGTGATCAAAGGAAATGCTCCATATATGGAGTGGAAGGTATGAGTGTTAATCCTGAATGCTTCGTTTAACATGAACACCGTCAACGAGAGACATCCAAAACGAACACTCTTTTTTTACATTCATTTAATGGGGCGTCTGGTGTAATAAGACAATCTGAGATGACCCACTGCAATGAAATAACAGGGAAATAAAACAGTTCATTGCACTGCTGTGAAGATGTGTGTTTGTGTGTGAAAAAGAGGAATAGGAGGGTTAGATCACATGGTTTCAGAAAAACAGAAACCAGCGTCTGGAAAGAAGAAAAGGGGGATATCGGGGAGGAGGATGCACAAGACGAGAGAAAGGGGGGAAGGGTTTTGGGTTGGCTCCTTGAAACTGCTTGGCCACACCCCCCTGCACACACCCCCACTCCTCTCCTTGTTGTTGTGGTGGCAGATGGTGGAAAGTCTTGCCGTATTGTCACTCTCCTCTGAGGGGCCAGATAACCAGTGAGCACCGCTTGGCGGGGCAGGTGCAAAAAAAAAAAAAAAAAAAAAAAAAAAAAAACCCTGACCCCCACCACCCATCCAGATTATGTTTTATTTTTTTTTTTTTTTGTGGTGGAGTGGGGGGGGGGTCTGAACTCACAAATGGAGAGCATGACTAAATTTTTTCCAGTGTCTGCAACCAAGCAGGGTTGTTTTTAGTCAGAGACACAAGAAAAAAAGATGACAAGGTGATAATGAAGAGATATGTTGACAGATTTGAAGAGATGCAATAAGAAACGTCAAGCAAAAGAGTAAAGAAAAGGTTTATAAAGTGCCCCCCACCCCACTGACATGAATACAAATTTCCTGCAACACACTGACAAACAGAACAATTTATCAACATGCATAATTGGCAATAACTGTTTGCAACATTTTTTTTTACGGACTTATTGAAGTAGAGGCAAAGAGGTTAAGACTGCCAAAAAGGCTTTCTTCATTTTGCAAAAAAACATATTTACGTTCACCTTTGGCAGCTGAGAGGAACTACAAAACATCTTTTACAAAAAAATGCTCTGACATCAACATTTAATGCTGCATTCAACTGTATCAGAAAATTTCATTCTCTAAAGAGGCAAAGGCACCAATAAATGAGACAGGAATCTTTGTCCCCCTTTAAAAAAAAACAGCTTTGTCACACTTCTGAACGTTTTTCTTCAAACTGGATCACAAACAACAACAACAGAAAAATGATGACATCATGAAATCTCGACTGACACTTTCCATGTTTCTATGTGTAAAATTCCACACCGACCCACAGGACAGGTTTACATTTTTGGAGCATCTTCCTCCCTCTTCACCTCCTTCTCAAACTATAGTAACAGTGATACCAAGTGAAAACAAACCATGTCCTAATGTAACTTATGCAATGACTAGAATGCAAATGGATCACCCAGAGATTACTGAGAATGTGGTAAAGCCTGTCATCTTGTAGTAAACAGGCGTGTATTCCTTTTCCCTTTCACGTAAACAAGTCATAGCAATACTCTGTATTATGATGGCAAAGCTACTTTTCTTTTTGCTCCCTCAATCTTTGCATTCTTCCTGCATTTAACCATCAGCTCGATGGTCTATTTAGTTATATGTGAGAAGCAAAACATGTCATCAATCCCCTACTGTTGTTCTTTCACTCCCTCTTATGTTTCCACCAAGGGTCAAATATCACTTTTTCTGTGACAAGACTGGAACAATGCGTACAGAATGCTTGTGCCTCATTAAATTCAAAGCATCAGTCTCTGATCATATAACAACAATGTTAAAAAAAAATAATACTATCAAGCATATATTTGTTGTTTGTTGTATATAAGTTGTTCATGATGGAAAAAAGAAAAGAATCCTCCCATCCCCCCATCTGAGCTCGTCCCACCAGGTTACAAAAACAAGTGAGCATTCACCTCTCCCAGCAACCTTTGCACACTGCCCACATTCCAGTCCTGAAACCCAGTACCTGACAACTGATAAACAACTGACTCACTTGTTTTTCTGGGGAACCCGATGACTTGCACCGAGCCCTGTACTGGCTGAGCTCGCAGCATGAGAGCCAGCTGAGACAGAGACAGAGAAACAACTCGCTTATGAAAGCACAAACACTAATTAAACTCTTGTATTTCACCATGAGGAACACAGATTTCTGACTCACAAAGATCCCGACATGATGTATTGTCTTTTCAAGCTACAGCAGCTTCTGACAAGTCCCTGCCAGGTCATCCATCTCTGTAAATAATCCTTGCCATTTACAGACACATGAAAAGCCACTGATGCAACGCTAAACAAAATGAGGTGAAAGGTAATATTTTGATGGCAACGGTTCTTTCCCACATGGCACAAGGACTTTGTTTGCTGCCAACTCGCACACACCAATCGGCTCCTAAATGTTACAAAACACTGACAGAAGTACATTTATTATCCTTGAGAGTGTTTTTTTTCAATAGCTGTTTGAACATCTTCTACTGTGGCATCATATGTAACACAATGTGCGTCATTGGATCAGATCAGATTTTTTTATCCTTCTCCATTTAAAAAAAAAAAGTACTGACGTGGTACAAAACTGCGTCACTAAGGGAGAGCAAAGCAGACCATTCACACAAACACACAACAGCAGCATCAAGCCAGACAAAAAAAGAACTGAGAAAAGGAGTTTCAGATTAAGACAGACACATAAAAACATATAATCATCCCAGCTCTGAAATGCATTCCCAAAAATCAGATGAGGTACAAATAAGGAAGCAGTAAGCTGTAGGGAATGTGGATACATCTTTGTTGCTTTTCACTCCTCTGTGCTCTTCTCTGGCTTTTCTCACTCTGAGCTTTTACTCAGAAGGACACGTGGCCGTTTCCTGTGCTCATGCTACAAGACTATGAATCACACAGCCTTGAAATTTTTCAGAGTCATGGGTGTGACTAGTAGGTGTCTAATCCTATCTAAACATCCCAGCACACACCCAGCAGCAATGCTAATAACTAGCTGACTTCTCTCATCTCCTGTAGCCTGTGTTTACTTATCAGAATGTTCACACTGTCGGAGGAAAACAGAAGAGATACTGCACCACTCCTACTGCGGATGAAAACCTACTGAATAAAAGAATGTCTGTAACAAGTATAAAAACTCACCTTTAACAGCAGCAGTAGTAGTAGTCTCTTTGAATCCTAGGCTGGCATACGGGTTGGTGTTGAAACCATTCAGGCCTCCCTTGCACCCGCAGGTGGTCTTGAACCTCAGGAGTTCATCACAGCCTCCCAACCTGCATCCTCCAAGGTTTCCCTCCATCAAGTTTAAGGCAATGTAGTTGAGTCCATTTTGATAACCAGCTGAGGTTTCCCTGCACATGGAGCTGCCATAGTCTTCACCAGGCTCCTCTGAGCTGCGAACAGTGCGGGACACATTCTCCACAGAGGCAGAGCTGTGTCGTTTGGTGTCGTGGGCAAACGATGGACACACAGGCGTAACTGTGGTGGTGGAGGAGAAGGTCTCAGAGCTGTGCCGCCGACGCCCCTGAGGGTCAGCCCGGATAACTTTAGCCCCCCTGTCTGGATCCACGACTGTGACAGATAACGAAGGGGCTCCCAGGAGGAAAGAGTCAGCAGGAACAGGGGGTACCACGTGAACTAAGCTGTTCTCAATGCTGAGTCTTTTGACACAAGCAGGGGGGCTGGTGGGGAGGGGAGTAACGTCAGTGCTGCAAAGATCAGGCAAAGGGGCAGGAGGACCAAAGGTCATCTCAGTGTAGTCGTCTTTGACCAGAGCAGGCTGGCACACCGGGCTCCCTTCCTCTTGGAGAGGGTATTCCTTCACTATTCCCCTGTCCTTCACCTGTCCCTCTATTCTCTTTTCTCCCTCTTCTTCCTCATTTTCCTGTGTGTCCTGCTGGGTGCTCACCAGAGGGCAAGTTAAAACTTCAGGTGTGTGCTGTAAACACCCTCCAGTGGGGGAACCCCTAACTTGGTGAACCAAGCTAGAGTTGACCTCAATATTAGCATAGTCTGAGGGTGATGGGAATCCTCTCTCTGTGCATATTAAACTCCCAGAAGACTCAGAACTCTCTAACACTGCAGATGCCAGCTGGACATGTGCCGCACTGCTAAAATCTATATTGATGTACTCTCCCGGGCTGCGTGGTTCTGAGGGAAGAGGATGTTCACTCATACATGGTAGCGTTTTGAGGGATTCCAGAGCTAGGCGGGTGGGCCGACAAACCCTATTGCGGTGTACCAGACCACTATCTATCCGAGTCAGTCTGAGAGGACATGAAACTGAGGCTAGAGTGCCTGGCGTTTCTGGAGAGCTGCTGGTTACAGATTCCCCTGGAGAGATGGGACAGTAGTTGGACTCCTCCTCTATCCGTTGTCTCTGCAAACTCATAACCACATACTGATCTGTGTCAGCAGACCCATTGCGTTGTGATTGGCCTTTAAATGATCTTGTTAGAGAGGTGTATGAGAAAGGTTGTCTTTGCTGGAGATGGGGATCTCCAGAGGGGCTGAGAATGTAGTCTGGGGGTGTTACAGACACCAAATTGTCAACAGGGGACATGTACAGGTAATCTGCATTGTTGGTCTTCCCATCAGTGCTCTCCACTGACATCTTGTTACCGCACCACATTGGCATGTAACCACTGTCCTCCAGAGACACACTCCCGGGGGAGTCTGTGCGTGGGGCCAGCCCAGCAGGAGAGAAGTGTGAGCGAGGGTTGATGATCTGCTTTGGAGCAGAAACACACATGGGGCTCATGGGCATGTAAGGGTCATCCTTGGAGCCTGGTGTTTGAGGTGCCACACCTGGCATCATAGGCATGTAGCCACTGTCACCATGGACACTGTTAGAGCTGATATGAACATCCCTGTAATCCTCAAGTCCACTTCCTTTAGGAGAGGCTGTGTGACATCTCAGAGAAGACTGACTTCCACTGATGTATGTGGCCCTCATAAGCGTATATTCATCCAGGGAGGCTGAGGACACTTGTGGGGGCCGCCTCTGCTGGCGGGGGGTTGTTAGAGAATATGTACGCTTTCGATAAGCTTTTTCCAGCTCTGCTAACCGTCTGCTGCCATTCTGAATTTGCCGCTCCATCACCATGTAGCCATCAAGCTCACTGCCATCCCTGGAGGGTGGGGTGTCTGCTTTGAGAGATTCTGGAGTGTTGCTGCGGAGGGTTAAAGGTAACCTGAGGTCTCGTGCATCCGCAGGGCTGGAGCCATACTCCTCGCATGAGATAAAACCTGCATCACTGGGAGAGCCTGAGAAAGATGCACTGCAGCTAGAAGGGTGGGGGGCAGTGCTATCAGGGCAGGAGGAAACGTGGCCTGTGCAAGTGGTGGGCACAGGTGGTGAATGAGAAAGGGGCATAGACATAGACTTACTGTGCTGGAGAGAAGAAGACTCATATGTGAGAGAGGGGCGAGCTGTAATGGTGTGGGATCTGCTCAGGAGGGTTCTGTGGACCCCCGGGCTCAGGGGGCTCCCCGTGACTGACATTGGGCGTGTCATGGTGCCGTCGCCCTCGCTGGCCGTCCGTATTCGACAGGATGAACATTTGT
Organism: Pseudomugil tenellus; assembly: GCA_037177515.1. Lineage (NCBI taxonomy): Eukaryota > Metazoa > Chordata > Actinopteri > Atheriniformes > Pseudomugilidae > Pseudomugil > Pseudomugil tenellus. The sequence goes on along the minus strand of JBAMHX010000014.1, from coordinate 11,432,519 downwards.
TCACTGGGGAGGTTGCAGCCATGCTGTCAGTGCGCGACCGCCGGGGGAGCCCGGTTTGGCTTGGGGGAAGATTATTAAGGTGCCTCCGTGTGGGCACAGAGATGGGGTTTGTACCAGACGACTGACTCTTGCTGCGCGGGCGGAACTCCGACAGCTCCTTCATAGCTTTCATCGCCTCCAAGATAGTTTCGTGTATATTTTGAGCCACCACAGAGTCATCAGCCTGCATCCAGAGCTCCCCTGGACCGATGGATGCAGATCGACCAACCTCAATGAAGAAAAAGCTGTCGGAGTGGCCGCACCTCCGGATATTCATCAGCTGTAAATTAACTGAGGCAACCTCTGAGTTGAGCTTAACGAAGCTGATAGTCCGACTGGAGAGACAGAGCCTGTAAACCCCGGTCAAATTTCTGCTCTGTCCGAGTCCCTTGGACTTCAGATTTACTTGCCATACCTCCTTGTAGGCGGCGGTCACCGGCGTTATTACACCGTAGCTCGCTTCATCGAAGCCAACCAGCGAGGACGCAGAGTTGGACGCGGATCCGTCATAGACTTTCCCCTCAGCCATTAAATCCGTAAGCGCCCGGTACCAGCCCTCCTGTTCCTGCTCGTTCTCCGCCGCTACGGCAAAATACTCGTCCTTGGTGTAGAGAGCAATCAGAAATTTGTTTTTTGCGTCCGCTCTCTTGCTTATATTGAGGCAGCTGTCCAGAGAAATAACTCTCTTGGCGGCTGATTTGTTTTTCCATTTCTTCTCACTCTCGTAGTACTCCAGCCGGGCAGGAAAACCTTCATTCGGCTCCTTTAAAATGAAAAAGCGCTTGTGTCCGTGTTTCTGCTTCTTCAGATATCCACATTTCTTGACATTGTTGTTCCCATTACTGGCCAATATTGACTGATCGCCCGTGTTTGGCGGACTCGCCATTCTTACGTCTTTTGGTTCCAGACGCAACGCTTCCTGTCCTCGAGTTCCCGGAGAAACGACTCGCTTTATTTTAATCCTCTATTTCCAGAGCCGGCTGTTCGTGCGTTCGTCTTCTCCAACAGCCAAGCAATAAATAACACATGTCTGCTTGTGCCCGGACTGAAGAGGGGAAACAACATGTGACGATCTACACATCCAGCTCTGGTTTAAAAAAAAAGGAGGAAAAAAAAGAAGCCAAAGGAGAAGAAAAAATTACACACGCCGACAGTGGGCGGTGCTCACTCAGCTCATTGGGCTTATTGGTGGAAACTGGATGAATGCTGGAGTGAGATTGCCCCGTTCAAAGGAGAGAAAAGGAAAAAGCCCTCCTACTATTACTCTGCCCTCTTCCGACTCATTTAAGCGTAGTCAGTGAGGACTGAGCTTTATTTATAGCTGCTCAGGTCCCATGATACACCATTTGGCTTCTGTAGAGATTTTTTAGCAGGATATAGCCCCAAACTATCCAACCAAACAAGATGCTTCTGACCCATAAAACCCTCATATGCGTCATTTAAGGCGTTTGGGTGGATTATAAAACGCTTAGTAGCTAGAATATCTAGGCTATTTATTCCCAGCACAAAATGCTGGATCAAAGCATAAAGGGACTTTATCCCGATCTTAGTTCATTCACAATTTCATTCTGGTGGTCAACTTACAATAATAAGCTTACAGGAAGTGTTTTTCACATCGTTATGTGGTGACGTGACTGTGCACGTCCATACATCCAGATCCAAACAAGCATGCAGAGTCGCAGCTCTGGCGCATGAATTTAATATCTCTTCTAAGGCGTTAACCTTACAGTTAGAACGGGACATTGTGTTTTTATTTTTTTTTCTCTGCGTAATTTTTCACATTTCTGGAAGGCTAAGATGCTACAGGAAACATTGAAGAACAGATATAGCGCAGTGTGACTTATTGCGTAACGCGATCGTCTGTCATTATGTTTGCCTGGAACTCACAGGACAGCCGAGCCGCTTAGTTACTGGCCGTTTCCCCGCTACTTTGTCGCGTGGATTGTCTTTCAGCTCTGAGGAAAATAACGGAGAATTGTCAGAATGAGTAGCCTATGGCCGAAGCGTTTCACTTGATAGATAGTGAAGGCTTAATTCATGTAGATTATTCAGCGACTTACTCTATCCACCACTCAGATGAGACCCATATATGGTCAGACAAAATCGTGGTCATGATGACGCCAAAAAAATTCTCTTGATGCCACTGCGTCATTGGCTGGTTATGTGCGTAATGATGAAATGCCCGAGCCAGCTTAGAGATGGGGGTGAGTTTCTGATAGCCTGTAGACTCCCTGGTGGGGGTGAGAATCATCTCTTCCTGCTCGGGCAGAAGGATTGTGCGTATAACTGACGAAAACAAGCATTAGTACAGTGTGTTCTGGCAGTTCTGCATGCAGGCCAAACACAGTAAATGGAGAAAAGAGAAACATTGTTCTCAGCTCTAAACGTGGTTCTGTATTCATCCCTACTGGAACTTGAAGTTATTGCTAAACTAGCATGAGAAGATGATGACATAAGCATAGAATATATATAGTCCTACTTTGGGCATGGGGTCACCTTCACCTTAGCAATTGGGCCAAGAGCAGGTCACTTATATCCCAACAGAGTCAATGATTCGACTGCTATGAAAAGGGTTAAATCAGCCACTTTATTAGTTTGTCAGTCACCTTTACTTACAGAGGCAGTAATAATTTGATGTTTTGTTTTTTTGTTTTTTACCTCAGCCTTATTTAATGTGTAGAAGATAAGCAGATGTAGTGGAGGAGAACGCCTCACGATGTGACACTTTGATATCTCCCTGTGGGATAATAAAGGTCATAACCGTGTCTGTTGTTTTCCAGATGACAGGCTTATGCTATACATTTTAAGGCTTTGTTTTAGGCAAACTATAACTTCCTAGATTGTAATGTGAGTGAGTTGTTTCATATTTAAAGGTTCTAGATATCCTTCGGTCTGGGATCAGTGTGTCCCTGTAAGGAGTAATTTAAACTTATGTCAGCTTGCCTTATTATAGCATGACCTGACACAGGTAAGATAAACAGAAGGTGGTGGGGGGGGAGCGGGGATGCAGTGAAAGATGAGGCATAAAGAGTGACTGTCTTTCTTTGCATAACCTATGAAGCAAAGAAAATGTAAAGTAGCTGCTTGCAAAGCCAATCTGCCTGCATCTGTGATATGTCCTTGCCCCTTTTCTTAGTTAACTACATGAATATTTATCTTCCTGCAATTTACACAGCATGGTGCATTAATTTGCAAGTTAATTAAAAGGCCAGTCGAACCTGATTTACAAAGCTTTAAATGGGCCTTCTTGTCATCTCCTGCAATTAGCCCATTAGATTTTTATGGGTTTATTTAGTTTAGGAAGGAGATGGTTGTTACTTTTAAGGGTGCACCCCTTAAAAACAGCCTATTCCCTCACTTTATCTGGATTTATTAACGTTTTTACCATTGAACTAAAAAAAAAAAAGAAAGAAAACAATTAAAAGGGGGTAATTAATTGTATCATTATGCAATATTAATAACATCAAAGAACACTCAGAAGCCTTTGACTTTTATCTCATTCAGTTACTTGAGGCTGGTGTTAAATACAAACATCAGCGCTTGTCCCATTTGCTGAGTCACAATCACATAATGCTCAGTCACTAACTGCACTGTCACTTTGTTCAACGATTAGTTTGATAAGCTTTCATAAAGTAGATTAGAATAGCCGAACTCATGAGATACGATTAAGGACAAGCAGTTGGGGGGGGGGGGGGGGAGATTAGGATCAGTCAGTCTCCGCTCAGCGCCTCATCAAATGAACAGCACAAACATGTATTTGTTGGCGTCTAAACATCACACGCTGCTCGACCTGGCCCTGCTTCCTCTCATTAGTCAGAGGCAAAACAGATTATATCAGAAGCGTGGAGTGTGTGATTCATATTTTTATGCCACCAGTGTTTTGATGTTTTTGATATGAATATAATCCCAATGTTTTTTTCTTGTCCATTTATTTAGTATTGTTGTTTTTATGATTTTTTTCTTTTGTTTTCTTTCACTCTATAGCTTTTTCTCTGTTATTGATCAGCTAAACTTTATCATAAAATTTAATCATCTGACCCTCTGATGCTCTGTTTTCTCTTGTTTTTTTTACCCTGTTTTTATTACTGTCTGGATTTCATAAGTTAATGGTATTTTTCTGATATCTGCGAAAGTGTGGGGTGGAAATAACAAGCCAATATTCAACCATTATATTTTTTGTTTTTTCCATATATTATATCCATA
>JBAMHX010000014.1:11395372-11423037 GCA_037177515.1 Pseudomugil tenellus | reverse complement strand
GCATCGGGGCCCCACTTCCTGCCCGGTTCTGTCCCTCATTGCAACCGGAAGGAGAGAGAAGGGCAGCACGGAGGCATCGGGGCCCCACTTCCTGCCCGGTTCTGTCCCTCATTGCAACCGGAAGGAGAGAGAAGGGCAGCACGGAGGCATAGGGGTCCCTTCAAAAGCTGGTTTGGAAGATTTTATCTTCCAGTAAAAATCCAGCTTGTTTCAGTTTCCTAATTCATAACCCTACTTATACAGGCACGGTTATTGCAACTTTTCTACCAATACCACCATGCTACCATGGGGCCTGTCGCAATTTGATGTGTTTTACTGGAGCTTTTATCTTTTCTTTTAAAAAGGTGGATCTGAAAATGGATCTAGTTAACCATAAGATTCCATCACAGACCATTCGCATTGCAGAGCTGAGGAACATCCCTGTGCTAATCTTACAGTTGTGTGAAAATGAGGATATTCACTCTTTACTTTAAATTACTCTTTACATAAATACAAACATTAAACTTATTAAGCTTCTAAGTTAAACTGCTGACATTGATGCCATGTCACCTGCACCACAAAATGTCCTAAGAACCAGAGCCATGTTTACAGTCATATGACGCCCTCACATTGAGGATTTTCACTTTTATTTTAATGCAACACATTAGGAAATTTATAAAACACAGAAGACTTCCACTTGCATACATAAGTCACGAGCTGTGGATAGTGAGTGAAAGAACACAGGCGGCCGAAATTACTTTCCTCCGCAGGGTAGAGATAGTGTGAGAAGTTCAGTCATCCACAAGCAACTGAGTAGAGCTTCTTCTCCTTTGAGAGGAGCCAGAAGAGGTGGCTCAGGCATATTGTTAGGATGCCTCCTGGACACTTCTATATGTGAGGAGTGAGGAGTTCCAGGCACATCCCTAAGGGAGGACACCCCAAGGGATGCGTCATGATCCCCCCAATGAGCAGGCAGATGTGGCTGGGGAGAGGAAAGTTGGGCTGCAGACCCCACATTTTGACCTTGGAAAAATGGCAGAAAATGAATGGGCAGATTTTTCTTGTAAATGCTTCTAAATCCCCAAGTCTTCTCACCATGATTATAGTTGCTTAATCATAGTTAAACTTTATTAAGCAAAACAGGAGACAAAAAAAATCATAGGTGATAAAGCATGATATGTGGCCAGCATCTGTATCACATGCAAGATTCTGAGGTTTTATCATTGTCAAGTGTGTATTTACCCAACAATCTGTTGAAAAGCCTTGAGTACTACTTCCTTTGCATTTTGTAAACACACTTAAATACACACATAGAAACAAAAAAAGATAATAGAGATAATGACAATAATAACGATGATAATGATAATAAAAATAATAATAATAAAATAATAATAATAAAAGAACTTGCCAATAGAAAAAACTTTTTCTGATGGAACGTTATTGTTCAACTCCTGAAAAAAAAGAGAAAAATAAATTTACAAAAGGATATGCAGATGTAGGTTATAACTATGCAATTTAATTATTTAAAAATAATTAACTCTTACATGCAGCAAGGCTTGCAATGAGTACATTCATCACTGTGTGCATCTGCACATTTAATGAGAACAGAAAAAAGAGTGAAAGAGCTTACAAAGTTAAATTATGCATGTTATGTAATTACCCAATCAAATGTTCAAATTAGCTGTTGATGAGTCTAAAAATGAGAAGATGGCACTCCCTCAGGTCAAATATGGCCCTCTCCAAGAAAAGAGGAATAATTAGATTTGCTTTGTGCATTAAAAGGTACATCCCTACATACACACACAAACTGAGTTTAATGTGGCTGTTTGTGTGTTCATCTTAACTTGACTGTTGCCATCAGTAAACAAATAAATGCACCATTAGTGAGTTATTAGCTGATCTGATATATGGCTTTAATTACATCCTCAACACATCCTGTAGTGAAACAGTATCCATACATCTAGCTTTTGTAAACTCATTCATGAGCAACTCCATTAAGGTTGTATTAATCTTACTACACACAGACAAACAACACACAGGGGCATCCTCATGTCTTTCGCAAAAGCAAACATGGGACCAGAATAAATTAATTTCCTGACATGGAGCAGTATTATGCATGGGAGGTAAAAAGTAAAGCAGGTTTAAATCACATAGCTGGAAGAAAACCTGCTCCAGAAACACAAGGGTTTAAAAAAGTTTCTTCTCATTTGTTGACTCTACAGAACCAAGATTACTCTCCAGGAAATAGATCATAATACAGCATGATACATAATTTAAAAATGAAAACATGATTTTAGTCTTAGTGCAGTGTTGAAGGCCTTTTCTTTCTTTCTTTCTGTCAAAATGCAGGGAGGTGGTGGACCCAAATGCAGAAGGCAGGGAGGACAAGCAGGAGGCAGCCAGGATTTATTTATATCGACCCAAAGAACTAGGCAGGAACTCCGGAATAAAGGAATCTAATGAACCAGCAACTAAACAGACAAACCAAGGGACTTAAATACATAGGACCAAACGAGGAACAGGTGAACATAATTAAGACAGGTGAAACCAATGAACAGAACATAAAGAAACACAGAGAAACACAGATACACAAAGCAAACAGGAAACGAGGAAGTCTACAAAACAAAACCGGAAACCAAACTAACAAAACCCATGAGATTGCCTTCTATGCCTTTTAGTTTCAGTCTAATTTGATCTTTTTGTTTTTATTTATACGTGTCAAATAAAATTAGGCTACATTATATTTACATATCTAATGGAGAAGGGCTGCTGAAGAGAAATAAGCCCCAGAGAAGCTCCATCCTGAAGTATGATGTGATCCAGGACAGACCCGTACCTTAAACACCAGCATTTTGTTCCAACTCGCGTTATGTGGTTCATGGTATCAAGGGCAGCTAAAGAGGTCAAAAACACTAAAACAATAGAATCGTCAAGTCTACAGATAAAAAATGTTGTAAAAAACTCTTAAAAGGGCTGTGACCTAAAATCTAACTGAAACAACAGGCAATAATGTATGTATGTCATCTTCTTATTATACTACTTAAGTTATATTCATTACACTGCATTCATTCTTCATTGATTAGAAGAGAGATTTGCAAATCTGCCTGTCTGCCTGTCTTTTAAACATAACATTTTTGTGGAGAATCTAATCTTTGGTGGAGAATCTAAAAACATTTGTATTTGAGATTGACAAAAAAAATAATTTTACCTTCTTACAGCTGCTTCTATTGAACTCCCTAAATGGGAATAGTGCCTTGAATGTAACTTATAGAAACTCATCCAACATACCATCAAAGTGTCTCGTTTAACTGTGACAAAGGTTTTTATTTCTTGCCCTCTTTTTGATAACTTGGCATTTTTTTTAGGAAAAATTGCTAAATTCCTAAATAAATATGCAAAATAATTTTCTAAACATTTTCTCTTTCACTAGGAGCAGGACTAATATTCTGCTTGTTAACTTTGTTCATGGTTCCTATGGTCCATGGTTATATTAGTTAAGGTACATAAATATCAAATAAAATATCTAATACCTCATATATACCCATGCAAAATAAAAAAAATGTATTTCTTCAAAGTCCAACATGCTTAGAGTTCAGTATATCTAAACAAATCTGTTGTATTTAAACTATATGAAGACAGAAGAACACACTTGAATACGAGCACATATGTATGCAGGGCACATATAAACTCATATAGATAAATTCAAGCAAAAGGCTGCACTAATGAACATATCAGCTATAAAGCCAGATGCAAGGAATATTTATGAATATGGTCATCCAACACTCCAGAGTGTGTTAAAGCAAATAATTTGAAAAATGAGGATATTTGCTTTAACATAGCATAGAATTATTAATTTGAGCCCACCCTCGCATGGTCATGCACAATTAAAGTGGATGTGATGGATAATATGTACGATCTCTGCACATGCACACACACAATATAATAACCATCACATGAATATGAAATGAAGTCTACACTGAAATTAGGAGGATGGAGTTTTATGTCATTCTGTACGCTGTTTCTTCATCTTTCTCACTTCCGTTCCTCCTCCCTCCATTTCAACTCTTCCCTCCCCTCTGTTTCTGAGAGTGCTGCAGCTTTTAAATATTTAACATTTCATGATGAACTGCCTCAATTTTCCTTTTCTTTATAGTGAAATTCTGTCTTAACCCTAAACTATCCATATATGGAAATAATTCTTCCCAGGTGATCTTTATGCAGTCTGAAAGACTTAAAGGGGCTTTTCTTTATGCCTGTTGTGGCTGAATGTAGCAGCGAGCAGTGGACACATAACGCTGCACTGGCAAAGCTGCAGCCAGATGTGCCATTTGTAGCCACATCAGGCTTTGTTTGAGTCAAAACTCATTGGGACAATCTTTCACATAGTACAACTTAATATTATGATTACTCCATTTTTATACCTATTTGTAGCTTGCAGGTCTTTGGTTATCTGTAGAAGATATAATATTCTTTGTTTGACGCAGTTAAAGCCAGGCAGTAGTAAATAATCCCCAGGTGTAAAAGAGAGACAATGGCATCTTATAAAAAGCACAAATTATATATTTTCTATAGGGACCTTAAAGAATCATTACATCCAATTGTCAGGTTTATGAGGACGGGCCACAATGAAGCAATTACATCTTGATCTTCTACACGGTAATACCCTCGTTTAGATGAGCTTAACTAATAAAGATCACACAGTGCCTAATGGTCCATATATTAAACACAATTGCAGTTTTCAGATTTAATTATTTTTGTTACAGATGTATGAAGGAAGGCATTGAATAGTAAATGCAGTAAGGAACCATAACACTGAATATTGCTTTCACCAATCATCAACAATCAATGCTTGTGCTTAGATGAGAGCTTTAATTCCTCTTCAATTCAGAATAAAGGTGAAATGTGCTTTAAAGAGTTGAAAAATCCAATTCACTTTATATAAAAAGCACATTTTAAAAATGGACCATCTCCAATGTCCTGCACATCAAAAATCAACTATCACAAAATTAAATTCAGTAATGATGTAGTATATTTTCATCTACATATATATAAAAGTATTTCAGTCATTGTGTTTAGAGCTGATACAAAGACTTGTTTCTGAATAACTGACAAATATGACATTTCCATGTACACAAAAGCATGATAATGTGTATGTGGGTGTTTATTTTTACCTGCAGTGTGTTGTTTGTGACATTTGATAGCTTCTACAGAATTATTGATGTGTGGTTAGTCTTCATAAAAATGCATAGCGTGAGCAACAAGACATACTTTAGATACCATCATATTGACATTCAGAATACTGAGAATACGTACAGCAGAAGACATAGCAGTCTTTAAGTAAAATAGTATGGAAACATCTTTATTAATGTACTAATTTCCTTTATAAATAATATAAAATGTATGTTTGCTTTAGGGAGTCTTTGGAAATAGACATTTGGTGTTCTTGGTACTGTGGACTCATAGGTAAAGGTTCGGACATAGGATGTAGAATGTGCTTCCATAGGCAATAGATTGAGTAGTTGATGATCTGAGCTTTAATGTGTGACCGTATTCAAATTGAGGGATTTGCCACTACCAGCCATGGTTTCACTTGTCTTCATCAGCAGCAATGCCTTTTCTTCATTAACACACTGTCAAACTTTAATAGATACAGACTAGAAACAGTTCTGGTCTGTCAGAGTCAATTCGGCCCACTTACAAAGTCTCAATCTGCAAAGGTTTGCTCATCAGGCTTTGCATCTGCAAGCAATGAGTGTTAAAGGGTTTCATCAAATAACTAGATCTTTATTTGAGGTGAAGAATGCAGACATGTAAGAAATATTTAGTGTTAAAAATGCCCTTTTTGATAGTTCAAAGTTGTGAAGATCATCATATTTTTTTTTATAAAGCATCGTTTATAGACAGGAGCATAATAAAAAGCAGAAAAAACTGACTGAAATGAACATCTGCCAGTAAGAAGGGACTGAAGAGACTTGCCAACACAACACACCTCCATGTAAAAGTGCAGGATTAAAGTAATCCTTTACTTTAATCCTGCATAAAGATGTATGACAAAGTAGTATCTTTATCTATTAACAGAGATTTATTTAAATAAAAAAATATTAGCAATTATTTACTTTTTGAATTAGTTTTCTTGATATGGAATACACAGAAACAGCTTAAACCAATGAATTTATAACAAATCATAAATTAAACATATAATTAGCCAATTAGGGTATTTAACAAAGTAAATTAAAAGATTGCATGCACAGTAGTTATTCAAAGTTTGTGAACCTCTAAAATGGTTGCAGCGTTGTTGGTATTTAAAGTCAGGTAGACATGAATGACTGGAAGAAGCACAATGGTTATGCATATTTGTAACTGATATGACATAACTCGTATCTTAACTGCCTTTTCTTATGCGATTAAACAATCATTATGCCGATCATATTACAATGAGTTAAGTTTGCGTAAAAGTAAAAAAACTAAAAAGAAAATAAAAGCATGCAGAATCATATAATATCAGATTGCTTTGATGATGGTGTTAGTAGAAGCCCAAAATAATCAAGTACAAGCTAATGCCATCATGACTCAATAATCTATCAGCAATGCACTGTGGGAAAAGACACAGGTGTGTGTTTAGCTGGGAAATTATGTTACTGCCACAGTTTTATTTTCTGTAACTGATAGAGGAGTAAAGGAGGCCTTTGACAATCTAAACATGGAAGTTTCCAGTCTGAAAGGCCAAAGGCCTTCTTATCTCACTGGGAAGGTGTGTGTTTGTGTGTGTGTGTGTGTTTGTTTGTAGGTGTGTGTGTGTGCGTTCATATTGTAAATACTTGGTTCATTGGGTAGCAGGTACTGACCTCCTGAAGTCTTTGCCCTCATTGCCAGTAATGATGGAAAAGCCTCATGGCTCAGAAAACAAAAGGTCAACAACATACACACACACACACACACAGAAGTTAATCTACAAACATATCCTTGCATTCTTCACACATGCTGTCGCCACAGGACTCCTGGATGTGATTTTGTGTTTAATCTGAAGTCTCTTGAGAGGTTGAAGGACAGCTATGCTCCTGTAATACTGTTGAGCCAGCATGTGTCGCCATGGTGTAAGCACATTTTCTGACGTACTCAGACCACTGTTGGAAAACAACTGGCTCCCATGAGGGTCCCACTATAACAACTGTGTGGCTGCATTTGTGTTTATGAGTTAGTGTCTTTATATGTGTGTGTGTGTGTGTGTGTGTGGGGTCTGTTGATGCAGGTGTTACTCTGGCCTTCACTGAGGCTAATGGACGGATCCATTAAGAGCACAACAATCCTAATCATACTGTAAATACTTGGTCTGCTAGTGTAATGATAGCTTTGTTCAATAATTCAACAGCTGCTAAGAAAACAACAATCCAGCTCACAGAAAAAAAGCAAAGAAAAAGCAAGCAACACTGTGGAAAATGTCATCAGATAACCATGAGCACAACATAAGGAAAAAAAACTGATTATACTTGTATGCAATTTGCTGCAGTTCCGTGCAGCCTTTGGTTCAGTGAGCAAAGTTTTTTATAAAGCAGCAAAAGAAATAGTGTTTTTGTTCAGGTCACCATATTTCCATTTATTTTTATTTTTATCGTACATTTTCATTTGTTGTACCTGGGATTCTTTTCTACTAAACAAACACAAAATAAGCTTTCATTTAAGTGTAATCACATTTTTTACCTGAAGTGAGATCTTAGTTCAAACAGAAACTGGAGTAAAGTCAGGGATTGATTCTAGCATCCAATTTTACAATCATGAGTTAATTTAGCATAAAGCATAGTAAAGAGTTGCTTACTCCGGTTAAAACGGGGTTAGCAGATTTAGATTATGAATAAAGTTATGAATAATAACAAAACATGCATTTCTTTGCAACATACAAATTAATTATTATTATTAATAATTATTTACATTAAGATTTAAATTAAATCGAAACCAAAAGTCATAAGTTTTGTTTTTGTGATTGAAGGGGTTCAGTGAAAGGTTAGAATATGAAAGCTTATCTTGTGTCACACCTCAAGAAGTGACTTGAGTCTTGTGCAAAGTTAAATCTGGAAGATTTGTTCGCTTGTATCTGCTCATTCTTTGTTGTTTGAGTTGTTATTCTTGACACATTTAGTGACTTAAATTTTCTCACACTGTGAAACTCCCCCCATTCTTAATCCTCTCATCATGATTCTGGTCCAGTTATCTTCTCATCAACTGTCTTCGTCTAGTTTTGTTCTCTAAGACGTTCTGTTCTGAGTTTAGTAACAAGGTGTTCTTCATGACTTCTATCAGATGTTGAATCAGCCAAATGTTTCAATTCATATCCGGTGTAAGGGCAACAAGTCGCATACGAATGTCGGTATTAATTACTGGTTTTGATTTCTACAACAAAGCATTGTGAGTGATCAATGAGACTGAAAAAGTGCTATACAAATACCAACCATTTATCTTCACAGCCATAGCTGCTAATGTTCACACTTCACCCACAATCTTCTCGTCACACACATAAAGAACAGTTCCTAATCACTATTCCTCCTTGGTGTGAAGACCAGACAGAACAGATTGTACCTTTTTTCTCCCTTTTAACTACAAAACCCTGAACTCCAGAGCAGAGATGAATACGTAAACTCTTGGGTTGATCTCTGTGTTTGAAAGAAACTCTGCCAAACAATAGATACTCTGTAAATATTAACTACTTTATTAAACGCCACATATCCACAAAAAAAAAACAATACCCATATGCTTTCTCTGTGTATGAAACAATTGTTTGACTTGTAATTCCTTTTTTGTTTCGATCTGACATCACCCAAATCTGTGTTCGTAGTACTAGACAGGAGTCGACAAATGCCAACCATCTGATCCTGCAGATTGCTCAGAATAATGAGAAAGACCGTCCTGTTGACTAGGAGTCGTTTTACAAAGTATTTGCCCCGAATGTTACACCCCATCTCATTGTTTAAGTACTTTACTACCTGTCATACTTGTGATGATGACAATATGGAACACTAAAAGAATTATGCACTTAATTAGTTCCTAAACATAGACTTTGATGGAGCCAGTGTTTTCAGTTACCTGTCTGTTTGCATTAATGTCATCTTAAAACCCTGATTTGCAGCTTATAGCTTGCATCTAATCCATTTAAAGCCAAGACTATTCTGTTGATTCAGTATGAGGTTAGTGTGACATGAAAGTGAGACACTGAAGTTTTAAAAATCCAGCTATAAAAGAAGTAAGTGCACTGTCAAGTTGTTGTAAAAGAATGACAGTTTGATTGCACTCAGTTGTTTGCTGTCAGCTTTAGTTTAACCCTTTACTTGTGACTTTTCTGGATCTTTCTTATGATGATAGTCCTTCATCCTTTTGTCCTTTAGGACAAAACACTGAACAGTATGAACAAGAGCAATATTATAAGTTCTACAAAAAACACTCATGTTAAAGTGAAAATATTAAGTTTGTGTGGCAACACCAACACAGGATAGACTAATAGTTGCTGCTTTGGGTTGTGGACTCACTGCATGAGTTGTGTTGTCCAAAGTGGAGCTAATGTGTGAATAAAGCTTCTAAAACCCTGGAGAATTCAAAGTGACCATTTGCTGCCACAACGTGATCACATGACCTTCAATAATACATATATGGAATATTTTATTGGTTATATGATAAGTTATCAACATGCACTGACTGCAAAATCCTACAAAGAACACATTAATGTGAATCCAGTGAAAAATCTCAAATCTGCAGGACAGTGGTGTTTCGGAGTTAGCTTTTAGAAATTCTGTTTTTTAATCACATGTTGCAATTCCACTTTTTCTGGCTCACTGGGTGATGAATCCTGATTCCAGTGTGGTTCAGACAAAGGAAGGCTCCCTAAAAAATTATCACTGTGAAAGTCAAATAGATGTTCTGAAAAATCATTTAAAGTTTACAGTATAGATCCTGTCCAGTGGTACAAATGGAGTTTTGTTTCTGCCTATTCATAATAAGATTCTGTGGTCCTGTTTGCATAACACTTTAAGGTATTTCTGTACAGACTTAAGACTTAAGCCATAATGTTTGTGGCTCAGTATTAGCCTCTCACGGCATTTCTGGTTGCTGAGCAGCCTTAGACACAACTGACTTTTGATACCAAATCATAAACAACAATCCAAAAGTAATGCAACATAACAAAGAGTTTAACTTATTTGCATCTGTTACAACATAACAATGAGATCGCTGCGAGAAGACATGTATAATATGTGATAAGAAATCAATTGATATTTTATCAGTGGTAGATGTCATGCTTTGGCAATATTTGAGTCTTTTCATTTGCTTATCTTTTTGCTCTCCATAAACTGTTTAGATTTTTTGATTAAAGTCACTCACATACATGTATATATCTGAGCCTGAAAAATTTCCCTGGAAGCGATATGAAAGTGCTTTATCAAAGTTAAAAGAATAGTACCAACACTACTTTGAATAGAGCCCGGACATCGCTTTATTTTCTGACATGGCTAAGTCTGAGCTCACTCAAACATCTGCTGGATACATCCTCATATGGACAGGCGTGATTAGGCAGACAGTATTTTTTTTATCTGCAGTAGCAAGTGGGTTGATGACCATCTTTTGGTTGAAGAATGACAGTTGATCAAAGGTCTTTGCTGTCAGCTTTAATTTGATCTTATTCTCCTGATATTTCTTCATATGGGCTTCCACCTGTCAAGTGATTATCCCAGTTTTGACAAACCAAGTATCTGAACAAAATGAGAAATATTGCCTTGTAGAAAGAGTGGCCATTGCAGGGTGCACAGGGTAATTCAGCTCACAGATGGAAAAATAAAGAGTAGTTCAAAAGAAGAAAGATTTAACGGTGAAAAACCGAGATAAAAGAGAGATTGAGAGTTGTACTGGAATGCCTCCCACAAATTCACTCCCACTCTTCCTCTTGTGCCCACGCACTCTCTGTTACTGTGACGTCCACTCTTCTTTTTTACTCCTCCGCTCAGCCTTGGAGGCGTTCTGTTCTCCTCTCATTCATACAGCACCACACTATTTCCATATTCCTGAGTGGACATCATTTATTGAGTTAAAATGTCCACGGAGGAAGAGGAAACGGAGGAAGAGCAGGAGGAAGCACCATGTTTGGCTCCGTCTGAACACATCGGACTTCCGATCATGCTGAGATCGTGATCAGACCTTACACGAGTGCCAAGCTCAGCAGATGGAATCATATTTCTGATAATCATGCTGAAACACAAATGTGTGTGCTGTGACATCCAACTAAGCTGATTTTACAACCCACTGTTAGATCATCGCAGAGCTGTAAGTCCAAAAAAGATACAGGATGGTAAGCTTTGTTTCTGAGTGTGTTGATTTTGTTTCATGTTAGAGCAGGATGTGTACTAGGTACTACTCCATGATTGTAATTATAGTAACCAGAAAGAACAGCACATTCCTATAGTTATTTATGTTTTATAAGTTGCATATACTCTGTGTAATATACAAGGACAGCGTATTGAAGGTCATGTTAGGTCAGCTTTATAAGTCAAATAAAAAGAAAACTTCACTAGAATTATTCTTACTTTTGTGAGAGAACTATATAGTTTAGGTGTATCATGATGTCATAAATCATTATTTGTTATGATGTCTACAGTTATCACTCTCCTTCAGTTGTTGTTGGGATGATAATCTCATTAATAACTAATACCTCTAAGAATAACAGCAGACACGGTACTGTGTTACTAGATGAGACTTTGGTATTTAAGGGTCCAATATGTACCACAGATTGCAGGCAAAGTCAAGGAGGATCAGGCTTGTTGATCCTATTTCCATAAGGCCAACTGGTGGTAAATCAGGGATGAGCATAGCATTTTAAAGTCTCAGCTTATGGAATTTGGGCTAAACTAAAGATGGATGCACAAGTGGATGAAAAAACTTAAATTAGCAACAACAACAAAAGAGTTTGAAGTAATTTTGGTCTTTAGGGTTTGCTTTGTTTCTTAAGCCAACATAGCAGTGGATAGTTACAGGAGAAAGAAAATAGATAGTTGACATCCTCACAAGCAGACAGCAAAAAATCTTTGTGGCACAAATTTGGGTTGTGAACATCTTGACCTTAATGCAGTCTGACCTGTATCAAGAGCTTCCCTCACATATTTACAGTCTCACTTAGTCCATCAGTCGTGTGACCTTTACACATCATCAACATAATCTTCCTCATCATTTAAAGAAATACTGACTACCCACCTGAAACCTGTTCTAACCCGTTTGCCTCCGGTAATCTGGTGAAGAAGCAGCTGAAACCGAAACAAAGCAATTCTCTAAGACCAGATGGTATCAGTGGTGGATCCTAAATCCCTGCTTAGATCAGCTATGAGGGATTAAACAGAACCTCTTTAAGTTTAGCCTGATTCAGGAGAAAGTTCCTGTGCAGTGGAACTCATCCTTCGTTGTTCTGGTTCTTAAATCAGCGGCTGTAAAACAGATATTCCAGCTTTGAAAGTCCTGAAGAGACTTTTAATGACTCAATGAAAAAAGCAAAATGGATGTTTTTGTGCCTGCAAGTCTTCTCATCATACTGTGATTGGTGTTACATATGCCATCATATGCAAAGGTGTTACATATGTCATCATATGCAAAGTGCAACACTTTGAAACGTTTTTTTTTTTTTGTAAAATGCGGAATATAAATAAGGTGATTAGATAATTGATTAATCATCTATTTGGTTCAATGAGTCCTCTCTCATTTGGAAAGTGTGCTGCATGAGGAGTATCACGTTTTTATTTCTCCATGCTTTTAACCCAATTTAGTCTCCACTGCTGTTTAAAACATAGGTTAAGGCCTCTCTTGACTGGATTATTGACTACCTAACACACAGACCAGAGTTTGTGAGCCTTAATAACTCTTTATGAATGTAAGCTCCTGAATCTTTTCACTTTCATTTTTCATTACAAATCAGAGTCCTAACATTTCCAAAAGCACCCAGATTGTGCAGCGATGAGGTGTGTAAATGGACTATGTCAGAAAACAGGTAGACCACTTTGTTGCATGCTATTCAAAATTAATCATCACTTCCTAAATTAGATGCAATTGCAAGAAATGTGTTGCAACAATTTAAGGAAAATAAAAAATAACTGGTTGTGGGTTTTGTAAGAAGAGATGGAGGCAGACCTACAAACACTTGCTGTTCACTTTGACCAATGTAACACTGAATGTCAGGATTTGGGGGTTATGTAGACTTCTCAGGTATTGCCATGGTTCCCTGTTTAATTTTGTAGTTTTCACATTTTTTCATAATTGTTATTTAGTGTCATCACCATCATTCGTGTTGCAATGTTTTGTATAAAATTCCCATTTCCTGCGTCCTGCCTGCCTCCTGTCCACACCTCCATTACCCAACAGGACACTGGAACGGTTTAGAAGAATGGAAAAAAGGAGACTTTACATCTTGAGGATGCTTAGATCATTCAGAAATTGTTGCAAGATGTTCCACAACATCTGTAAGTGTTTTGTGGATAGGACTTTTCAACCATCTGTTTGGGTAGTAGAATAAGAGAGAAATCTGGTAAGTAATACTGGTTCTATGCTAAAAACTGATCTGCAGCCTCTGGAGCTGAGTCTGAAAAATTGTTGCACAATTATTTCTTTTTATTTACTTCAATAGCATAATTTAAAGACAGTGTGATTGAGTGCTTTACAGAAACATGAAAACATTAGAAAATAAGGAGCATAATTTTAAAATGAAAAAGAGAAATGCAAAAGAACATGAACTACATACACTTATTTAAATACAATAACATCACAAGTGCTCCTATTGTATTTACCTTTTTGTATTCTTATAAACCAACAACAATGTAAAAAAAGTAGTTGTTCACAAAGTTGTTCTGTATTTGCAAGTATAATTATGATTTTCTTCTTCATACCTTTGATGAGTTTAGCATTGCATGCTGTGTTGCAAGCTAATCTGTATTTGACCCAGCTCAGAAGGTCAAGTTGGCATGGTGGAAGTGGCGGCCTGTGGACACAAACTGCTCAAAGGAAAGTTCACGGCCACACAAACCTCCTGACACATTCCTGCACTGTTGTGAACACATTCTGGAAAACACAACTTATCACGCATTTAGCGGCATATTCATGTGGATTTTGTCACATTTCAGCATGAGTCCAAGTCAGTTTAACTTTGTAACCTCACTTAAACCAAATAAACAGATAGATTATTGCAGAGTTTGAACTCTAGACCTTTGAAGGTGATTGTAACTCTTAAGTTGGGTCTCAATTTAGCTGTGTTAGCAAACAATCACCAAGATTAAGTTACTTAAAGAGGTTAAACCTTTGAAAACCTCTGAGAAAGGCTAAGCACCGACATTAACTATATGCAAGCATTGATGTTGGTTGTATTGGAATTGTAATGCTGCATTTGTGTTGAACATTTTTCCAGGAGTTGAATTGTTTTAAAAAAAAACTAAGCATCTGAATCCAGATATTAGATCTGCATTTGACAAAACGCAAAACATTGTACTTTGGTTAACAATTAAATGCAGATTTATCAACTTGTCATGTCTTATTGAAAAATACAGGAAAGCTAGTGTTCAGTTTGATATTTACTCCATGAACTGCACAGCCTCTTATCTTTGATTAAAAATTATATTAAATAAACCTTTATTGTTAAGCCAATGTGATTATATAACAACCTTTTTTATGTAATTGTTTGATTCAATTCCTTTTGGAACTTAAAATAAGGTTGAGTTAATGGAGTTAATTAAGCATCCCATGGATGTTTTACTTAGATCATTAGATTAAGTTATTTAGAAACATTGCTCCCAGAAAGCATTGCAACAGAGTAAAACTAGGATTAAAACAGCAAAGGTCGTTGTAGTGTTTCAAGGCTTATTTTGACCACTAGCT
This sequence comes from Pseudomugil tenellus, assembly GCA_037177515.1. Lineage (NCBI taxonomy): Eukaryota > Metazoa > Chordata > Actinopteri > Atheriniformes > Pseudomugilidae > Pseudomugil > Pseudomugil tenellus. Next base: position 11,408,178 of record JBAMHX010000014.1, on the reverse strand, counting down.
AATTTGACACAATATTGAAGCAGGTAGGCTACAGTAAAAAAAAAAAAAAAAAAACTTTAAGAAGGAAAAATCTTGTTGAATAAGAACAAGTTACTTTCATTTGAAAGGTTAGAGAAACAACACAAACAAAAAAACCTTAAGGTGACTTTGTTGAAAGTCAAGTCATGACTTGGTTTTACCCAAAATTACCTTGTAACAATAGATTCCAGATAAGTAGGTGAGATTTTTACAACCAGTTTTCTTCATTTTACCTTTCTTCAAACTGCAAGAATCCCATCTTTGCAGCAAATGAATACAGTCCGTCTTGGTTCCTCACTATGATTTGATATCACCTTTCATTGCAGCACATGCATGTAGTCTAACTCCCACCTGAGTGACCTTTTGGTCCATGGTTATAGGTTAAGGCTTCATCAGTCATGTTTATGAGGACAGCCAGGGGTCAAGGGCTCTGTTTGGCTCTCTGGTGACGAAAGAGGAAACAGGGGATAGGGTTCCGGTAGTAAATTAAAGACGAGAGCAGACTTGAAAGGCGGGGTTATCGGTTCCTCTGCAGAACAAATCGATCTGTTTGTTGTTTTTTTTTTTTTTTTTGTAAGGTGAAAAGGTTCACTGGCCACAGTCCCAGCAGAAGTGCTGAGGTGGTGGTTGCGTCACACTGTGGAAGCGTAGTTGCATGGACTGTGTTCAAATGATTGTTCGTGATATATTTTGGGTCAGCCTCTGATGTGTGTTGCCAGCAAGGAAAAGCAAGCTGAGTGGTCCAAATGGAGAGGCTGGTCCTAAAGTGTGCAGATGCTGCCATCATGTGGAACTTAAAGTAAAATTTAAAGTGAAACTGAAAGCAGGGATAAACAAATTAAAACAACATCAAAAACACATTTGATAAATTAAACCAAAATTATTTTATTCTGTGATTTACACTCGATGGAATGTGGAAAATAAAACCTGTTGATCTAATGTGTTTCATATAGTTTTAACCTCTTATCACTGAAACTACAAAAGTTAGCTTTAAGCTAGCATTTCTTGCTAAAAATTAATGCACTTACTGAGGCTCACTCCAGGAGGTTAAATTAACTCTGATTCTAATAAGAAACTCTGGGTTATCTCACCATGAGCTGAGAAACTTTCAGTTTTCAGTTCAAGACAATGTAAAAAGTTTAATCAACTCTGAGCTTCTTTACCCAGCAATGGAAACTACTATAAGAGACCATGACCAGTGGAATCTTAATACCTAGATTCACCACTGCAATTCCTGACAAAAAGCTGCTTGTTTCACCCAAGTGGAGCAAGAAGTTCCTATTGAAACATACATGAAATTCTAAGAGGTGTGTCATAAAAAGTGATTATTACTGCTGCTGAGGAGAGAGAAGCATGATGGGAGAAAACTGCAACTCGACTTAATGTGGCAGTTGCAATCCTCTAGAATACAAGCTGAATGCTTCACTTCACTATAACTGTAGCATATTACTATAACTGTAATATTAGTGGGCAGATTAAAATCTTTCTGTTACATAGATTCGAGCACATGGGGGAAAAATACACTCAGAATTCAGTACAAATACATCTTTTAGAAAGGTTTTGAATTGCACTACACCAGGGGTAGGCAACTCCAGTCCTAGAGCTGCACTCTTGCAAGTGTTGCGAGTTTCCCTGCTGCAACACACCAGACACAAATCAATGGTAATTAGCAGACTCTGCACAAGTCTGCTAATTAAGTCTGATGTGTGACAGGTGTGTTGCAGCAGGAACACCCAGCACTTGCAGGAATGCAGCTCTTTAGGATCGGAGTTGCTTACGTCCCCCGTACACCATGACAGGAGGAGGGAAAGGGTGGTGAGGAGGCCCTGCCTGCTGCAGGCCCACAATAGATCTCTACCTATCATGCATTTATGGAATTATGATTTCAGACATATGTGAGGATTTTTCTCTTGACTCGATTCTTTTTCAAATGCTCTCTGTTGCCATTGTTAGAAAGAAAAGTCTAATTTTGTAAATACACCTCCACGTAGCGTCATGTTTGATGTGTACAGCTGGAGAATCCAGGTGGTGTCAAAACAGTAGTTTAATAAGATTCGGATCAGAAAATTATGATATAGTTCTGATGAAACCACCTTGTGTAAATCATTGTCTCAGCCAAGGAGGTTATGTTTTTGTTTGTGTTTGTCTGTTTGCAAAATAATTTAAAAAGTTATGTGCAGATTTTCATTAAATCTTCCGTATATCTCCATTCTGAGACCAGAAACAGTTTATTAAAATGTGGAGTTGATCCGGATCACATTTTGGAATATATGTCACAATAAGCTGGGGGGACTGTGTGGCTTGGCGAAGGTCTATGCTCCCTGAGTGCTTTTCTAATTGTTTTGAAATTGTATTGGTGTGCACATCCGACGTTGGACATTTGGGATGGTCTACCCCAGTGCTTCTCAATTCCAGTCCTCAGGCCCCCCTGCCCTGCATGTCTTAGGCATGTCCCTACTCCAACACAGCTGAGTCAGATTCATGAACCTGCCCATCACATTCTTTGCAGCTTTTTAACAAGTCAGTCATTTATTTCAGGTGTGTTTTCAGGGTTGCTTCTAAAAGATGCAAGGCAGGGGGGCCTGAGGACTGGAATTGAGAAGCACTGGTCTAGCCATCTCTTAGTTTTGCTGCTTTAGGTCTAGACTGCTGAAAAACATCCCAAGATTTTCTTAATACTTTCTTTTCATCTCTTGCAGCCTATCTTCCTCGTATAGACATATGACAGTATGGGCATCATGAACATGTTTCCCTTCTCTCAACAGATCTGCTTGGCTGACAAGTTGCAGTGTCTGTTGGTCTCTTTTTCCTGTCCTTTGTCATCCCAACTGGTTGTGGCCGATGGCCGCCCTCCCTGACCCAGGTTCTGCAGGATGATTTCCCTTCCTGTTTAAATGAAGTTTTTTCTCTTCCACTGTCACCACGTGAATGATCAAGATGGGGGATTGGATCAAAGTCAAGTTTCGATGGAATCATTTGGTTTTCCATAACAAGGCTATTTATTCCAATTTGGCTGTAATATGTCAAAGGTTAAATTATTTAAATTGTTTATATAAGATTAAATTTTTGTGAAACAGCACTGTGCAAATAAAGCTGATCTGAATTGAACTGACAGCTGCTTCAGGATGGAGGAGACAGGCAGAAACCATAAACTGTATAAATTGATGGGCAAAGCGTCAGTGATGTGACCTATAGGTTTCTGAAGAGGTGATTTGAAACCCATAGGCAGGTCCTACTGTCGCCATCCTGGTGTTTTGTCATTATCAGAAAATCCAAAAATGGATGAAAAGCTGGAACTGAGAGTGCTCCGTCACGGTGGAGCTAACAGGAAGCATGCAGCTGCAACCAGTGACACATATCAATTAAATGGGCATGCCTCTAAATTTAAGATTAAAATAACATTGAAATGGGAGTGTTAGAAAAAAATTCGCACCCCTCAGAGTTGTCATAATGTTAATTTGACCTATTAAACCTAAAACGGTTTTTTGAACCAGGCTGTAAACATGTTTATTTTAGCTGTTAAATCGGACATTTCAACATAGCAGTCTATGGGGATTGCACTCTTGAAGCCAGCCCTCTAGCAGTGAGGGATAAACTGCAATTATTTTGACTTCCTGGTTCGCTTCAAAATCGGCCAGCGATTGCCACCTGGTAGAAACTCAGGGTTTCTTTATAGTCAACCTGCAAGTGAAGAGTTTCACTTCACAGTCTCAGTTACCATGGTCACAGGCTCGAGGCAAGACCTACCTTGCTTTCTGGAATAGAAAACCTAGTTTCTCCCTATCGCATGCTTTGAGTTTCAACATTAAAGGCCTCAAGGAAACTCACAAGCAAAAGCAAATTACAATCAGTGCAAAACAACTGGAATGCAGTTATTCTGCATGTTTAGTTATCTCTACATTTTGAGGATTAGAAATCTTCTTATGACTGGATTTGACTCCATTCTTTATGGCAGCTAAATTTTTGCCCTGATTAGACAGAATTAGAAAAAGTAATTCACAAATGGAAATAGTCAAGTATGCAAGCAAAAACTGTATGGAGACGTAAGCATATATTACAAATGTGCATTTCTTTGGGATCAGAGAGAAGAAAGATTTTGTAAATCCATGGAGGCACAGGAGGTCAATGAAAAGAAAATGTTACTTTTTCTATTCATTTTTAGATTGAACAACAGGGGTGTGGAACAATATATATCATATTACAAGGCACGCAATTACCAAGTTATCCAAACACATTCATATATTGTATATACACACATATGCACACATTCACACACACACATAAACACCTGTCAATGCTAATTCAGTGCTGGTTTGAATGTTAAGATGGCTATCACACATTGAAACATTGCTTCGGATACATGGAATTTCAGATAAAGTCAAGTTTTTCATAAATCTTATAAATAAAACTGGGCTTAATAACACACATAGTAATACAGTAATAACCTGAGAAGAGTATGTTTAACTATGTCAAAGAGGAATGTATTGTATTTACAACAGAGTGTTTAGCATACATATATATGTGTGTGTGTGTGTGTCAACATTAGGGTGGTTTGGATAATAACACGCATCTGCAACCAGTGGTAAGTCCCATCCTTTGCATTAGTAGATTTAAACAAGCTGTGTGAGCATCTATTATAGGGTTAAGTTATATGTTTGAATCACGTGGCACAGACAAGGAAAGAAACATAAAAGGAGAGCGGAAAGTATACATCAATAGCACCTAACTTACACAAACAGCCCTTTCAAAATGAACACCAGTTTACCAGTTTCAGGGGCATGAACTCAGTGCAGCAGTAAACTGGGTGCCATTCTTTGGAAACATGCCGTGATTATGTGTTTCTGCATGGAACAGAAGGCCACTTGGTCTCTGTGTTTGGGGTTGCAAGTTCCAATCTCTGGCTGTGTTGCGACCCATGTCTCTTGGCCCTCTCCTTTCACGCATGCCATGCAGGAAAATAGCACCATCCTTTTAAAAACACGAAGTAAAGCCAAGTCTGGGACATCGATGCATGTTTTGTTGCTGATGTTTTAGAATTAAGGACTTTGGTTTAGGTTGTTTATGTCCTCTTCATGCACACCTGGCAGCGGCTTATGTGTGTTTGGAGATTGCCTGCTTTTAAGGTTGTTGGGACAGGTTTCCTGAAAGTAGGAAGAATTTTTTTTTAAATAAGAACACAGGTCAACATTATGACTTTAAAATATTCATAAAATGTGGGATTATTTCCACATGACAGAATATGTGTGGTTGATCTTACTTAAACATGTCATTGTCCTCAATGGTAGCAAGCCAGAAGCTGTAGGAGTTGGCATAGTAGTTACACGTTCCTCGACCGTGACACTCAATGAACGGAGCACTGCGGAATTCCTCCAGACAGGAGCCAGGAGAGGCCAAAGCCTGGCCTGAACCCTCAGCACCAGCACTGGTGTGCTGCACAAAGATGCACAATGCAATGCAGATCAATGAGAGAGTTAGTTTTTTCTAGCATGATCTCGCCTCATAGGTATTTCTGCATCACTTTAGCATTTCTAAATTAGAAAGAAATTCCAGAATCATAATGAAATGAAAAAAATAAACATAATTGCAAACTTACCATCACAAAGGAGTAGCCAATCCACAGTGAGTCCCAGCCTTGGGGGCAAGATGGGATCATGATGGTCTGACTGTGAACTGCTATCACCATGGCTGGAGCTTCGCATACAGCACATCTTTGCACATGTGTAGCACAATACAATCAGCACAAATGTTTTGCATGCCTAAATCCCAAGTGTGTATACAGAAAAGTTAACAAACCTGCTGATGAAGGGTTTAATGCTTTCACCAGTGATGGGTGCCATGCTCATGGGCATGGGTTCTGGTGAGGTGAGCCAGTAGGAGTAATCATTACGAGAGGCAAAATTGCACACGTTGTTGATGTTACAGAACAGGAAGGGCATGGGGCTGAACTTTCGGAGACAGCTGCCAGCCGTACCTAAACAACACAACAATGTTTTATTCTTCCCATGAAACATAATTCTCTGTAATTCTCTTCTATATCTATATTTATTCATCACCATTTGGTATGTCTTACCCAAGTCCTGTCCATGGGAGCGTTCATTGCCTTGTACATAAAGCAAGGAGTAGCCATCGTATATAAGCCTGGTTCCTTCAGGACAATATGGAACATCTATTGTTTGACTGTGGCGTGTTACCAGGAAACCATGCTCCATCGACGATGGGCCTGGTGGACCCACTTGACCTGGAACTCCATCAGGACCAGGGGGGCCTGGAAGTCCTCTGGGTCCTAAAGACTTGCAACAATCAGTATGCTGAGAAAGCGATAACACATCTTTCATCCTTGTAAACTTTTCACCTTGTGGTCCTGGCAGACCGGTCTCTCCTTTGGCTCCTGGCTGACCATGATATCCAGGGACACCTTCTTCACCTTTTGGTCCTGCAATTCCTGTCACACCTGAAACAAAATGACAGAAGATGATGAAAAGTTTGACGATGTGGATAAATATATAACACATGAGTAGGATTAAAAACAGCTGCACCACAAGTAATTACAAGAAAAGAATTTTGTAAATAAAAAACTCACCTTGCAGTCCTTTTGCTCCTGGGAGCCCAAGAGGCCCTTGAGGTCCTGGAAATCCTTGAGGTCCTGGAAGCCCAGTATCTCCTTTGATAATAGTAAGGGGGCCAGGGGGACCAGGGGGGCCTTCGTTTCCTTTAGTTTAGTTGTAAAATAAACAAAAAAATTAAGTCATCATTATTAGTATTAATAGTTTCCATCTTTGACAGCTGATTTTATTTTACTGTAATACCTTTTTCTCCTGGGAATCCTCTGTCACCCACATCCCCTGGGAATCCTATGTCACCAACATCACCCTTTGTACCTAGTGTTGATAAAAATGTGTTTTATCTGATACCATTTTAACAAAAAATTACACTCATTCACATATCTTTTTGGAATTACTTGGAAATGTGGTTTTGCATCAATATGAAATATTTTTTTTTAAATTAACCTTATTCATTATCAGTACATTACAAAAATGTTCTGGATTGATCAAAGCTTGAGTTGTTTGGACACAGTAACAGTGGAGATATTTCGTACAAATAGAAGGAGAACCTCATTCCTGTTGTGAAGCTTGGTGGCAGAAATGTTGTGATATTGTTTTGCTGCCTCATTTTCTGTCATTGATTCAACTTGGAATGAGTCTGCATCGTGTAACACTTGTAAAAACTATGAGGTCAGCTAGCCAAAAAATCATTTAACTTAAGCATATGAACAATCCCATTTAACTCTTAAAAAACTGTGACCCAGTGAACCCAGTGAAAAGCAACCGTCAATAATACATTTGCACCTGTCCTACTAATTCAAATCAAATCTATCATTTATTGGATCCCAATCAGCTTTCTCCAAAACTGATATTTTGCATTTTAAAAGTTATTTATGTTCTGGGCTGTTATTACCTCGTTATGAACGTTTTAAAGAGCTTATCTGTTTTAATGGGTCCGTCAGTACATAGTGACAAATAAGCAAGATCCAGATATAACTAAGAATTATCAGTTAGATATAAATCAGGTTTGTTGCATTAGATGCACGCGTCAATACAAAATTGAACACCACATCCCAATATATGAGCTGTGATTGGTCTGCTCATGCCAGCGATGACTGGCCAGTTACAGACAGTTGTGTGTCAAGCCAACCCATTGTGCAAAACAGTCTCAAAGCCTAAGTTTAAATGTGATAAACAGCTAATGTTCGAGACTCAAGCTGTCGGGGATGTTTTGTCCTCATGAGTCTGCATTGTTTGCCCTGTGATCTGAGTTTGAACAGATCCTCCCCTGTTTTCTGTTCCCAGACTTTCAATAAAAGAACCAGGTTAACAGAATGTTGATAACATTGTTGATATTATAACAATAAAAAGATTTTTAGATGGCAGTTTTTACAAACATATAATAAGAGGAAAGCTAATAATATCCATCGATAATACAGTGAAATGATTGATTACACACAACTTCATCACACTGCAGACTCACCTGGGAAGCCGGGAACACCCTGTAATCCTCTCTCTCCTCTCTGACCATCAACACCAGGAAGTCCAGGTTGCCCCTGAAATCAACACATACACACACAAACACAGAGAAAAAGAGAGAGAGAGAGAGAGAGAGAGAGAGAGAGAGAGAGAGTATAAAACAGCTCTAATTTATCAGTTTTTTTTCTTATCAAACTGTGCAATACAAAAGATAATGTAGAAAACTCCCATGGCATACAATGCGTCCAGGATTCCCGGTATCCCCTTTGCGCCCCGATTCTCCTTGGAAACCAGGGAGACCTTGAACACCTTTGTCACCCTTTGGGCCATCTCTGCCAGGCAAACCAGAAGGACCTGGTGCTCCTGGTGCTCCTGATTTTATGTATAGAATATAATATGTGTTCAGTGATTCTGTGAGAACATATCTGCCAACTGACAGCATGTACATGCTGTATTAAACTTTGGGAGGTCTTCTTGCACACAATCAATTCAAGTTAAGGCATGGCCTCTTATGTATTTTACACACCTGATTCTCCAGGCTGTCCTGTCTCTCCTTTGTCTCCTTTAGGACCTTCTAGTGAGATGCCAGGACGACCTTGTACTCCTGTCTCTCCTTGGGGACCCTGTGGGCCTGGAAGACCTTTGTCTCCTTTAATACCAGGGACACCTGGATGACCTGGAGTGCCGGGTATGCCAGGAATACCTTTGTCACCTGGAGTGGTAAAATGACGCCACGTGGCAAGATAAGATAAGATGGTTGTTGTTGCAGGTTTATTCTGTAAAATTCAGGAATAAACAGATTCTTACCTTTGATACCAAGTGCTCCAGGTGGCCCAGGGAAACCCTGGCCGGGTAAACCTGCACAAAGGGCAAACTTTTTAAAATTTTTTTAATACAAGGAGTGTAAACAGGATGAGCAAAGTGATACAAGTGAATCATTTGGAATGCAAAATCAAAATCATTTGCATAGATTAAATTCTTACCAACATGGGCAAATTTGTTGTTCAGCACAAAATCCAGAAGTGCTAGTCTTGTATGTTATTAGGCAATATGAGGAGGTTTTATGGGAATTATTGGGATGAGTATAATAAAACTTGCTGCAAAAAACATTACCATTGCATCAGAAAAGCTATCAACGGAATATATTCTCAAAATATTTCATTCATCAGTAATGGGCTAGATCTGGAAAATCTCCATAGACTATAATTACAAGACAATAAGGAGAATCTGCTGTTACCTCCTCCAGCTGTTACAGCCATATTTTGAATATCACTCAAAAGAGCACAACCTGCTTACCAGAGCCAATAGCCGTTTGTACATTTGCTGCACTTTATAAGCAACTAAAAAAGAAGACAACTTCTAAATGCACCGATTTCCTCCTGGGTAATTCACCCAGGCCAAGCAGAGGCAGATCCAGTCTGCATCAATATGTATTAGACATTAATCCACCATTGGAAAATGATGACAGCACCAAAAGTGAGATTGGTGAGTTTTGTGATGTGTATATGAGGATGTGGGCCAGCTACTGAAAGCTCTTGCTCAACATAATTAACATGCCCCTGGTATGTGAATATTGCCGTATGATTGTCTATCAATAGGATTACACAAAATCTGTTTAGAACAATATAAGAAAACACATTGGAAGGGGTGTGGAACTGTCAAAGGAAAAATCTGGGAAATTTTGGTGCAAATCAAAACGGTTTTCTACATAGCTAAATAACCAATGATTCAATTTATTAGGGAAATCACTGTTCAGGAACTATTCTAGTTCATTTCTAAAAAGAAAAACAGACAATAGGCAGATTTTCACCAAATGAAATGCTCCTTTGTTGGTTAAAAGTTAAAGCCTTCTACAAGGCAAAGGCAAGGTAAATTTATTTGTATAGCACAATTCAACACAGGGTGATTCAAAGTGCTTTACAACCATTTCAGTACTCGGCAAATTAATACATCAGGCTGTAATGATCTGATAAATTACTGCATCTTTCCTGTCTTCAATATTAATTTAACTATCTTGGTTCTAACCTGGGTCTCCTCTCTCTCCTGATGATCCAGGAATGCCATCCTCTCCAGGGTCACCTTTCTCTCCCCTGGGACCAGTAGGCCCCTGCAGCCCAGGTTCACCTAGCAAGAACAAATGTACTCACCATTATTTCCTGTGAATTAGTCTGACAAATAACTCATTATACTTCAGTCTCTGTTGTCTGTTTTGGACACTCCTCACCCTCTTGTCACTGATGTCATAGATGTTATCAGAAAACTGTTCATTTAAACTGGTTTCCCAATTTCTCTTTTTAGAAAACATCAGCATGATACTGACATACTTATTTAAACAGAGTAGCTGATTAAGGGTAGGCTGACACTTGCACGACTTTTGGCCACGATTTTGTCGTGGCAAGTCGTGGCATTTTGGGGCACGAACCGGGAGGCTTCAGCACTTTTCACTTCTAGTTCATGCATCATTCATGATAAGTTCACGAATGCGTGCCCATCAGTGTCTGCATTGACACGAACTGGCACGATGAGTTCACGCATAGTTGGGGTATAGTTTACGCACTTCCCGCATTGGCACGAAGAGTTTACGCATTTCGAACGGTGTTGTTCCAACTTGGACATCTTATGTGAAAAAGGGGCCTCCCCAACCCCACATCAGTGGGAGAAATAATATGCTGAATACCAGAGACACAGTCATTGCAGAGAACAGAAGATGCCTATATATGGCGCGCACTGGCACGCATTCTCCCACATTGTTCCGACGACTTCACGACGTGTTCACGTACAGTTGGCACATAATTCACGAATTTTGATCATTTTGAAATTCTCTTCCCGACATCGCACTGGCACAACTTAAGTCGTGCCAGTGCGTGCCACAGAATTGTGAAAGTCTTAGGTTGCCCTAAATAAGTATGTTACTTACCAGGACGGCCATCAATACCCGGCTGTCCTGCAGATCCAGGAAGTCCAGGATTACCTCTGTCTCCTGGTCTGCCAGCCTGACCTATACAACACACACATGTACATAGACAAATAAGAACAAACTAGCAAAAATAAATTACTTATTTTATTCTAATGCCTTTAGTTATCCTACTGAACCTAATGAATGAAACAAAACTCATTTAAATCTGACCTGGGTACCCAGTGCTTCCTTTGTCTCCTTTGGGTCCCTGTTCTCCAGGCTTGCCAGGCATTCCTTCTTTTCCTGTCTCACCCTTTTCTCCACGTGACCCTGGTGATCCAGGCTCACCAGTCTGACCCTGCAACATTGAAGTAATTGGGAAAAATGTTTTTGGCTATGTAAATAAAGCAATTGCCAATAAAAGATAAAACACGAGTATCCGTCCATCCATCCATTCATCCATCCATTTTCTACCGCTCATTCCCGAACGGGGTCGCGGAGGGGGAGCTGGAGCCAATCCCAGCAGCCAATGGGCAAGAGGCGGGGTACACCCTGGACAAGTCGCCAGCCCATCACAGGGCGACACATATAGACAAACAACCATTCACACACACACTCACACCTAAGGGCAATTTAGAGTCTCCAATCAGCCTATCCCTAAGGTGCATGTTTTTGGACTGTGGGAGGAAGCCGGAGAACCCGGTGAGAACCCACGCTAACACAGGGAGAACATGCAAACTCCACACAGATAGACCACCGCCCAAGCCAGGGATCAAACCCGCTTGCTGTGAAGCTACAGTGCTAACCACCTTGCCACCGTGCAGCCAAAACACTAGTATTTACAGCTAAAATGTTTTTAATTTATGACACTTGTGGATAACTGGAGCATGGGAAGAATAACACATATTAGGAATAACTTTCTTTAAAATTACTATGTACATTGTTGGCGGTGAAATATGTTCTTGCTAAGCTCATTGGTTTTCTGCTTGTTTGTGCAGTCTGATTGCACATCTACATATTTATACCAACACAGTGGTTGGTAGAAAGGATCAGTGCATTTTTTGATGATAGATGTTCATGCAGTTTATATTTTAATGCTGCTAGCTTTGCACATTTGTTCCCAGACATTACTATAGTTGTAGCCAGTTGATTACCTTTTCTCCTGGAAATCCGGGCATCCCGATACCTGGCTCACCTGGTAATCCCTTCTCACCCTTTTCACCATCCTTGCCTCTGAATCCAGGACCTCCTGGTTTACCAGCATCTCCTTTTGTACCCTTTGGGCCAACAGGACCTTCACAAACACAAACAAAAAAGAGATTCTGAGACATCTGCAAATATCATCTAATACTGCAATGAAATTTTGTGCCAAACAATTTTCACTTCTCATCTTCAGTAGTTTCAAACATGCAAAAATAAGCAAGTTATGGTCTGAAGGGTTTTTTATAAAATGTGCAAGGCTTTAAAGGTGTGTTTTTAAATATGTTTGTATTGATTTTCTCATTAGCATCTTATGAAAATAATATAGTTTGTGTAACTAAAAACTTTATTTCTTCTCATTTTATGTACAGAAATGTAGATTTTTTTTTTTTTTACGTAAAGTGTTTGTGTTGTGAGCCAGATGTAGACCCAAGATGTGTGTGAAAACAGCTTTACTTGCACACTCCTTGAAATGCATTTTGTTGGGTTTTTTGGTGTGTTTGTGGATGTACCTGGTATTCCCATTTCTCCTGCACTGCCTTTCTGTCCAGGTTGTCCACTTGAGCCAGGCTCTCCAGGGAAACCACGATCTCCTTTGTCACCTGATTTATGTAAGTGATGTTGCGATGGATATTAAAACATTTTTATAAAGAGATCATCATTGACATATA